>CM035136.1:121553346-122753346 GCA_020205605.1 Panax ginseng
TCTGCTCCCTGTGGAAAAAATA
This sequence comes from Panax ginseng, assembly GCA_020205605.1. Taxonomy (NCBI): domain Eukaryota; kingdom Viridiplantae; phylum Streptophyta; class Magnoliopsida; order Apiales; family Araliaceae; genus Panax; species Panax ginseng. The sequence continues at coordinate 121,553,369 of CM035136.1, forward strand.
TCACTTGGGAATTACTCAAAACCACAAAACCTAACAATAAATCATAAGATTTTCATTTATTCTTTTATCAATTATGCTTGTGAAATTTAAGCAGTCAAGTGCTCATTCTATCTTGTTCCTTGTACCAGAGAACATTTCGAGGTTTATAAATGCTGGAGGTGAAGCCATAAGGGAAGTTGGAGATTCAAGTATAAATATTATACCCGACGATGCTTTTGATGGAGGGGATATGAATTTCTTCTTTACAAATCAACTGTTCCAATTACTCCTCTTTTAGGAATTGTTTGATTATGTAGTGGATGATTTTATTAAGTTAATAATATTTTAATTTTTTGTATTTTTGCTATTATTTGCTATGGGACATTGAGCCAGTTAGGTACACAAAAAATAATGTCAAATTTTGATTTGGCAACAATATAATTCGTTACCAAAACATTGAACAAGTTTTAATATAGCAACAATATTTTATACATTTAGCAACAAATTTTCGCTAATGGCATTAAAATATAATATTTGGCAACAAAAAATTAACCTAATAACAACGAAGAGGATATTGTTGCTAATACTAACATAAAAGGCAACATTTTTATCGTTGTAAATCATATCAACTTTCGTTGCACACATAAAGAACGACAACATATAATGTCGTTATTAATCGACGACATTCGTTGCTATATGAAAAATAACCAACAATAAATATTTTCGATTCTTTGATTCAAAGATAATGTCGCTGCCAAATAATATAATTATAACGAAAAAATCGCTGCTAAAAAGTTTACATTCCGCAACGAAAGCAAACTTAGGCAACAATTTTCATAATTTATCGCGAAATGAAAATGCATGGTCAAAAAAAAAAAGTTCATTTTCGTTGCCAATTAGCGGGTTTTTTGCAACGAAATGGGGTTTTTAGCAACGAAATTTTAATTATTCTCGCAACAATACATTTTGTTGCTAAAGGATCGATGTCTCTCAGACGAAAGTCAAATTTCGTTGCAAAATGTATTACTTTTGGCAACGAAAAAAAACGCTCGATTCATGAACAATTAGAAACTCTCATCAAGAACGAAAAGCGTTAACGACGAAGAAAGTCGTTACAAAATCCTTTTGCAACTAAATTTGATACCTTTAGCAACGAAAAATCGGTTGTTCTTTGAAGCCCCATTTTTTGTAGTGATGATGATAAATAATACGGGATTGCTCCGGTGTGAGAATAAGTACATGCTAATATTTTTAGATGCTGTTTTTCTCTACTTAACATCATCTTTCATTAGCTCTGCTCCCAGTGGAAAAAATATCACTTGGGAATTACTCAAAACCACAAAACCTAACAATAAATCATAAGATTTTCATTTATTCTTTTATCAATTATGCTTGTGAAATTTAAGCAGTCAAGTGCTCATTCTATCTTGTTCCTTGTACCAGAGAACATTTCGAGGTTTATAAATCTTTGGAGGTGAAGCCATAAGGGAAGTTGGAGATTCAAGTATAAACATTATACCCGACGATGCTTTTGACCGGAGGGATATGAATATCTTCTTTACAAATCAACTGCTCCAACTACTCCTCTTTTTAGGAATTGTTTGATTATGTAGTGGATGATTTTATTAAGTTAATAATATTTTAATTTTTTGTATTTTTGCTATTATTTGCTATGGGACATTGAGCCACTTAGGTACACAAAAATAATGTCAAATTTTGATTTGGCAACAATATAATTCGTTACCAAAACATTGAACAAGTTTTAATATAGCAACAATATTTTATACATTTAGCAACAAATTTTCGCATTGCTAATAGCATTAAAATATAATATTTGGCAACAAAAAATTAACCTAATAACAACGAAGAGGATATTGTTGCTAATACTAACATAAAAGGCAACATTTTTATCGTTGTAAATCATATCAACTTTCGCTGCACACATAAAAAACGACAACATATAATGTCGCTGCTAATCGACGACATTCGTTGCTATTGAAAAATAACCAACAATAAACATTTTCGATTGGTCGATTCAAAGATAATGTCGCTGCTAAATAATATAATTAGCAACGAAAAATCTCTTGCTAAAAAGTTTACATTCCGCGAACTAAAGCAAACTTAGGCAACAATTTTCATAATTTCATCGCAACGAAAAATGTCGTTGCAAAATGGTGTCAATTGCAACGAAAATGCATGGTCGGTGCAAAAAAAAGTTCATTTCGTTGCAAATTAGCAGGCTTTTGCAACGAAATGGGGTTTTTAGCAACGAAATTTTAATTATTCTGCAACAAAACATTTTGTTGCTAAAGGATCGATGTCTCTGTACGAAAGTCAAATTTCATTGCAAAATGTATTACTTTTGGCAACAAAAAAAAAACGTTCGTTGCGGAACAATTAGCAACGCTTCATTCAAGAAATCTAAAGACGTTAACGACACTAAAGTCGTTGCCAAAATCCTTTTGCAACGTAAATTTGATACCTTTTAGCAACGAAAATGGGTTATTGTTTCAAGCCCCATTTTTTGTAGTGATGACGAGTTTGGTACGGGGATTGCTCTCGGTGTGAGAATAAGTACATGCTAATATTTTTAGATGTCGTTTTTTCTATTTAACATCATCTTTCATTAGCTCTCGCCCTCGTGGAAAAAATATCACTTGGGAATTACTCAAAACCACAAAACCTAACAATAAATCATAAGATTTTCATTTATTCTTTTATCAATTATGCTTGTGAAATTTAAGCAAATAAGTGCTCATTCTATCTTGTTCCTTGTACTGCAGAACATTTCGAGGTTTATAAATGCCGGAGGTGAAGCCATAAGGGAAGTTGGAGATTCAAGTATAAACATTATACCCGACGATGCTTTGGATTTGGAGGGATATGAATTTCTTCTTTACAAATCAACTGCTCCAACTACTCCTCTTTTAGGAATTGTTTGATTATGTAGTGGATGATTTTATTAAGTTAATAATATTTTAATTTTTTTTTATTTTTGCTATTATTTGCTATGGGACATTGAGCCAGTTAGGTACACAAAAAATAATGTCAAATTTTGATTTGGCAACAATATAATTCGTTACCAAAACATTGAACAAGTTTTAATATAGCAACAATATTTTATACATTTAGCAACAAATTTTCGTTGCTAATGGCATTAAAAATATAATATTTGGCAACAAAAAATTAACCTAATAACAACGAAGAGGATATTGTTGCTAATACTAACATAAAAGGCAACATTTTTTATCGTTGCAAATCATATCAACTTTCGCAGTAACACATAAAGAAACGACAACATATAATGTCGTAGCTAATCGGCGACATTCGTTGCTATTGAAAAATAACCAACAATAAACATTTTCGTTGTCGATTCAAAGATAATGTCGCTGCCAAATAATATAATTATAACTAAAAATCGTTGCTAAAAAGTTTACATTCCGCAACGAAAGAAAACTTAGGCAACAATTTTCATAATTTACTGCAACGAAAAATGTCGTTGCAAAATGGTGTCAATTGCAACGAAAATGCATGGTCGTTGCAAAAAAAAAAGTTCATTTCGTTGCAAATTAGCAGGCTTTTGCAACGAAATGGGGTTTTTAGCAACGAAATTTTAATTATTCTGCAACAAAACATTTTGTTGCTAAAGGATCGATGTCTCGGACGAAAGTCAAATTTCATTGCAAAATGTATTACTTTTGGCAACGAAAAAACGCTCATCATGGAACAATTAGCAACGCCATTGCAAGAACGAAAAGACGTTAACGACAAGAAAGTCGTTGCCAAAATCCTTTTGCAACGAAATTTGATACCTTTAGCAACGAAAATCGGTTGTTGCTAAAGCCCCATTTTTTTGTAGTGATGACAGTTTGGGCCGCCGGGGGATTGCTCCGGTGTGAGAATAAGTACATGCTAATATTTTTAGATCATTTTTTTCTACTTAACATCATCTTTCATTAGCTCATGCCCTCGTGGAAAAAATATCACTTGGGAATTACTCAAAACCACAAAACCTAACAATAAATCATAAGATTTTCATTTATTCTTTTATCAATTATGCTTGTGAAATTTAAGCAGTCAAGTGCTCATTCTATCTTGTTCCTTGTACTAGAGAACATTTCGAGGTTTATAAATGCTGGAGGTGAAGCCATAAGGGAAGTTGGAGATTCAAGTATAAACATTATACCCGACGATGCTTTTGACGGAGGGGATATGAATTTCTTCTTTACAAATCAACTGTTCCAATTACTCCTCTTTTAGGAATTGTTTGATTATGTAGTGGATGATTTTATTAAGTTAATAATATTTTAATTTTTTGTATTTTTGCTATTATTTGCTATGGGACATTGAGCCGATTAGGCACAAAAAAATAATGTCAAATTTTGATTTGGCAACAATATAATTGATTACCAAAACATTGAACAAGTTTTAATATAGCAACAATATTTTATACATTTAGCAACAAATTTTCGTTGCTAATGGCATTAAAAATATAATATTTGGTAACAATAAATTAACCTAATAACAACGAAGAGGATATTGTTGCTAATACTAATATAAAAGGCAACATTTTTTATCGTTGCAAATCATATCAACTTTCGTTGCACACATAAAGAAACGACAACATATAATGTCGTTGCTAATTGACGACATTCGTTGCTATTGAAAAATAACCAACAATAAACATTTTCGTTGCTGATTCAGCATAATGTCGTTGCCAAATAATATAATTAGCAACGAAAAATCCTTGCTAAAAAGTTTACATTCCGCAACGAAAGCAAACTTAGGCAACAATTTTCATAATTTACTGCAACGAAAAATGTCGTTGCAAAATGGTGTCAATTGCAACAAAAATGCATGGTCGTTTCAAAAAAGAAGAAGTTCATTTCGTTGCCAATTAGCAGGCTTTTGCAACGAAATGGGGTTTTTAGCAACGAAATTTTAATTATTCTGCAACAATACATTTTGTTGCTAAAGGATCGATGTCTCTCAGACGAAAGTCAAATTTCGTTGCAAAATGTATTACTTTTGGCAACGAAAAAAAACGCGTTCTTTCATGGAACAATTAGCAACGCTCATCAAGAACGAAAGACGTTAACGACAAAGAAAGTCGTTGCCAAAATCCCTTTGCAACGTAAATTTGATACCTTTTAGCAAACGAAAATCGGTTGTTCTTTGAAGCCCCATTTTTTGTAGTAATGACAGTTTAATACGGGGATTGCTCCGGTGTGAGAATAAGTACATGCTAATATTTTTAGATGTTTGTTTTTCTCTACTTAACATCATCTTTCATTAGCTCGCCGCCTCGTGGAAAAAATATCACTTGGGAATTACTCAAACCACAAAACCTAACAATAAATCATAAGATTTTCATTTATTCTTTTATCAATTATGCTTGTGAAATTTAAGGTCAAATGCTCATTCTATCTTGTTTCTTGTACCAGCAGAACATTTCGAGGTTTATAAATGCCGGAGGTGAAGCCTTACAAGGAAGTTGGAGATTCAAGTATAAACATTATACCCGACGATGCTTTTGACGGAGGGGATATGAATTTCTTCTTTACAAATCAACTGTTCCAATTACTCCTCTTTTAGGAATTGTTTGATTATGTAGTGGATGATTTTATTAAGTTAATAATATTTTAATTTTTTGTATTTTTGCTATTATTTGCTATGGGACATTGAGCCAGTTAGGTACACAAAAAATAATGTCAAATTTTGATTTGGCAACAATATAATTTGTTACCAAAACATAGAACAAGTTTTAATATAGCAACAATATTTTATACATTTAGCAACAAATTTTCGTTGCTAATGGCATTAAAAATATAATATTTGGCAACAAAAATTTAACCTAATAAAAACAAAGAGGATATTGTTGCTAATACTAACATAAAAGACAACATTTTTTATCGTTGCAAATCATATCAACTTTCGTTGCACAAATAAAGAAACGACAACATATAATGTCGTTGCTAATCGACGACATTCGTTGCTATTGAAAAATATACCAACAATAAACATTTTCGTTCTTTGATTCAAAGATAATGTCGCTGCCAAATAATATAATTAGTAGCTAAAAATCATATAAAAAGTTTACATTCCGCAACGAAAGCAAACTTAGGCAACAATTTTCATAATTTACTGCAACGAAAAATGTCGTTGCAAAATGGTGTCAATTGCAACGAAAATGCATGGTCGTTGCAAAAAAAAAAGAGTTCATTTCGTTGCCAATTAGCAGGCTTTTGCAACGAAATGGGGTTTTTAGCAACAAAATTTTAATTATTCTGCAACAATACATTTTGTTGCTAAAGGATCGATGTCTCTGTACGAAAGTCAAATTTCGTTGCAAAATGTATTACTTTTGGCAACGAAAAAAACGCTTCGTTATGGAACAATTAGCAACGCATTCATTTGCAAGAACGAAAGATTTAACGACAAGAAAGTCGTTGCCAAAATCCTTTTGCAACGAAATTTGACACCTTTAGCAACGAAAATCGGTTATTGCTGAAGCCCCATTTTTTTTGTAGTGATGACAGTTTGGGCCGCCGGGGGATTGCTCCGGTGTGAGAATAAGTACATGCTAATATTTTTAGATGCTGTTTTTCTCTACTTAACATCATCTTTCATTAGCTCTGCTCCCTGTGGAAAAAATATCACTTGGGAATTACTCAAAACCACAAAACCTAACAATAAATCATAAGATTTTCATTTATTCTTTTATCAATTATGCTTGTGAAATTTAAGCAGTCAAGTGCTCATTCTATCTTGTTCCTTGTACCAGAGAACATTTCGAGGTTTATAAATGCTAGAGGTGAAGCCATAAGGGAAGTTGGAGATTCAAGTATAAACATTATACCCGACGATGCTTTTGACGGAGGGGATATGAATTTCTTCTTTACAAATCAACTGTTCTAACTACTCCTCTTTTAGGAATTGTTTGATTATGTAGTGGATGATTTTATTAAGTTAATAATATTTTAATTTTTTGTATTTTTGCTATTATTTGCTATGGGACATTGAGCCAGTTAGGTACACAAAAAATAATGTTAAATTTTGATTTGGCAACAATATAATTCGTTACCAAAACATTGAACAAGTTTTAATATAGCAACAATATTTTATACATTTAGCAACAAATTTTCGTTGCTAATGGCATTAAAAATATAATATTTGGCAACAAAAAATTAACCTAATAACAACGAAGAGGATATTGTTGCTAATACTAACATAAAAGGCAACATTTTTTATCGTTGTAAATCATATCAACTTTCGTTGCACATAAAAAAACGACAACATATAATGTCGTTGCTAATCGACGACTTTCGTTGCTATTGTAAAATAACCAACAATAAACATTTTCGTTTGTCGATTCAAAGATAATGTCGCTACAAATAATATAATTAATAACGAAAAAATCGTTGCTAAAAAGTTTACATTCCGCAACGAAAGCAAACTTAGGCAACAATTTTCATAATTTACTGCAACGAAAAATGTCGTTGCAAAATGGTGTCAATTGCAACGAAAATGCATGTTCGTTGCAAAAAAAAAAGTTCATTTCGTTGCAAATTAGCAGGCTTTTGCAACGAGATGGGGTTTTTAGCAACGAAATTTTAATTATTCTGCAACAAAACATTTTGTTGCTAAAGGATCGATGTCTCTGTACGAAAGTCAAATTTCATTGCAAAATGTATTACTTTTGGCAACGAAAAAAAAACGTTCGTTGCCGAACAATTAGCAACGCTCATGCAAGAATCTAAAGACTTAACAACGACAAAGAAAGTCGTTGCCAAAATCCTTTTGCAACGAAATATGATACCTTTAGCAACGAAAATCGGTTGTTGCTGAAGCCCCATTTTTTTGTAGTGATGACAGTTTGGGCCGCCGGGGGATTGCTCCGGTGTGAGAATAAGTACATGCTAATATTTTTAGATGCTGTTTTTCTCTACTTAACATCATCTTTCATTAGCTCTGCTCCCTGTGGAAAAAATATCACTTGGGAATTACTCAAAACCACAAAACCTAACAATAAATCATAAGATTTTCATTTATTCTTTTATCAATTATTCTTGTGAAATTTAAGCAGTCAAGTGCTCATTCTATCTTGTTCCTTGTACCAGAGAACATTTCGAGGTTTATAAATGCTAGAGGTGAAGCCATAAGGGAAGTTGGAGATTCAAGTATAAACATTATACCCGACGATGCTTTTGACGGAGGGGATATGAATTTCTTCTTTACAAATCAACTGTTCTAACTACTCCTCTTTTAGGAATTGTTTGATTATGTAGTGGATGATTTTATTAAGTTAATAATATTTTAATTTTTGTATTTTTGCTATTATTTGCTATGGGACATTGAGCCATTAGGTACACAAAAATAATGTTAAATTTTGATTTGGCAACAATATAATTGCTACCAAAACATTGAACAAGTTTTAATATAAGAACAATATTTTATACATTTAGCAACAAATTTTCGATTTGCTAATGGCATTAAAATATAATATTTGGCAACAAAAATTAACCTAATAACAACGAAGAGGATATTGTTGCTAATACTAACATAAAAGGCAACATTTTTTATCGTTGCAAATCATATCAACTTTCGTTGCACACATAAAGAAACGACAACATATAATGTCGTTGCTAATCGACGACATTCGTTGCTATTGAAAAATAACCAACAATAAACATTTTCGTTGTCGATTCAAAGATAATGTCGCTTGCCAAATAATATAATTAATAACTAAAAATCGTTGCTAAAAAGTTTACATTCCGCAACGAAAAGCAAACTTAGGCAACAATTTTCATAATTTATCGAAACGAAAAATGTCGTTTGCAAAATGGTGTCAATTGCAACGAAAATGCATGTTCGTTGCAAAAAAAAAAGTTCATTTCGTTGCAAATTAGCAGGCTTTTGCAACGAAATGGGGTTTTTAGCAACGAAATTTTAATTATTCTGCAACAAAACATTTTGTTGCTAAAGGATCGATGTCTCTGTACGAAAGTCAAATTTCATTGCAAAATGTATTACTTTTGGCAACGAAAAAACGCGTCGCCGAACAATTAGCAACTCATCATTCAAGCAACGAAAGACGCTTAACGACGATAAAAGTCGTTGCCAAAATCCTTTTGCAACTAAATATGATACCTTTAGCAACGAAAATCGGTTGTTCTTTGAAGCCCCATTTTTTGTAGTGATACGACAGTTAATCACGGGATTGTCGGTGTGAGAATAAGTACATGCTAATATTTTAGAGATCTTGTTTTTCTACTTAACATCATCTTTCATTAGCTCGCGCTCCCTGTGGAAAAAAATATCACTTGGGAATTACTCAAAACCACAAAACCTAACAATAAATCATAAGATTTTCATTTATTCTTTATCAATTATGCTTGTGAAATTTAAGCAATCAAGTGCTCATTCTATCTTGTTCCTTGTACATTCGAGAACATTTGAGGTTTATAAATCTTTGGAGGTGAAGCCATAAGGAAGTTGGAGATTCAAGTATAAACATTATACCCGAACGATGCTTTTGACCGGAGGGATATGAATTTCTTCTTTACAAATCAACTGCTCCAACTACTCCTCTTTTAGGAATTGTTTGATTATGTAGTGGATGATTTTATTAAGTTAATAATATTTTAATTTTTTGTATTTTTTGCTATTATTTGCTATGGGACATTGAGCCGATTAGGTACACAAAAATAATGTCAAATTTTGATTTGGCAACAATATAATTCGTTACCAAAACATTGAACAAGTTTTAATATAGCAACAATATTTTATACATTTAGCAACAAATTTTAGATTGTTAATGGCATTAAAAATATAATATTTGGCAACAAAAATTAACCTAATAACAACGAAGAGGATATTGTTGCTAATACTAATATAAAAGGCAACATTTTTATCGCTGGTAAATCATATCAACTTTTCGTTGCACACATAAAGAACGACAACATATAATGTCGCTTCTTGCTAATCGGCGACATTCGTTGCTATTGAAAATAACCAACAATAAACATTTTCGTTGTTGATTCAAAGATAATGTCGTTGCCAAATAATATAATTAGCAACGAAAAATCGTTGCTAAAAAGTTTACATTCCGCAACGAAAGCAAACTTAGGCAACAATTTTCATAATTTACTGCAACGAAAAATGTCGTTGCAAAATGGTGTCAATTGCAACGAAAATGCATGTTCGTTGCAAAAAAAAGAAGTTCATTTCGTTGCCAATTAGCAGGCTTTTGCAACGAAATGGGGTTTTTAGCAACGAAATTTTAATTATTCTGCAACAAAACATTTTGTTGCTAAAGGATCGATGTCTCTGTACGAAAGTCAAATTTCATTGCAAAATGTATTACTTTTGGCAACGAAAAAAAAACGTTCGTTGCCGAACAATTAGCAACGCTCATTGCGCAACGAAAGACGCAACGACAGTAAAGTCGTTGCCAAAATCCTTTTGCAACGAAATATGATACCTTTAGCAACGAAAATCGGTTGTTGCTGAAGCCCCATTTTTTTGTAGTGATGACAACAATACGGGGATTGCTCCGGCAGAGAATAAGTACATGCTAATATTTTTAGATGCTGTTTTTCTCTACTTAACATCATCTTTCATTAGCTCTGCTCCCTGTGGAAAAAATATCACTTGGGAATTACTCAAAACCACAAAACCTAACAATAAATCATAAGATTTTCATTTATTCTTTTATCAATTATGCTTGTGAAATTTAAGCAGTCAAGTGCTCATTCTATCTTGTTCCTTGTACCAGAGAACATTTCGAGGTTTATAAATGCTGGAGGTGAAGCCATAAGGGAAGTTGGAGATTCAAGTATAAACATTATACCCGACGATGCTTTTGACGGAGGGGATATGAATTTCTTCTTTACAAATCAACTGTTCCAACTACTCCTCTTTTAGGAATTGTTTGATTATGTAGTGGATGATTTTATTAAGTTAATAATATTTTAATTTTTTGTATTTTTGCTATTATTTGCTATGGGACATTGAGCCAGTTAGGTACACAAAAAATAATGTCAAATTTTGATTTGGCAACAATATAATTCGTTACCAAAACATTGAACAAGTTTTAATATAGCAACAATATTTTATACATTTAGCAACAAATTTTCGTTGCTAATGGCATTAAAAATATAATATTTGGCAACAAAAAATTAACCTAATAACAACGAAGAGGATATTGTTGCTAATACTAATATAAAAGGCAACATTTTTTATCGTTGCAAATCATATCAACTTTCGTTGCACACATAAAGAAACGACAACATATAATGTCGTTGCTAATCGACGACATTCGTTGCTATTGAAAAATAACCAACAATAAACATTTTCGTTGCTGATTCAGCATAATGTCGTTGCCAAATAATATAATTAGCAACGAAAAATCGTTGCTAAAAAGTTTACATTCCGCAACGAAAGCAAACTTAGGCAACAATTTTCATAATTTACTGCAACGAAAAATGTCGTTGCAAAATGGTGTCAATTGCAACGAAAATGCATGTTCGTTGCAAAAAAAAGAAGTTCATTTCGTTGCCAATTAGCAGGCTTTTGCAACGAAATGGGGTTTTTAGCAACGAAATTTTAATTATTCTGCAACAAAACATTTTGTTGCTAAAGGATCGATGTCTCTGTACGAAAGTCAAATTTCATTGCAAAATGTATTACTTTTGGCAACGAAAAAAAAACGTTCGTTGCGGAACAATTAGCAACGCTCATTCAAGCCATAACGAAAATATAACGACAGTAAAGTCGTTGCCAAAATCCTTTTGCAACGAAATATGATACCTTTAGCAACGAAAATCGGTTGTTGCTGAAGCCCCATTTTTTTGTAGTGATGACGACAATAATACAAGGGATTGCTCGGTGTGAGAATAAGTACATGCTAATATTTTTAGATGCTGTTTTTCTCTACTTAACATCATCTTTCATTAGCTCTGCTCCTGTGGGAAAAAATATCACTTGGGAATTACTCAAAACCACAAAACCTAACAATAAATCATAAGATTTTCATTTATTCTTTTATCAATTATGCTTGTGAAATTTAAGCGATCAAGTGCTCATTCTATCTTGTTCCTTGTACTAGAGAACATTTCGAGGTTTATAAATCTTTGGAGGTGAAGCCATAAGGGAAGTTGGAGATTCAAGTATAAACATTATACCCGACGATGCTTTTTTTGTGTAGGGATATGAATTTCTTCTTTACAAATCAACTGTTCCAACTACTCCTCTTTTAGGAATTGTTTGATTATGTAGTGGATGATTTTATTAAGTTAATAATATTTTAATTTTTTGTATTTTTGCTATTATTTGCTATGGGACATTGAGCCAGTTAGGTACACAAAAAATAATGTCAAATTTTGATTTGGCAACAATATAATTCGTTACCAAAACATTGAACAAGTTTTAATATAGCAACAATATTTTATACATTTAGCAACAAATTTTCGTTGCTAATGGCATTAAAAATATAATATTTGGTAACAAAAAATTAACCTAATAACAACGAAGAGGATATTGTTGCTAATACTAACATAAAAGGCAACATTTTTTATCGTTGCAAATCATATCAACTTTCGTTGCACACATAAAGAAACGACAACATATAATGTCGTTGCTAATCGACGACATTCGTTGCTATTGAAAAATAACCAACAATAAACATTTTCGTTGTCGATTCAAAGATAATGTCGTTGCCAAATAATATAATTAGCATCGAAAAATCGTTGCTAAAAAGTTTACATTCAGAACGAAAAGCAAACTTAGGCAACAATTTTCATAATTTATGCGTGAACGAAAATGTCGTTGCAAAATGGTGTCAATCAGCAACGAAAATGCATGTTCGTTGCAAAAAAAAAAGTTCATTTCGTTGCAAATTAGCAGGCTTTTGCAACGAAATGGGGTTTTTAGCAACGAAATTTTAATTATTCTGCAACAAAACATTTTGTTGCTAAAGGATCGATGTCTCTGTACGAAAGTCAAATTTCATTGCAATATGTATTACTTTTGGCAACGAAAAAAAAAAGTTCGTTGCGGAACAATTAGCAACGCTCATTGCAATGAAAAGACTTAACGACAAAGTAAAAGTCGTTGCCAAAATCCTTTTACAACGAAATTTGATACCTTTAGCAACGAAAATCGGTTGTTGCTGAAGCCCCATTTTTTTGTAGTGATGACAGTTTGGGCCGCCGGGGGATTGCTCCGGTGTGAGAATAAGTACATGCTAATATTTTTAGATGTCAAGTTTTTCTCTACTTAACATCATCTTTCATTAGCTCTGCTCCCTGTGGAAAAAATATCACTTGGGAATTACTCAAAACCACAAAACCTAACAATAAATCATAAGATTTTCATTTATTCTTTTATCAATTATGCTTGTGAAATTTAAGCAGTCAAGTGCTCATTCTATCTTGTTCCTTGTACCAGAGAACATTTCGAGGTTTATAAATGCTGGAGGTGAAGCCATAAGGGAAGTTGGAGATTCAAGTATAAACATTATACCCAACGATGCTTTTGACGGAGGGATATGAATTTCTTCTTTACAAATCAACTGCTCCAATTACTCCTCTTTAGGAATTGTTTGATTATGTAGTGGATGATTTTATTAAGTTAATAATATTTTAATTTTTGTATTTTTGCTATTATTTGCTATGGGACATTGAGCCGATTAGGTACACAAAAAATAATGTCAAATTTTGATTTGGCAACAATATAATTCGATTACCAAAACATTGAAAAAGTTTTAATATAAGCAACAATATTTTATACATTTAGCAACAAATTTTCGATTTGCTAATGGCATTAAAATATAATATTTGGTAACAAAAATTAACCTAATAACAACGAAGAGGATATTGTTGCTAATACTAACATAAAAGGCAACATTTTTTATCGTTGCAAATCATATCAACTTTCATTGCACACATAAAGAAACGACAACATATAATGTCGTTGCTAATTGACGACATTCGTTGCTATTGAAAAATAACCAACAATAAACATTTTCGTTCTTTGATTCAAAGATAATGTCGTTGCCAAATAATATAATTATAACGAAAAATCGTTGCTAAAAAGTTTACATTCGCAACGAAAAGCAAACTTAGGCAACAATTTTCATAATTTATCGCGAACGAAAAATGTCGTTGCAAAATGGTGTCAATTGCAACGAAAATGCATGGTCGTTTCAACAAAAAAAAAGTTCATTTCGTTGCCAATTAGCGTGCTTTTGCAACGAAATGGGGTTTTTAACAACGAAATTTTAATTATTCTCGCAACAATACATTTTGTTGCTAAAGGATCGATGTCTCTCAGACGAAAGTCAAATTTCGTTGCAAAATGTATTACTTTTGGCAACGAAAAAAACGTTCGATTCTTGGAACAATTAGCAACGCTCATTCAAGCAAACGAAAGACGCTTAACGACAAAGAAAGTCGTTGCCTAAATCCTTTGCAACGAAATTTGATACCTTTAGCAACGAAAATCGGTTGTTCTTTGATGCCCATTTTTTTTGTAGTGATGACAATTTGGGTCACGGGGATTGCTCGGTGTGAGAATAAGTACATGCTAATATTTTTAGATCTTTTTTCTCTACTTAACATCATCTTTCATTAGCTCTGCCACTGTGGAAAAAATATCACTTGGGAATTACTCAAAACCACAAAACCTAACAATAAATCATAAGATTTTCATTTATTCTTTTATCAATTATGCTTGTGAAATTTAAGCACCAAGTGCTCATTCTATCTTGTTTCTTGTACCGAGAACATTTCGAGGTTTATAAATCTTTGGAGGTGAAGCCATAAGGAAGTTGGAGATTCAAGTATAAACATTATACCCGACGATGCTTTTGACAAGGAGGGGATATGAATTTCTTCTTTACAAATCAACTGCTCCAATTACTCCTCTTTTAGGAATTGTTTGATTATGTAGTGGATGATTTTATTAAGTTAATAATATTTTAATTTTTTGTATTTTTGCTATTATTTGCTATGGGACATTGAGCCAGTTAGGTACACAAAAAATAATGTCAAATTTTGATTTGGCAACAATATAATTCGTTACCAAAACATAGAACAAGTTTTAATATAGCAACAATATTTTATACATTTAGCAACAAATTTAATTTGCTAATGGCATTAAAAATATAATATTTGGCAACAAAAATTTAACCTAATAACAACAAAGAGGATATTGTTGCTAATACTAACATAAAAGGCAACATTTTTTATCGTTGCAAATCATATCAACTTTCGTTGCACACATAAAGAAAGGACAACATATAATGTCGTTGCTAATCGACGACATTCATTCTTTATTGAAAAATAACCAACAATAAACATTTTCGTTCTTGATTCAAAGATAATGTCGTTGCCAAATAATATAATTAGCAACGAAAAATCGTTGCTAAAAAGTTTACATTCATGCAACGAAAAGCAAACTTAGGCAACAATTTTCATAATTTATCGTGAACGAAAAATGTCGTTTGCAAAATGGTGTCAATTGCAACAAAAATGCATGGTCGTTTCAAAAAAAAAAAGAAGTTCATTTTCGTTGCCAATTAGCGTGCTTTTGCAAGCGAAATGGGGTTTTTAGCAACGAAATTTTAATTATTCGCAACAATACATTTTGTTGCTAAAGGATCGATGTCTCAGACGAAAGTCAAATTTCATTTGCAAAATGTATTACTTTTGGCAACGAAAAAAAACGTTCTTTCTTGGAACAATTAGCAACGCTCATTCTTGCAAGAACGAAAAGCCTTAACGAGCAAGAAAGTCGTTGCCAAAATCCTTTGCAAACGAAATTTGATACCTTTAGCAACGAAAATCGGTTGTTCTTTGAAGCCCCATTTTTTTGTAGTAGTAATGACAGTTTTGGGCACGGGATTGCTCCGGTGTGAGAATAAGTACATGCTAATATTTTTAGATGCTGTTTTTCTCTACTTAACATCATCTTTCATTAGCTCTGCTCCCTGTGGAAAAAATATCACTTGGGAATTACTCAAAACCACAAAACCTAACAATAAATCATAAGATTTTCATTTATTCTTTTATCAATTATGCTTGTGAAATTTAAGCAGTCAAGTGCTCATTCTATCTTGTTTCTTGTACCAGAGAACATTTCGAGGTTTATAAATGCTGGAGGTGAAGCCATAAGGGAAGTTGGAGATTCAAGTATAAACATTATACCCGACGATGCTTTTGACGGAGGGGATATGAATTTCTTCTTTACAAATCAACTGTTCCAATTACTCCTCTTTTAGGAATTGTTTGATTATGTAGTGGATGATTTTATTAAGTTAATAATATTTTAATTTTTTGTATTTTTGCTATTATTTTCTATGGGACATTGAGCCAGTTAGGTACACAAAAAATAATGTCAAATTTTGATTTGGCAACAATATAATTCGTTACCAAAACATAGAACAAGTTTTAATATAGCAACAATATTTTATACATTTAGCAACAAATTTTCGTTGCTAATGGCATTAAAAATATAATATTTGGCAACAAAAATTTAACCTAATAACAACAAAGAGGATATTGTTGCTAATACTAACATAAAAGGCAACATTTTTTATCGTTGCAAATCATATCAACTTTAGTTGTACACATAAAGAAACGACAACATATAATGTCGTTGCTAATCGACGACATTCGTTGCTTTATTGAAAAATAACCAACAATAAACATTTTCGATTTGTCGATTCAAAGATAATGTCGTTGCCAAATAATATAATTAGTAACGAAAAATCGTTGCTAAAAAGTTTACATTCCGCAACGAAAGCAAACTTAGGCAACAATTTTCATAATTTACTTCAACGAAAAATGTCGTTGCAAAATGGTGTCAATTGCAACGAAAATGCATGGTCATTGCAAAAAAAAAAGAGTTCATTTCGTGGCCAATTAGCAGGCTTTTGCAACGAAATGGGGCTTTTTAGCAACGAAATTTTAATTATTCGCAACAATACATTTTGTTGCTAAAAGATCGATCGATCTCTCAGACGAAAGTCAAATTTCATTGCAAAATGTATTACTTTTGGCAACGAAAAAAAACGTTCGATTCACGAACAATTAGCAACGCTATCATTCTTGTAAACGAAAAGACCTTAACGACAAAGAAAGTCGTTGCCAAAATCCTTTTGCAAACGAAATATGATACCTTTAGCAACGAAAATCGGTTGTTCTTTGAAGCCCCATTTTTTGTAGTGATGACAGTTTGGGCCGGGGATTGCTCGGTGTGAGAATAAATACATGCTAATATTTTTAGATCTTGCTTTTTCTCTACTTAACATCATCTTTCATTAGCTCTTTCATTGTGGAAAAAATATCACTTGGGAATTACTCAAAACCACAAAACCTAACAATAAATCATAAGATTTTCATTTATTCTTTTATCAATTATGCTTGTGAAATTTAAGCGATCAAGTGCTCATTCTATCTTGTTCCTTGTACGAGAGAACATTTCGAGGTTTATAAATTTGGAGGTGAAGCCATAAGGGAAGTTGGAGATTCAAGTATAAACATTATACCCGATGATGCTTTTGACGGAGGGATATGAATTTCTTCTTTACAAATCAACTGCTCCAACTACTCCTCTTTTAGGAATTGTTTGATTATGCGGTGGATGATTTTATTAAGTTAATAATATTTTAATTTTTTGTATTTTTGCTATTATTTGCTATGGGACATTGAGCCAGTTAGGTACACAAAAAATAATGTCAAATTTTGATTTGGCAACAATATAATTCGTTACCAAAACATTGAACAAGTTTTAATATAGCAACAATATTTTATACATTTAGCAACAAATTTTCGTTGCTAATGGCATTAAAAATATAATATTTGGCAAAAAAAAATTAACCTAATAACAACGAAGAGGATATTGTTGCTAATACTAATATAAAAGGCAACATTTTTTATCGTTGCAAATCATATCAACTTTCGTTGCACACATAAAGAAACGACAACATATAATGTCGTTGCTAATCGACGACATTCGTTGCTATTGAAAAATAACCAACAATAAACATTTTCGTTGCTGATTCAGCATAATGTCGTTGCCAAATAATATAATTAGCAACGAAAATCGTTTGCTAAAAAGTTTACATTCATAACGAAAAGCAAACTTAGGCAACAATTTTCATAATTTATCTTGAACGAAAAATGTCGTTGCAAAATGGTGTCAATTGCAACGAAAATGCATGTTCGTTGCAAAAAAAAGAAGTTCATTTCGTTGCCAGTTAGCAGGCTTTTGCAACGAAATGGGGTTTTTAGCAACGAAATTTTAATTATTCTGAAACAAAACATTTTGTTGCTAAAGGATCGATGTCTCTCAGACGAAAGTCAAATTTCATTGCAAAATGTATTACTTTTTTAGCAAAAAAAAAGCGTTCGTTCATGGAACAATTAGCGCTCATTCACAAGAACGAAAAGATTTAACGACGAGAAAGTCGTTGCCAAAATCCTTTTGCAACGAAATATGATACCTTTAGCAACGAAAATCGGTTGTTGCTGAAGCCCCATTTTTTTGTAGTGATGACAGTTTGGGCCGCCGAGGGATTGCTCCGGTGTGAGAATAAGTACATGCTAATATTTTTAGATGTCGTTTTCTCTACTTAACATCATCTTTCATTAGCTCGCTTCTGTGGAAAAAATATCACTTGGGAATTACTCAAAACCACAAAACCTAACAATAAATCATAAGATTTTCATTTATTCTTTTATCAATTATGCTTGTGAAATTTAAGCGTTCAAGTGCTCATTCTATCTTGTTCCTTGTACTAGAGAACATTTTGAGGTTTATAAATCTTTGGAGGTGAAGCCATAAGGGAAGTTGGAGATTCAAGTATAAACATTATACAAGACGATGCTTTTGACGGAGGGATATGAATTTCTTCTTTACAAATCAACATTCCAACTACTCCTCTTTTAGGAATTGTTTGATTATGTAGTGGATGATTTTATTAAGTTAATAATATTTTAATTTTTGTATTTTTTTGCTATTATTTGCTATGGGACATTGAGCCGATTAGGTACACAAAAAAAATAATGTCAAATTTTGATTTGGCAACAATATAATTCGTTACCAAAACATTGAACAAGTTTTAATATAGCAACAATATTTTATACATTTAGCAACAAATTTTCGCGTTCTTAATGGCATTAAAAATATAATATTTGGTAACAAAAAATTAACCTAATAACAACGAAGAGGATATTTTGCTAATACTAACATAAAAGGCAACATTTTTTATCGTTGCAAATCATATCAACTTTCGTTGCACACATAAAAAAGCGACACAACATATAATGTCGTTGCTAATCGGCGACATTCGTTGCTATATTGAAAAATAACCAACAATAAACATTTTCGTTCTTTGATTCAAACATAATGTCGTTGCCAAATAATATAATTAACAACGAAAAATCGTTGCTAAAAGTTTACATTCCGCAACGAAAGCAAACTTAAGCAACAATTTTCATAATTTCTTTGCAACAAAAATGTCGTTGCAAAATAGTGTCAATTACAGCGAAAATGCATGTTCGTTGCAAAAAAAAGTTCATTTCGTTGCAAATTAGCGGGCTTTTGCAGCGAAATGGGGTTTTAACAACGAATTTTAATTATTACGCAACAAAACATTTTGTTGCTAAAGGATCGATGTCTCTGACGAAAGTCAAATTTCATTGCAAAATGTATTACTTTTGGCAGCGAAAAAAAACGTTCGTTCTTGGAACAATTAGCAACGCTCATTAGCAAGAACGAAAGACTTAACGACAAAGAAAGTCGTTGCCAAAATCCTTTTACAACGAAATTTGATACCTTTAGCAATCTAAAAATCGGTTGTTCTTTGAAGCCCCATTTTTTGTAGTGATGAGGACGGTTTGGTAGTAGAGGGATTGCTCTCGGTGTGAGAATAAGTACATGCTAATATTTTTAGATCTTTGTTTTTTCTACTTAACATCATCTTTCATTAGCTCTGCTCCTGTGGAAAAAATATCACTTGGGAATTACTCAAAACCACAAAACCTAACAATAAATCATAAGATTTTCATTTATTCTTTTATCAATTATGCTTGTGAAATTTAAGCGGTCAAGTGCTCATTCTATCTTGTTCCTTGTGCGAGAGAACATTTCGAGGTTTATAAATCTTTGGAGGTGAAGCCATAAGGAAGTTGGAGATTCAAGTATAAACATTATACCCGGACGATGCTTTTGACGGAGGGATATGAATTTCTTCTTTACAAATCAACTGTTCCAATTACTCCTCTTTTAGGAATTGTTTGATTATGTAGTGGATGATTTTATTAAGTTAATAATATTTTAATTTTTTGTATTTTTGCTATTATTTGCTATGGGACATTGAGCCAGTTAGGTACACAAAAAATAATGTCAAATTTTGATTTGGCAACAATATAATTAGATTACAAAACATTGAAAAAGTTTTAATATAGCAACAATATTTTATACATTTTAGCAACAAATTTTCGTTGCTAATGGCATTAAAAATATAATATTTGGTAACAAAAATTAACCTAATAACAACGAAGAGGATATTGTTGCTAATACTAACATAAAAGGCAACATTTTTTATCGTTGCAAATCATATCAACTTTCATTGCACACATAAAGAAGCGATAACATATAATGTCGTTGCTAATTGGCGACATTCGTTGCTATTGAAAATAACCAACAATAAACATTTTCGATTCTTGATTCAAAGATAATGTCGTTGCCAAATAATATAATTAGCAACGAAAAATCGTTGCTAAAAAGTTTACATTCATGACGAAAAGCAAACTTAGGCAACAATTTTCATAATTTCATGAACGAAAAATGTCGTTGCAAAAATGGTCAATCAACTGCAGCGAAAATGCATGGTCGTTTCAAAAAAAAAAAAAGTTCATTTCGTTGCCAATTAGCAGGCTTTTGCAACGAAATGGGGTTTTTAGCAACGAAATTTTAATTATTCTGCAACAATACATTTTATTGCTAAAGGATCGATGTCTCTGTACGAAAGTCAAATTTCGTTGCAAAATGTATTACTTTTGGCAACGAAAAAAAAACGTTCGTTGCGGAACAATTAGCAACGCTATCATTCTTGAAATCCGAAGACGAATAACGACAAGAAAGTCGTTGCCTAAATCCCTTTGCAACGAAATTTGATACCTTTAGCAACGAAAATCGGTTGTTGCTGATGCCCCATTTTTTTGTAGTGATGACAATTTGGGCCGCCGGGGGATTGCTCCGGTGTGAGAATAAGTACATGCTAATATTTTTAGATGCTGTTTTTCTCTACTTAACATCATCTTTCATTAGCTCTGCTCCCTGTGGAAAAAATATCACTTGGGAATTACTCAAAACCACAAAACCTAACAATAAATCATAAGATTTTCATTTATTCTTTTATCAATTATGCTTGTGAAATTTAAGCGATCAAGTGCTCATTCTATCTTGTTTTCTTGTGCAGAGAACATTTCGAGGTTTATAATCTTTGGAGGTGAAGCCATAAGGGAAGTTGGAGATTCAAGTATAAACATTATACCACGATGCTTTTGGCCGGAGGGATATGAATTTCTTCTTTACAAATCAAGCTGTTCCAATTACTCCTCTTTTAGGAATTGTTTGATTATGTAGTGGATGATTTTATTAAGTTAATAATATTTTAATTTTTTGTATTTTTGCTATTATTTGCTATGGGACATTGGAGCGATTAGGTACACAAAAATAATGTCAAATTTTGATTTGGCAACAATATAATTCGTTACCAAAACATAGAACAAGTTTTAATATAGCAACAATATTTTATACATTTAGCAACAAATTTTCGTTGCTAATGGCATTAAAAATATAATATTTGGCAACAAAAATTTAACCTAATAACAACAAAGAGGATATTGTTGCTAATACTAACATAAAAGGCAACATTTTTTATCGTTGCAAATCATATCAACTTTCGTTGCACACATAAAGAAAGGACAACATATAATGTCGTTGCTAATCGACGACATTCGTTGCTATTGAAAAATAACCAACAATAAACATTTTCGTTGCTGATTCAGCATAATGTCGTTGCCAAATAATATAATTAGCAACGAAAAATCGTTGCTAAAAAGTTTACATTCCGCAACGAAAGCAAACTTAGGCAACAATTTTCATAATTTACTGCAACGAAAAATGTCGTTGCAAAATGGTGTCAATTGCAACAAAAATGCATGGTCGTTTCAAAAAAAAAGAAGTTCATTTCGTTGCCAATTAGCAGGCTTTTGCAACGAAATGGGGTTTTTAGCAACGAAATTTTAATTATTACGCAACAATACATTTTGTTGCTAAAGGATCGATGTCTCAGACGAAAGTCAAATTTCATTTGCAAAATGTATTACTTTTGGCAACGAAAAAAAAAAAAAACGTTTTTTCTTGGAACAATTAGCAACGCTCATTCATTACAGAACGAAAAGACCTTGACGACGTAAGAAAGTCGTTGCCAAAATCACTTTGCAAACGAAATTTGATACCTTTAGCAGCGAAAATCGGTTATTCTTTGAAGCCCCATTTTTTGTAGTAATGATAGTTTGGGCGGCAGGGGATTGCTCGGTGTGAGAATAAAGTACATGTTAATATTTTTAGATCTTTGTTTTTCTCTACTTAACATCATCTTTCATTAGCTCTCGCTCCTGTGGAAAAAATATCACTTGGGAATTACTCAAAACCACAAAACCTAACAATAAATCATAAGATTTTCATTTATTCTTTTATCAATTATGCTTGTGAAATTTAAGCGTTCAAGTGCTCATTCTATCTTGTTTCTTGTGCGGAGAACATTTCGAGGTTTATAAATCTTTGGAGGTGAAGCCATAAGGAAGTTGGAGATTCAAGTATAAACATTATACCCGACGATGCTTTTGACGGAGGGATATGAATTTCTTCTTTACAAATCAACTGTTCCAATTACTCCTCTTTTAGGAATTGTTTGATTATGTAGTGGATGATTTTATTAAGTTAATAATATTTTAATTTTTTGTATTTTTGCTATTATTTTCTATGGGACATTGAGCCAGTTAGGTACACAAAAAATAATGTCAAATTTTGATTTGGCAACAATATAATTCGTTACCAAAACATAGAACAAGTTTTAATATAGCAACAATATTTTATACATTTAGCAACAAATTTTCGTTGCTAATGGCATTAAAAATATAATATTTGGCAACAAAAATTTAACCTAATAACAACAAAGAGGATATTGTTGCTAATACTAACATAAAAGGCAACATTTTTTATCGTTGCAAATCATATCAACTTTCGTTGCACACATAAAGAAACGACAACATATAATGTCGTTGCTAATCGACGACATTCGTTGCTATTGAAAAATAACCAACAATAAACATTTTCGTTGCTGATTCAGCATAATGTCGTTGCCAAATAATATAATTAGCAACGAAAAATCGTTGCTAAAAAGTTTACATTCCGCAACGAAAGCAAACTTAGGCAACAATTTTCATAATTTACTTCAACGAAAAATGTCGTTGCAAAATGGTGTCAATTGCAACGAAAATGCATGGTCATTGCAAAAAAAAAAGAGTTCATTTCGTGGCCAATTAGCAGGCTTTTGCAACGAAATGGGGCTTTTAGCAACGAAATTTTAATTATTCTGCAACAATACATTTGTTGCTAAAGGATCGATGTCTCTGTACGAAAGTCAAATTTCGTTGCAAAATGTATTACTTTTGGCAATGAAAAAAAAACGTTCGTTGCGGAACAATTAGCAACGCTCATTCACAAGAACGAAAGGCCTTAACGACGAGAAAGTCGTTGCCAAAATCCTTTTGCAACGAAATTTGACACCTTTAGCAACGAAAATCGGTTATTGCTGAAGCCCCATTTTTTTGTAGTGATGACAGTTTGGACCGCCGGGGGATTGCTCCGGTGTGAGAATAAGTACATGCTAATAATTTTAGATGCTGTTTTTCTCTACTTAACATCATCTTTCATTAGCTCTGCTCCTGTGGAAAAAAATATCACTTGGGAATTACTCAAAACCACAAAACCTAACAATAAATCATAAGATTTTCATTTATTCTTTTATCAATTATGCTTGTGAAATTTAAGCGATCAAGTGCTCATTCTATCTTGTTCTTGTGCGAGAGAACATTTGAGGTTTATAAATGCTAGAGGTGAAGCCATAAGGGAAGTTGGAGATTCAAGTATAAACATTATACATTTACGATTCTTTTGGCGGAGGGATATGAATTTCTTCTTTACAAATCATTGTTCCAATTACTCCTCTTTTAGGAATTGTTTGATTATGTAGTGGATGATTTTATTAAGTTAATAATATTTTAATTTTTTGTATTTTTGCTATTATTTGCTATGGGACATTGAGCCAGTTAGGTACACAAAAAATAATGTCAAATTTTGATTTGGCAACAATATAATTCGTTACCAAAACATTGAACAAGTTTTAATATAGCAACAATATTTTATACATTTAGCAACAAATTTTAAATTTGCTAATGGCATTAAAAATATAATATTTGGCAACAAAAAATTAACCTAATAACAACGAAGAGGATATTGTTGCTAATACTAACATAAAAGGCAACATTTTTTATCGTTGCAAATCATATCAACTTTCGTTGCACACATAAAGAAACGACAACATATAATGTCGATTTGTTAATCGATGACATTCGTTTGCTATTGAAAAATAACCAACAATAAACATTTTCGTTCTTTGATTCAAAGATAATGTCGTTGCCAAATAATATAATTAGCAAACAAAAAATCGTTGCTAAAAAGTTTACATTCATAGCGAAAGCAAACTTAGGCAACAATTTTCATAATTTACTGCAACGAAAAATGTCGTTGCAAAATGGTGTCAATTGCAACGAAAATGCATGGTCGTTGCAAAAAAAAAAAAGTTCATTTCGTTGCCAATTAGCAGGCTTTTGCAACGAAATGGGGTTTTTAGCAACGAAATTTTAATTATTCTGCAACAATACATTTTGTTGCTAAAGGATCGATGTCTCTGTACGAAAGTCAAATTTCATTGCAAAATGTATTACTTTTGGCAATGAAAAAAAAACGTTCGTTGCGGAACAATTAGCAACGCTCATTGCGCAACGAAAGACGCAACGACAGTAAAGTCGTTACCAAAATCCTTTTGCAACGAAATTTGACACCTTTAGCAACGAAAATCGGTTGTTGCTGAAGCCCCATTTTTTTGTAGTGATGACAGTTTGGGCCGCCGGGGGATTGCTCCCGTGTGAGAATAAGTACATGCTAATATAAGGTTAACAGTGGAGGCTTAATGCTCTAGTGCTAGAAAGTAATAATTACATGTACCTTAGAATCAGTGAAGAGCCTTGTATTTATAATGTTCTCACCACCTACGCAAAATCCTTCTCCGAATCAGATTAAGGTCCTCTCCCAATCTACCATTCCTTAATAGGATTGCATCGTATCTCCTAGAATTAAGGAAGTGGATTCACAATCCAACATCTCCTTACACATCCAGAGACCAAATAGAATTCGGATCCTTAATCCATAAATCCACCGTCCACCAAATCCACTCTTGGTCCAAGCCAATATAATTTCACAGGATTAATGGCCCACTATATTCTAAAGGCCCAAATAAGCTTGGCCCAACATTGCCCCCAATCTTCAACCAAATATAATATTTGATGGAAGAGTATTCAAAACATGGCCCAACAGCAACAAGGACACCTAAGCCAAGTCAAACAATTCCCACTCACCAAAAAGCCCAAACAAGGCCATGTAAGGCCCAATCACCAAAAAGCCCCAACACCGGATATCGAACCAACCCTTCAAATCCATCATCATTACCCCTATTAATGCGCCGCCCTCGAGATCCAGGAACAACTAAAAGGACAACATTATAAAAACCCATTTCCCCCAATTCAAACAATTTCACCAGCTCATTTCAAATTCAAAGATATTCTTCCTCTCTCATACCTTCTGGTTCCCTTTCTCCAAACTGCACGAATGGCGTCCCCCCAAAACACTGATAACCCCTACCGAAAAACTCCATCCCTGTCTCTGTAAATCCCTTATCGAGCATCCCTACTTCACCAAACATACTTCCAACTCCCCCACCACAAACACCATGCCAGAGCCAAACCCCAACACTGCCACAACCTCTTCCCAAAATCCATCAGGAACCGATTCACAAAAGACACCCCTCGAATACCATAACGAGAATCAATTCCCCAACGTCAACACCCCTTCTCAAATCACGGAGGCCAACCTCCTCGTAATTCGAGAACATTATCAAATCCCAAAAACCCATCATCTGAGAATAGCCACACCCACTGACCGGATGTATCACTATCCCAACGGCTGGATTGCCATGCCCCTTACCCTACTAGAAAAAGGGATCCGTTTTCCCCTCCACGCATTCATCGTTACCCTTCTAGGGTTTATGGGCATCAGTCTTCCCCAACTAGTGCCTAATTCCTACATCAACATCCTTGCCTTCATCGCCTTCTACCATGAGATTGGAGTTCCACCTTCAATCGACTTCTTCTTCACCTTGTTCCAAATCAGTAATTCTCGCGAACGTTGTGACACCCCCAAAATAGGTCCAATCCATCCAACCTATTCTGAGTTGCCAAATACATGGTACAGGAAACAACTACAACTTTATTACTATAATTGTCGTGCAAAATACTACAACACAAATGTTGCAAGTTTTGATACAAATATATACCAACTGTGGCTCATGTCCCAACCGTGGATAACACGTCACAATGGCACCTTACATAAAGGTACAGTCAATAACTGTTTTAGAAATTAAAATCTTTGGGAAGTGCTCAAGAAAACTTTCGTACATGGGAGGCCATGCGTCTAGGTTATGATAGATATCATATGTCCACAGAATTATCCTTGGTTGATCCAATAGACCCCGAAGAAAAACGAGAAGATTACTATCATATTCTTTCCAATGGTGAGTCTTTTCTTGACATATCATTATCTCCACTGTCTCTAATCGAGAATTATACTTCAACCAAACACCAAGATTATATAGGTAGTGCTCGTAGATATACTCAGCAAGTGGATGTGCACAACCATGTCTTATGATGACACGAGATTGTATGTCATTAGACATCTTGTATGATAGTGGCAAAACACCCTTCCAAAGTTGGGTTCACCTCACCCTATTTGATTCACCAAATATAACTACTAAGTGATGTATAAAATACAACACACTTTTCTATACTGTTTAGGGAGAACCTTCACAGCTAGAGACCACCGTTTTATTCCCTTGTTATTCCCGCTCGACCCAGCTATACTCTTATCACCTGAAAGGAATTGTGAAGCAGAAGGGTGAGCACAACTAGCCCAGTAAAGAATATCATGACTAAAGATAAATAAATTATCAATAGCCTTCATCAGTAATAAATCAGAGATTTAGAACATATGGTAGATGATAAAAATTTTCAACCATAGTTGCGGTGAACGAAGCAATCCATTAGAAGAGTCAAATAGACCATAAAGTCTATTATCTTCTCCATGTTAAAAGTCCACCAACAATGTTTTATCCTTGTAACATCAATCAACAGCTCTTGTCCACATTCATGTGAATAACTCATAATCATAACTGTGGTTCTAAATTCCTCTTCTCATCCAGGACAAAGATAATTTTTATCACTTGTCTTTACCTGAAACATCGAAAATCATGGTTATACCAAATCACAGTTCCTGTTCATAATCATACTAATAAATTCATCTTTGCACTACGGGCTAAAGATATTCGTCAACAGTTCATCTTTGCACTACTGGCCAAAGATATCCAACAACAGGTCATCTTTGCACTACAGGCCAAAAATATTTAATAACAGATCATCTTTGCACTACATGCCAAAGATATTCAACAACAGATCATCTTTGCACTACAGGCCAAAGATATTCATATCTCAAAGAAATATATAATCATTTCAGAATTTATATAAACAATAATTATAACCATGTTGATCAATTCACCTTTGCACTTAAGCTAAAGATATTCAATTATAAATTCAATGGTCATGATCATACCAGTCAACAATTCATCTTTGCACTACTGGCCAAAGAGAACCCATAGTCACGATCATACCAATAATCTACCCATCTTTACACTCAAGTCAAAGAGAAATATCATCATTAAAGTTATAAAAATGTTATATATGATAATAAAAACAATATAATCAACATATAGATTTAATCTCAAGAGTAAGATTCATAAATCAACGATAATTTGGTCAGAAAAAGAAACTAATTTTTCTGTGAATAGTAACTCGTGAATAGTAACTCATGAATAGTAACTCGTGAATAGTAATTCATGAATAGTAACTTCGACATGAAAAAGGTAGAAATTCTACAATAAAATCCATACCAATATTTCGGTATAATGATATTAAAAGAATAACATTTCTTAAACTTATAAATAATTTATTTTAATTGTTTACACTTTACTAAATAATGCATTTAATCATCTTAAAATGCCAAACTCATAAGATTTTATCACCAATAACCAAAACCCTCATAAACAAATCTGCATATACCTTATATAGGATTTTCAAGCCATAAAATCCTATTTTCTAATTTTCTTACTTCACATAACATATTTAATTCATTTACTCATAACTAGTCTATTTTCATGAAAAATATCAAATCAGTACAAGCAAATTTTCTTTTCTAGGATTTAACAGAATATAGTTCCATATTGAACATATATTTTTCTCAGAATTTTTAAAATTCATTTACTATTTTTCATATGGCCAAAACTGCCGAATATTTAGGCAATTATCATAAATTGTACTTTTGTCCAAAACTTTGAAATTCTGAGTATATACATTATATACATGTACTCCCAATAAAAATTTCACCAATTTCGGAGTTAACCATAAGGAGTTATAAGGGTTTACTTTTAAAATAGTCTTTTCTCATAAAATTCATAACTCCTAATCTATACATCCAAAAATTGCCATTTTTGGACAAAATCTAGAAAACACATCAAATTATCATTTCAAATTTTTCCAGAATTTTTGAGGGTCAGAAAAATTACGAAACTGAAAAACATAATAACCACTTACAATCCTTACCCTCAAAAAGTAGATTTACATTTGGAACATCGGATGTAAAGCCGAAGGAAACTTGCACTGAATAGAAACTCTCCAAGTATCTAAATACTCACAAAAATACGCTCGATAATATATAGAGAGAAAACTTATGTTTCTGGTGTGATTTTCAATTCTAACTTAAGCGCCTATTTATAAAAAAATGCTAGAACGCCAAAGGAGACTAAATAATAAAATAATATTATTTATTTTTCTCTTCTACGCCACCTACCAAGACCAGCCACCACCTTGAATCAGCCAACTTGGAACAAAGAAATAGCAGCCACATGTTTTAAAAAAACAAAAGTGGGTCCCACCCAATTTTAATAAAAATCATTTTATTTTCTGAAACTTTAGTAATTCATAGAAAATAGCCTGTTTATCCGAAAAATACGAATTTTATCTCCATTCCACACAAAATTGAATTCTCTACAACTTTGTAGTTTTAAGTTTTTCCAAATTCTAGACAGAAAATATCCGAAACCAACAAACGGATGATTTTTAACACCTCTTAAAATTCATAACAAATCATACGTTAATTTTTAACGGTTCAAAATTTGTGGATATATACTCAACTTATATATATATAACATATCCAAAAATCACAACGATCCAACAAATCGAATTAAAATTATAACTCACTTAATAGAGCTTTAAGAACATCGATTTGATCTTTTAATACCTCAATCAGGCAAAATCTTGATAAAATACCTCAACATTAATTCCTTCATTTATAACCACATAAATAAATCCATCATTTATATCCATATCAAATAAATATTTCCTTATCATATAAATCAATAATTAATTATTCACAAATAATATTACAGAATCACAATTGTCGACGTCGGGATTTTTTGGGTGTCCCTTTCCGTTACTTGTTCTTTGGTGTTCTCATTTTAGGTGAGATTTGTGTTAGAGTTTATGCCCTAGAGGCCAATTATTTGATATAATTGCTTAACGTTTTGATATTATATTTGATTGAATAAATATATGATTTTATTATGGTTTTATTTACTGCGTAATATAATTGTTAACATAATAAAATTCCTTAGAATAGTGATACAAATTATATAGTTTCAAGTATGTGACTTGAACATGAGATTATATAATTACAATTAGTATCATTGTTCTTAAATGTCCCTAGTAGAGTATCATTGTTGATGGGACAACAATGATGCATTGAGACTAGTATGTGGATTGACTGATGACCAAATCTCATTGGTCATAAATATATGAGATATTAAGTCAATGCATAGGTACATGTTAGAAACGATGTCTTTGGATGGACTCCACCATGAGAATTCTATATGGAGCATTATCTTGAAGTGTCATTAGCAATTCTCATAGTGACAATGATGTAATGGTCCTCCGACCTAAAATCGCTATATTACTACACGAGAATTTATGTACTTTGATATCATCAAATGTCACCTTTAATAGGGTGGACTATAAAGGTGATTATTGGGTTCATCATGAATCGTGTGAGAAATATGAGTGATCTAGATGGAATTTAACCATCCTATATATTGGGGTGATATCCATAGGCCTCTTGATTGAGTAGGACTATGAAATGCATGGCCATGCTCAAATAGTGATTTGTTTCATATAGTCTACTCATTGATCAAGAAAACTCAGATTAAATTATGAAGAGTATGACACATTCCATGACTCGAGTTTAATCTAGGATATTAAGGTTAAAAGGATTAAATTACATTGAAACATTGGTCACGAAAAAGGTTGCATCGAATCATCGATCTTATTATTACTTGGGTAGCGATGATGCATTACTAGATGCATTTCACCGATTATAATTTTATAATATGATTTTAAAATTATTGCCAAGCGTAATAATAACCTATAAGGTCACACATATAGAACGTAATTTAAAAGGGAATTAGTTTAAATTTTAAGGATTTAAATATATTAATATGAATAATAGTATTTAAATCATTTAATTTAAATTAAAAGGATAATTTGTATATATGTATATTAATTAAGTAAGACTTAATTAAGATATATATATATATATATATATATATATATATATATATATATATATATATATAAATTTGGATTTTATGAAATTAGGTTTTGATTAATACCTTTTAACTACTATATATATGATATATAGCAGCCAGTTAAAATGATAATCAAAAACAAAAAAAACCCTAGCCGCTCTTAGAGAGAGACTAGAGAAAATAGTTTCGAAAATCCTCATCCTTGGTGGCTAGTACCACGATTCCTTCTTCTGCAGATCGTAGGACGATTCGTGGAGTGTTCGTGTGGATACCGTAGAGACGCAGTTCATTCGAAAGGCGTTGGAGATTCGACCGCATCGTTTAATTGCTTTCTTAATCGGTATAATTTCTAACCACTGAATTAACTGTTTTTTGCATGGATCCTGTTTAGGGTTTCGAATTTGGTTTAAATTCTTCTATTTTCGCTGTTCGTTTCTGTGTCGAAACCCTATAATTTGTTTGAAAAAACAAGTGAAAAAGGTCCGACATGTATAATGTCGACGATGGACTGTTAAGAGTCGCCAGTTGGTTTTTAAATGGTTGTACCAACACAACCGAGAAAAGGTTTTCACAATGACCCGATTGATGTGACATCATTATACTGGTCGGTGAAACCGAGATTCGATTTAGGGTCCGGGGACTTAGTTATGCGGGGAAGGTGTTAGGCACCCAGACATCCATGTTATTACCACAGTGACCGCCTATTTACAAGAAACTATTATCTCGAGTGTGTGTGTGTGTGTTTGGGTCAATGTCTTTGTTATTTGGAAGTTGTGCGAGGCCTCGTTGAACCTATATATACAGTGCGAATTTATGTAAAAATTTAGTTTTTAGCAAGATATGGCGGTGATGTTTTATAAAAGAAGTTTTTAAACCACGATGCTCAATAGAATTTAGACCTTTTACACTCCCATTTTATTAAGTGATCGGCTTGATTGATTTTATTTGACGGATGCCGAGGAATCCGTATAAAAATAATGTACAAAGATAATGCCGACTTCCTCGTGGGTATGGAAACCATCGAGGAAATTGAGACACCATGCAGAATAATTTACAAGTCGCTACAATTTGAAAATGTCCATCACGGGAACCGAATCTAGATTCAATGGGATGAATCTGTGATCACATGATTCCTAGGCTCACAAAATACTGCATTTTTATATGAAAGAAGTAAACAAGTATATATATAAAAGCTGTAAATATATATATACAGACAGGATCACCAACCACGAAGCACCTCCATGGGGGATCAGAAATGTAAATAAAGTTATAAATGCGGTCAATCGCCACGAAGTAAACTCCAGGCAGGACGAAATGTAAAGAAAGCTGTAAAAGCGATCAACTGCCACGAAGGGAACTCCAGGCAGGACAAAATATATATATATATATATATATGTAAAAAAGCAATAAACGCACTGGATGTAAAATCCAGGCTCATCGAACATAGTTCGACCACAGTTCATATATATAAGTATATATATATATAAAAGCGAGTAAACGCATCAGACCGAAGTCTAGGCTCATCGAACAACGTCCGACACACAGTTGATATATATAAGTATATATATATAAAAGCGAGTAAACGCACCAGACCGAAGTCTAGGCTCATCGAACAAAGTCCGACACACAGTTGATATATATATATATATATATATATAAAAGCGAATAAACGCACTAGGAATCAAGTCTAGGCTCATCGAACAAAGTCCAACACACGGTTGATATATATATATATATATATATATATATATATATATATATATATATATATATATATAGCGAATAAACGCAATTGCAGACAAAGTCTCAGGCTCATCGAACAAAGTCCGACACAGTTGATATATATATATATATATATATATATATATATATATATATATATATATAAAAGCGAATAAACGCACCAGATAGAAGTCTAGGCTCATCGAACAAAGTTCGACAGATAGTTAATATATATAAGTATATATATATATTAAAGCAGTAAACGCTCCAGACCGAAGTCTAGGCTCAATCGAGGCATAACTCGATAATGTTAGTCAATATATATATATATATATATATATATATCTGGAATGAAACCACGGACCGAAGTCCGGGCAAAAGCAAGCAACACGACTCTCAACGTGTAGAAGGGTGTGTGCAAAGATGAAGAGAAAGACTCTAAAGTGTGTGAGAAGGCTTACAGATGACTGATAAAAGGGCTTCTATATCTTTAGAGTTGGTAAGCACTAGGTTATGTGGGTACAAAAGAGGCTATATATGAGCTCACAGGTGTTTAAAAGTGGGAAAATACACTGTAGGGCGAGTGCAGAGAAGCGGTGTGTGGGGTTTCCCGTCTTTTTACATTGCAAAATGGCCACCCCAAGCCCTCTATTTATAGAGGTTGGAGCCATGAGTGTACCTACTTACGGGCGCGGTGTGCAGAGGTGCTTTCGGGTGCCCGGGTAGTGTGGGTCCCGTCGTGTCGAAACGTCTGTGGCTGTTAAGCTCGATTCGCTCATAACTTTCAATCTGGGAGTCCGATGGAAGCGTGCCATATCATTTTGGAAAGATCTTTCTGAGAGCTACACAATGATATATGATTTGACCTTTTTTGATTCCAGGAAGATGGGTCCATGACCAAAATGGCATTCCCGGGTTTCCGTCAGGCAGTCCGTTGAGCCGTTTTGCGTAGTCTGCGTTCGGAAGTTAAGATATTATTCTTGTGGGACTTCCTTTGAAGCATTTTGAGTTCACATGAGTGTATTTTATTTGAAGTGAAGTTGTGTTGGCAAAATGATCATTTTGCCCCTCCCGGGGTTATCTCCGGTTTTTGCGCAGTTGTAGCAGTCGTTTCTTAGGGTTATCTCTGAGGTTGACTTGATGTTGACTTTGACTATCCTCAGGGTTATCTCTGAGGTTGACTTGACCTCCTGGGGCTATCTCCAGGCTTTGATCTTGATCCTTCGGGGTCATCTCCGAGGTTGGCCCGACTTTCCGGGATTATCTCCGGTTGGAACATGATTTCGGGGCTATCTCGGGGTTGGATTTAGTTACTCCAGTTGCGTTCGGGTTTGATGATGAACTTCCGGTAGTATCCAGGTATGGATTTGGATTGTCTTTCGGGGTTCCTCTTAAAAGACAAATCTGTCCTCCTGATGTTAATGTGATGAAGAAAATTTGAGTGTCTACAACAATTATGACAACCGGTAGTTCGGAAAAGAGGGGCTTTCAATAAGGATTTCTCTTTCTTTGGCGTAATTAGGTGACCAAACCTCTCCTGATGAGAACTTTCTAGACAATGCCAATAATGTTATCTAATAATATTATTCAAATAATATGAATTATTGATCTGATAATGGGAAATACTGTGCACTGACAATAATTGAAACAACAATAATATAAAATATCAACGCAACAATTATAAAATAAAATATTGAACAGTAATTACTGTAACAATTATTGAGTAGTGCCTTCTTACGTAAGAATCAATAATTCAACAATACTGTGCAATACCATGTGCTACTGTGCAACAACGCGTATTACTTTATTTTACCCACCGGGTATTCCAACAGTGTTAACGGTAACGATTACGCCGTTATTTATAAAAACTCAAATTTGTCATTTTTTTCGTCCGACAGTTATTCTGTTATGGGGCCCACAAATGGCTACGCCGTCGTACGAATATTCCCCGACCACAAGAATATTCCACGACCAAACGAATATTCTCCGACAACAATGAATATTTTATAACCACTTGCTTATTTTGCAAAATTTGCACCTTTCACTCATATCTTTAAACTTTTATCAATTTAACTATTTACTAAATAGAAAAATTGAATACTTTTATTTCATAAAATTCGGTGTCTTACAAACGTGGTTTCAAAGTGTTAAGCAAATAACCACCAAAACCAAACTCCAAGTTTGACAAACGCCCCCTGATGGACACCCCCTCAAGCAACAAAGGATGGCACAAGGACTGGTTCTTCGTCAACGGACCAAAAATTCCCAAAATCCCCGATTGGACCTCCCACAAACGCCCATCTCTTGACTTCGACGACACCTCACCCGAACGAGTGATGGAAATGGCGAATCTACATGAGAGACTTCCCCTGAAGGAATAGAGCTTCGACCTCTTGAGCAAACAAGCATGACTGTACGACCATAAACGTAAGTTCCGAATTCCGAACTTGATACTTCAATAATTTTTAAATTCTTTTCAATAATTATTCTAAGAAACCCTTCTTTACCTTCTACAGTATCTCTCATCAAACCCACTTCAGCCGACCGAAGAGACCTCGAGGAATTCTTCTCTGAAAATCGAACTGAAACACCCACTCAATCACCAAACACCGAAGCCGAAGAGAATACAATTGAAGATTCTGCACAACCTCGACTGAAGAAAAGAGCCACCAAAAAACTCAAAAATATCTCAACGCCTACGCTCACAGAAAGCCTTCTTGATATGTCTATCTCTGAACGAACCCAAATTCTCCGATCCAAAAAGAAATGCGTAAAGATCACCTCCCCTCACAACTGAAGAGCTGAGGGTTCCTTCCACCGAAGCCATACACTCTAAAAACACACCTGTCGAAATTGACGAACCAACTAAACCCATCCCTGAGCTTGTCAGAAAATGAAAACACACCTCAGACAATCAACCGACCCCATTAACTTAAATACCAACCGAAACCCACATCCCGACTCCATCCGAACAATCAACACCACCTCCCCATCAACCATCTACATCCAAAGCCATTCGTTCCCCATCTTTATGGCCCGACGATAATACATAATTCCCACTGCATTTATATGACCACTTTTTTCTGCCAACGGATGATCATCACTTTGGGGACACACCAACTGCCGACCTCATCCATGCAGGCATGATTCATCATGCTTGTGTAAGTCCTTTAACCTTAATCACTTTCATTTATGAACAAGCTCCCATACCCAATACTAACTTCTAAACATCTCCGGGCTACTGGGATCTTCGGGTGACTCAACTAAAGATACAAAGAAATTGAAGCCGAAGAGATGGCCGCCTGAAAAAGAAAATAAATTTCTGAAAACTGCCCTAGCAAAGGAGAAGGACTTACACAAGAACACCTCCTTTTACTGCGAAGGCATTAAAAAAGATATCGCCAAGCTACAAGCACAACTGGCAGTAGTAGAAGCCCTTCAACAGACCACTACGGAAAGGAACTTCGAACTTACAACAAAAAATGAAGTGATGAAGCGGAACAACCAAACCCTCACCCACAAAATCCACGACACCAAGAGAAAAGAACAAACACATATTCAACTCTAAAGCAAAGTAGAAAAAGAACTTCAAGAGCTCAAAGCCCCTTGGCCCCCTTTTAACAGACAAACTACGAAACCAAATTCGAAGTGAATATAAAAAATCTCTTGAACTTACCAACAAAATAATTCAGATGTACGCTGAAGGCTATGAAGCATCCCAAAGCAAAGGAAAATCAAAGCTTGCTACCACCGCATTTAACCCGTTACTCCTTGATTCTTCTTAAGATGAGGACGAGGACAATGTTTAAGATGATCCTCCCCAAATATAACTTCAAACTTGTAAAAATACAATATTGTAATCGCTTTTTTATATTCTAATAAAATACAATTATTCCTTTTTACTCCTCTTACAACAATCACACACAGTTACTTTGTCAAACAATTATTAACAATAATCAAAAAATCTGAACTCAACACTTAACATAAAATAAATAAATATCACCAAACAAATATGTTCACCATCAAAGGGTTGAACAGATCTTACCAAACATCAAACAATCATGTTCGCCATCATAGGGTCGAACAGATCCTGTTCACCATCATAGGGTTGAACAGATCTCACCGAACCTCCAAACGATCTTGTTCGCCATCATAGGGTGGAAGAGATTCTTTTTCACCATCAAAGGGTTGAACAGATACCACCTGACCTCCAAACGATCTTGTTCACCATCATAGGGTCGAACAGATCATGTTCACCAGCATAGGGTTGAACAGATCCCACCTAACCTCCAAACGATCATGTTCTCCATCATAGGGTCGAACAAATCCTGTTCACCATCATAGGGTTGAACAGATACCACCGAACCTCTAAATGATCCTGTTCGCCATAATAGGGTCGAACAGATCCTGTTCACCATCATAAGGTTTGAACATATCCCACCGAACCTCCAACCAAAAAAACTTGCCAGATAATAGACAAACAAAATAATATTATAGAGAAAAATTCTTCTTTTATTGATAACTGTTGAAAGAATTACAGACTCAAAAATTCTAATATCAACTCTACTGAAAATATTTCTGAAGTCTTCTCGCATGTCAAGTGTTCTTTATTTTAGACCCATCCATAGCTCGTAACTGATAAGTTCCCAGTTTTGGTACTTTGATGATCTCATAAGGACCTTTCCAATTTGGTATCAGTTTTCCCAAATTATGAGGCATAGAAGCTTCCACCTCCCGAAGAACTAGATCACCTACTTCAAACCTTCAAAGCTTCACCCCTTTATTATAATACCTAGCCACTCGACGTTGATGTGACTTTACCAAGGATGCTTCTCTAACCTCTTCAAGCAAATCCAGATTAACCATAAGTCCTTCCTCATTATATACCTCTCGAAACTGACTAACCCAAAGAGACGGGGAGCCAACTTCCAGGTGAACCAAAGCATCAGAACCATAGGCCAATCTAAAAGGCGAGTCTCCCGTAGTAGTTCTCGGTGTGGCTTGATAAGCCCATAATACACTAAGCAATTCTTTAGGCCACCTTCCCTTTGCCTCCTCAAGTCTTCTTTTAATACCATTCATGAGGGTTCTATTGGTAACCTCAACCTGCCCATTCGACTGTGGATGCGCAACCGAAGTCTTCCGATGTTTAATTCCCAACTCCTTCAAGAACGCCTCAAACTTCGATCCCACAAATTGACGTCCATTATCTGAGACCACCACAATGGGAATGCCGAACTAGAACACCACATACTTCTTTAGAAACTTCAAACATTCCTGCTCTGTAATCGTCTGAAGAGGTTTGGCCTCCACCCATTTAGTCATATAATCAATTGTTACTATAACAAAACTGACCTGCCCTTTAGCCTTCGGCAACGGTCCTAATATATCCACCCCTAAATAACAAAAGGTATGGGAGATAAAACTGAATACGACTCCTCTGGCGGCTGATGTGGGATAGGACTGTTCAGCTGGCACTTCAGACACTTCTTCACATAATTAGTTGTTTTTTTGAAAATCTTCGGCCAATAATGTTAGAGTTTATGCCCTAGAGGCCAATTATTTGATATAATTGCTTTACATTTTGATATTATATTTGATTGAATAAATGAATGATTTTAGTATGGTTTTATTTACTGCGTTATATAATGCTAACATAATAAAATTCCTTAGAATAGTGATACAAATTATATAGTTTCAAGTATGTGACTTGAACTTGAGATTATATAATTACAATTAGTATCATTGCTCTTAAATGTCCCTAGTCGAGTATCATTGTTGATGGGACAACAATGATGCATTGAGACTAGTATGTGGATTGACTGATAACCAAATCTCATTGGTTATAAATATATGAGATATTGAGTCAATGCATAGGTACATGTTAGAGAACGATGTACTGGACAGACCCACCATAAGAATTCTACGTGGAGCATTATGTAAAGTGTCATTAGCGATTCTCATTGTGATAATGATGTAATGGTCCTCTGACCTGAAATCACTATATTATTACATGGGAATTTATGTATTTTGATATCATCAAAAGTCACCTTTAATAGGGTGGACAATAAAGGTGATTATTGGGTACATCATGAATCGTGTGAGGAATATAAGTGATCTAGATGGAATTTAACCCTCCTATATATTAGGGGTGATATCCATAGGCTTCTTAATTGAGTAGGACTATGAAATGCATGGCCATGCTCAAATAGTGATTTGTTTCATATAGTCTACTCATTGATCAAGAAAACTCAGATTAAATTATGAAGAGTATGCCACATTCCATGACTCGAGTTTAATCTAGGATGTCAAGGTTGAAAGGTTTAAATTACATTGAAACATTGGTCACAAAAAGGTTACATCAAATCATCGATCTTATTATTACTTGGGTAGCAGTGATGCATTACTAGATGCCGTTCACTGTTTATAATTTTATAATATGATTTTAAAATTATTGCCAACGTAATAATAACTATATAGGTCACACACAGAGCGTAATTAAAAAGGAATTAATTTAAATTGTAAAGATTTAAATATGTCAATATGATTGATAATATTTAAATTAATAGGATAATTTATATATATGTATATTAATTAAGTAAGACTTAATTAAGATACATATATAAATAAATTCAGATTTTATTAGGGTTTTTGGTTAATCCCTTTTTAACTACTATATATATATGATATGTAACAACCATTTTTGGAATAATCATCATAACCTCACAAACCCTAGCCGCTCTTAGAGAGAGACTAGAGAGAAAACCATTGAAAATCCTGATCCTCGGTGGCTAGTACCATGATTCTCTTCTTTCAGAGATCGTGTGACAATTCAGTGAGGCGTTAGGTAATGTATGCAGTAGAGGCGTAATCGTGAGAAATTGCGTTGGAGATTCGAAGCATTTCAGAAAATTCTATAATCGATATAATATCTAAACACTGAATTATTATGTTTTTGCATGGATCCTGTTTTAGGGTTTCGGATTTGGCTTTATAATTTTTATCTTCCGCTGTGTTTTTATGCCAAAAACCCTACAAATAATACCCCTGCCGAAGCACCTTATACGCTAACGATTTCATCGCCATATGATCCCCCCCAAATCCCTTCATGAATCTCCCAAAGAATGTACTCAGCTTCAGATGGTACCAAACACTTCAGCAAAGGAGACGAATAAGCCCATCGATAAAGATCTTCATCAATAAGCACGAAATTCGAGCTTTTGTATTTAATTTTCTTTGCTAACATCCGATCTGAAGGTAGTACGCGATGTGCTAAATAATTGAGATAAGGAGACATCCAACAATTAGATCTCTCAACACACATCACCTCCACATATTGAACACTTAGCTGATTTAGAACCTCTAAATAAACCAACTCGTTGAATGTACTCGCTTCAGTTGTAGCCAACTTCGCCAATGCATCAGCTATTGCATTATCTGATATGTACATCCCTTGTAACATATAAGAATCAAAACACTAAAATCGATCCTTTAACTCTGTCAGATATTTCACCATTCTTGAACCTCGAGCTTCCTACTCTCCTGAAACCTACTTAATGACTGAGAGTCACTAAAAATAACCAACCTCTGAACATCAAGACTCTTCGCCAAATGTAACCCTGTCAATATTGCCTCATACTCAGCCTCATTATTCATTGCCCTGAACCCGGACTTGATGTATGGCCTGCTGCACTTTAAACCCTTTCGGACTTGTCAAGAT
This sequence comes from Panax ginseng, assembly GCA_020205605.1. Classification (NCBI taxonomy): domain Eukaryota; kingdom Viridiplantae; phylum Streptophyta; class Magnoliopsida; order Apiales; family Araliaceae; genus Panax; species Panax ginseng. Next base: position 121,593,952 of record CM035136.1, read on the forward strand.
TATCCCAGCACCACTAACATACAAAGTAGACGAGCCATCTGCATATAACATCCATGAATTCTGTGCTTTTTGAAGAACTGTAACCAGCTTCTCAGATCCTCCAACCTGGCCCAAACTATCATCCACTTCGGAAAAAGAACATTCCACCACACAATTAGCCAACGCTTGCCCCTTAATTGCTATTCAATGATGGTATTCTATGAAAAATTATGATAGCTCCATTGCCAATACAGTAAGCCTCCTGAAACCTCTGGTTACCCATCACCTTCTTTAATGGGAGATCTGTATACACCACTGTTAACCGACCTTGGAAGTACTGCCGAAACTTCTGACTAGCTACTATCAGGGCAAAGGCAAACTTCTCAAGGTTCAGATACCTTGTCTTTATATCCCTTAGGGCATGGTTCACATAGTAAACTGGGTGCTGCTTACCCCCAATCTCCCGCACCAATACGGCTCCTACAACCAACGAACTCGTTGCTAAATACAAGTAAAAAGGTTCAGCAGGAATGGGTTTCACTAACAAAGGAGCCGAAGATAAATACCTATTTATTACCTGAAAAGTGTCTTCACAGTCCGAATTCCACTGGAAACTCTTCGCATTCTTCGACCCTTTCAATGTATCAAAGAAAGGTAAGCACCTTTCTGCCGACTTGGACATAAACCTCCGCAAAGCTGCTATCTGACCCGTCAAACGCTGAACATCCTTATAAGACTGTGGGGACTTCATATCCATAATTGTTTGACTCTTTTCAGGGTTGGCTTGATCCCTCTCTTGCTGATCAAATAACCCAAAAACATTCCTGCACCCAATCCGAAGGTACACTTGGTTGGATTCAACTTCAAATTATAGTGACGAACAGTCTAGAAGAAATCCTCCAAATAATCCAAATGACCCCAAACTGACATGATCTTGACAATCATATCATCTACATAGACTTCCATACTTCGACCCAACTGCCCTGTGAACACGTAATTCATCATCCTTTGATATGTAGCCCCTGCATTCAACAAGCCGAAGGTCATCTTCTTATAAGCATACACCGACTGATGGGTAATAAAAGCTGTCTACAGGATGTCCTCCTTACACATCGAAATATGATGATATCCCGAAAAAGCATCCATAAAGCTGAGCAAAGCATATCCCGAAGTCGCATCACTAAGCTGATCAATGTGTAGCAAGGGATAAAAGTCCTTTAAGCACGCCTTGTTCAGATCGGTATAATCGATACAAACTCGCCACTTCCCATTCTTCTTTTCCACCAGTACTACATTCTCCATCCACTCCGGATAGTCGATTTCAAATATAAAATCTACTGCCAACAATTTTGCAATCTCCTCATCAATTATCTTCTGCCTCTCAAGCGCGAAAATCCTTCTCTTATGTCGAACTGGTTTCTTTGTTGAGTCCACATGCTGCCTATGTTCAGCAACTTTTTGATCCACCTAAGGCATGTCACTAGGAACCCAGGTAAAGATATCCGCATAACACTAAAGATATTCCACCAGGTTCATCCAGAAAGGTTCTGGCAGACTTGAACCTATCTTTACGGTATTCTCTTCCTTTCCCGGGATCAACTGAACCTCTTCAATTTCTTTTGTAGGTATGACTCAAGGTTTAGTGTTACTTTTTGTAAATGGCTCAATCTCTATAGCCATAGCCTACTTCTGCTTACTAACCCCTACTCCCGAAGTGATTAGAGCATTTTTGTAGCATCTCATTGCCAAGTCCAAATCTCCAGCAACTTCCCCAACCCCATGTGGCGTAGGAAACTTGATCTTGAAGTTAGGAATCGACGTTACTGCCTGAAGAGCCATCAGAGTGGGCCTTCCCAAAATCGTATTGTACGCCGAATCCACATGCACCACATAGAACTTACACATGATTTCCTCATGTTGTGGAGCCGTCCCGAAGATGACTGACAGCTCAATAGTCCCTGTAACTTTGATCGACTCATTTCTGAACCCATATAACGGAGACTCTTGCCCGATCTCCATCTTCCTCCCATCCAGGTTTATCTTCTGATAAGCATATGCGTACATGATATCTACCGAAGAACCATTGTTTATCATCAGCCGCTTCATATCCACCGAACTCACTTGTGTAGTAATTACCAAAGCTCCCTCGTGAGGTTCAATGGGCTCTGAAGGGAAGTCATCATCAGTGAAAGAAATCACCAAATCTAGGTACGCCCTTTCACTTCTCGCGGGTCTGTCTGCCACTGTTATCACCGTATTCAGATACCCACGTCGCTTCTTCCCAGCAAGCTTTCCCATGTTTCCACCTGTAATCACATCCACAACCTGTCTCGCCACTTGAGTTTGACCTGGCTGTACATGCTGACTGGTCTGAACAGGCGCACTATTTCCTTACGACGTCCTTGGGAGACCTTGTCCTGCCACATACTGTACTAAAGCCCCGCTCTGTACGTTCTTTTTAATAAACTCCTTCAAGTTCCAGTAGGCCTCCGTAGCATGCCCCGCCGCCTGATGGTAATCACAGTATTTAGATGGATTTCTAGACCATGGTTTTATGTTATTTTTAGGCATCTCAAAGTAAGGCTGGTCTCTTATCTACTCCAGAATGGTAGCCCGATCAGTATTAAGCTTTGTATAAACCTTATTTTAAATATTGTATGACTTTTTATAATGTTATAACGAATCTTTATTTTGTTTTGTCTTTTATTTTCTTCGATTGACCCAAATTTAGCAATCTAAGAAAATAAAGGTTTTGTAGGCGAATATTTACTCTTTTCATCGCTATTTTAGTTGTAGGGTCAGCTATTTACTAATATAGGAAAAGAGATGAGTTGGATGGGGGGAAGGGGGGATCTCCCCCTTTCAAGTAAGTGAAAGAGGGTTTAGGCATTAAACAACTTTTCCTTCTGATCGTAGACTATAATGCTTGGCGAAAAGGGAGGCCCACATTTCTCCCTCTGAGTGAGAATAAATATGTTTTTGAACCTTCTCTTTAAAATTCATAGTGGATGTTCCTATGCGAATCTTTCACCTTCTAACTCGAAAAAGGCGGGCAACCTCCTCCCGAACTCCCATTGTTGTTGTACCTCTTCTGATACCCATCAGACCAATCATTATTGCCACTATACCTCCTCTGGTTACCATCTGATTTATCTTTATCCTTTTCCTTTGGTTTATCCGAAGTGCTCTACTTTAAACTGCTCATGGCTTTTTCCACCACTATGAAGCCTTCAGCTTTCTCAAACTTTTATGCCAAGCTCTTTGGGTGATTGAACACCGGCTTCTTTACCAGCTTCTCTAACTTTACCAGATCTAACCCATTCTAAAATAGTCCCACGACCTGAAGGTCATTAAGATCTGTCACCTTACCCACTGCTTCTCTGAACCTTTTCACGTACTGGCCCAAAGTCTCATTAGAATACTATCTGATCTGTGTCAACGATCCGGTGGGTTTCCCTCTTCTGTTATTGCTCCCAAACCGGGTATGGAACTTGTCACACAACTCTTCCCATGCTGAGATTGAGTTCGGGGATAAGGTTCCCATCCACTGACTGACATCTTTCCTCAACGTTGTTACGAAGGTCTGACACTTAGCCGCATCCGAGTAATCATAACAATCCATTAGCCTATCATATGCCTGGCTGTGGTTGTATGGATCTCCTGAGCCATCATAACTTTCCATATAGAGGAGATTTTTACTAGGGTCCACCTTCTCTCGACTGATTTCTGGAGAAAAATAGGATGCCCTTTTGCCTGAACTCACTTTCCCCTGTTTGACTTCGGCTAACTCTTTCTGAAGGTGCTCCAACTTCCCGGTCAATAACTCCATCGCCTATGGCTTCATGGAAGCTTCTTTCTTTGGAGAGTCCATTATAGCGAGGCCAAATCGACCCTTCTCATCCGAACTACCTACTGTGGACAGGCTTTGTCTTTCATTCTTGCTATGTTGAGACTCCTCAGGGTGAGGTGCCCTTTTTGGAATCTTGGGTGTGCATCCCCTTGATCAGCTTTGACGTATATCCTTCTCATTGTGCCAAGAATTCACAGGGCGAGGTGCCTTCTTTGAAACCTCGGGTGTGCGTCCCCTTGATTTGCTTCGTCGTCTATCATTATCACCATACCGAGAATGCACAAGGTGAGGTGCCCTTTTTGGATCCTCGAGAGTACGACTTCTTGCTCTGCTTCGATCCCGAAAGCGGCTCTGAAGCATGCTTTCGGATCACCTTGAATCTTTATCCCTCCAAGTTCTGGTTCGTCTATCTGGAGACCTACCAAGCCTTCTGGATCGAGTGTGGTTGGAGGCCTCGACTTCATGTTCTGCCATAAGGACCATCTGGTTAGCAATCTCCTCCTTCTGTTGCAGCAGTACCTTCAAAACTTTAGTTTTCTCATGTGCCATCTTGGCAAGAGTAGATTTCCTGTTTACCCGATCCTCACGGTATTGGGTTCTAGGCGGTGTATCTTCTACCCACTTTCGATAGTTGTGAGGCCCTTTGTTAGATGTGGAAAATAGCATCCTCCTGATATCATCATGGTCTCTAGCTTGAGATCCTATTGAGGCACCTTGTGGCCCAAGTGTATCATGAATGCTCCTTGATGGCCCCAGTCTATCTTTAACAGACCCTCTCTGGCGAGAAGAATCTTCATTGCTTTACCGTCTCCGCACCAGAATCATCCCATTGTTCTCCATAATCTCAGATGCAGGAAGTCGATGAGTGTGATTGAAAACCAACAACAATAGATAGCCCTCTTTCTAGCGCCAATGTTAACGCCAAGATCCGTCCACGTGCTCCAATCACTAAAGCGTGTCCAATCCTGCACAAAAATGAGTAAACACCGAAAGCTTGAAGGCTTGGGCCACCGGGGGATAGCTCTGGTGTGAGAATAAGTACAAGTTGATATAAGGTTAACAATGGAGGCTTAATGCTCTAGTGCTGGAAAGTAATAATTTGGGTATACCTTAGAATTAGTGAAGAGCCTTGTATTTATAATGTTCTCACCACCTACACAAAATCCTTTTTCGAATCAGATTAAGGTCCTATCCCAAACTACCATTCTTTAATATGATTGCATCGTATCTCCTAGAATTAAGGAAGTAGATTGGCAATCCAACATCTCCTTACAAATTCAGAGACCAAATAGAATTAGGATCCTTAATCCATAAATCCCCCGTCCACCAAATCCACTCCTGGTCCAAGCCCATATAATTTCACAAGATTAATGGCCCACTATATTCTAGAAGCCCAAATAAGCTTTGCCCAACAGGGGGCACGGGTTTTGATTTTGATTTGCATTTTGATGCAGGTTCCCGGCTTTATGCAGCTTAGAGGGAACTTTTGACGCCCCCAAAATAGGTTCACACTACCCATTCCGAGTCGCCAAATACATGGTACAAAATTCAAATACAACGTTAATTATACAAATATTAATTGTCGTGTAAAATATGACAAAATATGAGCTGTGAGTTTCAATACAAATATTATCTCGTAGACAATATCCAAACTCAAATACAGTCCTCATTATAATTATTGTTACACTAGTTTACAAAATAGTGAGGACAACTATAATAACCATCTTGGACCATTAATCCACTCCTCGACTAGTCCCAACTACATTCTCGCCTCCTGAGAAGAACAATGGAACCAAAAGGAAAAGGTTGAGCTCAACTAGCCTAGTAAAGAATATTATAACTAAGATAATGTAGAACTAATTATCCTTAGTCCTCAACAGGGAAAAATCAGATAGAATACAATAGAAAACAAGTTTTAGATCAACAACTGCAGCAGAAACAATAATCCATTAGAAGAGTCAAGTAGAGCATGATATCTACTATGTTCTATGATTTAAAAGTCCATCATCAATGTTTTATCCCTGTAACACCAATCAATAATTATTTCCAATCAAAGAATTATCTATGCACTACGGGCCAAAGATAATCGTTTGTATCACCAGTGGTCATGATCATGCCAAACACCTGTCCATATATGCCCTACGGCCCAAAGAGGACTTTCACCACAAACCTTATCTGTAACATTAAAGGTCATGATTATACCAATACACAATTCTTGGTCATAATCATACCAATCAACAGTCCATCTTTGCACTACGGGCCAAAGATGACTTTCACCACAATATAAACATGAGAATGATGATAATGATACAAAGATTCAATCATGTGAGATCAAAGATAAATATTAGAGATGTTCTAATTCAATTTATCCAGAGTTCAAAAATGTCCAAATTGTCAATATGATAACTATTTCTGAAGTAAAATTTAAGAAGGATATTCATGTATCAAAAATAATTTGGACAGAAAAGAAAATTAAATTATGTTATGAATAGTACTCGTAAATAGTATTGTATGAATAGTACCGTATGAATAGTGCCCATGAATAGTATCGTATGAATATTACCCAGACATGAAAAGATTAAAATTTAATAAGAAAGTTCAGACCAATATTCCAATGAAATAATATTAGATGAAGCGCAAAACTTAAGGAATTTTTAATCATTTCAGGAATTATAGAAGCAATACTTACCATAGTAAGTTTAAATTTTGGAATATGAAATGAAATATTATCACTTACATAATATGGAGTATGAAAGAAAATAATATTTGTTACGAGTATTGAAATAAAATAATATCCTTTACCTTAGTAGAAACTGGATTTGACTGGAATATCGGATATTATTCTGAAAAAATCTTGCACAAAAAGCTACACTCAAAGTATCCTTATACTCAAGAGAAATACTCACAATATTATAGAATAAGAATTTCTAATATTGAAGGTGTGTTTAGGAAAGAAGTTTCCCTTCTTTTTATAGTGCAACGGAGGGAGAAAATTTAAGCAGGTTTGCCTAACTTTTTTTTTCTTCCAGCCTGCATAACTTTCATTCTTTCTTCTCTTCCTAATTCCACCCATTTCCTTATGGTGAGGGCCCACACTTAGAAAACAAGCTTTGCAGGCAAAATTCTCCACCAACCATCACTTTGGAAAAAGAATACGCTGAAGAGAATTCAAAATGTGCACGGAGGGTTCAAAACCAAAATGATAACCTTCATTCCACTTTTATTTACATGCTGGAAATTATATATTATAATAATAATATTACAATTATAAAAAATAATTATATTATTATATTATCACATTATTATAATGTAATATTATAGTAATATATTTGAATGAATATTTTATCGGAGAAGATAATTGCCAAACTTTGAACAAATATTTCATGCAAAATTCCTTTATTTATATCAAAATTGAATGAATATCCTAATAAGTAGGTTTTTAACCTATGATTTATCTTCATTTAGATGGTTATATTGTTACTTTTTTGATTATTTCATGTTGCTTTTGATGGGTTTTTGTTCTTGTGGTAGGATATTAAGTGAGCACATCAAAATGTTAGCATTAGAAGAAAGATCAAGCAAAGCTACACATTCTCAGAGAAACAAATGTGAGGGTAAGCCATGATGAAGAGCAAAGTGGAGTAAGGCACTGCGGCAGTCAGAAGAAGTTACTAGTTACATGGCGCGGTCACAACATTATATAATGCACAACCCTAACAGACGAAGCGCATTAGCGTTCAGACGGATCGAGCTCTAAGTTATTTTTAATTGCTGGAATTTGAGTTGTGATGGGAGATATAATTTCTTTATGTAATATGTTTATAATAGGAGTTGACAAGGAGGTTATTTCATGTAGTTGGGATTCTATGATTAAAGATTTGTTGGGTTTGATTAGGAGTTTGATGTCCATTAGAATTCCTATGTGATGAGTTGGAGATGGATTAGAATTTGTGAGCTGAAGTGAATTATTTTGTATGCTAAGTGTTGGATATAGAAGATTCAACTAACAGAAGGCAATTAACAGAGCTAGAAGTCATATTTTTGGAGCAAGCATTGGAGAGAAGATAATTGAAGGATTTTCGTATTAATTGCGAATTGGGCTAAAGAGAAGGGTGTTCTGAATTTATTCTTTTCTTTTAGTTTATATTTGTAATTTGAAGGATGATATCTTTAATTTACTTAGTTTTTAATTCATTGATGATGAACTAAATTACTTTTTAGGCTTATGATGGATCTTTAAGTGAAACAATGGTTATGTAATCTTTGATTTCCAGTTTAATAAGCTATTATTCAGTTTATCTATATTAATTTACGCTTGAATTTATGAATTGCCTGATCAACAATTCTTTGTGGATTTGTATGAATTCAAGAGAGGAAATACGAGTCTAAACTTAGTTAATATGGCACGTGTTCTTGAATTCTTTGAATGAATGAAATCTTGATGTATGTTAGGGTAGAGATATGCTTAACATCACATGTAATCAAATAGAGAACTTGAACTTAAACTTAAACCTTTTTTGATTGTAATTCACATAGAGATATAGTGAGTTACTTAATTAAGGTGTTTGACTTAATTTTATCTAAATTGTGGATTTGAGTTAATACGGTGTTAGTGCATCGAGAGGTGGCTAATTCTACTTTCGTGTACTTTATTAATAAACTGGGATAATAAATTAAATTGGAATAAAGGGTAATAATCTAAGTGAAGCTTAGGGTGAAGTTGTAAGCCTAATTCTCCAATACTTGTTTAGAAATTCAGTTCTTGAGATTTGTGATTGTTTTGTGATCGTAGTATTTTTAATAATTTTAGTTTTTAATATTTTTAATCATCAATTTGGCTAGTTTAATAAAATTAGGATTAATAGGAAGCTGATAATTGTGGGAATTAAATTTTTACTAATTTCTCTGTGGGAACAATACTCTACTTACTATTATATTACTTGTTGACCACGTATACTTGCGTGTTGTGCGTAATTAAATTTTACCCAACAAGTTTTTGGCGCCGTTGTCGGGGAAAGTTTTAGTATAGATTTTAACATTTTGTGATATCAGTTTTGGAATACCCGATAAAAAAATAATAAATAAATAAATATTGCATAATAAAAATTATTTTGTTTTAAAACATATTAATTGGACCTTGTCATTTATTTTGGGTCAAACTAATTATTTAATTTGTGTGGGCTAATAAATATTAATAACTGATGGATAAATTTAATTGATAAAATTGGGCCTTAAAACTACTTAAATTTAAGTTATATGTTGTGACGCCCCCAAAACAGATATACATCACCCGTCTTGGGTCGCCAGATACATGGTACAAAATTCAAATACAACTTAATTATACAACAGTCGTGTAAAATACGACCAAACATAGGCTGTGAGTTTTAATACAAATATTGTCATCTAGACAATATCCACACTCAATGGAGTCCTCATTATATTTATTATCACACTATTTCACAGAATAGTGAGGACTACTAATGCACCATCTAGGACCATTAATCTGTTCCCCGACTAGTCCCAGCTACGTTCTCATTTCCTGAAGAGAACATTGAAAGAAAGGGTGAGCTCAACTAGCCTAGTAAGAAATATTATGACTAAGATAATGCAGAATAAATTATCATTAGCCTTCAACAATGTTAAACTGATAGAAAATATAATAGACAACAAGTTTAACTGCAGAGGATCAAGCAATCCATTAGAAGAGTCAAGTAAGTTATAAAATCTACTATCTCCTATGATTTAAAAAGTTTTTCATCAACTTTATCGCTGAGACTCAGCTTAATAAATAAAATCGAATCATCCCTGCTCCACGGCCAAGGATATTCATGTAATCATCAATGGTCATGACTATACTGAATAATCCCTGGTCATAATCATATCAACAACTGTCCACCAATGAACTACAGGCCAATGAGGACTTTTACCACATCATTCGTCACATTATGGTCATGATTATGCCGAATAATCCTTGGTCATAATCATACCAAGTCCATCTATGCACGTAAGCCAAAGATGACTTTCAACATAATATAAGCATGAGGATGATGACAATTCAATAAAGAAAGTTCAAGAATAAATTTTAAAGATTTATAAGTTAATTTATCCCGAACTCAATAACGCCCAAATTGTCAACTTGACACTGCTACAGAAGTAAAATTCAAGAATGCTCGTAAGAATATTTCCATGAAAAGATATTGGATGAAGCGCAAATATCAAGGATATTCCACTAATTTTATGGAATATAGAAGCCAAAGCTTTAACCAACTGGGTATAATAAAATATATGAAACTGCAAATGGATTTTCGCCCGCCATGCGGTAATCCACGTAGACAGATCATTTCCACAATTTAATAAGGAATGAATACGAAGGATCATTCACCATGCATGTGGTAATTCACATAGACATGTTATTCCAACAAGTAATAATCTGTAATGGAATAACAAAAGGATTCACCATGCGCGTCGATGATCGGCATTTTGCATGAAAGTTATTCCCAATGTAATAATAAATAATGGAACCAGAGTTGGCATAAACGCACGCATGTGATATTTCGATGGAATAATAAATAATGGAACCAGGTCCGGCGTAAACGCATAGATAGGATATTCTGACATAATGATAAATAATATGAATTATTGATCTGATAATGGAAAATACTGTGCAGTGACAATTATTGAACAACAATAATATAAAATATCAACGAGAAATTATTGAATCAATAAAATAAAATATTGAATAAAAGAATTATCGTAACAATTATCGAGAGTAGTGTCTTCTTACGTAAGAATCAATAATTGAAAAATACCGCAATACTGTATCTGCTTGCTTTGCAACCACGTGTATTAATCGTATTTGAACCACCGTATTTCAACAAAGGTGTAATTCAGAATAACTACGTCGTTATTTATAAAACTCAAATTTGTCGTTTTCTTCATCCGACAGTTATTCTGTTATGGGGCCCACAAATGGCTGCGCCGTCGTATGAATATTCCCTGACAACAAGAATATTCCACGACCAAACGAATATTCCCCGACAACAATAAGTATTTTATAGCCACTTGCTTATTTTGAAAAAAAATTCATATATCACCCTTAACTTTAAACTTTTATCAATTTAACCATTTACTGAATAGGAAAATTGAATACTTTTATTTCATAAAATTCGGGGTCTTACAATCTCCCCTCCTTATGAAATTTCATCCCCGAAATTTACGTACCTGGTATTTCAAAGAGTTGAGAATACCTTGCTTCCATCTTCCCTATCCTCATGATTTCTCCATTGCTTTCATCTCCTCGTATTTACGATATCATTCTAGAATACGACTTCAAAACACAGGTTAATTGAACAATTAACATATCACATAATATCCCGATATTATGACCGACCAACAAATAATCTTAGGTAGGACACACTAGCGAAGGATTTACTCATCTCTCCCTCCTAGTTCTATTCCCGGGATCTCGCCGCGAGAGATCATATCCTAAGCATCGATACCAAATGTGACAACCCCAAAATAGGTCCATTCCATCCAACCCATTTCGAGTCGCCAAATACATGGTACAGTAAAATAACTACAACTTTATTACAACAATTGTCGTTGCAAAAAATACAAAAACTCATGTGTTGTGAGTTTTGATACAAATATATATATCAACTGTGACTCTCGACACCAACTTGGGTAAAGACGTCACCATGACATCTAACATAAAAGTATAGTCAAAAACTATTTTAGAAATTAAAATCTTTGGGAAGTGCTCAAGGAAACCTTCGTACATGGGAGGCCATGCGTCAGGTTATAATAGATATCATATGCCCACGTAATTATCCTTGGTCAATTAATAGATTCTGAAAAGAAAACGAGAAGATTACTATCATGTTCTTCCCAATGGTGAGTCTTCTCTTGACATATAACTATCTCCACTGTCTCAAATTGAGAATTATACTTCAACCAAACACCAAGATTATATAGATAGTGCTCGTAGATATACTCAGCAAGTGGATGAGCACAACCCTGTCTTATGATGACACGAGGTTGTATGTCATTAGAAATCTTGTATGATAATGGCAAAACACCCTTCCAACATTGGGTTTGCCTCACCCTATTGGATTCATCAAATATAACAACTAAATGATGACAACCGCTTCTATTCCCCTGTTACCCCAGGCCGACTCAAACTACATTACATTCAGACAATTCAAAGGAATTTTGAAATGTAAGGGTGAGCACAACTAACTCAAGAAAGAATATCATGACTAAAGATAAATAAATTATCAATAACCTTCAACAAAGAATAAATCGTAGATTTAGAACATATGGTAGATGATAAAATTTTTCAACCATAGTCATAGAATTGAATGAAGCAATCCATTAGAAGAGTCAAATAGACTATAAAGTCTATTATCTTCTCCATGTTAAAAATCCACCAACAATGTTTTATCCTCGTAACATCAATCAAAATTTCGGTCCACAATCATATGAATAACTCATAATCATAATTGTGATTCTAAATTCCTCTTCGCACCTGTGACAAAGATAATTTTCATCACTTGTCTTTACCGAAACATCAAAGATCATGGTTATACCAAATCACGCCTCGCTCATAATGATACTAATAAATTCATCTTTCATACGGTCAAAGATAAATTCATCTTTGCACTCTACAGCCAAAGATATTCATCAACAGATTCATCTTTGCACTACATGCCAAAGATATTCAACAACAGATCATCTTTGCACTACTGTGCCAAAGATATTCATCATCATTCATCTTTGCAATACATGCCAAAGATATTCATCAATGATTCATATTTGCAAGCATGTGCCAAATATATTAATATATATAATTATTTTAAAATCTATATAAATCATAATTATAACCATGTTGATCAATTCACCTTTGCACTTAAAGCTAAAAATATTCAATTATAAATTCAATGGTCATGATTATACTAGTCACAATTCATCTTTGCACTACTGGCCAAAGAGAACCCATAGTCATGATCATACCAATAATCTACGCATCTTTACACTCAAGTCAAAGAGAAATTTCTTCACCAGGATTATAAAAATGTTATATATGATAATAAAAACAATATCATCAAAACATGGATTTAATTTCAAGAGTAAGATTCATAAATCAACGATAATTTAGTCAGAAAAAGAAACCAATTTTGTTGTGAATAGTACTCGTGAATAGTAACTCGTGAATAATAACTCATGAATAGTTACTCATGAATAGTAACTCATGAATAGTAACTCGTCAATAGTACTCTGTATTCGTATATAGTACCGTATACGTAAAAAATGTCATATACATGAATAGTGTCGTATACATGAATAGTGCCGTATACGTGAATAGTAACCCCGACTCAAAAAGGTAGAAATTCCACAATAAGATCCATACCAATATGTCAGTATAATAATATTGAAAGAATAACATCGTTATGAAGAATATAACATCCCTTAATATCCCTTACTATCCCTTACCTCAAAAGAATAGCACTTCTGACTGGATATCGGATATGACGCTGAAGGAAACTTGCACTGATGAATAGTAACTCACCAAGTATCTAAATACTCACAAAATACATTTGATAATCTAGAGAGAAAAAGAGAGAAAACTTATGAATTCTAGTGTGATTTTCAATTCTAACTTAGCCCTCTATTTATAGGAAAATGTTAGCACGCCGAAGCAGACTTGACCAGCTACCTGATGGCTTTACCTGCTACTATTCCACCCACTAAAAATCAGCCATCTTTCCCAACAACCAAAAGTGGGGCCCACCCATTTCTAGAATTTTCCACTAAAATAATTTATAAACCTAATTTCCGAATCAGTCACCTCTTAAAATTCATAACAAATCATACGTTCATTTTGAACGGTTCAAAATTTGTTAACATATACTCAACTTATATATGTATAACACATCCAAAAATAACAACGATCCAATGGTCGGATTAAAAATTATAACTCACGTAATATATCTCAAAACACTGGTTTAATTTTTAATACCTCCATTCCGACAAAAATACTGATAAAACACCTCAACATTAACTCCTTCATTTTAAACCACAATAAATATATCCAACATTTATATCCGCATAAAATAAATAATTCCTTATCATAAGAATCAATAATTAATTATTCACAAATAATATTACAGAATCACATTTATGACAACCAGTTGCTCCCAAGAAGAGGGGCTTTCAATAAGGATTTCTCCTTCGGGCGCGCGCAATTAGGTGACCAAACCTCTCATTGTGATGTAACTTTCTAGACATTGCCAATAATGCTATCTAATAATATTATTCAAATAATATGAATTATTGATCCGATAATGGAAAATCTTATATGCAGTTGATAATTATTGAACAACAATAATATAAAATATCAACGTAGTAATTATTGAATCAATAAAATAAAATATTGAGCAAGAATTACTGTAATAATTATTGAGTAGTGTCTTCTTACGTAAGAATCAATAATTGAAAAATATCGTGCAATACCGTAATCTTCGCAACCAGCTTCGTGACATCGTATTTGAACCACCGTGTATTTCAACAAAGGTTAATTCAGAATAACTACGCCGTTATTTATAAAAACTCAAATTTGTCGCTTTCTTCATCCGACAGCTTATTCATTATGGGCCCACAAATGGTCGCTAGCGTTGTATGTATGAATATTCCCTGACAACAAGAATATTCCACGACCAAACGAATATTCCCCGACAACAATAAGTATTTTATAGCCACTTGCTTATTTTGAAAAAAAATTCATATATCACCCTTAACTTTAAACTTTTTATCAATTTAACCATTTACTGAATATGAAAATTGAATACTTTTATTTCATAAAATTCGGGGTCTTACAATCTCCCCTCCTTATGAAATTTTGTCCCCAAAATTTACGTACCTGGTATTTCAAAGAGTTGAGAATACCTTGCTTCCATCTTCCCTGTCCTCATGATTTTTCCATTGCTCATCTCCTGTATTTCTGATATCATTCTAGAATACAGCTTCAAAACACGAGTTAATTGAACAAATTAACATATCACATAATATCTCGATATTATGACTGACCAACAAATAATCTTAGGTAGGACACACTAGCGAAGGATTTACTCATCTCTCCCCTCCTAGTTCTATTCCTGGATCTCCGCCAGAGATCATATCCCTAAGCTTTGATACCAAATGTGACAACCCCAAAATAGGTCCATTCCATCCAACCCATTCTGAGTCGCCAAATACATGGTACAGAAAACAACTACAACTTTATTACAACAATTGTCGTGCAAAATACAACAACTCATGTGTTGTGAGTTTTGATACAAATATATATATCAACTGTGACTCTTGACACCAACTTGGGTAGCACGTCACCATAACATCTAACATAAAGGTATAGTCAAAAACTGTTTTAGAAATTAAAATCTTTGGGAAGTGCTCAAGGAAACCTTCGTATATGGGAGGCCATGCGTCTAGGTTATAATAGATATCATATGCCCATAGAATTATCCTTGGTTGACCCAATAGACCCCAAAGAAAAATGAGAAGATTACTATCATGTTCTTCCCAATGGTGAGTCTTCTCTTGACATATAACTATCTCCACTGTCTCAAATTGAGAATTATACTTCAACAAAACACCAAGATTATATAGGTAGTGCTCGTAGATATACTCAGCAAGTGGATGAGCACAACCCTGTCTTATGATGACACGAGGTTGTATGTCATTAGACATCTTGTATGATAATCGCAAAACACCCTTCCAACATTGGGTTTGCCTCACCCTATTGGATTCATCAAATATAACTACTAAATGATGACCACCGTTCTATTCCCCTGTTACCCCCGCTCGACCCAGCTACATTCGTATTACCTGAAAGGAATTTTGAAACAGAAGGGTGAACACAACTAACTCAGTAAAGAATATCATGACTAAAGATAAATAAATTATCAATAACCTTCAACAGTAATAAATCAGAGATTTAGAACATATGGTAGATGATAAAATTTTTCAACCATAGTTGCAGCGGAACGAGCAATCCATTAGAAGAGTCAAATAGACTATAAAGTCTATTATCTTCTCCATGTTAAAAATCCACCAACAATGTTTTATCCCTGTAACATCAATCAATAATTCTGGTCCACAATCATATGAATAACTCATAATCATAATTGTGATTCTAAATTCCTCTTCGCACCCAGGACAAAGATAATTTTCATCACTTGTCTTTACCTAAAACATCAAAGATCATTGTTATACCAAATCACACTTCCTGTTCATAATCATACTAATAAATTCATCTTTGCACTACGACCAAAGATATTCATCAACAATTCATCTTTGCACTACAGGCCAAAGATATTCAACAACAGATCATCTTTGCACTACAGGCCAAAGATATTCATCAACAGTTCATCTTTGCAATACATGCCAAAGATATTTATCAACAGTTCATATTTGCGCTACAGGCCAAATATATTAATATATATAATCATTTCAAAATCTATATAAACCATAATTATAACCATGTTGATCAATTCACCTTTGCACTTAAGCTAAAAATATTCAATTGTAAATTCAATGGTCATGATCATACTAGTCATAATTCATCTTTGAACTACTGGCCAAAGAGAACCCATAGTCATGATCATACCAATAATCTACCCATCTTTACACTCAAGTCAAAGAGAAATTTCTTCACCAAGATTATAAAAATGTTATATATGATAATAAAAACAATATCATCAAAACATGGATTTAATTTCAAGTGTAAGATTCATAAATCAACGATAATTTAGTCAGAAAAAGAAACCAATTTTGTTGTGAATAGTACTCGTGAATAGTAACTCATGAATAGTAACTCATGAATAGTACTCTGTATTCGTACATAGTACCGTATACGTAAAAAATGTCATATACATGAATAGTGTCGTATACGTGAATAGTGCCGTATACGTGAATAGTAACCCCGACTCAAAAAGGTAGAAATTCCACAATAAGATCCATACCAATATGTCAGTATAATGATATTGAAAGAATAACATCGTTATGAAGAATATAACATCCCTTAATATCCATTACTATCCCTTACCTCAAAAAGAAAAGACTTCCGATTGGATATCGGATATGATTTGAAGAAAACTTCTTGATGAATAGTAACTCACCAGGTATCTAAATACTCACAAAATACACTTGATAATCTAGAGAGAAAAAGAGAGAAAACTTATGAATTCGGGTGTGATTTTCAATTCTAACTTAGCCCTCTATTTATAGGAAAATGTTTAGCCTGAAGCAGACTTGACTACCACGATGGCTTTACCTGCTACTATTCCACCCACCAAAAATCAGCCATCTTAAAATCAGCCACCAACTACGCCGTTATTTATAAAAACTCAAATTTATCGTTTTCTTCAATTGACAGTTATTCTGTTATGGGGCCCATAAATGGCTGCGCCATCGTATGAATATTCTCAGACAACAAGAATATTCCACGACCAAACGAATATTCCCCGACAACAATAAGTATTTTATAGCCACTTGCTTATTTAAAAAAAAAAAAATTCATATATCACCCTTAACTTTAAACTTTTTATCAATTTAACCATTTACTGAATAAGAAAATTGAATACTTTTATTCATAAAATTCGAGGTATTATAGTTTGTGCCAAACACGCCTTCCGATTTTGCATGCATCTGGATTGCGCAGTCCGATGTGTGATTGCCTGTGTGACATTATTTGACTTGCCTGTGTGGCAAGATATATTATTATTTGTTTTGAGCTCGGTATGAAATAACCCCCAGCCATTTGTTTCAGCCTATTATTTCGTTGTGTTAGTTTTGTTCGTTTCATTTCAGTTCGTTTCGTCTCTTTTCATTTAATTGAGTTAGTTATTTCGGTTCATTATTTGTATTCTATATCCATACTGGGCATTTGGCTCATGCTGTGTTTTTCTTCCGATAGGTAATCAGGGGAATCAAGGGCAAGTGTGATGAGAGCTCCCTCCATTCCAATGGTTTAGAGATATTCTATTTAGGCTTGATATGACAGTTTATTTGAAATTGTAATAATTATTGTAGATTATGGTTTGAGCTTGTGTGGCATTTATTATGGTATGTCTTATGACATTTAATTATTATGAGATAATCCTTTTTTGGTTTAGAGCCTTGTGAAATTTGTTAGTTCTGTTGTGTTATGGTAACCTCTCTTTCTATTTCGGAAATAGGGTGTTACAAGTTTAATTAGTCCAGTTTTACTTAAATATTTTTTCTGTTTTTTTGTTTTATTCATCTTATTTCGGGTTTTTTGTAAAATCTCAAATTTTACGAATAAAGATTTAATTTTCTCGAAATATTTTTTTCAAAATTATGGTGTGGATTTGAGATAATGTTATAGTTGTGGGTAATATTTATAAATTTTGAAAAGTATGCAAGTTGTTGTATAATATTCGATTGGTCGGTGAATATTCTTTTTGTCGGGGAATATCCATACGTTGGTACAATCATTGGTGGACCCCACAACGGAATTATTGTCGGATTGAGAAAACGACAAAAATGTTTTTATGAAAATTGTCGACGTCAGGATTTTTGGATGTCCCTTTTCGTTACTTGTTCTTTGGTGTTCTCATTTTAGGTGAGATTTGTTTGAAAAAACAAGTGAAAAAGGTTCGACATGTATAATGTCGACGATGGACTGTTAAGAGTCGCCAGTTGGTTTTTTAAATGGTTGTACCAACACGACCGAGAAAAGGTTTGCACATTGACCCAGTGATGTGACACTGCTAAACGGGTCGGTGAAATCGAGATTCATTAGGGTCCGGGGACTTGGTTATGCGGGGGGAAGGTGTTAGGCACCCCTCGACATCCGTGTTACCACGGTGACCGCCTCATTTCAAGAAACTGTTATCTGAATGTGTGTGTGTGGGTCAATGTGCTGTTATTTGGAAGTAGTGCGAGGCCTCGTTCGAACCTATGTACACAGGGTCTGAATTTATGTAAAAATTTAGTTTTTAGCAAGATATGGCAATGATGTTTTATAAAAGAGGTTTTTCAAACCCTGATGCTCAATAGTAATTGAGACCTTTTACACTCCCATTTTATTAAGTGCACGACTTGATTGATTTTATTTTACGAATGCGAGGCATCCGTATGAAAATAATGTACAAAATAATGCCGACTTCCTCGTGGGTATGGAAACCATCTGAGGAAATTCAGACACCGCAGAATAATTTACAAAAGTCGCCACAAATTGAAAATGTCCATCATGGGAATCGAATCTAGATTCAATAGATTGAATCTGTGATCACATGATTCCTAGGCTCCTGTAATCACTTGTAATTTGTATGAAAGTAGTAAACATGTATATATAAAAGTGTAAATATATATATATATATATATATATATATATATATATATATATATATATATATATATATATATATATCTTGACATGATCACCAAACCACTAAGCACCTCCATGGGGGATCGAAATATAAATAAAAGTGTAAAGTATCAACCGCCACGGAGGAAACTCCAAAGTGATTTAAACATAAATAAAGTCAGAATATGATTCGCCGCCACGAAGGAAACTCCAAAGGGACAAAATGTAAATAAAGCTATATTAAAGCGATCAAGCGCCAATTAAGTAAACTCAGCGGAGATTTAAACGTAAAGAAAGTCAGAAGTTTATCAACCACCACGTAAGTAAACTCCTGTGTGGGACGAAAAATATATATATATATATATATATATATAAAAGCAATAAACGCATTCGGATGTAAAATCCGGGCTCATCTAATGTAGGAAGACCACGGTATATATATATATATATATATATATATATATATATAAAAGTTAGTAAACGCCGGGCATCAAGTCTAGGGTCATCGAACAAAGTTCGACACACGTTAATATATATGAATGTATATATATATATATATATATATATATATATATATATATATATATATATATTAAAGCAAGTAAAAGCGCTCTGCATCAAGTTCAGGCTCAATCGAGGCATAACTCGATAATGTTAGTCAATATATATATATATATATATATATATATATATATATATATATATAGATGAAATGAAACCACTTGATGAAGTCCCGCAAAAGCAAGCAACTCGACTATCAACGTGTAGAAGGGTGTGTGCAAAGATGAAGAGAAAAACTCTAAAGTGTGTGAGAAGGCTTACAGCTGACTGCTAAAGAAGACTTGTATATCTTTAGAGTGGGTAAACACTGACTTTTGTAGGTACTAAAGGGCTATATATGAGCTCACATGTGTTTAAAAGGGGAAAGTACACTGCATGGGGTGAGTGCAGAGCAAATTGGGCAGGGCTTCCTCGCCTTTTTCTCTTGCAAAATGGGCAACCCAAGCCCTCTATTTATAGAGGGAGGAGCATGAGTCTACCTTGGCACCTAGTAGCAGTGTGTACTGCAGGCCGCTTGGGGTGCCCCAGGCAAAGGTCTGCCCCTGCAGTGTCAAGACGTACACACCTGCTCATTTCGAGTCGCTCATAACTTTCAATCCGGGAGTCCGATGGAAGCGTGCCATACCATTCTGGAAAGCTCTTTCCGAGAGCTACACAATGATATATGATTTGACCTTTTTTTATTCCAGGAAGATGGGTCCATGACCGAAATGGCATTCCCAGGTTTCCATCAGGCAGTCCGTTGAGCCGTTTTGCGTAGTTTGCGCTCGGAAGTTAAGATATGGTTTTTGTGGGACTTATATTGAAGCATTTTGAGTTGACATGAGTGTATTTGATTTGAAGTGAAGTTGAGTTGGCAAAATGACCATTTTACCCCTCCCGGGGTTATCTTCGGTTTTCACGCAGTTGTAGCAGTCTTTTCTCAAGGTTATCTCTGAGGTTGGCTTGTTGTTGACTTTGACTATCCTCGTGGTCATCTACGAGGTTGGCTTGACCTCTGAGGGCTATCTCCGGGCTTTGATCTTGATCCTAAGGGCTATCTCTCGGGTTGAAACCGACTTTCCACGGGTTATCTCTCCGAGGTTTGGAATCGATTTCCGGGGTTATCTTGGGGTTGAGAAGCTGGATCTCTTGTGGCTATCTTGAGGTTAGAATTGATGTTGTGATCCTCGAGGTTATCTCTCGGAGTGTGAAGAAGTCATTTTGTCCTCCTGCATAGTTAGTAATGTGGAAAGCAAAATTTCGAGTGTCTACAGATGCCCCTCTTTATCATGTTCATACAATGCAATGGAATGGACATGATAAAGATTAGTAGACACTTGAAACATGACAAGGTAATTTCAATGATGCAAATCGCAATATAGTGAATGTTTATGATGAATATGAAAATGTTTTCGCAAATCGTAGTTCGTAAATCGCACATCGCATTTCACACATAGCACATCGCTTTTCACATTTGGCCAAATCGCACTTCGTAACTCGTACATCGCATTTTGCATATCGGATTTTGCATATTGCATTTTGCATATCACAACGCAAATTGCATATCGCAAATCGCATATCGCAAAATCATAAATCTCAATGTAATGAATATTATGATGAATGTTAAAATGTATTTGCAAATCGCTTTACCTTTTACCGATCATTGCTGCTGCAGATGCTGGTGTTGACTCCAATGGTTTGGCATTTAATCGCTGATGCTTGTTTGATGAAGATAAGTTGAGATGTTTTCCACATCTCTGATGGGGACGACGCTCTGAAATCACCGAACCCTCCCGATGTATTCTCTGGTAGTTTACAACGGTGCCTATCCTGCTGATCGCCAAACTTTTTTGGTTCCCACTCGAACGGTGGTATATGAAGCTTTCATCGCTGGACTATCTTGATGTTGCACTGGATGGATGTTAATTATTTAGAATACCGGATCATCTGATACCTTCGCTGAAGTAATATTTAAAGTTTTGCTTCGCCAAATTTTGCCTGATGTTACGCTAGATTGATGACAACCACCAGATGTCTCACCCTTCTTGAGGTGATTTGTAGTTTCTTTTCACTGTTGGGTGCTTGGTGCCCCATTTCCTTGAGCTTTTGATTCGCAACTTGGCTGAACTGATGGCCTGAATGCCGCTGATATCCTTGGAGGGTGCAACTCGCTCTTTCGCTACTCAGATTTGAACTTCAGTGTAGAGGCCTCAACTCGTGAGGACTTAACGCATGTTGATGGTGTAGATTTCATTCGTTAGGCCTTTCGTCGTTGACCTTCTTTCTTAAGAATGCTCCCCTTCTTTTGATGAGAGGCTTTATCTCGTCCTAAACTTCTTCCATTCCTTGGAATCGCAAAATGCCCCAGTCCTTTCGCATGTTGTTACCAGGGATTCATACAAGAAACTCTCTTTGTTGACCAAGTCGTATTTGAATAGTATCTGAATCGCCAAAGAGACAATGATGGACCATGCTGATGGCGCTAGCTGGTGCATTTTCCATTTTAGGATGATTGATAAATGCCCCAATGTTGATTGCCCCCAATCTTGTTGTAAGGGATCCAATATCCAGTTGTCTCCAATTTTGAAATTGCCCCAGCCTCGTTTGTTGTCTGGGATACTTGCTTTGATAGATGAGCTGATAAGACGCCGAGATCACAAGAGGCTTTTATATCTGTACCATCTGGTGAACAGGTAGTGGATGTGGGCTTTGATGTTGACAACTCTTTCTGGTAAAGATGTCGCTTTGTTAGAGAGATGATGCTCTAACTCATAGGGATATCATTGTTGTTGAGCGGGATGACGTTATATCTACCCGAGATATCGCATGTAGTTGGCAGTGGATCTGTTGGCTCATGTAGAAACCATTGGGTAGGAGATCATAGTGATACCTCCTTCTTCTGAGAGGGAATCCATGTTGGACTTGATCGCCCGCATAAACACTGATTTATAGATAGGCTTGTATTTTCCTGCACAGACTAGCTTAGCCATTTTGTCATGTACAGTACACATTGTATATATCAAACAACATTATATATGGTAGGGAAATATATGTTGATTCATTTCCCTTTTAGTTGTGCCTTGCTACTTGCTTGATATTCGCTTATTTCTCCAGGACTTTGTGATCTGGATGTATTCTGAACTCCTCTTTGATGGATGGACAGTAAGATGTCTCAGGATTTTCAAAATGGATCGTCGATCTGTGTGTATTCCCTACCATCTTTGGTGTCTAGGGACTTGTCTCTGTATGTGGTTATGGATAGGAGTTTGTTTGTTTTTGTTTTTCTGTGGTGAGACCGGACCATATAACATGGCTGCCTACATACTCCCGTGTATTAGGGAGATCAGGTCGACGTAGTTCGCCCTTCAAGGCGAGTTAAAAAATGTGATCCCATGAGCAGGTCAGACTGCGGGGAAGAAAAAATTTGATCCTAGGTTGAGGATAAACTGAAAGTGTGAAAAGTTTGATCTCATGTATGGGCAGCCAAACTGTAAACGTAAAAGGTTCAATTCGCGGTGAGATGACCTAAGTGGTATGATCATAGTGAAGCCAGGCTGCTGGCTTGAAAGGATGTTTCCCTAAGAGGCAAAGTGTGGAAGAGTTGTATGTGGTAAAGGGTTAAAGAACCAGAATGACTGGTAATCTGATGATCCAAAACCAAGATGTTCGCTTGATGGTAACCTCAGACATAGTATCGTTTCACGGTGTTCAATTTGATAAGCTGTGGAAATTCATCATCATCCATTTCACGTAATCAAAACGCCTCTGTCAAGTACTTCCTTGACAACAAACGGGCCTTCCCAGTTCAGGGAGAATTTTCCTTTAGACTGAGCCTGGTTATCAATGATCTTTTTCAAAACCAAGTCGTGTTGTTTAAACTGCCGTAGTCGGACTTTTCTGTTGTAGGATCTTCTTTACAAGTAGAGGGACACCCATGTGTGGGCCACATTCTCCCCCATAGATTTTATCCATGAGCCTCTGAGCTTGGTCCTAGTCCAGACATCTGAGGAGACCTCGTTCTGCATCTCTTTTCATATAGTACATCTCCGTTCAGGTAGAATTTTATAGAAAGTTGATGGATCCGCCTATTCTCAGTCGGGCTCGCCTCAGCGGGTGTAGATCCATCTCGTAAGTACTTCTTGATGTGTTGATACCAAGGATGTTGGGTGGGAGGTAGGTCATCCAATACTTTTCAATGGAATTCCCATAGGCTGGAGCTTTTTGTTGTGCAAATGTGAGGGTTGGCATGTCTTCCTTGTCATGTATGTTGATCAAGGAGGCCAAGGTTGCTAGCGCATCCGCAAAATCATTCTTATTTTAAGGAATGTGGAGGAAGGATTTTTCTTCGAACTCCGAAGCCATTTGTAGAACCTGCCGATGATAAGGCAGCAACTATTGAACCTGTTGAAGAGCTTTTTTTTTTTTCCTTTTTTTTATGCATTAGATCGTGGAAAAGAGCCATATGGCTCACTGATAGGTAACTCCAGCATTGATGAGGTCGAAGGACAATCGTCTGCTAGCAAAAGATTCCCCAAGGAGTGATGAAAATAATTTTCTCATGATCTTCCTCAGCAACCATGATTTGATGGCACCTCGTAAAGCAATCAGCAAAGGAGTACATGTCGTATTGTCAATGAGTATGTGGATGAATGGGACGGGAAAGCTATCTTTGAGACAAGCTTTGTTCAGATCACTGTAATCCAC
The DNA here is from genome assembly GCA_020205605.1 of Panax ginseng. NCBI lineage: Eukaryota > Viridiplantae > Streptophyta > Magnoliopsida > Apiales > Araliaceae > Panax > Panax ginseng. The sequence goes on from CM035136.1 coordinate 121,618,416, forward strand.
ACAAAATCGCACCTCTCCTTTGGGTTTCGGCACGGGGACTATTTTGGATAGCCATTCAGGGTATGTTGACACTATGATGATACCAACTTGAAATTGTTTCACAATTTCTTCTTGGACCTTTACTCTCCTCTCAAGTTTTAATCGCCTGAGCCTCTGCCTGACTGGCCTAAATCCCCCTTTGATGGGAAGGCGAAGAATGACAATGTCAGTGGATAAACAAACCATGTCTTCGTGAGACCATATAAACACATCTTGGAATAGGGTCAATAGAGTAACCATGTCATTCCTTTGGTTTAGAGTGAGGTCCGTACCAATCTGGATTTGTTTGGGGTTTTCTAAGGTTTCGAAGTTAAAAGAGGTGGTTTGATCAAGATCTGTCTTCGGTTTGTCTTCGATCCATTCTTTGATATCCAGAGGCACCTCAATGTCCTCTTGTATTTCCATCAAGTCTGAGTCCAATTTTACATCAAAGTTAAAGTCCTTGTGGAGAATAGGCACCTCATCAACAACTACAGGCACATCTAAATTCAGAGTCCTGAAACAAAATATTCTTTCACTTAGTATATATGAAGCTGTTTAATCACACAAAGTGTTAGCATCTCATGACAAAAGTAACTGCTAATATTGTACAGAAAAAGTAAGCAGTTATTACTGTGTACAAAGCAGAGAGAGTTTCTTCCCTTTATACCCTCGTCGGAAAATGCAAGGAGTGCTGCTTCAATTATAGAGGGCAAAGTTTTGGTGGACTGCAGTGATGGAGGGGCTATCATCAACCTCCTTCTCCCGAATGATGACCATTACGTCTGGGCAATCATCGTCTGGGGTGTATCTGTTTGAGAAGTGTTTGTTTGGATTTTTGTTTGGTTTGATTGCACCATTAATGGTTGCCTACGTACTCCTATTGAAGAGGAGATCAGGTCTACGTAGTTCGAACTTTGGTTTAAAAAGGTTCAAAGGGGTAAGTGGTGAGAAGAGTGTAGAGATGTTTTTTTATTTTGTTTTGTTTTGTTTTTTTTTTGTTTTTTTTGACATGCATGGAAAATAAAAGGCATACTATGAAGAAAGTGATTCCGTTCAAACATTTTCTGGAACTCGCAACTTTATCCCCTGGATCTACATCTTTTTAGCTAGTTGAGGCTTGATAGTCCAATTGTCAGTGGTTATGTTGCCTTCAGGGCTCGTAATAGAGGTTACTCCTTGATTCTGAATGTCTTCGCTTGTGGCCATAACTTGATTGCTTCCTGATTCAGTACATTCCTCAGGGACGCTTGAAATGGGTGCATTGCAAAAAGGGATGAACTCTGGATTCTTTAATGGGTTGGATTCCCCGACATTCTCATCACCTTTTTCTTCATCTATTCCTTCGCCTTCTTCATGGGTTTCACAGGATTCAACCATGAAATGTCCCTCGAACTGTTGTTGCATTTCTTGTAAAGAACTTTCCTTTTTGGCTTTTTCTTTCTTGGAAAGGATTAGTATTTCCTCCGCATCATCCAAGGTGATAAAATCAGGAACGTGGTTGATATCTTGGAACCATAGGGCGTTTGATGTTGGCGGGGGAATCTCCTTTGGGGATGCCTTTGTCTCCTCTATCATTTCTTGCATTAGGATCAGTCTATTGGCAGAATTTTCGCTCATAGCCTTCACCTCATTTGAACTGTCTGTCTCGAATGGACATTTTAAGCTTTTTATTTCCTTTTCGCCTTTTTTGGTCATGGGAAATTCTATCTCCAGCTCTCCATTTTCAATGAGATCCTAGATTTTATGTCACAAAGACAAGCATTCTTTAGTCGTATGTCCAAGTGAGTTAGAATGGTAGAGACATATCTTGGTGGAATCATAACTCTTTATCTTGGGATTTATAGGAGGCATCAACTTAGTAATCCTTCCTTCGCTTATCAGAAAATGTAGCATTTCTTCATTGGATTTGCTCAGAGGGGTGAATTTTCGGACTCTTTTAGAGGTTGTTTGATCTTTCATCTTTGAGAATTCGCATTCCCTCGATCGATTTTTCCGCTGGCGAGATCTTCTAGCAATTTTATCATCCCCATTTTCTTGTATTTTCAACCTGCTTTGATCTTCTTCATTTAGCTGGCTCATAGTGGAGTCCTTTTTCTCTTGGCTTTCTGATAATTGAGTGAAAAATTGCCTTGTTTCCTGATGTTGGCGCACTATCAGCTTAGCCAGCAGGTTTACTTGATTCTGGATCTCATCCAATTTTTACTTCTTCCGTATCATGTCGCAATGGAAGATTAGTGTTGATATTTTGTTGGTCAGGTTGTTGGACCACAATACTACCACTTTCAATCAGATTTTGAATTTTATGCTTTAAGAACCAACAATCTTGTGTATCGTGTCCAGGAGACCCTGAGTGGTAAGTACATCTTTGGCTTGGATTGTATCTTTTGCTCCCTGGTTCCAGAGGTGGGCCCAATTTAGTAATTTTCTCGTTATCCATTAATATCGCCAATACATGTTCAAGGGAATCGCCCAGTGGAGTGAATACCCAATTTTTTGTTCTTTCAAATTTTCTTTTCATGTCTGGGTATTGGTTGAATGCAGTCTGTTGTTGAGATGGCAAATTATCTTGTATTTTCCAAATGGGGGGACTGTAGTTTGGCCTCCTAGCTTGCCCCTGTACAACAAGGGATACATCTTCATTGCCTTTATCGGGTACCCCCTTGGGATCGCTCGCATACTTGCCAGTCTATATATGTTTGACGACTGCTTCTAAGGCAGTGAAGTCTTTAATCTTACCTGCCTTCAGGCCCATCTCTGTCATTTCGCCGTGTTTGATCATTTCCGCAAATGGCTTTCCTATGCCTGCTAGGATCCTCTCATAGTAAGGAGCCTCTTGGATATCAATAAATGTCATTACCATCTCAGTTTCTGTCATTGATGGAATGACTTGCGTTGCTAGATGTCTCCACCTTTGGGCATATTCTCGTAAAGATTGAAGATTTGCTTTTTACTTTAGTCACTTGATATCGATTCTGGTGCCATTTGTGACCGAAAATCTGTACTAATTTAGAAAGGCGTGGGCCAATTCTTCCTGGGATTGTGGATTTTGGCATTGTCAAGTCGGGCATACCGAGCTTTTAGCTTCTCCGGTGAGACTCTTTTGAAAAAGTTGCATTCGAGGCTTTCATTTTCAAAGAGATAAGACCCAGTTCGCCAATGTACACTTTTAGGTGCGTATAGGATCGCTTTTGCCCCATTGTACTTTTCAAACTCGGGACTTTGAATTTGGTAGGATATTGAGCCCCAGGAATATCTGAGAGATCTGAATAGGTGACACTCCCATAATTTCCGGTCCCTTTAATTGAACCGGATGGTATCCTCCATTTGTTGGACTTTCTTTCTTATATCCCCGTTCTCGATCATCCACGAGATTTGTGATTTCTTTATTGGAATGAGGTTTAGGTATCCGGGTTTCCATCTTTTACCAATGCCACGATTGCCTCGGTGTGAAGGACTCTCGGTTGAGTAGGCATTGTCCGGCCTCGCATATTTTTACTTTGTTCTTTTAGAAAGACAACTAATTCTCGCTATCTCGATTCCTTAATCCTTCAAACTCCTCTCGGGAAGCAGGAGTAGGATCATTTGAGCACTTGTGGCCATGTTTGATGGGCTGGCTGCCTTCTTGGACTTTAGACTTTAACCGTAACGAGACCGATTGCTTCCCTGCGAAAGACTTGCATAGTTTAGTCTTTAGGGAATGTGTATAATAACATGCTATGTGATGTGTCCATTTTAGGATTTTTATCCTGCAAAACGGATGTCAGCTGTTTGTAGCATGCTAAAAATATGTATGTGTACACATTTCTTCATATTTCTCATTACATGAGATAGATATGGAATGAATTTACAAGTAATTGTGTTTACAAGTAATTTAAAATGAGAGAGCATGAAGAGACTTTCCTCCGTTTTGGGTTTATCAAAGGCTGACCTATCTTAGGTTACTTTCGCGGCTTTTTGGCATGAAGGTTCCCAAATCATCGCAATCTACTTGATGGGAAGTTAATCCGGTCTTTTAACTGGAGCGAATTTGGGTGGTACCTTTCCTGAGCCTCGGAGAATTAGTCTTCTCACGAGTCCAGTAATCAAACACCGATGGGATAGCCTCTTGGTGGAGGGACCACACAATATACATTCACATACATCGCGTCTCACCGTATGAAAATGATGACATATGCAAAGCACTAAGATCACAATCAGATATGGTGCGAAGCACTAATATCACAAGCAGTTATGGTGCGAAGCACTAATATCACAAACAGTTATGGTGCGAAGCACTAAGTGCAATAAGGAAATGTATTCGTACACATTCATCAAATGTAAATGCAACATCCACACACAAGCAGATAACAGTTTTGAAAAGATTGTAATAGCGGCTTAAGTCCTCTTACTGGAGTCCCCAGCATAGTCGCCACCTGTCGACGTCGGGATTTTTGGATGTCCCTTTCCGTTACTTGTTCTTTGGTGTTCTCATTTTAGGTGAGATTTGTTTGAAAAAACAAGTGAAAAAGGTCCGACATGTATAATGTCGACGATGGATTGTTAAGAGTCGCCAGTTGGTTTTTTAAATGGTTGTACCAACACAACCGAGAAAAGGTTTGCACATTGACCCAGTGATGTGACACTGCTAAACGGGTCGGTGAAATCGAGATTCATTAGGGTTCGGGGACTTGGTTATGCGGGGGGAAGTTGTTAGGCACCCCCCGACATCCGTGTTACCACAGTGACCGCCTCATTTCAAGAAACTGTTATCTGAATGTGTGTGTGTGGGTCAATGTGCTGTTATTTAGAAGTAGTGCGAGGCCTCGTTCGAACCTATGTACACATGGTTTGAATTTATGTAAAAATTTAGTTTTTAGCAAGATATGGCAATGATGTTTTATAAAAGAGATTTTTCAAACCCTGATGCTCAATAGTAATTGAGACCTTTTACACTCCCATTTTATTAAGTGCACGGCTTGATTGATTTTATTTTACGAATGCGAGGCATCCGTATGAAAATAATGTACAAAATAATGCCGACTTCCTCGTGGGTATGGAAACCATCTGAGGAAATTCAGACACCGCAGAATAATTTACAAGCTGCTTACAGCTGAAAATGTCCATCACGGGAACCGAATCTAGATTCAATAGATTGAATCTGTGATCACATGATTTATAGGCGCACAGAATATCGCAATTTGTATGAAAACAGTAAACATGTATATATAAAAGTTGTAACTGTGACGCCCCCAAAATAGGTCCATTCCATCCAACCCATTCGGAGTCGCCAAATACATGGTACATAAAACAACTACAACTTTATTACAACAATTGTCGTACAAAATACAACAACACATATGCTGTGAGTTTGGATGCAAATATATACCAAATGTGACACATGTCCCAACCGTGGATAGCACGTCACAGTGACACCTTACATAAAGGTATAGTCAAAAACTGTTTTAGAAATTAAAATCTTTGGGAAGTACTCAAGGAAACCTTCGTACATGGGAGGCCATGCGTCTAGGTTATGATAGATATTATATGGCCATAGAATTATCCTTAGTTGACCGAATAGACCCCAAAGAAAAAAAAGAAGATTACTATCATATTCTTCCCAATGGTAAGTCTTCTCTTGACATATCATTATCTCCACTGTCTCTAATTGAGAATTATACTTCAAACAAACACCAAGATTATATAGGTAGTGCTCGTATATATACTCAGCAAGTGGATGAGCACATCCCTGTCTTATGATGATACGAGGTTGTATGTCATTAGACATCTTGTATGATAGTGACAAAATACCCTTCCAACGTTGGGTTCGCCTCACCCTCAACAGCTATAGACCACCGTTCTATTCTCCTGTTATCCCCCACTCGACCCAGCTACACTTTTATTACCTGAAAGGAATTGTGAAGCAAAAGGGTGAGCACAACTAGCTCAGTAAAGAATATCATGACTAAAGATAATTAATTCTCAATAGCCTTCATCAGTAATAAATCAAAGATTTAGAACATATGGTAGATGATAAAATTTTTCAACCATAATTGCAGCAGAACGAGCAATCCATTAGAAGAGTCAAATAGACCATAAAGTCTATTATCTTCTCCATGTTAAAAATCCACCAACAATGTTTATCCCTGTAACATCAATCAACAGTTCTGTTCCACAATCATATGAATAACTCATAATCATAATTGTGATTCTAAATTCCTCTTCGCATCCAGGACAAAGATAATTTTCATCACATGTCTTTACCTGAAACATCAAAGATCATGGTTATACCAAATCACAGTTCCTGTTCATAATCATACTAATAATTTCATCTTTGCATTACGGGCCAAAGATATTCATCAACAGTTCATCTTTGTACTACAGGCCAAAGATATTCAACAACAGTTCATCTTTGCACTACGGGCCAAAGATATTCAACAAAAGTTCATCTTTGCACTACAGGCCAAAGAAATATATAATCATTTCAAAATTTATATAAACAATAATTATAACCATGTTGATCAATTCACCTTTGCACTTAAGCTAATGATATTCAATTATAAATTCAATGGTCATGATCATACCAGTCAACAATTCGTCTTTGCACTACTGGCCAAAGAGAACCCATAGTCATGATCATACCAAAAATCTACCCATCTTTACACTCAAGTCAAAGAGAAATACCATCATTAAGGTTATAAAAATGTTATATATGATAATAAAAACAATATAATCAACATATAGATTTAATCTCAATTTTGTTGTGAATAGTACCCGTGAATAGTAACTCATGAATAGTAACTCATGAATAGTAACTAATGAATAGTACTCTGTATTCGTACATAGTACCATATACGTAACAAATGTCATATACATGAATAATGTCGTATACGTGAATAGTGTCGTATACGTGAATAGTGTCGTATACGTGAATAGTAGCCCCGACACAAAAAGGTAGAACTTCCACAATAAAATCCATACAATTATTTCGGTATAATGATATTGAAAGAATAACATCATTACTAAAAAATATCCCTTACAATCCCTTAAAATCCCTTACTATCCCTTACCTCAAAAGAGCAGTACTTCTAACTGGATATCGGATATAATGCTGAAGGAAACTTGCACTGATGAATAGCAACTCACCAAGTATCTAAATACTCACAAAATACACTCGATAATCTAGAGAGAAAACTTATGAATTCTGGTGTGATTTTCAATTCTAACTTAGCCCTCTATTTATAGAAAAATGTTAGCACGCCGAAGCAGACTTAACCTGCAACCTGATGGCTTTACCTGCTACTATTCCCACCCACCACATTTGAAAATTTAATTGAGCACATTTCTCACCAACCAAAAGTGGGGCCCACCAATTCTAGAATTTTCCACCAAAATCATTTATAACCTAATTTCCGAATCAGTCACCTCTTAAAATTCATAACAAATCATACGTTCATTTTCAACGGTTCAAAATTTGTGGACATATACTCAACTTATATATGTATAATATATCCAAAAATTACAACGATCCAGCGGTCAGATTAAAAATTATAACTCACGCAATATATCTCAAAAATACTGGTTTAATTTTTAATACCTTCATTCTAACAAAAATCTTGATAAAACACCTCAACATTAACTCTTTCATTTTTAACCACAATAAATATATCCAACATTTATATCCACATAAAATAAATATTTCCTTATCATATGAATCAATAATTAATTATTCACAAATAATATTACGAATAACATTTATGACAACGGTAGTTTCGGGGAAAGAGGGGCTTTCAATAAGAATTTTTCCATTGGCGCCGCAATTAGGTGACCAAACCTCTCCTCGATGTGAACTTTCTAGACATTGCCAATAATGCTATCTAATAATATTATTCAAATAATATGAATTATTGATCCGATAATGGGAAATACTATGCAAATGACAATTATTGAAACAACAATAATATAAAATATCAACGCAGCAATTATTGAATCAATAAAATAAAATATTGAACAGTAACTACTGTAAAAATTATTGAGTAGTGCCTTCTTACGTAAGGATCAATAATTCATCAATACTGCGTGCATCCACGCCAGACATCGTATTTTAACCACCGGGTATTCCAACAAGTGTTAATTCGTGAATAACTACGCTCAAGTTATTTATAAAAACTCAAACTTGTCATTTTCTTCATCCGACAATTATTACATTATGGGGACCACAAATGATGGCTGGCTGGGTGCATACGAATATTCCCAAACAACAAGAATATTCCACGACCAAATGAATATTCCCCGACAACAATGATTATTTTATAACCACTTGCATATTTTGCTAAATTTGCACATTTCACCCATAACTAGAGAATTATATCAAATTAATTAGAGGAAATTCGATTTTATTTATTATAAGTTGGGGTCTTATAAATATATATATATATATATATATATATATATATATATATATATATATATATATATATATATATATATATATATGACATGATCACCAACCACGAAGCACCTCTATGGGGGATCGAAATGTAAATAAAGGCTGTAAAACCTATCAACCGCATACGGAGGAAAATCCAAAGGGACGAAATGTAAATAAAGTCAGAATATTATCAACCGCCACGTAAGGAAACTCCAAAGGGACAAAATATAAATAAAGTGTATAAAGCGATCAATCGCCATTTAAGTAAACTCTGTGTAGATTTAAACGAAAGAAAGCTATAAAGCGATAAACCACCACGTAAGTAAACTCAGGTGAGACGATATATATATATATATATATATATATATATATATATATATATATATATATATATACAAAAGTTAGTAAACGCCTGCACTAAAGTCTAGGCTCATCGAACAAAGTTCGACACACGATTAATATATATAAATGTGTATATATATATTAAAGCAAGTAAACTCCTGCATCAAGTTCAGGCTCATCGAACAAAGTTCGACACACACGCTTAATATATATATATATATATATATATATATTAAAGCAAATAAACGCCTGCATCAAGTCTCAGGCTCATTCGAGGCATAACTCGATAATGTTAGTCAATATATATATATATATATATATATATATATATATATATATATATATATATATATATATATATATATACAGACTGAAATGAAACCATGGACCGATGTCCGGGCAAAAGCAAGCAACACGACTCTCAATGTGTAGAAGGGTGTGTGCAAAGATGAAGAGAAAGACTCTAAAGTGTGTGAGAAGGCTTACAACTGACTGCTAAAGAAGACTTCTATATCTTTAGAGTGGGTAAACACTGACTTTTGTAGGTACAAAAGGGCTATATATGAGCTCACAGGTGTTTAAAAGGGGAAAGTACACTACATGGGGTGAGTGCAGAGCAAATTGGGTAGGGCTTCCTCACCTTTTTCTCTTACAAAATGGGCACCCCAAGCCCTCTATTTATAGAGGGAGGAGCCACAAGTCTACCTGCGGCACCTAGTAGCAGGTGTACATGCTACGTACGCGATGTTCGCTCGGTCGCTCATAACTTTCAATCTGGGAGTCCGATGGAAGCGTGCCATACCATTCAGGAAAGCCCTTTCTGAGAGCTACACAATGATATATGATTTGACCTTTTTTTTATTCTAGGAAGATGGGTCCGTGACCGAAATGGCATTCCCGGGTTTCCGTCAGGCAGTCCGTTGAGCCGTTTTGCGTAGTTTGCGCTTGAAAGTTAAGATATGGTTCTTGTGGGACTTATATTGAAGCATTTTGAGTTAACGTGAGTGTATTTGATTTGAAGTGAAGTTGAGTTGGAAAAATGACCATTTTACCCCTCCCGGGGTTATCTCCGATTTTCGCACAGTTGTAACAGTCTTTTCTCAGGGTTATCTCTGAGGTTGGCTTGCTGTTGACTTTGACTATCCTCAGGATCATCTCTGAGGTTGGCTTGACCTCCTGGGGCTATCTCCAGGCTTTGATCTTGATCCCCCGGGGCTATCTCCGGGGTTGAAACCGACTTTCCCTGGGTCATCTCTGAGGTTTGGAATCTGATTTCCCGGGGTTATCTTCGGGGTTGAGAACTGGATCTCTTGTGGCTATCTTCAGGGTTAGAATTGATGTTGTGATCCTCCAGGGTTATCTCTGGAGTGTGAAGAAGTCGTTTTTGTCCTCCTGTATAGTTAGTAACAGGAAAGCGAAATTTCGAGTGTTTACAAAAATAACGGCGGAAGTTTTACCGTTGAAATTGTTGAACTACTTGGTAGTAAAAGTACAGTAATACGCGTGGTTGCATAGTAGCACACGGTATTGATTATTGATGCTTACATGAGAAGTCACTCAGTTTTTTTCAACTATTGCTACAGATTATTGCATCGTAGCTCACATTATTTGATTCAATTATTGTCAATATTTTATATATTATTAAATCAATAAGTGAGATGACAGAGTTATTAATATTATTATTTGCAATATTGACAATGTCTAGAAGTTCATCAAGGAGAGGTTTGGTCACCTAATTGCGGCTACCAATAGGGAGAAATCCTTATCGAAAGCCCCTCTTTCCGGAATGAAATTTGGTTGTTAATATTGTGAGTTATAATAATATTAATAAATGTTGTTAAAAATATTGAGGTGATTTTTATGAGGTATTTGTTATATTTTTGGACCCCCCATTTATCCATTTTCAAAATAATCGGTAGAAAATTTTTCAATATTTTAGTGGGGCCCACATCGGCGGGCCACATGTGGGACCCATGTGTGACTTTGGAAATCTGATCATTTGGGGGGAGTCACGGGAAAGTTTTTATATATATATATATATTATATATATAAATTTTATTTTATTATTATTATAAATGTAATAAAACAGAAAACTTTTTATATAAAACATAATACTTTTTATAAAGTTTTGTTTTATTTGATTATAAATAGAATATATTATATTTTATTATGCATAGTATTTGCATAGTGTCTGTTATAGTAAAATCTTTTTTATATAAAATGTAATACTTTTTATAAAGTTTTTGTTTTATTTGATTATAAATAGAATATATTATATTTTATTATACATAGTGTTTGATATAGTGCTGCATAGTATTTGCATAGTAAAATCTTTTTATATAAAAATGTAATACTTTTATAAAGTTATTTGTTTTATTAGATTTTAAATAATATATATATATATATATATATTATATTTTATTTTATTATATAATTATAAATAGAATATATTATATTTTATTGCATAGTATCCTTTCCATTCTCCTATAAATAGGATGCTTAGTTAGAATTAAAAAACACACCAGAAATTCAGAGAATTCTTCTTCTATTATCTTGAGCGTATGTCTTTAGAGTTTAAGAAAGCTTTGAACATAGAAAATAGTGCAAGTTTTCTTCAAGTATATCCCCGCCCTACCCGTCGGAATACTCTTCTTTTTAACGTAAGGGGTATTATTTATTTCGTATTCTGAAGAGATATTATTTTTTCGTATTTCTATGAATATTATTTTCGTTTAATATTCGTAAGGGGTATTGTGACGCCCCCAAAATAGGTATACATCACCCATCTTGAGTCGCCAAATACAAGGTACAAAATTCAAATACAACTTAATTATACAACCGTCGTGTACAATACGACAAAACATAACCTGTGAGTTTGAATACAAATATTGTCTACTAGAGAGTATAAAAACTCAAAAGGAGTCCTCATTACAATTATTATCACACTATTTTACAGAATACTGAGGACTACTAATGCACCATCTAGGACCATCACTTTGTTCCCCGACTAGTCCCTGCTACGTTCTCATTTCCTGAAGAGAACAATGAAAGCAAAAGGGTGAGCTCAACTAGCCCAGTAAGAAATATTATGACTACGATAATGCAGAATAATTTATCGTTAGCCTTCAACAATGTTAAACTGATAAAATATAATAAATATCAAGTTTAACTGCAGCGGAACAAGCAATCAATTAGAAGAGTCAAGTAAAGAATAAAATCTACTATTTTTTATGATTTAAAAGGGTTTTTCATCACTTTTATCGCTGGGACTCAACTTAATAAATAATCCACATCATCGAATCACCCCTGCACTACGGCCAAGGATATTCTTTAGTATCACGATCACAAATTATCCATGCACTACGGGCCAATGACATTCATGTATTCATTAATGGTCATGATCATGCAAACAACTGTCCATCAATGCACTAAGGGCCAATGAGGACTTTTACAACATCATTTATAACATTACGGTCATGATTGCACCGAATAATCCCTGGTCATAATCATACCAAGTCCATCTATGCACTACATGCCACAGATGACTTTCAACAAAATATAAACATGAGGATGATGACAATGATATACGAATTGAATAAAACAAGTTCAATAATTAATTTATCTAGGAACTGATAACGTCCAAATTGTCAACATGATACTGCTTTGTAGAGTAAAATTCAAGAATGCTCAGAAGAATATTTCCATGAAAAGATACTGGATGAAGCGCAAATATCAAGGATATTCCACTAATTTCATGGAGTATAGAAGTCAATGTTTTAACCAACTGAGTATAATAAAGAATGGAATAACAAAAGAAATCACCATGCATGCGATAGACCGCACAGGCAGGTTATTCCAACAGAATAATAAATAACGGAACCAGGTCCGGCGTAAAGTGCATAGATAGGATATTCCAACAAAATAATAAATACTGGAACCAGGTCCGGCGTAAAATGCACAGAAAGGATATTCTAATAGGTTAATAAAGAATGGAATAATAGAAGAATTTCACCAAGTATAGGGTAGCCCGCGTATACATGTTATTCCAACAGAATAATAAGTAATGGAATAACAGAAGTTCTCTTCATGAATACAAAATAAATAATATCCCTTACGGGTACAACAAATAATATTCCCTACGTTAGAAGAAACTAGATATTGGAAAAGTGAAGTAACAAAATACTTTTCTTCTTTCTCTCTATAGTTTCTCTCTCTAGAGTTTCAGTGAATTCGTAAGAAATAATGAAGGAATGAGCTTCTATTTATAGGAAAATGGAGTGAATAGTAACTAATTCATGAACGGTCCAGATTGATTTACTTTTAAACAGACGGTCTATATTGGTTTACTATTAAAACTTAAAGCAACGGTCCATACTGATTTACTATTTAAACTTTAAACCAACGATCCATATTGATTTACTATTGTAACTTTCCACCAGCGGTCCATATTAACTTACTATTATATCTTCAACCAACAGTCTGAAAAATTAGTACATCTCCTCATGGAATAATATTGTACCTAAAAATGATTTGGACCGAAAAGAAATATATCTTACGGGTGATCAATAGTACCCCGTGAATAGTAACTTATGAATAGTAACTCATGAATAGTAACTCGTGAATAGTAACTCATGAATAATAATTCGTGAATAGTAACTCGTGAATAGTACTCCGACACGAAAAGTGTCTCGAATACCCGATTGAACAATATATCCTCCAGACATCAATTATACTAACACAAATAAGTCTAACACAATGGAACTAAAAAATTCATCTTTAATCAACACGAACTTATTCATCATTAATATTATAATTCATAATATTTAACAACCAGGTTGTTCCCAGGAAAGAGGGGGCTTTCCGATAAGGATTTCTCCTTATTAGCGCGCAATTAGGTGACCAAACCTCTCCTTGACAGAACTTCTAGACATTGTCAATATTGCAAATAATAATATGAATAACTTTTCTGTCTCAATTATTGATTTAATAATATATCATATTATGCAGATGATACTGTAGTAATAATTTAATCAATAATATGAGAGATATGATGCAACAACTACTGTAGCAATAATTGAGTATAACTGAGTGACTTCTCACGTAAGCATCAATAATCAATACTATGTGCTACTATGCAACCACGCGTATTACTGTACTTTTACTACCGGGTAGTTCAACAGTTTTAACGGTAACACCTCCGCCGTTATTTTTATAAAAAGATAATTTTGTCGTTTTCTAACTACGACAATACTTCCGTTGTGGGGTCCACAATGATTGTGTCGTCGTAAGAATATTCCCTGTAAAAACGAATATTTCCCGACCAATCAAATATTATATAACCACTTGCTTACTTTGCAAAATTTGTAACTATTACCCACAACTATAACATTACATCAAATCAACACCATAATATTAATAAATTATTTTGAGTAAATTAAATCTTTATTCATAAAATCTGGGGTCTCACAATCTCTCCTCCTTATGAAATTTCGCCCTCGAAATTTATATACGTATCTGGTATGCCAAACAGGTGAGGATACCTTGACTTCACTTCAAATTCTAACTCTTGAGGTATAACCTTTGAGCGTCGAATATGATCCTTCTTATCCAAGATGTTAACACGTATCTCCTCATACGTTAAATCTTCTGCTATCTCGTCCGGTTCTAAATTAATAATGTGGTTTGGGTCGTCCACATATTTACGTAACGTCTATACGTTAAAAATGTTATGAACACGTGACATACTTGGCGGTAAAACGAGTCTATAAGCCACAGTTCCTACTTCATCGAGGATTTAAAATGGGTCAATTAAATTGAGGGTTGAGATTTCCTCTCTTCGTCGATTCTTGCTTCTAGAATAACGCCCTCTTGAACCTTCTTCTTCACATTCATCAGCTCTGAGTATGTAGCTTGAGCGGTTTTAACTTTATCGATTAAAGTTGATTCTAATCGTATATTCGTTATCTTCATATGGGTTCGTATATTCGCACTTATAACCGCATACGATCTTCTACTCAACGCGTCAGCTACCACGTTCGTTTTTCCACGATGGTCTGGTACGATCAGAATCTTTAACAGCTCGAGCCAACGTCTTTGGCGCATGTTACGTTCGCTTTAGTTGAATAAATTTTTAAGGGTTTTTATAAATGGGTTTTGTACTGGGGTCCATACAAAATTCGATATCACGCTCTAGGGGTAGGCTAAGAAGTCTTCAAGAATACGTCAGGAAATTTATTAACAATAGAAATACCATTCAAAACTGTGACTCTCATCCAAGACTTGGATAACACGTCACATTGATACCTATCAACTTGCCATTGTCATTCACGATGTTGCCTACAGAAAGTCTGGCTTCGGTGCATTCCACACAAGAAAGTCAACAACGAAAGGATCGGGGCTCTTTATTTATGGCTTGATATGACAATGATTGACTTTAGTGGTTTGGTTACTTTGAATTCGCATAACAGGTTGGTTAGGAGTATGAAAGCTAACAACCTTACGAAAAGCATGATGAGTAGTTAACCAATCGTTTCCAAAAATCACATCAAAGGCAAGTATTTTCAAAGAGATAAGATCGACAGGTAATGTGAAAGTGTTGATTTGAACAAGATTTATAAATAGTGGAGGTAACGAAGGTTTCTCCCAACTGAGTTTAAATAGATATATCAAAGTCTAACTTCTTCGGAGTTAACTTCAAACATTGAACACAACTAGGTGCAATAAAAGAGTGAGTAGAACCAGTATCTAACACGGTATAGACTTCGCAAAAGTTTATGACTAACATACCCGTGATAATTTTATTCAGGTTCCTTGTCACAAAAAAAAATGCTCTCTCTTAAATTACTGGCTTTGGCTTGTCTGGGACATCCTTTGGTGCCTCCATCCTAGCTGAACTTATCTTCGATGAACGACAAAATTGGGCTAAGTGACCTTCTCTTCCACAATTATAGCATGCTTTGGACGGCATCGCGCAGTTTGGACTGATGTGTCCCTCCCATCCGCATTTGAAGCATATGATAGGTGGTCGTTCTCCTTCCTTAACAACGGGTGTTGGTGCTGACGTCTTTCCATCATTGTTGAATCTCCTCTTCTTGAAATGTCCATTCTTATTGTTTTGACCATGATTACCACCGAAGTGGTTACCATTTCTGGCATGTTGATTCCCTCTATGCTTATTGTCACCGCTTTGATGACTGTTATCACCAGTATTATCATTTTGCTGGCTGCTCTCTTTTGGTTGCGTTGACTCGTTATCGCGCTCCACTAACTGAGCCCTATTTACAACATCTGAATACAAACACAATTTATGAGAAATAAGATATTTACGTATCTCCGGCTTCAAACCTCTTAAAAACATCCGCGTCATTCTCTCTTCATTATCAACCAAGTGGGACGCAAATCGGGACAACTCGGCAAACTTGACTTCGTACTGCGATATGGTCATGTTATTTTGCTCCAACTTGATAAATTCTACCTCTTTTATATGACGAATACTTTTGGGAAAGTACTTATCGTTGAATAGTTCTTGGAACTTTTCCCTAGACATCTTCAGTGCGGAAGGTTGAGTACGCTTTACTGATTCCCACCAGTAATCTGCCTCTTCTCGCAACATAAAGGCGGCAAAGGAAACCTTTTGCTCCTCGGAGCATCCCAAGACATCAAATATCTTGGTGATCTGCTTTATCCATGCTTCTGCCTTAAGTGGTTTTGGCTCTCCAATAAACTTCGATGGTCCCAGCTCCTTGAACTGTTTAGCGGTGACCGTCCGAGAGTTTTTTGTGTTTCCACCTATATTTTGGACAGGAGCCGCTCTCGCCTGCTATTGCATGAATTGCATAAAGCCTCTGAACATTCCATCATTCATCATTTGGTAAGTGTTGTTGTTTGCATGAGGATTATCGCCTTCCTGATACGCATTATCCTAATTATTGATATGTGGTGAATCAACGGTCGCTTGTGCTCCATTGCTATTCTCAACATTCTTGGATGTCATTTTCAGATACTGCCACAAAACAAAAGGTTAATTGACATGTAACATATTATCCCTATATTTTGACCGACCAATTAAATACCAAAAAAACTTAGGTAGGTCATACTAGCTGAAGGAATTTCGCTCTCTCCCTCCTAGTTCTATTCTCACATCTTAGCCGTGGATTATATCCCTAAGCTTTGATACTAAATCGTGACGCCCCAAAATAGGTATACATCACCCATCTTGAGTCGCCAAATACAAGGTATGTAATTCAAATACAACTTAATTATACAAACCGTCATATGTACAATACGACAAAACATAACCTCGTGAGTTTGAATACAAATATTGTCTACTAGAGAGTATAAAAACTCAAAAGGAGTCCTCATTACAATTATTATCACACTATTTCACAGAATAATGAGGACTACTAATGCACCATCTAGGACCATCACTCTGTTCCCCGACTAGTCCCTGCTACGTTCTCATTTCTGAAGAGAACAATGAAAGCAAAAGGGTGAGCTCAACTAGCCCCAAGAAGAAATATTATGACTAAGATAATGCAGAATAATTTATCGTTAGCCTTCAACAATGTTAAACTGATAAAATATAATAAATATCAAGTTTAACTATAGCGAAACAAGCAATCCATTAGAAGAGTCAAGTAGAGAATAAAATCTACTATCTTCTATGATTTAAAAGGGTTTTTCATCATTTTTATCATTTTGGACTCAAATTTTAATAAATAATCCACATCATCGAATCACCCCTGCACTACGACCAAGGATATTCTATAGTATCACGACCACAAATTATCCATGCACTACGGGCCAATGACATTCGTGTATTCATTAATGGTCATTATCATGCCAATAACTGTCCATCAATGCACTACGGGCCAATGAGGACTTTTACCACATCATTTTTAACATTACGGTCATGATTACGCCGAATAATCCCTGGTCATAATCATACCAAGTCCATCTATGCACTACAGGCCACAGATGACTTTCAACAAAATATAAACATGAGGATGATGACAATGATATACGAATTCAATAAAACAAGTTCAAGAATTAATTTATCTAGGAACTGATAATGTCCAAATTGTTAACATGATACTGCTTTGTAGAGTAAAATTCAAGAATGATTAGAAGAATATTTCCATGAAAAGATACTGGATGAAGCGCAAATATCAAGGATATTCCACTAATTTCATGGAGTATAGAAGTCAAAGTTTTAACCAACTGAGTATAATAAAGAATGGAATAACAAAAGAAATCACCATGCATGCGATAGACCGCACAAAAAAGTTATTCCAATAGAATAATAAATAACGGAACTGAAGTCCAGTGCCCGTAAAATGCATGCAGATGACAGGATATTCCAATGTAATAATAAAGAATGGAATAACAAAAGAATTTCACCAAGTATAGGGTAGCTCACAGATATCAAAGTTATTCCAATGTAATAATAAGTAATGGAATAATGAAGTTCTCTTCATGAATACAAAAGAAATAATATCCTTTACGAATGTACAACAAATAATATTCCCTACCTTAGAAGAAACTGGATATTAGAAAAGTGAAGTAACAAAATACTTTTCTTCTTTCTCTCTATAGAGTTTCAGTGAATTCGTAAGAAATAATGAAGGAATGAGCTTCTATTTATAGGAAAATGGACTGAATAGTAACTAATTCATGAACAGTCCAGATTGATTTACTTTTAAACGGACGGTCCATATTGGTTTACTATTAAAACTTAAAGAAACGGTCCATACTGATTTACTATTAAAACTTTAAACCATCGATCCATATTGATTTACTATTATAACTTTCCACCAGTGACTTACTATTATATCTTCAACCAACGGTCTGAAAAATTAGCACATCTCCTCATGGAATAATATTGTACCTAAAAATGATTTGGACCGAAAAGAAATATATCTTATGGGTGATCAATAGTACCCCATAAATAGTAACTCATGAATAGTAACTCGTGAATAGTAACTCATGAATAGTAACTTGTGAATAGTAACTCGTGAATAGTACTTCGACACGAAAAGTGTCCCGAATACCCGATTGAACAATATATCCTCCAGACATCAATTATACTAACACAAATAAGTCCAACACAATGGAACTATAAAATTCATCTTTAATCAACACGAATTCATCATTAATATTATAATTCACAATATTTAACAACCAGGTCGTTTCCAATAAAGAGGGGGCTTTCCGATAAGGATTTCTCCTTATTGGCGCGCAATTAGGTGACCAAACCTCTCCTTGACAGAACTTCTAGACATTGTCAATATTGCAAATAATAATATGAATAACTTTTCCGTCTCAATTATTGATTTAATAATATATCATATTATGCAGATGATACTGTAGCAATAATTTAATAAATAATATGAGAGATATGATGCAACAACTACTGTAGCAATAATTGAGTATATCTGAGTGACTTCTCACGTAAGCATCAATAATCAATACTTGTGTGCTACTATGCAACCACGCCAGACATCAGCATTTCTTTTATTTTGGGTAGTTTAACAGCTTTTAACTTGTAACACCTCCGCCATTATTTTTAAAGAAAGATAATTTTGTCATTTTCTAACTCACGACAATACTTCCGTTGTGGGGTCCACCAATGATTGTGTCGCCGCATTTAATATTCCTCGTGAAAAAGCGAATATTCCCTAGACTAATCGAATATTATATAAGCACTTGCTTACTTTGCAAAATTTGTAACTATTACCCACAACTATAACATTACATCAAATCAACACCATAATATTACAAAATTATTTCGAGAAAATTAAATCTTTATTCATAAAATCTGGGGTCTCATAGGTATTATTTATTTCATATTCTGAAGAAATATTATTTTTCATATTCGTATGAATATTATTTTTGTTTAATATTCGTAAGGGGTATTATTCTTTCGTATTCATGAAGAAAGTTATTTTCTTTCCTCGTAAGGGTTGTTATTCCATTCTTTATTATTCTGTTGGAATATCCTGTCTGTGCGGATTACGCATGACCTGGTTCCATTCTTATTATTCTGTTGGAATATTCTGTCTGTGCGGGTTACGCATGACCTGGTTCCATTCTTTGTTATTCTGTTGGAATAACCTGTCTGTGTGAATTACGCACGCCTGGTGAATTCTTCTATTATTCCATTCTTTATTATTCTGTTGAAATAATCTATCTACGTGGATTACCGCATGGCGGCAAAAATCCATTTGCGGTTTCATATATTCTATTATACTCAGTTGGTTAAAGTTTTGGTTTCTATACTCCATGAAATTAGTGGAATATCCTTGATATTTGCGCTTCATCCTGTATCTTTTCATGGAAATATTCTTCTGAGCATTCTTGAATTTTACTCCACAAAACAAAGATCATGTTGACAATTTGGACGTTATTGATTTTGGATAAATTAAATTATAAATCTTTAAAAATTTATCCTTGAACTTGTTTTATTGAATTCTTATATCATTGTCATCATCCTCATGTTTATAATATGTTGAAAGTCATCTGTGGCCTGTAGTGCATAGATGGACTGGTATGATTATGACCAGGGATTATTCGGTATAATCATGACCGTAATGTTACAAATGATGTGGTGAAAATTATCATTGGCCGTAGTGCATTGATGGATAGTTGTTGGCATGATCATGACCATTGATGAATACATGAATATCATTGGCCCGTAGTGCATGAATAATTTGTGGTCGTGATACTAATGAATATCCTTGGCCGTAGTGCAGGGATGATGTGGATTATTTATTAAGATGAGTCTCAGGGATAAAAGTAATGAAAAACCTTTAAAATCATAGAAGATAGTAGATTTTATTCTCTACTTGACTCTTCTAATGGATTGCTTGTTCCGCTGCAGTTAAACTTGATGTTTGTTATATTTTATCAGTTTAACTTCGTTGAAGGCTAATAATAATTTATTCTGCATTATCTTAGTCATAATATTTCTTACTGGGCTAGTTGAGCTCACTCTTTTGCTTTCATTGTTCTCTTCAGAAAATGAGAACGTAGTAGGGACTAGTCGTGAGAAACGAAGTGACGGTCGGATGATAAGATTAGTAGTCCTCACTATTCTATGAAATAGTGTGATAATAAATGTATTGAGGACTTATTTTGAGTTTGAATACTGTCTACAAGACAATATTTGTATTAAAACTCACAGCTCATGTTATATATTTAAGGTTGTATTTGTATTCTGTACCATGTATTTGGCGACTCAGAATAGGTGATGTATACCTGTTTTGGGGGCGTCACTTTTTTTATGTTGGTTTATGCAAACTCGATCCAAAAATCCAGACTTGCTTCCTTTTGAGGACGACATTGAGAGACACTTTCAAAGGCTAAGTAAGTGGATCAAGGAGACAAGGGAAGACTTTAAAAACTCTAAAAAAGAAGAAGCAATGGCTGCCGAAGACCAGAAAGCATTGAGGGACTTTGCTACTCCCAAGGTGACTGAGTTGCAGTCGAGTATCACCAGGCCTGCTATAGCTACGAACACATTTGAAATCAAGCCTGGGACTATTCAGATGATCCAAAATTTGGTTCAGTTTGGGGGATTAGCGAATGATGATCCGAACGAACATTTGGTCAGCTTTCTGGAGATTTGTGACACTTTCAGATATAATGGGGTGTCGGATGATGCCGTTAGGCTTCGTTTGTTCCCATTCACTTTACGGGACAAGGGGAAGAGTTGGTTACACTCTTTACCGCCAGGATCAATAAGTACATGGGAAGACCTCGCTCAAAAATTTTTAGCAAAATTTTTCCCACCAATGAAAACTGCAAAAATGAGGAATGAGATAACAATGTTTGAACAATAGCATGGGGAATCTCTGTATGAGGCATAGGAAAGATACAAAGAGTTGGTCAGGAAATGCCCACATCACTGATTGCCTAAGTGGTTGCAAATGATCACATTCTACAATGGATTACATGGGAATCTTAGTACCAGTATTGATGCAGCTTTGGGTGGAGCGTTTATGGCTAAGAGTTATGAGGAGGCTTATGAATTGATAGAGACAATGGAAGCTAATAACTACCAGTGGCTCTCGACAAGAACGACACAACCGAAGGCAGCTGGAGTGTTAGAGGTAGATGGAGTGACGGCAATAGAAACGCAATCTAAGAAGTTAGATGCTTTGTCAGGGGTACAGACATAGTAGGTTGCAGTTATTTATGAATTGTGCGCGGGTGAACATCCTACAGATCAATGTGCAATCAACCCGGTGTCACAAGGTTTTTGTAGGGAAGCTTACAATGTGTTTCCACGTAATATGTACCAGAATACATACAATCCGGGGAATAGGAATCATCCTAATTTTTTGTCGAGTAATAATCAGCTTCAGCAAGCTCCACGACCATCTTATCCCCCAGGATTTCAGAATCAACAACAACAATCAGCTCAACATCAAGAGAGGAAATCAGATTTAGAGGAGTTGTTGTCAAAGTATATAACAAGCAATGAGGTAGCCATGAAAACCAAGCAATTGCCATGAAATCGCAAGAGATAGCCATCAAGAATTTAGAAAATCAAATGGGACAAATTGCCTTTGCATTGAATAATAGACCGCAAGGGGCTCTACTTAGTGACACCGAAAGAAATCCGAAGGGAAATCACGAGCAGTGTCAGGCAATTATGTTGAGAAGCAAAAAACAACTTGAGGGTCAGAAAACAGAAATTTTTGCTGCAAAAGATGATGATAAAGAAAGTGAAAATAAAGTGGTTAAGGACAGACAAGGGGAAGAAAAACAAGTGGAAAAGATCAAGACAGTTAACGAACCAATTGTTTATTCTCCCCCACCTTTTCAGCAAAGAGTTCAAAAATAGAAATTGGATAAGCAATTCGCTAAATTTTTAGAAGTTTTTAAGAAACTTCAGATTAATATTCTGTTCGCTAAAGCCCTTGAGCAGATGCCAACTTATGCTAAATTCATGAAAGGGATTTTGTCCAGGAAAAAGAAATTGGAAGATTTCGAAATGGTGACATTAACCGAAGAGTGTAGTGCAGTTTTACAGCGAAAGTTTCCACCAAAGTTGAAAGATCCGGGGAGTTTTACTATTCCGTGCACAATTGGGATCATATCGTTCAACAAGTGTTAATGTGATTTGGGGGCAAGTGTGAACCTTATGCCATTATCAGTTTATACAGAATTGGGTTTGCCAGCTCCAAAGCCTACGAACATTTCGTTGCAGTTGGCAGATAGGTCAGTTACATACCTAAGAGGCATTGTGGAGGATATTTTGGTCAAGGTTGACAAATTTATATTCCCCGCGGACTTCATGATTCTGGATTTTGAGGAAGATAAGAATATCCCAATCATCCTAGGGAGACCGTTCTTGGCTATGGGAAGGATTCTCATCGATGTGAAAAAGGTGAACTAACTATGAGGGTCCAAGATCAAGAAGTAAAGTTCAATGTTTTCAAGGCCATAAAATTCCCTACGGATGAAGAGGAGTGTTTCAGGATGGATATCATTGATGAGATAATCAGTGAAGACGTGGGTAAAATTTTGGCTAACGATCCACTGAAAACGACATTATTGGGAGATGAAGATTTAGATGATCCGGAATTTTTGGATTACTTGCAAATGTTGGATTCCTTACCACGAGTTAGCAGATTCAAAGCACCCTTTGAACCATTTCACACGGAGGAAAGAGCCATAACAAAGATGAAACCTTCATTGGAGGAGCCACCTACGCTCGAGCTTAAGCCACTCCCTAAACACCTTAGGTATGCATATTTAGGAAATTCTAATTCTTTACCTGTTATTATTTTAGTTGCACTTAATGAATTGCAGGAAAATAAGTTGCTGAGAGTGCTTAGAGAACACAAATCGGCTATAGGATGGACAATTACAGATATCAAAGGAATCAGTCCATCCTTTTGTATGCACAAAATTCTGATGGAAGAAGATGCAAAGCCGACGGCGGAGCAACAAGGACGGCTCAACCCAATTATGAAGGAAGTTGTGAAGAAAGAAATACTGAAATGATTGGACGCATGCATCATCTACCCAATTTCTGACAGTAAGTGGGTCAGTCCAGTTCAATGTGTGCTGAAAAAAGGAGGAATGATCGTGGTACAAAATGATGACAACGAGCTAATTCCGACGACGACAGTGACTGATTGGAGGGTTTGCATGGATTACATGAAGTTGAATAAGGCGACCCACAAGGATCATTTTCCTTTGCCTTTTATTGACAAGATGTTGGATAGATTGGTGGGCCACGAATATTACTGCTTATTGGATGGGTATTCAGGGTAACCAGATAGTCATTGCTCCTGAAGATCAAGAGAAGACCACTTTCACGTGTCCATACGGCACATTCGCATTCATGAGAATGTCTTTCAGCTTGTGTAATGCACCCGCTACATTCCAACGGTGTATTATGGCCATCTTCTCGGACATGGTGGAGAAAAATGTGGAAGTCTTCATGGATGACTTTTCTGTCTATTGGGATGATTTTGATGTGTGTCTAGAGAATTTGGTGAAGGTTCTAAAGAGATGCGCAGAAACAAATTTGGTACTTAACTGGGAAAAGTGCCATTTCATGGTTGAAGAAGGAATGGTTTTGGGGCACAAGGTCTCGGCGAAAGGATTAGAGGTTGATAAAGCAAAGCTGGAAACGATTGAAAAGCTTCCACCACCAACTTTAGTTAAGGGAATTCGTAGCTTTCTGGGACATGCCGGGTTCTACAGGAGATTTATAAAAGACTTCTCTAAAATTGAAAAACCATTGTGCAGTCTTTTAGAGAAGGATTCAGTTTTTAAGTTTGATGAGGATTGTAAGTTGGCATTTGAGCTATTGAAGAAGAAATTGACTACAGTCCCAGTTATCGTTGCACCGGATTGGAATATGCCTTTTGAGTTAATGTGTGATGCAAGCGACTATGTGGTTGGGGCTGTCTTGGGTCAACACCGAGAGAAGGTATTTCATGCTATATACTATGCAAGTAAGACCTTTACGGAGACCCAAATGAATTACACAACTACGAAAAAGGAATTACTTGCAGTAGTATATGCTTTCGATAAATTTTGGGCATATTTGATCGGGACAAAGGTAGTGGTTTATACAGACCACTCAGTCATTCGATACTTAATCTCGAAGAAAGATGCTAAGCCACAACTTATCAGGTGGATACTGTAAGATCCCCAACTTTTATGAATAAAGATTAATTTTTCTCGAAATATATTTTTGAATATTATGGTGTGGATTTGATATAATGTTAAAGTTGTGGGTAATATTTGCAAATTTTGCAAAGTAAGCAAGTGGTTATATAATATTCGATTGGTCGGGGAATATTCGTTTTAATAAGGAATATTCGTACGACGTCACAATCATTGGTGGACCCCACAACGAAAGTATTGTTGTAGTTAGAAAACGACAGAATTATCTTTTTATAAAAATAACGGCGAAAGTTTTACCGTTAAACTATTGAACTACCCAGTGGTGAAAGTACAGTAATATGCGTGCTTGTATAGTAGCACACAGTATTGATTATTGATGCTTACATGAGAAGTCACTCAGTTATACTCAATTATTGCTACATTAATTGCTGCATAATATCTTTCATATTATTGATTCTATTATTGTCACAGTATCATTTGCATAATATTTTATATTATTAAATCAATAATTGAGACGATAAATTTATTCATATTATTATTTACAATATTGACAATGTCTAGAAAGTTCTGTCAAGGAGAGGTTTGGTCACCTAATTGCGCGCCAATAGGGATAAATCCTTATCGGAAAGCCCCCTCTTTCCTGGGAATGATCTGGTTGTTAAATATTGTGAGTTATAATATTAATGATGAATAAGTTTGTATTGATTAAAGATGAAATTGATATTTCCATTATGTTGGGATTATTAGTGTTAGTGGAAATCGACATCTATTTCGATAATAATGGATGTCTGGAGGTTATATTGACCAATCGGGTAATTAATCGGATAAATGAGCAATTAATTGCTATTAATTCACATGCTTATAACTATTTGTTCACATGTATGTACTATTGATTCACATGCATGTACTATTAGGGGAGGTGGTGCAAGATTGATAATACTTGCATGACTAAATTAAAAATGGAGGTATAGATGAAGGTACTATACTATAATTATTTTTTCACATGATTGTACTATTGATTCACATGATTTTACTATTGATTCACAAGATGTACTATTAGGGGTGGTGCAAGTTTGATAATACTTACAGGACTAAATTAAAAATGAAGGAAAATATGAAGGTATTATACTGTAATATTTCGAGCCCCAAAACGTGCAATTATCGAAACTATATTTTCCTATAAATAGAAGCTCATTCTTCTTTCATTCTCACCAATTCACTAAGACTCATAAGAGCAATTATAGAAAGAGAAGCTATAGAGAGAGAAACTTTAGAGAGAAAGTAGAAGAGAAGTCTGCTACCTCACTATTCCAGTATCCAGTCTTCTTCTGTGGCAAGGGATATTATTTTGTTCAGTATTCATAGGAATAATATTTTCTTCCATACTCTGTAGTATGTGAGTAATATAATATCGTCTCGTATTCCTGATTATACCCTCATTTTGTTAAAGTATTGCTTCTATACTCCGTGAAATTAGTAGAATATCCTTGAAATTTGTGCTTCATCTAGTATCGTTTCACAAGGATATTTTCTATACATTTTTGTTAAATTTTAAGCTTTTCATGCCGAAGTACTGTCCATGAGTAGTATTCATTTTTATGGTACTATTCACAAAGTACTATTCATGGGGTACTATTCATAAAGTACTATTCACGGGTACTATTCACAAAGTACTATTCATGAATACTATTCACGGGGTACTATTCACTCGGGTACTATTCACCTGGGAAATTATTCATGATAAAAATTGATTTCTTTGTTGTCCAAATCATTTTTGATACAATATTATTCTTGAATTTTACTCCACAAAGCAGTATCATGTTGACAATTTGGACATTATTGAATTCTGGATAAATTAAGTTATAAATCTGTAAAAATTTATACTTTCTTTTAATTGAATTCTTATATCATTGTCATCATCCTCATGCTTATATTGTGATAAAAGTCATCTGTGGCTTACGTGCATAGATGTACTATTGATTGGTATGATTATGACCAGTGATTATTCGGTATAATCATGACCGTAATGTTATAAATGATGTGGTAAAAATCCTCATTGGCCTGTAGTGCATTGATGGACAGTTGTTGGTATGATTATGACTAGGGATTATTCGGTATAATTATGACCATAAATGATTACATGAATATCCTTGGCCCGTAGTGCAGGAATGATTCGATGATGTGGTTTATTTATTAAGCTGAGTCTCAGCGATAAAATTGATGACAAACTTTTTAAATCATAGAAGATAGTAGATATCATGCTCTACTTGACTCTTCTAATGGATTGCTTGTTCCGCTGCAGTTAAACTTGATGTTTATTATATTTTATCAGTTTAACACTGTTGAAGGCTAACGATAATTTATTCTATATTATCTTAGTCAAAATATTTCTTACTGGGCTAGTTGAGCTCACCCTTTGTTTTCATTGTTCTCTTCAGGAAATGAGAATATAGATAGGACTAATCGGGGAACGGAGTGATGGTCCAGCTATTTGCATTAGTAGTCATAATTATTCAGTGAAATAATGTGATAATAATTGTAATGAGGACTTTATTTGAGTTTGGATACTCTCTACGAGACATTATCTGTGTTGAAACTCTAAGTTATGTATTGTCGTACTATATAAAAGAAGTCTGTATTTAAATTCTGTACCATGTATTTGGCGACTCAAGATGGGTGATGTATACCTATTTTGGGGGCGTCACAGATACTCCTTCTACAGGAATTTGATTTGAAAATAAAAGATCGAAAGGGGACAGAGAATCAAGTTGCAGATCACTTATCAAGGCTAGAGAATCTAGGTAAGAATGAAGAGGACAAATGTGTAATCAATGAATCATTTCCGGATGAGCAGCTGTTTGGAGTCCATGCAAAATTTCCATGGTACGCGGATTTTGCTAACTATCTAGTGAGAAACATCCTTCCCCCTGATCTTACACGACAACAAAAAAAGAAATTTCTGCATGACGTTAAGTGGTACATGTGGGATAAGCCATACCTATTTAAATAGTGCACCGACAAGATGATTAGAAGGTGTATGCCCTACAGTAAGGTAAATAACATATTGCATGAATATCATTCGTCTGCATACGGAGGACATTATGGAAGTGAAAGAATGGTTCGTAAAAAGCTGTGATAGATGTCAAAGGATGGGCAACATATCGAAAAGGAATGAGATGCCCCTACAAACAATCTTAGAAGTTAAGATTTTTGATGTATGGGGCATAGATTTTATGAGGCCATTTCCATCATCGTTCAATAATCAATACATCTTGCTCGCGGTTGATTATGTGTCGAAATGGGTTGAAGTCGTAGCACTACCCTCAAATGATGCCAAGGTGGTTCTCAAATTCTTACACAAGAATATTTTTACAAGATTTGGCACACCACGAGCTATTATAAGTGATGAGGGTAGTCATTTCTATAACAGATCCTTTACAGCCCTCATGGCCAAATATGGGGTCAATCATAAGGTTGCTACAACATATTATCCCCAAAAAAGTGGGCAAACTAAAGTTTCCAACAGGGAGGTGAAGAAAATATTAGAGAAGGTCGTAAACCCGAACAGAAAGGACTTGTCTCTCAAATTGGATGATGCATTATGGGTTTACAGGATAGTTTACAAGACGCCAATTGGGATGTCGCCATATCAGTTGGTTTATGGGAAAGCATGTCACTTACCATTGAAGTTAAAGCATAACGCATATTTAGCAATTCAGAAGCTCAATTTTGATCAAGCAGTAGAAGGTGAAAAGAGGCTACTATAATTACATGAACTCGACGAATTCAGACTACAAGCCTACGAGAACTCGAAGTTGTACAAAGAAAAAGTCAAGAAATGGCATGACCAGAAAATCATGTAGAGAACGTTCCAACCGGGGCAATCAGTACTATTATTCAACTCCAGATTGCGGTTGTTCCCAAGAAAGATAAAATCAAGGTGGTCGGGTCCATTTACTATAAAAAAAGGTTTTCTCATCCGACACCGTTGAATTATACAGTAGAAATCCATTAGAGACATTCAAGGTGAACGGTCAACGATTGAAGCATTATTGGGGTGGTGAATCAAATTGGGATGTCATCGCAATTACACTTGCCGATGCACCGTGACACAAGAGGCGCCGTAGGGCTTACGACGTTAAAACTAAGCGCTACTTGGGAGGCAACCCAAGCTCTAAACCTTTTCTATTGTAGTTATTAAGTACAATTTAGTTATAGTATAGTAGATTTAGTTCAAAGAATAATGACTCCATAGTGGTATGCTTGCAAGAAATGAAGGAAAAAGAGGGTCACCAAGACACTACATACATGGCGCGGGGCGTGCCACCTAAAGCATACACATGGCGTGGGGCACGCCTAATTCATTGATGACTTCTCGATCACCAAAGGTATGGTACATAAATATATAGTAACACGACGGGCGTATACCTCATCAAGATTTCATCGATTTTTACAAAGATGGGCGCACCATCTCGAAGCTTTATACACGACGCTGTCATACCGCCGAAAACTCAGTGCACTAAATGTGACCCTAACGCATTATACTCGGCCATAACGCCCTTTTACATTCAAACTCTCCACTTCTATTATACCTCAAACTCTCCCACTACCCCATAACTCCTATAACTTCCATTCTCCTTTCCATCTTCTTATCCAATTAAACCCATAAACTCTACAACTCCCAACACACGTTGGTTTTTCATCTCCTATATGAACTCTACCCATATAAGTAGCCAAATTCATAAAACATACAAGCAATACACTCCAAAACTAAATCTAATTCCTCTCCTACACAAATTCATACAATTGGGGCATCTTTACAAAGGGGGAAAACACAAAATTGAAGGTAAGCACAAAATTGCTTCACTCTCATTCTTCTTCGCTTTTATTAGTAATTATTGGTTGGAAAACCTTGGGAATTGGTTGCCCAAGGATTGTGTTGCCTATTTCATACTTTGGCTAGAGAGATAGTTCCAAGAAAGCAAGTTTGGGGGAATTAACCCTTACACCCACCAATTATTCGACAAAATTCCTGAACCAAAATTTTAGCCTAAACCTCACCATAAACACCATGTCTTCACACAAGAGACAATGTCCATCCACCTCCACTGCTCGGGTTCAGTATGATACAAAATTTGTTATTGAAGGGGCCGAGGCAATGTTCAAGTCATCCATAGATAAGAAGACTTTGGTGTTAGAACAAAGATTGAAGCCGGATGCTAACTTGGATGGTGATATGGCTCTAATGATTGTGAAGCAAAATTGGTTTCAATTAGTAGAGCAACCACTTCCATCAGTGATCAACATAGTGAAGGAATTTTATGTCAACGCAATGGAGCATGTCAATCACGTAGTCATGGTTCAGGGTAAACCGGTGTCCTTTCATGTTGATGCTATCAATGAGTATTTTGGGCTAGAAACATTGACTAACGGACGATACAAAGATGGTTTGCCCGACTTGGATGAGTTAATTGTAAGATTGTGCAAACCGGGAACGCAATGGGTTACCTGAACCGGCACGGATGAAAAGATAAGTTTTCCTCACTCAACGCTAAGTATGTATGGTAAAACATGGTATGCATTCCTTTATGCCCGATTGATGCAAACACGACACCAAAATGATGTAACTAAGGAAAAGGCATGATTAC
This sequence comes from Panax ginseng, assembly GCA_020205605.1. NCBI lineage: Eukaryota > Viridiplantae > Streptophyta > Magnoliopsida > Apiales > Araliaceae > Panax > Panax ginseng. The sequence continues at coordinate 121,648,983 of CM035136.1, forward strand.
TTTATGGGATTGTTCACCACCATTACCGTGTGAATAATTCCATTATGTTCTACAATGTGGACGTGGGTGAGTGTATTGAGGAGTCCATTGATCGGTTGCTAAGGGAAAGTACTATGGGGGGTCTTTTGCATGAATTTCTAATAACTGATTTATGCCGTAAAGCCGGGGTGCAATGGCATCCCTCTGAACCTGTCCAATAACTAATGGCTATAATAGATCATGCTACAATTGAGAAGTACAAGGCATGGGAGGGGGCGAGATCACATCCAAAAGGAGAAGGCTATATTATGATTCGCCAACCCTCACCCCCAGTTGCAGCGGAACCAATGCAAGAGCAACCACCTCGTGGTTCAAGGAATAAATTTTTGTGGCTGGCTCAACGCCAAGACTTAATGCATCAGTACAATGCAAATGCATTCAACACGTTTGCTGATGCGTTTTCTCACTGCAATCCTAATGCACATCCGGTGGCCATGCCTGTTCCTCCTGTCCTTCCAGCATATCCTCCTTCGGATGATGATGAGCAGTGACTCGCCTTTCAGGGAAGTCCTCATGTTTTTATTTGATTTATTTTGTAATCATGAGGACATTACTTGCTTTAAGTTTGGGGGGGGGGATTATGTTTCTGCCTGGTTAATTTGTGAATTTTTTTTAAAAATCATGTTATTTTGTTTAGTTTTATAATTTTTTCGTGTTTATGTCATTTATTTTAATATATTCGTAAGATAAAAAAATAAAATAAAAAATGCATGTAGTTTAAATTGCATGAATCCAATAATTAGATAGTAAAGGTTTATTCTTGGCCAATGATGAGATTAGAATTATGTAGATAAGTACAATACCAAATATGAGAACTTTGATGTAATTGTTTTTGTTATGAATTGGATCTTTGGCAGTTTGAAACTGGTATAAAAAGGTTAGCACGTTAATAACATCTGTGTGGACTGATTAGTTCAAATTGATACATAAGGAATTTCTAGAGGATAATGCTAGTTTAAATGAAAGAATGATGAGGATATGCAGTGAAGACAAAGAATTAGGTAAGAACCTAAGTTTGGTGGAAAATTTGGGGTATATATATAAGCTTCAGTAAAAAAAAAAGATCATGACTAGTTTTCTTTCGAGGCCTTTGTTACTTCAGGAAGTACGCCCGAGGGAGTGTCTCTACACCTAGAGCCCTAAGGTCTTTTATGGTCTAGGAGTCGTTGGTTGAAAGCTTGCTAAGGGGTAGCACTGTAAGATCCCGAATTTTATGAAATAAAAGTATTCAATTTTCTTATAATTATTATTTTATTTAGTAAATGGTTAAATTGATAAAGGTTAAAGTTAAGGGTGACATTTGAAAATTTTGTAAAGTAAGTAAGTTGATATACAATATTCGTTGTGTCAGGGAATATTCGATTGGTCGGGGAATATTCATTTTAACTGGGAATATTCGTACGACGACACAATCATTGGTGGATCCCATAACAGAGGTACTGTCGTAGTTAGAAAATGACTGAAATATTTTTAAAAATAACAGCGAAACTTTTACCGTTGAACTACCCGGTAGTAAAAGTACAGTAACACGCATGGTTGCATAGTAGCACATGTTATTGATTATTGATGCTTACGTGAGAAGTCACTCGTTATACTCAATTATTGCTACGAGAATTCACGCATAATATCTCTCATATTATTGATTCAATTATTGTCATAGTATCATCTGCATAATATTTTATATTATTAAATCAATAATTGAGATGACAAAGTTATTCATATTATTATTTGCAATATTGACGATGTCTAAAAAGTTTTGTCGATGAGAGGTTTTGTCAGCTAATTGCGCACCAATAGGGAGAAATCCTTATCGGAAAGCCCCTTCTTTCCTGGGAATGATCTGGTTGTTAAATATTATGAGTTATAATATTAATGATGAATAAGTTCGTGTTGATTAAAGATGAAATTGATATTTCCATTGTGTTGGGATTATTAGTGTTAGTGGAAATCGATATCTATTTCGATAATAATTGATGTCTGGAGGTTATATTGACCAATCGGGTAATTAATCGGATAAATGAGCAATTAATTGCAACTAATTTACATGCTCATAACTATTTGTTCATATGTGTGTACTATTGATTTACATGCATATACTATTAGGGGAGGTGGTGCAAGATTTATAATACTTGCATGACTAAATTAAAAATGGAGGTATAGATGAAGGTACTATATTGTAATTATTTTTTCACATGTATAAAACTATTGATTCACATGATTGTACTATTGATTCACATGATGTACTATTAGGGGAGGTAGTGCAAGTTTGATAATACTTGCATGACTAAATTAAAAATGAAGGAAAAGATGAAGGTATTATACTGTACTATTTCGAGCCCCAAAATGTAACAATCGAGAAATTTGTATTTTAATTTAAATATTTATTGAATTAAATAAATATTTTAAATAATTTATTTATTGAGGGAAATAAATAATTGATGAATTGTACTGAATTAATTTAGTAACTAAATTGATTAATGTTAATTAAATTGAATAATGTTAATTTTATCTGAAGGATTTAATTTAAGGAAATAATTAAATTAAATCAATTACTTAATATTTAAGAAAATAATTAAATTAAATGAATTGTTTAATTTACAGGAAATAAATAAATTAAATAAAGTGATGTTTCTAATTTATTAATTAAATTAGATATATATTTATTTATTAATTAATTATAAGTATAATGATAATAAGATTTTTATTATTACTATTATAAGTTATTTAAATTAACTAAAGTGTGACAAGTGGAAACTATATAATATAATAATATAAAAGTAATCTTGTACGGGAATTATGTGGTAGCCAAACAAGGCCTTGTGGCCTTTGGCTTATTCAACTGACGCTACCTGTTGGGTTTTTACCTGACGTTACTGGGGAAGTGGGAGTTAGTATATTTCAATGCGTCTTTTTTTTTTTCTAAGGCCAGAATAGCCGAGGGTTTAGAGAGACAACTTGGAAGCAAGAGAGAAAAACAGTGAAATGGAGAGTTCTCTGTGAATTTCAGTGGTGTTGCTAGAAGGGTTGCTAATTGTTTTACTAATTCAAGGTATAACTCATTCCTAAATTTTCTAGTTGGAATTGTAATTGATTTTATAGTTCTCTATAAATGGGTTTTTGTTAAATTGTTGTTTCATATGTTGATTATATATATGTATACTCTTGAAAAATTGGTTGGTTATCATCTGTGATTGTATATCAGTTATCAAATTCGTGAGAATTGTTATTTTAGGAGGGAATTAAAATAACAGTGATATGTTCATATGATATGGCTTTATAAAGTATGAAGTTTGATGCTCTATATATGTTGTAATCTGTGATTTGTTATTGGATTATGTTAATATGTTAAGAAATGAAAGCGGCGTAATTTAAATCATGTTAATCGGTAAAGTAACGAAGTCGTGGCGATCGAATTCGCTAAAAGTGTTAAAAGTGAAGAAATTGAGAAAATTGTGGTTTTAATTCTTCAAAACTGAATATATATAATGTTTATGTAGTTGGTATGATGAATAGTATGTGTAGTAATGTTATTTCAAAGTTTTAGTTGCTGGGTTTCATGAATTTCTGTGGAATTGGGATTTTTGGCTTTGAGCAGAGTCTGTTTTTAAGAGTCTGCAAAAACGATTTCTAGTGTCGAGTCTTGGTATGTTGCACATGCTGGTATGCGGCGTTATAGGCTTTGGTGTGGGTGTGCATATGCCACATGAAAGGCTTGACTCTAAGCCAACCACGGTGCGGCCGCGCCAATGGTCAGTCAGACCTAGAATTTAACTGTTAATAGCATAGCTTGGAAATTGTTAACCTAACTTATTTGATGATTGTACAGAAACCTAAAATGTGTTATAAGATATAACAACATGTTGTAATCACAACGTTGAAACGATAGACTATTATGTAATGAATCAAAAAGTGATGTCATGAAAGTTAAAAGTAAATGATGAGGTTTATGTTAGTGTATAATGTAATTTCAGATTCGTTAAAGGTGTTAATCAACATGGTTAAATGTTAAGTAAGGTTATGACCTAAATGATGGGTTAATCCCATAAAGCTAATATTAATGCAACTAATTGTTGTTGCGATTCCACTGATATGTGTAGGGTAATTGGAGAACATTATTATACTTGTGTAGCTTCCATACAAGGCAAGTTTCTTATCCTAATCTTTTATTGAGCAAGTATCCCTAACCAATGCTACTTAATTATTCACCAAGGTTTACTTATCATTATCTCGAGTGAGTTTTACTTTTCTAAATTGTGATATTATTATGCAAAGCATATATTATTCTAGTACATCGATTCGAATGAGATAGTTTTAATTCTTTTGAATATAACACTTTGCATGTATTCCATGGTTATTCAATTGTACATTGTTGTTATTCGGTCTTTAACTGTGATAACCTTGTTCAATTCTATATTTGGGTATTAAACCTTCAAGTAGTAAGTAAACTTTTATTGATTTCATTAATTTATAATTGATTAGTGTTCTAAAATTCTAGAAACACTAATAAGCTAGTTTCAAACTAAACTTTCTTTAGTGCGAAAATTCTAAATTCAAACTGAAACGAACAACCCTAACATAGGGGATTTTGTACGTGTAACGTTTAGATGTTTGTGCACAATACATGGTACAAAGGGCTGATCCCCCTAAGTACGTTAAGAAGAGTCTGTATAGTCTAAATGACTGTTAATGTAAGACCCCAACTTTTTATAAATGAAATTGAATTTCCTCTATTTATTATTTTGAAATAGTAATGGTTGATTTGATTAATGTGGTTAGTTATGGGTAAAATGCGCAAATATTTTAAATAAGCAAGTGGTTATAAAATATTCATTGTTGTCGGGAAATATTCGTTTGGTCGTGGAATATTCTTCCTGTCGAGGAATATTGGTACGACGGCGCAACCTTTTGTGGGCCCCATAACGAAAAGCGATTGGATGAAGAAAACGACAAGTATGAGTTTTTATAAATAACGACGTAGTTGTTATCGTTAACACTGTTGGAATAAATTGGTTAAAAACACGAATGTCGTGGTGTTGTTGCAAGAAGACACAGTATTGCACCAATTATTGATTGTTACAATAATTGTTACGTGTGATATTTTATATTATTGTTGTTTCAATAATTGTCACTATACAATATTTCCCATTATCAGATCAATAATTCATATTATTTTAATAATATTACTAGATAACATTATTGGCAATGTCTAGAAAGTTCTGTCTAAGGAGAGGTTTGGTCACCTAATTGCGGCGCCAAGAAGGAGAAATCCTTATTGGAAAGCCCCTCTTTCTCGGGGAAACGACCTTGTTGTCAATATTGTGATTCTGTAATATTATTTGTGAATAATTAATTATTGATTTATATGATAAGGAAAATATTTATTTATGTGGATATAAATGGAAGAATTTTTAGAAAAGTGACAATTGTTGAAAATTTATATTTTATCTTTTCTGATAAAATAATTTATTATTATATTATAATAATATAATAATGGTGATATTTTTACAATGAATGTGTGATATATGAATAAATGAGGAGAAAGATTATTTTTGTTACAAAAAATATTTAACACATATTTTGTGTGTTGGTGAGCCCCATTTTGTGACTGAAATTGGATTATAGCCCGTAAAATCGTCCGTATGTGGATTTCGGTCAATTTCTGCTTGGAATTTGGAAAAACTTAAACTTACAAAGTTGTAGAGAATTGAATTTCCTATGGAATGGACATAAGATTTGAATTTTTCTGATAAAAGGGCTATTTATTATGAATTATTGAAGTTCCAGAATATTGGGTCTGAATTTATTTTGTTACAAAAAAAATATTTAAAATATGTTTTTCATTTTGGTGGGCCCCACTTGCATGTGTAAGATGCTGAAATCAGATTTCAAGTGTGTAAGAAATTTTTTATAAATAATAATATTTTATTAAATTTTCTGCTTTGGTGTTCTAAGCATTTTCGTATAAATAGGGTGCTTAGGTTAGAATTGAAAATTACACTAGAAATTGAAGTTTTCTCTCTCTATATTATCGAGCGTATTCTTGTGAGTATTTTGATACTTTGAGTGTTGTTATACGATGCAAGTTTCTTCAGCACTATATCTAGTATTTCAGTCAGAAGTACTGTCTTTTTGAGGTAATGGATGTTATTTTTTTTATAAATGATATTATTTCTTCTAATATCATTATGCCAAAATATTAATATGAATATTATTGTGAAATTTCTACCTTTTTGTGTCGGGATTACTATTCACGTATACGACACTATTCACGATATCTGACCTTTATTCACGAATCATTTACATTATTCATAAAAAATAAAATTTTCTTCTTTTTATCCAAGGTGTCTATTATTGTTACTATCTTTGATTGTATCCATGTTTTAATCTTTATTTTGAATTCTTCTTCACAATTGGTTATTATGGAGTATTTTTGAACTTGGATAAACTGTAGTACGAATCCCTAATATTTGTCCTTTTGTCTCACTGGATTCATTTTCTTTAAGATATTTTTCATCATCCTCAGTCCTAAATGATGATATTACTGAATATCTTTGTCATGTAGTGCAAAGATGAATGATTAACAGATGAATATCTTTGGCCCGTAGTGCAAAGATGAACATGTGTTGAGATTACCATGACCAACTGATGAATATCTTTGGCCTGTAGTGCAAATATAAATATTTGATTCAAGATGTATATTGATTGATGTTACAGGGATAAAATATTGATGATGAATTTTTAAATCTTAGAAGATAGTAGAATTCATTCTCTACTTGACTCTTCTAATGGATTGCTGTTTTCGCTGCAGTTGTTGATCTAAAACTTGTTGTCTATTATATTCTATCATATTTTTCCCTGTTGAAGACTAATGATAAATTATTGTATATTATCTTAGTCATAATATTCTTTACTGGGCTAGTTGAGCTCACCCTTTTCCTTTTTGTTCCATTTTTTTTCTCAGGAGGTGAGAACATAGCAGGAACTAGCCGTGGTATGGAGTGATGATTCTAGAAAGTTGTTTTAGCAGTCCTCACTATTTTTGTAAAATAGTGTATCAATAATTGTAATGAGGACTCCTTTTGAGTTTGTATACTGTCTATTATACATTATTTGTATTTAAACTCACAGTATATGTGTTGTCGTATTTTGCACGACAATTGTATTAATGAAGTTGTATTTATTTTTGTACCATGTATTTGGCGACTCAGAATGGGTGATGTATACCTATTTTGGGGGCGTCACAGTTAAGGTTGAGGTAGTAATACCTAAATACCGAAGACATAGTTCGTGGTCTTAAGACCCTCAGGTATTAAAATTTGAACTTGTTTTCTATTTTTGGATTGGTAGAACAAGTTCATTATTATTCAGCATTCGTTTTTCATTCTCATGTTGTTATTATTACTACTCTCTATATCAGTGAGCAATTGTTTGCTCACTCTTGCAATTAACATTTAGGCTAAAGCTGAAAGAGTCGATGAGCCATCTACTAGCAAAGGAAAGGGCAAGATGTCCAAGTGTTGAAGAGTTATTTAGAATTTATTTAAATGCATGATGTTATAAGACTTGTTTTCTTTTATGATGTTTTCCTCAAACTTATGTAATAAATTAAGGTTAGATTACCTGGGATTGTTTATGAGATGATGTAACCCTTTATTGGGAGAGATTATTGTTTAAATTAATTAATGTTTTATCCTTTATTATGGGTAGTTAGTTGTAATTATTTTGATAGTGAGCACCAAATCCTATGGGAATGAAGTACCTGGATTTGGTGGTGTCACACAAAACTTGCAATTATCGAAACTATATTTTCCTATAAATAGAAGCTCATTATTCTTTCATTCTCACCAATTCACTAAGACTCATAAGAGCAATTATAGAGAGATAAGCTATATAGAGAAAGAAGAAGAGAAGTCTACTACTTCACTATTCTAGTATCCAGTCTTCTTTTGATGTAAGGGGTATTATTTATTTCATATTCTAAAGAGATATTATTTTTTGTATTCGTATGAATATTATTTTCATTCAATATTCGTAAGGAGTATTATTTCTTTCGTATTCATGAAGAGAGTTATTTTCTTTCAATACTCGTAAGGGTTGTTACTCCATTCTTTTTTATTCTGTTGGAATAACCTGTCTACGCGGACTATCGCATGCATGGTGAAATTCTTCTATTATTCCATTCTTTATTATTCTGTTGCAATAACCTATCTACGCGGACTACCGCATGCATGGTGAATGACCCTTTGTATTTATTCTTTATTAAATTGTGAAAATGATCTGTCTATGTAGATTAACACATGGCGGGTGAAAATCCATTTGTAGTTTCGTATATTCTTTTATACTCGTATGAGATATCATTTCTTTTGTATTCGTCATGGAATATTGCTTTCTTTTATATTTTCCTTTTATGAGTACTATTCATGAAGTACTATTTATGGGTACTATTCACGATATTTACTTTATTCACGATATCTGAAGACTATTTACTTAATCACGAGTTACTATTCACGGGTACTATTCATTAGGTACTATTCCCAAAGTACTATTCACATGGTACTATTCACGGGGTACTATTCACCCAAAAAATATATTTCTTTTATGTCTAAATTATTTTTGATGCATGAATATTATTCTTGAATTTTACCCCACAAAGTAGTATCATGTTGACAATTTGGATATTTTTAAACTCTGGATAAATTTAAAGTCTTTAATATTTATCCTTGATTTCGTTTGATTAATTCTTATATCATTGTCATCATCCTCATGCTTATATTGTGATGAAAGTCATCTTTGACTTACGTGCATAGATGGACTGTTGATTGGTATGATTATGACCATGGATCATTCGGTATAACCATGACCCGTAATGTTACAAATGATGTGGTAAAAGTCCTTAGTGGCCTGTAGTGCATTGATGGACAGTTGTTGGTATGATTATAACCAGGGATTATTCGGTATAATCATGACCATTGATGATTATATTAATATCCTTGGCCCGTATGGCATGGATAATTTATGGTTCTGATACTAATTATTAAGATGAGTCTCAGCGACAGTTATTATTATGATCATGACCATGCGTTCTCTTCGACCAAGGGTGCAAATATGAATTATTGTTTGGCGTGTTCATGACATTGGTGAAAACACGAATATCCTTGGCCCGTAGTGCATGTATAATTCGGTGATGTGAATTATTTATTAAGCTGAGTCTCAGCGATAAAATTGATGAAAAACTTTTAAATCGTAGAAGACATTAGATATCATGCTCTACTTGACTCTTCTAAAATACAGTTGTATGTCTTTCGCCTGTAGTGCAAAGATGAACTGTTAATGAATATCTTTGGTCCGTAGTGCAAAGATGAATTTATTAGTATGATTATTAATAGAAACTGTGATTTTGTATAACCATGATCTTTGATGTTTCAGGTAAAGACAGGTGATGAAAATTATCTTCGTCCTGGGTGCGAAAAGGAATTTAGAATCACAATTATGATTATGAGTTATTCACATGATTATGGAAAGGAACTGTTGATTGATGTTACAGGGATAAAACAATGTTGGTGGACTTTTAACGTGGAGAAAATAATAGACTTTATGGTCTATTTGACTCTTCTAATGGATTGCTCATTTTGCTGCAACTACGGTTGAAAAGTTTTATCATCTACCATATGTTCTAAATCTCTGATTTATTACTGACGAAGGCTATTGATAATGTAATTATCTTTAGTCATGATATTCTTTACTGGGCTAGTTGTGCTCACCCTTTTGTTTCACAATTCCTTTTAGGTAATAAGAGTGTGGCTGGGTCGAACGGGGGTAACAGGGGAATAGAACGATGGTCTATAGCTGTTGAGGTTTCCCCTAAAATAGTATGGAAATAATTTTATTGAGAATTTTAGATAAGTGTGTCGTATTTTATACGTCATTTTAACTATTGATTTTGGTGAACTGAATAGGGTGAGGTGAACCTATGACGCACCCAAATCCGGGTATCTTCCAACCCGATAAATGGTGCTACACGATACTCATAACTGTACATTCATTCTAATGAAACGACATTAAAATGTGTGTTCAACTTCCTTCTTATTACATTAATAATAATAAATCTCGTTCCCAGGTTCTTACACCATTACATTCTTTGTTAATCATAATATAATACATATACTTACTAGTCTATTACAAGATAAACTAATCATTCATCTTCGCCTTGCCTTTATCTCTACTGAAAACCTTGGTTCGCTCGTCCTTAGCTACATTCATATGGTTCAAGCAAGAGTTAGCATAACAAGCTCAACAAGTACAACAATTTCTTTTAAACGACATTCTTGAAACATAGGAATCGTATATCTTCAATAACTGGATAATAGTTATGAAGTACTATCAATAACTCAAAATTGCATTTCTTTTCCTTGAAAACGTTTTATAATAACAATATTTAGTAAAACATCAATTCTGGTACAAGACCATGAGCATTTCATAAGTACTTTGAAAAGGACATCTCGGCACGAAGTCCGTAAGTCCGGCATAGCTTACGAGCACGTTTAGGTGATCAGCTTATAGTACTCTATGTTGATCAACACTACATCCATTAAACGTGTGTACGTTTAAGTTGTGGCAACCTCATGTGCCCATCGAATACTCGATGAAAATATATTTGTTTATTTATATTCAGGCTTACCTTGAATCCATACCAAACAATTGGCGTAGGATAGCGTTATCAATTCTATATTGAAAGACTTATAAATAAATCAATCAATCTATCAAGATTAGTCTAGCCGAGTTAAAACTGGCATCGACTCTTTCTTTAAAACCATACATGCATCTCATAACTTGAATCATTTGATAACCTAGCTAACACGAAGGTTAGACAAGCGTTTAGAAAAACTTGCCTTCAACGTCTGCTAAAGTAAAATTACGTTTCCTTTGAGCCTTTACGGTCTCTACAACACTTAATCACATACCACATTAGGTCATGAATGAACATACATGGTTCCTAATGAATCTTACCCTTCTTCTCAATCTAATCATGTAGTAGATTTGTTATTATTGGTTACGGCTTGCCGTCGTTCTTTTACATCGTTCTTTACCAACTTATTTCCTTTCTATAACTTAATTGAAATTATTTCATTAATACAACTCGGTCTGAGTTAATCATCATCCCTCGCGGCTTACTAACGTTCTTACATCATTATTCGAAACTCGAGCGTCATTGGTTAAGTACATCTATTGCATACCATTCATGTTCACATTCGACTTATCTTCAACCTTGAGTGTATTACTTAAGGTTTACAATTATCTTAATGATGTTACATTAAGTTTAGTAATGTATTGGTTCATTACTAATAAATTATCTTTATTTCCTTACTTGTAAGCTTATATTACTGTGCATGATCTAGTGTTGGTATTTGTGGCGCCAAACTTTCTCTCTCTGGGCTCGGCGCTACTGGTACTGGCTTTTTTAGTTACTAGAATTGGTCACGGCCACTTGGCGCCATGCCTAATGTATCTCGACATGTGCGGCATCAATTAATAGGGGCTATGGTCTGGTCTCGCATGCAACATGAGACTTTTCGCTTTGAGTCGGGCACATGGCACGGACTGCATGCATCACACAATTTTGATAGATTTTTCAATTTGTGAGATTCCCGGGCTCATAACTTCTTCGTTATAAGTTCGAATTGGCTCGTTCAAGAGCCTACGGTTCATAGTAAGTTTAAATTTTAGAATATGAAATAAAATATTATCACTTACATAATATGGAGTATGAAAGAAAATAATATTTCTTACGAGTATTAAAATAAAATAATATAAATAATTGTGAATTGCCAATTATTAATTTAATAATATAAAATATTATGCAGATGATACTGTGACAATAATTGAATCAATAATACGAGATACTATGCAACAATTACTGTGGTAATGATCGAATGAAACTGAGTGACTTCTTACATAAGAATCAATAATCAAAAATATTATGCAATACCGTGTTCTACTATACAATCACGCGTATTACTGTACTTTTATCACCAGGTATTTCAACAGTTAACAGTAAAAGTTTTGCCATTATTTTTATAAAAAGGTTATTTCTGTCGCTTTCTATATCCGACAGTTATTCTGTTATGTGGTCCACCAATGATTGCGCTGGCATATGGACATTCCCCGACAAAACGAATATTCCCTGACCAAATGAATATTTTATGACCACTTACTTACTTTGCAAAATATGCACATATCACCCATAACTAAAGCATAATATCAAATCAACACCTTATTATTCAAAATAATAATTAGAGAAATTAAATCTATATTCATAAAAAGTTGGGGTCTTACAGAACTAGTTTAGCATACATTCTCTGTACCAGACTCTTCATCCAAAGTACCGAGAGATGGTGCATGCTTGGGGCTTCGAGGTTTTCTTCACCATCCTCCCTCGATGTTATCCTTGGGGTTATCTTAGGGCTTTTTTTGAGCGATGGTTTCACTAGACCCAGTCTCTCTATTTGCTGGATTGTGAGGTGATGATGACACCGATGGATTGGCGGTTCGTCACTGGGATGGAGTTTTTCGAGGCGCCAGTGCTTTAGGTGGCTGACATTTCCCCAAATACAGTCAGATCCTTGTTGGGAGTCCCGACTATGACGCTCAAGGGCAGGACAATCCATTCTTGTCCTTTGAGTGTAGATGCCGTGAGTGGGGCTCTGACTGAGCCATTTCCTGATGATATGAAGATTAGAGATCGCGTCCTTCGGCGATTGTTTCTGATCATATCCAGGGGTTGTTGTGACGCCCCCAAAATAGGTATACATCACCCATCTTGGGTCGCCAGATACATGGTACAAAATTCAAATACAAACTTAATTATACAACATGAGTTGTGAGTTTTAATACAAATATTGTCCTCTAGATAGTATACAAACTCAATGAAGTCCTCATTACATTTATTATCACACTATTTCACAGAATATTGAGGACTACTAATGCACCATCTAGGACCATCACTCTGTTCCCCGACTAGTCCCAGCTACGTTCTCATTTCCTGAAGAGAACAGTGAAAGAAAGGGTGAGCTCAACTAGCCCAGTAAGAAATATTATGACTAAGATAATGCAGAATAATTTATCGTTAGCCATCAACGGTGTTAAACTGTTAAAATATAATAAACATCAAGTTTAACTGCAGCAGAATAAGCAATCCATTAGAAGAGTCAAGTAGAACATAATATCTATTATCTCTTCTAGATTAAAAGTCCATCGTTGATATTTTATTCATGTACTACTCATCAACAGTTCTTTGTTATACTCAAGACATATAGAACTTTCATCACTTGTCTTTACCTGAACCACCAATGATGTTACTTAAATTCACAATTCATATTTATAATAATGTGAATTAACAGTTCCTTCTTGCCACGAAGGCTTAATAGAACGTTTACTCAATATCCTTACCCCAAAGGCTGAAGATATTCAAATGTAATAATAATGATCATACCAATTAGTTATCTATCTTTGCACTACGGGCCAAAGATATTCAATTATAAAACCAATGGTCACGATCATACCAATCAATTGCCTTTCAGTGCACTACGTCCAAAGACATTCAACTGTTAACTAATGGTCATGATCCTGCCAATCACATCATTGAATTATCCATGCACTACGGCCAAGGATATTCGTTAGTATCACTAGTGGTCATGATCATGTCATACACCTGTCCATCTTCGCACTACGGGTCAAAGCTATCAAACAACAGATCATTTTTGCACTACAGGCCAAAGATATTCAACAACATATCATCTTTGCACACTAAAGCCAAAGACATACAAGTTGTAAAACCAATAACCAACAAAGATAATAAAGAATGGAATAATAAAAGAATTTCACCATGTATGCAAAGATTTTGCATAAACAAAGTTATTCCAACATAATAATAAAGAATGGAATAATAAAAGAATTTCACCATGTATGCAGTACTTCGCATAGATAGGTTATTCCAACATAATAATAAAGAATGGGATAACAGAAGAATTTCACCATGCATGCGTAATCCGCATGCATGATAAAGTTATTCAAAGCAGAATAATAAATAATGGAACTGTGTCATGCGTAATCTTACATGCATAAGATATTCCAAATGTAATAAATAAGAATGGAATAACAACAGAATTCACCATACATGCGATAGATCGCACAGACTGGTTATTCCAACAGAATAATAAATAATGGAACCAAGTCATGCGTAAATGCACAGACAGGATATTTCGACAGAATAATAAAGAACGGAATATTAGAAGAATTTCACCATGTATGCGGTACTTCACATAAACAGGTTATTCCAACATAATAATAAAGAATGGAATAGCAGAAGAATTTCACCAAGTATAGGGTATCCCGCGTATACAGGTTATTCCAACAGAATAATAAAGAATGGAATAACAGAAGTTCTCTTCACGAATAAGAAAGAAAGAATACCCCTTACGAGTTCAACAAATAATATCCCTTACGAGTACAACAAATAATATCCCCTATGAGTACAACAAATAATATCCCTTACCTTAGAAAAAATTATATATTGGAAAAGTGAAGTAGGAGAATACTTTTCTTCTTTCTCTCTATAGTTTCTCTCTCTAGAGTTTCAGTGAATTTGTAAGAAATAATGAAGGAATGAGCTTCTATTTATAAAAGAACAGAAAGTTGCTCTTGGTCTTAACGAAGGGTCAAAATGACTCTTGGTAATATTGAAGAGACAACTACTATTTGCGAAGGGACAATTAACTCTTGGAGCACCGAAGGGGCAAATAACTCTTAGAAAACTGAAGGGACAAATAACTCTTGGAAAACTGAAGGGACAAATAACTCTTGGAAAACTGAAGGGATAAGTTACTATTAAAACTTTAAATCAACGATCCATATTAATTTACTATTAAAACTTTAAACCAACGATCCATAGTGATTTACTAATATAATTTCAACCAACGGTCTGAAAAATTAACACATCTCCTCATGGAATAATATTGTACCCAAAAATGATTTGGAACAAAAAGAAATATATCTTACGGGTGAATAGTACCCCGTGAATAGTAACTCGTGAATAGTAACCGGGTATTTTATGACAACTTGTCTACTTTGAAAAATTTTCACATATCACCCTTAACTTTAAACTTTTATCAATTTAACTATTTACCAAAATAGAAAAATTGAATACTTTTATTTCATAAAATTCGGGGTCTCACAGTTGTTTCCTGGCTGATAACTCTTCGACGGTGTCATTCGCTTTAGTCAGCGACACTCGTGAGGTGGACCATATTGGAGAGTTTGATTAGGGCTCCTACACCTTTGCCTACTTCCTCAGGGGGATGCACCTACGCTCAGAGGGTGTGACGGAGGCTTGGTTAGGGTTTTACCCATTCCCGTTGGTAAGTATTTTCTCTTTTGATTTCCCTTGTTTGGGTTGCCAGTTTGACTGACCGCAAATATTTGATCTTGTATTGGCAGTTTTGGGCCTACGAGAGGCTCACATGTCTTCGTCCCGTTAGCCTGTTAGGTTTTGATACCTATCCACGGGGACGACGATGGCATTACTCCACTTTGGCGAAGGTTCCTGTAGCTGAGGGTTTCACCCATATGCGCCTACAGTTGGAGTTGTTGACCGCAGAGGTCATTATATGGGTTCCTTATTCTAAGGACCACTTGACAGTTGGCTTCGAGGGTGGTTTCCCGACTGGTGTCGAGTATGTATTGTCCACCCGTCAGATTCCTCTCCTTACTGACGGAGGTTGGGAAATCTATTTTGGAAAGCATGCTATTAGGAGCACTAACGAGAGATACGTATTCCAATCTTTCTTCCTGCCAGGCATATAAGCTTTTGTCGTAGCCGATCACTGAGATCCCATTGATGGGTGTGGATGGCTTTACTTTGTCAGAGGGACCTTTCACTCAGGAGACTTTTTATCAATGGTGGTTCCCTCGCACCATTTAAGCTCAGACCCGCGCCAGACAGTTTATGGGGGATATGGTTCCTGGCTCCATCATGATGACAGATTGGATTGTCTGTGTCTGAGAGCCTACTCATCTGACATAGATTGAGAGTTTGACCCAACAGTTGGACCGAGCACATTTCTTTATCTGGTATTTGGGCAGAGATCCATCAGAGGCAAAAATTTTGATCCTTCCAACTCTGGGGCTGGCCCTTCAGGTGGCCCATATTCAGATGGTTTTGTCAGCATATATCCTCTATTGTATCGACCTGATATCCCTTCTGGCAGAGATTCAGTGACTCAGGAGGAGTTACATCAGATAGACAAATTGAATGATGTGGACATCAACACCATTGACTTCTTCTAATACATTTCTCACTATATCTTTTGATAGGCCTCTTTTAGATATTGGGCGGCTATGCCCCATTTCCTTGTATTTTTTAGTTGTACACAGAGATGATGTATTTAGATGATGATATACTTAGGAATGTACGTATAATATTTTCTATTCCCTACATCATATTGTCATATGTCATTGATTATGCATATATTATGTGATGGATATGCATGTCCAGACATGAGTTTAGCATTAACCCCTTGATGGTCTTATGACACGGCTCTACAGATGTATTCATCCACTGTTAATCGGATTGAGCATACCCCACCTGTGTCGGTGGCATCTTCTTTGAGATTGTGGTATGCCGGTTTATCTTCCCTAGATCGGGTGATAGTTGATCAATTGTTGCGACACTCTATGACCCTCCTGACATTTCAGGTTCCACTGGGCTTTATAGAGGGCATGATTGAGCATTGGATACCAGATAGATAGGTATTTAGGTTTGATACCCAAGAATTGACTCCTACCTTGGAGGAGTATGAGCGTCTTACAAACTTGTCATTGGATAGGCCTCGCGCTCGGATGGCTGTCGGTGAAATGAGTCGGTAGTTTATGACCTTGATAGGCTTGAGGCACAGAGTTTCCCTGGAAAAGTTTTCCTCGGGGCATGTGGTGTCCATGAGTTTCTTAATTGACAAATTTGGGTCGTTGGATAGCTATCTGTGATACTTCGGGGACTTCACCATTTCTGAGGATGATTGGCATGTCGTTCATGCAGACATACTCTTGATGTGCATAGTGGTATATCTGTACATGCCTTTGTATATGAACCATCTAGATATTGGCGTGATCATGGTAGTCCGTGCTCTCCGGGAGGGTTATACCATCTTACCGATGATTTTGGTAGAGACCTTGAGTTTGACCACATTTTACCATTCCTATTTAGTGGGGGTTTTTATAGGCAGTGCGGCCTTAATGTACGTGTGGTTTATGACACACTTGCAACCGATTGACACTTTCAGATGCCATGGGTATTGGTTTTCCCACGAGATAGCCATGTCATATTCCTTTTAGTTAGTTGAGTGTACAAACGCAACATAATGGTTGGCTTTCTTGTAAGGGATTGAGGACCCATTTGATATTTTGGCATATTTAGGGCTCAGCTCTGTCTATAGCTTTATCACTCATACAGTTGGCATGGACTATCTTCCCTGGCCGGTTTGAGGGGGGTGACCGCATATCATCCACTGGCTGTTATGGCATAGTTTGATTAGTTTCAAGATATTCATCCCTTTAATGGGGCAGTGGGTCAGCGATTGTCATCTCAACTTCTGTCAGCAGAGGATTTGTCTAGGATTTATGACCGTTGGACTTGTCGAGAGAGGGCTGACTTTTTGACTAGCCATCAAGGTCGCTCTACAGAGTATTCTGCATGGTTGGAGGCAGAGATTGCATCAGCTAGGGTTGTATCTGTTGACGTCGAGATTTTTATTTGTCCCTTTTCTGTTCTTGTTCTATGGTGTTCTCATGTTAGGTGATATTTGTTTGAAAAAAAAAGTTGTGAAAAGGTCCGACATGTATATATCGACGATTGGACTGTAAGAGTCGCTAGTTGGTTTTTTAAATGGTTGTACCAACACAACCGAGAAAAGGTTTGCACATTAACCCAGTGATGTGACACTTCTAAACGGGTCTGTGAAACCGAGATTTGTTAGGGTCCGAGGGCTTGATTATACGGAGGGAAGGTGTTGGGCACCCCCCGACATCCGTGTTACCACAGTGACCGCCACTTTTCAATTAAATTGATATATAAATGTGTGTGTGTGTGTGGGTCAATTTACAGTTATCTGGAAGTAATGCATGGCCTCATTTGCACCTATATACAAAGGGTTTGAATTTGTATAAAAATTTAGTTTTAAACAAGATATAGTAGTGACGTTTTGTAAAAGAGGTTTTTCAAACACTTATGCTCAATAGTAATTGAGGCCTTTGATACTTCCATTTTATTAAATATTCAGCTGGATTTCTTTTATTTTCGAGATGCGAAGCATCTTCGAGAAAAATAATCTACAAAGCAGTGCTGAATTCCTCGTGGGCATGAAAGCCATCTAAGGAAATCCAAACACCGTGAATAATTTATAAGCTTCTTACAAATGAAAATGTCCATCACGGGAGCCGAATCTAGATTCAGTAGACTGAATCTGTGATCACATGATTCCTAGGCTCACATGATGTCGTAGTTTATGAAAGCAGTAAGCAGTTATATATATAAAAACTGTAAATATATATATACAGACATTATTAACCACCACGAAGCACCTCCATGGGGGATCAGAAATATAAATATATAAAAGCGGTAAATATATATAGAGAGACATGATCAACCACCACGAAGCACCTCTATGGGGGATCGGAAATGTAAAAAAAGCTGTAAAAACACGATCAACCACCACGAAGCACCTCCATGGGGGATCGGAAATGTAAAGAAAGCTGTGAAAATGATCTAACCGCCACGAAGTAAACTCTAGGCGGGACTAAATGTAAAGAAAGTAGTAAAAGGGCACGAAGTAAACTCCAGGCCTGATAGTAATGTGTGTGTGTGTGTGTATATATATATATATATATATATATAAGTGGTAAATACACATGATATATATCAATCTAATTTCGGTTTATCATTTCAAATGATTTTTGTCGCTCTATATATATATATAAGTAGTAAGCGTTAGGATGTAAAATCCAAGCTCATCGAATCAAGTTCGACAATAGTTTATATATATAAGTATATATATATATATATATATATATATATATATATATATATATAAGCAATAAACGCTCAGGATATAAAATCAAGGCTCAATCGAGGCATAACTCGATAATGTTAGTCATATATATATATATATATATATATATATATATATATATATATATATATATATATATATATAAATGAGAAATAAAACCACGGACCAAAGTCCAGGCCTACACACGCAACACGACTCTCAACGTGATGAATATTGTGCACACAATAGTGGAGAAAAGGCTTTAAGAATGGTATGAAGACTTACAGTGGACTTCCAAAGAAGACTTCAATAGCTTTAAGTGGATGAACACTCAGCTTCCGCTGGTAAAAAATAGAAATATATAAGCTCACAAGTGTTTAGAATGAGAAATCACTCAGTTTATAGTGTGTACAGAGTAAATTTGATAGGGCTTCCTCGTCGTTTTCTCATACAAAATGGCCACCCCAGGCTCTCTATTTATAAAGGGGAACCTGCGGCTGCCCGGGGTACCCTGGGCTCTGTGGGTCCCGCTGTCTCGAAGTACGTGCACGTGTGCAACGGTATGTCCGCTCGAGCTTTCGAAACTTCAATATGGGCAACCAATTGAGGTGTATAAGACCTGTTTCAGACTGCTGTTGTCGAGAGCTACGCAATGACATTGAATTTGAGGTTGTACAAAGTCAGGAAGATGGGACCATGCCCTTGGTCTTCAAGCTTCAAATTCTATCTGGTGTGCTGCCTTGCATAGTAGTCACTCGGGATTGGAACTCCTTTGTTCTTATGGGACATTGATGGGTAGAATGTATGCTTAGTTGTTGAGATGGTGCAATTTGGGATCAAGGTGGAAAACATGATGATTTTGCCCATCACCGGAGTTATCTACGGTTTGGGCTGATAAAGGAGACGTTGCTTAGGGTTATCTCTGAGATTGGGCTGCTGTAAGTGCTGAATGTCCTTAGGGTTACCTCTGAGTTGTTCTTGTCCTTTTGGGGTTATCTTCGGGATTATAGCTGAGTGCCTCGGTCTTGTCCCCAAAGTTGAAGCTGACTGTAGGAGTTGAAACGAGCATCTCTGGGGTTATCTCCTGAACTACAACTGCATTTCTCGGGGTTATCTTCGAGGTTGACATTGTCTTTCCCGGTGTTGTTTCCGGAAATGAGACTGAATATCTTGGGGTTATCTCCGAGATGAATCTACCTTCTTCGGTGGGATTTTCGGTATTTGAACTGTATTCCTCGGTGTTATATTCGAGGTTGGAAATGACACTCCTGGTATTGCTTCCGGGGTTAAGGTTGAAACTTCCGGTGGTATTTCCGGGATTAGAACTAAGATATCTTCCAGGGTTATCTCTGAAAGATGATTATGCGCTTCCTGCAATGTTAGTAACAGGTATACAGAAAATTTTGAGTGTCTACAAATGCCCCCCTTTTTATCATATTCATGCAATGCAATGGAATGGATAGGATAAAGAATACCAGACACTTGAAATATGACAAGATAATCATGATGGAATGTGCAAAAACATGATGCAAATGTATGTGGTTTGTTGGATTGTTCTCCAACATGGTGGGATGATTGCCGGCCTCTTCTTTGACTTCTACCGGGGATGACAATCAATGACCAGCCTGATGACCTATTTGGACGTGCGATCCACAACTACCAGGAATCTCTAGGATGTAGACATTGGGGTTATCACCCAAGTCTTGAATCATTGATATAGACTTTACACTGAAGATGTATCTCCCATGTTCAAGAGACCTGTGGGGATGTGTTTGTTTATTTGAGGATGTGTATAAAATATTCCATCATCGGTCCTCCCCAATGAGGATGATCTCTCCTGATTTGTACCACAAGGATATGCCAATATTCTATCGAAGTTACTGCCAACAGTCTGTGTCGTCATGGTTGCCTAACCTTCATTGACATGTGCATCAACGAATAAGATCCCTGTTGGGAAAAATGTCAAGGTTGCTTGACCTTCGTTGACGTTTGCATCAATGGATGAATTGAATGAAACTCCGCTGGGGAAAGAGAAGGGTTTAGGGTCACGACCTTGAATTGACGGCATCAGGCCTGCGTGAGGTATTATCGAGTGTAACTTGCAACAGCTGAGCTCATCAGTATAGTGTACCCTATGTTTGGGCGAATACCAATGAGTGATATGTAAAGCCACAGTTTGACTTGTGAAAACCAGAATTTCAGGCTATTCTACTCAATCGCGTAGCATTTTTATTCCTAATTTGGCCTTTTCAGCTTGTGAGAACTCCTTTGCAACTCGAACTGGACCGAGCTGCAGAGGAGGACCACACCAAGGGAGAGCCAGCAGTGCACTATAGCGGCCGTAGGTGGACTCGCTTGACCCGGTAGTGGATGGCTATTAAGGCTGTAAGTTGCCTTCTCAAGTCATTTCATGTTGCGCTGCGAAGGAAATCTGAGAGCTCTTCTTCAGATCTACTGAGTTCAGGCGTCTTTCTGCAACTTTTATCACTGTACAAGTGTTCTACATAGTCCTATTAACGTATGCATGTCGTCTTTTCCAGGTTTTATCTGTTGGAAAATGACTTATCATATGAAATGTTTTTAAACACATAGTAGTGAATATGCGTGCTCAAATGACTTGATAAAAAATATTCAACATAGTAAATATTAATATTTAACCATGCTGAACATAATGATGTGAAAAATTTTAACTTTTGAAACAGTCAAATTGGCACCTTTTTCTACTATTTCTTATCCTATTTGAGGACAAATGAGTAAAGGTGGTAATGCAAAGTAATCCTGGTAATTAGGCTACCCTTATGGATTGATGACTTTGATATTTTAATGCATATAGTATGTATATGACTGTAGGCAGGTGTGCTACTGAATGGCCACCTAGTCATGCCTATGTGCATAGTCTTATTTATAGAGGAAACTATGGAAAAAGTTTTCCAAAATGTAGGCATTGGGTAGTCATGCATTTTTAACTCTACTGTAGGCGTATCTTAAAATAATGCATGCATGCATGTAGTCATAAAATGCATTTTGAAAAGCCATAGGTTAGAAAATACCACACCCTTTCTGAGGTGATTTGGAGACTTGTTGTCCAGATATATGGATCTGGATCAGCCGAGTAGTTCCCGTAGGACCACTTCTGGTGTACGGAGGAGGGCTTTTGAAGTGCCTCGACCCTGTTCTGTTAGATAACCTCGTCGTTTGGTGGAGGCGATGATATGTCCTGTCCGGGTTGATGTGCCGGATGTGGAGGACGAAGAGGAGGATGTACTAGTTGCAGATTTCGCTCCTGCTGCACATGTTTCCCGTAGGGATTTCCCAGGTATTCAGGTGGTGAACCCAGACCTTCTTGGTGATTTGAGTCAACACCCTTCAGTTTATTTGCATGCAAACGAGGTGCAAAAGCTAGATTTTGATCTTTCATCTTTCCTATTGATGAGGAGTAAGGATTTTGATGTTGATCTGCTTTGTGATGTAGGTTCCTGTCTTTACACAGCCTAGAGTGAACTGGTTCAACATTCACTCCATGTACCAGGCTCTGTATCTTGACTATAGATCGATTGTGCATAGTTGGGGATTTGGGGCGTTCTTTTCCATCCTTCCCATCGTTGTCCCTAGGGTTATCTCAGGGAATTGTCTGAGCGTTGGTTTCACCAGACTCAGACACTCCATTTATTAGATTGTGAGGTGATGATGACATCGATGGATTGGCGGTTTATCACAGGTATAGAGTTTGGAGGGGCATCATTGCCTTATACGACTGATATTACCCCGACTGTCGTCTGATACTTTCTAGGAGTTTCGACTGAGGCGCTCAAGGGCAGGACTGTGTGTACAGGTTCTTTGAGCATAAATGCTATGAGCGGACTGTTGAGTGAGCCCATACCTGATGATGTGAGAGTCAAGGATCGCATTCTTCGGCGATTGTTCTTGATGATCATTAGGGGCTGCTTCATAGATGATAACTCTTTGACGATGTCATTCACTTTCATTAGCGCCACACGAGATGTGTACCATATTGGAGAGTATGATTGGGGTTCCTATACCTTCGCCTATTTCCTCAAGGGAATGCGCATGCGTTCGCAGGGCTTGATGGAGGCTTGGCTAGGATTTTACCCATTTCTGCTGGTGAGTATTTTTCTTGTAATTTCCCATGTACAGGTCAAGAGTGTTGACTGACAACAGATGTTTGCCTTTATGTTGGCAGTTTTGGGCCTAAAGAGGCTCCCATGCTTGTGTCATGTAAGTGTGTTAGGATTAGATACCTATCCACAAGGACGGCGATGGCATCATTCCATACTTGCGTAATGTTACAAATGATGTGGAAAAAGTCCTCATTGGCCCGTAGTGCATTGATGGAAAGTTTTTGGTATGATTATGGCTATGGATTCTATTTGGCCGCAGTGCAAAGATGAATTATTTTATGACATGATCATGACCATTAATGAATACACAAATATTCTTAGCTCGTAGTGCATGGATAATTGTGGTTGTGATACTAAAGAATATCCTTGGACGTAGTGCAGGGGTGATTCGATGATGTGGATTATTTATTGTCGAGTCCCGGTGATAAAAGTGATGAAAAACCTTTTAAATCATAAAAGATAGTAGATTTTATTCTCTACTTGACTCTTTTAATGGATTGCTTGTTCCGCTGCAGTTAAACTTGATGTTTGTTATATTGTATCAGTTTAACACTATTTAAGGCTAATGATAATTTATTCTGCATTATCTTAGTCATAATATTTCTTACTGGGCTAGTTGAGCTCACCTTTTTCTTTCACTGTTCTCTTCAGGAAATGAGAATATAGCTAGGACGAGTCGGGGAATGGAGTGATGGTCCTAGATGGTGCATTAGTAGTCCTCACTATTCTATGAAATAGTGTGATAATAATTGTAATGAGGACTCCTTTTGAGTTTGTATACTCTCTAGTAGACAATATTTGTATTCAAACTCACAATTTATGTTTTGTCATATTGTACACGACAGTTGTATTATTAAGATTGTATTTGAATTCTGTACCATGTATCTGGCGACTCAAGCTGGGTTATGTATACCTTATTTTGGGGGCATCACAGTTGGTATCAAAGCTTAGGGATATGATCCCTGGCTGAGATGTGAGACAAGAACTAGGAGGGGAGAGACGGGAAATTCCTTCGCTAGTATGACCTACCTAAGTTTATTTGGTATTTAATTGGTCGGTCAGAGTATAGGGATAATATGTGATATGTTAATTAACCCTTGTTTTGTGGTAGTATTTGAAAATGACATCCGAGAATGTTGAGAATAGCAATGGAGCACATGAGACCGTGGAGACACCTTTAATCACCAACCAAGATAATGTGATTAGAGATATCCATGTGGTGATTGAGGAATTAAAAGTTGCACTCATGCTAGTCGCAAAGGTAGCAACTGAGAGTGAGGAAGAAGAGGAACCTGAGGAGGATTTATTAGAAGAACTTATTGATCAAAATGTAGAATTGCAAAATCGTATTCATGAGTTAGAAGAGCAGGCTGAAGAACGGAAGGCGGTCGTGGAGCAAAGGAATGTAACAATTCAAAATTGTATAACCCGATGTGCGATAGCTGAACAGGAGCACTCTTTGGCAGAGTATACGATATTAAAGCTGGAATTTGAGAATTCAAATGTCGAGGAGCAGCTGAAAGAAGAAATATCTGAATGAGTGAGAATTAAAGATGCATGGGTAAAAGTCACACGACGCGTTGATATTGTGGAAAGAGAAGTTTGATCCAAGAAAGCTAAAATAGATGATATGTATTTCTCTTTTTCGACAACAATTAGGAGAACCCAGCATCGAGTTTTGAATTACCCTATACATTGTGGTCAACCCCAATTCGATATGGATCGAAGGTTAATGATTTAGATCATGGAGCAGGAGTACGACGAAGCAGTTGAGGGTGGAATATGCCCTATAGCGAAAGTCAATTCCAGTGGTAATGACGACACCAAAGACTGTCCCGAACAAGTCAAATTCGGTAGTTTAAGGGAGAGCATTTTTCGTGACGAGGAATCGAACGAAGTTATAACGGGTTAGTTAATTATAAATTCTTGCGAAGTCTATAACTTATTCGATACCGGTTCTACCTATTCTTTTATCTCTCTTGCTTGCGTTCAACGTTTAAATTTGACTTCGGAGAAATTAGACTTTGACTTATTGGTTGAAACTTCGATAGTAGAAACCTTCGTTACCTCCATTGTTTATAAATCTTGTTGATTCAAATCGACACTTTCACGTTACCTGTCGATCTTATCTCTTTGAAAAAAAACTTGCCTTTGATGTGATTTTAGGAATCGATTGGTTAACTACTCATCAAGCTTTCCGTAAGGTTGTTAGCTTTTATATTCCTAACCAACCTATTAAGCGAATTCAAGAAACCAAACCACTAAAGTCAATCATTGTCATATTAAGGCATAAGTAAAGAGCCCCGGTCCTTTCGTTGTTGACTTCCTTGTGTGGAATGCACCAAAGCTGAACTTTTCGTAGGGGAGGTTGTGAATAATGGTGGCAAGTTGATAGGTATCAATGTGACGTGCTATCCAAGTCTTGGATGAGAGTCACAGTTTTGAATGATATTTCTATTGTTAATAAATTTCCTGACGTATTCTTGAAGACTTCTTAGCCTACCCCTAGAGCGTCAAATCGAATTTTGTATTGACCCCAGTACAAAACCCATTTCTTAAACCCTCAAATATTTCTTCAACTAAAATGAACGTAACATGCGCCAAAGATGTTGGCTCGAGCTGTTGAAGATTACGATCGTACCATTCAATATCATCTTAGAAGTATGAACGTGGTAGCTAACGCGTTGAGTAGAAGATCGTATGCGTTTACGAGTGCGATGTTGTTAACACAAAGACCCATTTCGTACGACTTACAAATGATGAAGATAGAGTTAAAGAATCCGGGCATGACAATAATGTGTGTGTGTTATATATATATATATATATATATATATATATATATATATATATATATATATATATATAAATGTAGCATAAAGGATATATATCGATCCGTATGATTTATAATTTCAAATGATTTGTATATATATATATATATATATATATATATATATATATATATATATATATATATATATATATATATATATATATATGAAACGCACTGTAAAAATCCGTGCTCATCAAACAAAGTTCGACAATAGTTCATATATATATATATATATATATATATATATATATATATATATATATATATATAAGCGAACGCGCTCAGGATGTAAAATCCGAGGCTCAATCGAGGCATAACTCGATAATGTTAGTCCATATATATAAATATATATATATATATATGTATATATATAAATAGAAATAAAAACCACGGATCGAAGTCTGGGCCTACACACGTAACACGACTCTCAACTTGATGAATAGTATATGCATAGTAGTGGAGAAAAGGCTTTAAGAATGGTATGAAGGCATACAGTGGACTGCCAAAGAAGACTTTAATAGCTTTAAATGGATGAACACTCGGCTCCCGCGGGTAAAAAATAGCAATATATAAGCTCACTTGTTTAGAACGAGAATGCAATCAGTTTAAGGTGTGTACAGAGCAAATTTGACAGGGCTTCCTCGCCATTTTCGATTGCAAAATGGTCGCCCTAAGCCCTCTATTTATAGAGGGGGGGAGCCGTAGGTACACCTGCGCTATCCGCAGATGTACCTATGGCTGCCCGAGGTGCTCCGGGCTCCGCAGGTACCGTCATCTCGAAATACGTGCACGCATGCAACATTATGTCTGCTCGAGCTTTCAGAACTTCAATCCGGGCATCTGATTGAGGTGTATAAGACTTGTTTCGGAATGCTATTGTCGAGAGCTATGCAATGACATGGGATTAGAGGTTGTACGAAGTCAGGAAGATAGGACCATGCCTTTAGTCTTCAGGCTTCAAATTTTATCCGGTGTGCTGCCTTGCGTAGTAGTCACTCGGGATTGGAACTCCTTGGTTCTTGTGGGACATTGTTAGGTAGAATGTATGCTTAGTTATTGAGATGGCGCAATGTGGGATCGAGGTCTCAAAAATGACGATTTTTCCCATCACCGGGGTTATCTCGGTTTCAATGACGATAAAGAAGACGTTGCTTTCGAGGTTATCTCGAGATTGAAAGGCCGCAAGTCTTTGAATGTCCTCAAGGTTATCTATGATGTCTGCTTATCCTTCCAGGGTTATCTCCGGGACTATAACTGAGTGCCTCGGTGTTGTCCCCGAGGTTGAAGCTGACTACATGAGTTAAAACGAGCATCTCCGGGGTTATCTCTGGAACTACAACTGCATTTCATAGGGTTATCTCCGAGGTTGACATTGTCTTTCCCAGTGTTGTTTCTAGGACTGAGACTGAATATCTCAGGGTTATCTCCGAGATGAATCGGCCTTCTCCGGTGGGATTTCTGGTATTTGAACTGCATTCCTCGGGGTTATCTCCGAGGTTGGAAATGACACTCCCGGTATTGCTTCCGTGGTTAAGGTTAAAACTTTCGGTGGTATTTTCGGGATTAAAACTGAGCTATCGTTCAAGGTTATCTCTGAAAGACGATTCTACGCTTCTTGCAATATTAGTAACAGGTATGCAAAAAATTTCGAGTGTTTATAGTATCCTCAATGCCGGATATTGATTATGATGATGGGGAGCCTATGGAGTACCCTGATTCTCCCATCAAGGATGAGCTGTTTACTGGTTCGTCAGTAGCTCTGGTTGATTCCCCCAGTATTCCTACTGTTGTGGCTCCACATTCTGTAGAGTATTTAGAATAGAGTTTACATCTGATGATGTTTGAGAGGGATCAGGCTAAGGCCTTGATGTTGACAGCTCTTTCTGATAGAGATGCCTCTTTGGTTGAGAGAGATGATGCTCTAGCTCACAGGGATACCGCTGTTATTGAGCAAGATGAGGCTCAATCATCTAGTGATACAGCTGTTGTTGAGCGTGATGAGGCTCTAGGTACCCGAGATACTACCACTACAGATAGTACTGCATTGAGATCTCATATTACTTACATTTTTGTAGAGATGGGTGCATTTATTGATGAGCACGATAGCACCTTGTAGATGGCCGTAGATCTCCTTGCTCGTGTGGACACCTTGGGGAAGGAACTCATAGATTTACCCCCATCTACTAAGAGGGATGCCATGTTGGACTTGATGGCTCGCTTATCCACTGGTTTGTAGATTAGGTTTGATTTTCCTGCATAGACTAGGTTAGCCATTTTTTTTCATGTACAAGACATATCGTATATATCAAACATTATTATATGGCAATGAAATTTTTTGATCCACTTCCTTTTTTAGATATACCTTGTTACTTGCTTGATAGTTGCCAATTTTCCAGGACTTACGATCTTAATGTATTCTGAACTCCTCTTTGATGGATGGATATTGAGATGTCTCAGGATCTTTAAGAATGGATCGTCGATCTTTATGTTCCCCAGATCTTTGGTGTCTTGGGACTGGTTTCTTGAATGTGGTTGTGGAGAGGATTTTGGCTTTCCTCTTTTAGGTTGACCGTACCAAAGATGGTTGCCGGTACTGCTTTGTATTGGGGAGACTAGGTAGTTACATTTCTTATGGATTGGTGTTTCTCTTTGAGGATTCAACCACATCTTAGATGGTCACCGATTTTTCTCATTTATGTGGGGAGACCAGGTAGTTCCATCCCTATGGTTTAAGTCGATGAAATGTGGTTTAACCACCCCGTAGATGGTCGCCTATGTATTCATGTGTGTTGGGGAGATCAGGTAGTTCCATCTCTTATGGTTTGGTTTGAAAAGTTGAAAATTGATCCCAGTACCATTGACAGGATTTTGTGTTTTTGTAGGGATGAGAACGCACCGTGAATGGCTACCTACGTACTCCCATTGATTAGGGGAGATCAGGTATGCGTTGTTCCAACCTAGCGTAAAAAGGTTGAAAGTTGTATATGGTGAAGAGGGTTTTTGTTTTTGTTTTTGTTTTTGTAAAGGTTAGACCGGACCATAAATGGTTATCTACATACTCCCATGTATGGGGGAGATCAGGTATGCGTAGTTCATCCCTGATGGGATGAAAAGGTTGAAAGTTGTATGTAGTGAGGGGTTTTTGTTTTTGTTTTTGTTTTTGTTTTTGTAAAGGTTAGACCGGACCATAAATGGTTGCCTACGTACTCCTGTGTATGGGGGAGATCAGGTATACATAGTTCTTCCCTGATGGGCTGAAAAGGTTGAGAGTTTTAAAGTTTTGAAAACTTGAATTGACTGATGGATTTGATGATCCAGAACTAGGATGCTGGTTTGCAGGTAACTTCAGACATAATACTGTTTCACGGTGTCTGAGTTGATGAGTTGGGGAAATACCTCGCCATCCATTTCTTGCAATCTGAGGGCTCCTCCTGTCAATACCTCTTTGACAATAAACGGGCCTTCCCAGTTTGGGGTGAATTTTCCTTTAGATTGATCTTGGTTGTCAAGGACGTTTTTCAAGACCAAGTCATTTTCTTTGAACTGCCGTAGCCGGACTTTCTTTTTGTAAGATCGAGCGATCCTCTGTTGGTATTATTGACCATGGAAGATGGATGTGGCCCTCCTTTCATCTACCAAAGATAATTAATGGTACCGATCTTGTAACCATTGGTCTTCTTCCATCTGAGCATCTATTAATACTCTTAAGGATTCCATTTCCACCTCTATGAGGAGCACTGCTTCCATTTCATAGGTTAATGAGTAGGGGGTGCCCTTGTGGAAGTGTGCATTGACATTTTGTAGGCTAATAGAGTCAAAGGCAAGAAGTCAAGCCATCCTTTGTGATTGGCGGACATCTTTTGCATGATCTTTTTGATATTCTTATTAGCCGCTTCAACAGCACCATTCATCTTTAGACGATAGATGACGGAGTTAAGATGCTTGATGTGGAATTTGTTGCATAATTCCTCCATCATTTGGTTGTTGAGTTTTTTGGCATTGTCTGATACATTCACTTCTGGTTGTCTGAATCGATAAATGACATTGTTTCTGATGAAACCAATGATCACCTCTTTGGTAACTCTAGGGAAAGAGGTTGCCTTTACCCATTTGGTGAAGTAGTTGATCATGGTGAAGATAAATCGATGACCATTGTTGGCTTTGGCTCGATTGGCCTGATCACGTCCATTCCCCACATTGAGAAGGGATAGGGTGAACTCATATTGTGGAGCTCCCTTGGAGGGGCGTGGATAGTGTTCCCATGAATTTGGCATTGATAACATCTCTTGACGTGATCATCACAGTCAGCTTTGAGAGAGAGCCAGCAATGCCCTATTCTAAAGATCTTCTTGACAAGTAGAGGACCGCTCATGTGTGGACCGCATACTCCACCATGGATTTCATCCATAAGTCTCTGGGCTTGGTCTTTGTCTAGGCATCTTAGAAGGCCTAGTCCCACATCTCTTTCGTAGAGCGCATCTCCGCTTAGATAGAATTTCATGGCCATTCTATGGATCAACTTTCTTTCAGCTTGACTCGACCCAGTGGGTGTAGATACATCTCACAGATATTCCTTGATAGAGTAGTACCAAGTGTGTTGGATGGGAAGCAGTTCATCCGATACTTCTCCGATATAATTCCTATAGGTTGGGGCCTTTTGGCTGGAAAAGGTGATATTTGGAATGCTTCCCCTTTCAGATATGTTGATCAAGGAGGCCAAAGTTTCTAATGCGTCAGTAAAGTCATTCCTGTTCCGAGGAATATGGAGGAAGGATATTTCTTCAAACTCCGAAGCCATTTGGATAACTTGCCGATGGTAAGGCAGCAAATGTAATTCTTTGGTGTTATAGATCCCAGTGGTTTGTTTGATCACTGGCTCAGAATCTCCAAAGACAGTTAACCATTTGACGCTCATGGATTGGGCTAGCTTCAACCCCATTATACAACCTTCATATTAAGCTGTGTTGTTGGTGCTGACAAACTACAATTTGATAGCAACAGGATATTGCTCTCCCGAGATGGATACCAGAATTGCCCCAGCTCCGGCACCTTCCATGTTTATAGCTCCATAAAATACATCCTCCATGACTGAACTGTATCCCCTTGATGGTGTTGTTGAATTGTCATTACCCCTTCATCGGGGAAATATGTTTCCAAGGGTTTGAAATCCACTGATGGTGCTACGACAGTTGATCCACAATTCCTTGACCTTTGATAGACTTATGGGTCACGTAGATGATGTTGAATTGCTGGAGGATCAAATGCCATTTGGACAGTCGATAATTTAACATAGGTTTGCTGAATACATATTTGAGAGGATCCATGCAGGATATGAGATGG
Source organism: Panax ginseng (assembly GCA_020205605.1). NCBI lineage: Eukaryota > Viridiplantae > Streptophyta > Magnoliopsida > Apiales > Araliaceae > Panax > Panax ginseng. The sequence goes on from CM035136.1 coordinate 121,680,428, forward strand.
GTTGTGTGACCATGAAGATAATGTTGTAATCTCATGGAAGCAAATGCTAATTCATAACAAGTCTTTTCAATCAACGTGTACTTGTGCTCACTGATGCTAAATCTTTTGCTGAGGTAATAGATAGCTCTTTCTTTGCCTCTATCATCTTTTTGTCCCAGCATGCAGTCCATGGTATTGTCATTGATTGATAGGTACAGAAATAGGGGAATATCATCCCTGGGATGTACCAAGACAGGAGCTTTGGCCAATTGCTCGTTGATAGAAAGGAAGGCTTTTTGACACTCTTCATTCCATTTCTTAGATGAGTTATTCCTTAACAACTTGAAGATGGGCTCATAGTTTACTGTGAGTTGGGAGATGAATTGGCTGATGAAGTTGATTCTCCCCAAAAATCCCCGTATTTCCCTCTTTGTCTGGGGCACGGACATCTCAATAATGGCTTGAATTTTGGCAGGATCCAGCTCGATGCCTTTGTGGCTCACTAGGAATCCCAACAACTTGCCTGACTTGACGCTGAAGGCGCATTTGGCCAGATTTAGCTTCAAGTTATACTTGAGCAATCGGTTGAAGAGCTTTTTGAGTTTGTCTATATGGTCTTATTCCCGTCGGGACTTGACAATAATGTCATCCACATAGACTTCTATCTCTTTGTGCATCAAATCATGGAAAAGAGCCATCATGTCTCGCTGATAGGTAGCTCCGGCATTGATAAGGCCGAATGACAACCGTATGTAGGAAAATGTTCCCCAAGGAGTGATGAATGTTGTCTTCTCCCGGTCCTCTTCAGCAACCATGATTTGGTGATACCCAGCAAAGCAGTCAATAAAGGAGTACATGCCATACTGAGCTGTATTGTCAATGAGTATGTGGATAAATGGCACTGGAAAGTTGTCTTTGAGACAACCTTTGTTCAAATCCCTGTAATCCATGCATACTCGTACCTTCCCTCCGGGTTTAGGTACGAGAACTATGTTTGATAGCCACTCGGGGTATGTTGATACCATGATGATGCCGGCTTGAAATTGATTCACAATTTATTCCTTGACTTTCAAACTCCACTTAGGATTTAATCACCTAAGCTTCTGTTTGACTAGCTAGAATCCTTCTTTAATGGTTAGGCAATGAATGACGATGTTAGTTGACAAACCGATCATGTCTTCGTGAGACCATGCAAACACATCTTGGAATTGGGTTGGTAATGCACCCATGTCATTCCTTTGGCTTGGGGTAAGGTCCATACCAATCTGGATTTGTTTGGGGTTTTCTGAGGTTCAAAGGTTGAAGGAGGTGGTTTGATCAAGGTTTGGCTTGGGTTTGTCTTTGACTCATTCTTTGATCTCCTCAAGCACCTCATAGTCTTCTTGCTCAATCTCCATCAAGTCAAAGTTCAACTTTAGATCAAAGTTGCAGGCATTGTGAAGAATTGGCATCCCATCAACAAGTTTAGCCAAATCTAACTCTTGAGTCCTGAAACAAAATGCTTTCACTTAATATATGAAACTGATTGATCATAAAAAGTGTTAGCATGGAAAAAGAATGTAGTTATTGCTATCTACAGGGTAAAGGGATTTTCTGCCTTTTTTATCCTTTTCGACAAATATAAGGAGTGCTGCTCCAATTGCCAAGGGTCAAGTCCTGGTGGACGGTTGTGATGAAGGGACGGTTATCATCCTCCTCCTCTTAAATAATGACCATGATGTTTGGACAGTTATCATCTGGGATTTCCCTGTTCATACCCTTTATATGTACCAGGACGCGCATCTTTGAAAACCATTTCTTTATATCTTGTTTGCGCCTTTGATTCCTTTCCTCAATATCTGGGTCTAGATTAGGACTTCTTTCCCACTAGCCGTTCTAGGCTTAGGAAATAGCATACCTGCCACGGAGATAGTAATTTTCCTTAGAGGCCGTACAGAATCTGCATCTATAGGTTTAGGAAATAACATTGTAGATGAAGGAACCGATATATGCTTGTGTGGGTTATTGTGACTTGACCTAGATGAGTAGCCTATTCTGGCCCTCCCTGTCTAGATGGAAATTTGAATTGGGCATTTGATTCCTTGATGATTCTTTCCTAACCCTAGTCCTAGTTGGAAACCCAAGGATATTGGAATCGATCGACATTCCTCGTAAACTTCTGGGTTTGAGCTGGATTGAAACCGATTAGTGAGTGAATATCACCTCAAGGGCATGATGCTCAACTTCTTCATTGAAATTGATTAGAGGCATATCACTTAGGACAGGATACTCTGGTTCCGCATTGACAGTGACCAAATTACTATTGATGATATACTTGAGTTGTTGGTGAAGAGTGGATGGGACGGCTCCCGCCATATGGATCCAAAGTCTTCCCAATAGTAAATTATATCCTGTAGAGATTTTGAGCACTTGAAAGGATATGTAGAAGGTATGTGGACTGATTTCCACTGGTAATTCCACCTCTCCCACAACATTTCGCTGAGATCTATTAAAAGCTTTGATTATTGTGTGGTTGCGTTGGATCCGGTTGGGATTGGTCTTCATCCTTTCTAATGTGGCATAGGGGCAGATGTTTAGGGAAGATCTTCCATCTATCAGCACACCTCCGACCACATATCTGGAAGACATCACTGTTATGTGCAGTGGTTTGCAGTGACCCGTCTCTTCAGGAGGTATGTCATCATCAGTGAAGGATATCACATTGATGTTGAAGATGTGATCTACCAGATGATGAAATGTTTCAACATCCACCGTCTTTGGTAGGTGGGCTTCTACCAATATCTTCATTAGGACCCTCCGATGATCTTCCGAAGAGAATACCAAGTCCATAATAGATATCTGTTGAGGTGCTTCTTTCAATCTTTGCACTACCTTGGCTTCATTATGTCTCATCTTGCGGAGGAATTCTTCGATTTTTTCCTTGGACACTTTCCCCTTAGAACTGATGACTGGCTTCATCACTCGTTGAGGGAGATATAACGGATTTTCCTTGGATACCGCAGCAGTGGTGCTAGACATTGATCCTTCAACCTCTCCATAATTCCATGGGACTTTCTTATTAAGATACTGCGATCTGAATGGCAATACCAATGGTTCTGGTGCAGCCACCTTCAAAGGGTTTTCAACTCCTTTGAGCTTTATGGGTTGAATTGTACGACAATATCCAAACTCAAATTAAGTCTTCATTACAGTTATTATCACACTATTTCACAACATAGTGAAGACTTCTATAGTAACTATCTCAGACCATTACTCCACTCCCCGACTAGTCTCAGCTACACTTTCATTTCCTGATAAGAACAATGGAACAAAAAGGAAAAGGTTGAGCTCAACTAGCCCGTTAAGAATATTATGACTAAGATAATGAAGGATAAATTATCTTTAGCCTTCAACAATGATAAATCAAATAAAATATAATGGACAATAAGTTTTAGATCAACAACTGCAGCGGAAATAGCAATCCATTCGAAGAGTCAAGTAGAGCATGATGTCTACTATCTTCTATGACTTACAAGTCCATCATCAATATTTTATCCTTATAACACCAATCAATAATTATTTTCAATCAACTAATTATCTATGCACTATGGGCCAAAGACATTCGTTTGTATCACTAGTGGTCATGATCATGCCAAACACATGTCCATCTATGCACTAAGGGCCAAAGAGGACTTTCACCACAAACCTTTATCTGTAACATTAAAAGTTATGATTATACCAATACATAATTCATGGTCATAATCATACCAATCAATAGTCCATCTTTGCACTACGGGCCAAAGATGACTTTCACCACAATAAAAGCATGAGGATGATGACAATGAAATAAAGAATGAATCAAGTGAGATCAAGGATAAATATTAGAGACTTATAATTTAATTTATCTAGAGTTCAAGAATGTCCAAATTGTCAACATGTTAACCAGTTATGGAGTAAAATTCAAGAGTGATATTTAACATTCAAATTTCAAAGATAATTTGGATAAAGAAAAGAAACTAAATTCCATCGTGAATAGTACTTTGGCATGATAGTACCCCGACATGAATAGTACCTCAGATGAATAGTTTAAAATTTCATAAGAAAGTTTAGACCAATATTCCAGTGAAATGATATTAGATGAAGCGCTAACTATTAAGGATATTTTACTAATTTCAGGGATTTTCACCATTTAATAATAAGGTTGTGGAAACAAATAATAATTTAATACCATAAATGGAGAAATATGAAAGAAAATGATATCCCTTGACGAGTACAAAAGAAATGATATCCCATACGAGTATGAAAGAATATACGAAACTTCAAATGGATTTTCACCCGTCACGCAATAATCCATATAGACAGATCATTTATACAACTTAGTAAAGAATGGATATGAAGGGTTATTCACCAAGCATGTGGTAATCCGCGTAGACAGGTTATTCCTACAGACTAATAAGGAATAGAATAACAACCCTTATGAGTATGAAGAAAATAACATCATTTACCTTAGTAGGAGACTAAATCTGACTTGTATAACGGATATTATCTTGAGAATATCTTGCACTACACTCTAAGTATTCTTATACTAAAAGAAAATACGCACAATATTATAGAAGAAGAATTCTCTGATTCTTGTGTGAGTTTTATTGCATAACTAAGCAACTTCATAGAAGAATGGATAAATAGTAACTGATTCACATAAGGTTCGTATTGATTTACTATTAAAACTTCAACCAACGATCCATATTGATTTACTATTAAAACTTCAACTTATGGTCCATATTGATTTACTATTAGAACTTCAATAGATGGTCCATATTGATTTACTATTACAACTTCAACCGACAGTCCATATTGATTTATTATTAAAACTTCAACCGATTGATGCAAAAAAAATTAGTCGCCCCCATGGAATAATAAGTCAAACTTACAACTAACGCCTCATGACAAACCCCTCTATTTATATCAAAAATTAAATAAATATTTACCACAAATCACTTATCTTTAATCAACCCGTTTTTTTTATTTCAACAATTACTCATCATTAATATTATAACTCACAATATTGACAACCAGATCGTTCTATGGAAAGAGGGGGTTTCCAATTAGGATTTCTCCTTACTGGCGCACAATTAAATAACCTAACCCCTTTCCTCGACAAAACTTTCTAAACATTGTCAATAATGCAAATAATAATATGAGTAACTGTGTCGTTTCAATTATTAATTTAATAATATAAAATATTGTGCAGATGTTACTGTAACAATTATTGAATCAATAATATAAGATACTATGCAGAAAATACTGTGGAAATTATTGAATATTGAGTGACTTCTTACGTAAGAATCAATAATCAGAGATATTGTGCAATACCGTGTGCTACTGTGCAACAACACGTATTATTGTACTTTTATCACCGGGTATTTCAATAGTTTAACGGTAAAACTTTTGTCGTTATTTTTGTCGCTTTCTATATCCGACAGTTATTCCGTTATGGGGTCCACCAATGATTGCGTTGTTGTATGAATATTTCTCAACAAAAAGAATATTCTTCGACCAAACGAATATTTTATGACAACTTGCCTACTTTGTAAGATTTGCACAAATCACCCATAACTATAGAATTTATTAAATTATCACCTTACTATTTAGAATAATATTTATAGAAAATTAAATCTTTATTCATAAAAAGTTGGGGTATTACAATATGTGCATGCTTATACTATATCTATTATATATTATGCAAACATGATTCTCATGTTAATTAATATGACGTGTATTTTATATATATGTGTGTGTGCATGCGCGCTAAACAAGATGAGACAAATAATAAGAAACCCCTCAAAGAAATTATATTAAGTCTGAAGCGTTCAAAGATATTTTGAATATCGAACGTCGTCTTCTAGCATGATAAAATGATATAGTATCAGTTAATCATTATAAGTTTGTTGTGTCACACAAGGCTTATTTTAATTTTTTTTAGATGTTGTTTTATCACATTTAATACTTATAAATAGATTAAACGATGTTGTTTTGTTGTGTCACACAAGGACAATATTTTTCTTTTGAATATATGGAAGTGTTAGGTTGGACTTAACTTGAATAATTTTGATTCGGATGTATCATGTTGGGTAAAATCTATATACACAAAACATGCAAGTGTACGTGGTCAACAAGTAATATAGTAATGAATAAAGTATCGTTCCCACGAAGACAAATTAGTAAGAAATTAACCTTCACAATTATCAATTTTCTATTAATCCTAATTCTATTAAACTACTCAATTCAATGGTTTTTAATTATAGAAACTAAATTAATAATTAAATTAAATTACCACAAAACAATCAAAAATATCCAAATCTGGAATTTCAAACAATTGATGGAGAATTAGACTTATGATTTCACCCTAAGCTTCACTCTGATTTTCAAACTTTTATTCCAATTCAACTCAATATCTCAGTTTATTAATCAAGAACACGAATGTAGTACTAACCACCTCTTGATACACTAATACCGTATTAACTTAAATCCACAATTAAGATAGAAACAAGTCAAACACCTAATTCAACCAACTCACTATATCTCTATGTGAACTGAAATTAAAGAAGGTTTAAGCAAAAGTTCTCTATCCGATTACATGCGATGTTAAGCATATCTCTAACTTAAGAATAATCAAGAATCTGCTAATCACAATATTCATGACACATGTTATATTAACTAGGTCTAGATTTGAATATCCTCTCTCGATTCCATTCAAATCTATAAGGAATTGTTGATCAAGCGATTCATAAATTTCTTGAACACTTCTAAAAATTTTGCGAACTGCTTATCTGATTTTTGTTTTTGAACCCTCTGCTAAAACGGTGGTGGAGGATAAACAATTGGCTTATTGTTTACTTTTATGTCCTCATATTGCTTATCCTCACCCTTTTTACCTTCAACCACGCTATTGTCATCAACTTTTTCCTCCGATGTCAATGAATTTTCTGCATTATTACCCCCGAGATGTTTTCCACTTCTCAACATAACTTATTGACATTGCTCATGACTACCCTTCAGATTTCTCTCAGTGTCACTTGGTAACGTTCCTTGTGGCCTATTATTCAATGCTAACGCCATTTGTCCTATCTGATTTCCTAATTTCTTGATAGCCATCTCTTGTGATTTCATTGCCATCTCTTGATTTTTCATTATAATTGCTTGATTTTTCATTGTTGCCTCATTGCCAGTTATGTACTTCGACACCATTTCCTCGAAATCTAATTTCCTTTCCTGATGTTGAACCGGTTGTTGGTGACTCTGAAAACCTGGGGGATATGATGGTCGTGGAGCTTGATTTTGCTAATTATTGCTCCACGAGAAATTTGGGTGGTTCCTATTCCCCTGGTTGTATATGTTTTGGTATGTATTCTGTGGAATTATGTTATAGCTACCTATGAACTGGATGGATGCTGGATTAATTGCGAAACTGATATGTAGGATGATCACCTACACATAATTCGCATACTACCGTAACCTGCTGTACTTGAGCCCCTGTCTTAGCATCCAATTTCTTGGATAGCACATCAATCTGTGCTTGTATAGCTGTCACCCCATCTACTTCCAAAATCCCAGCCGCCCTTGCCTGTGTCATTCTTGATGTGGGCCACTGGTAATTATTTGCCGCCATGGTTTCAATCAAATTGTAGGCATCCTCGTAACTCTTAGCCATGAATGTTCCACTCGACACTGCGTCAATACTGGTTCTGACATTCCCATGTAGTCCGTTATAAAAGGTGTTCATTTACAGCCACTTGGGCAATCCATGATGTGGGCACTTTCTAAGTAATTCCTTGTTCCTCTCTCATGCCTCATATAGTGACTCCCCATTTTGCTGCTCAAACATTGTGATGTCATTTCTCATTTTTGCAGTTTTTGCTGGTGGAAAAAATTTGGCAAGGAAATTCTGAGCAAAGTCTTCCCATGTAGTAATCGATCCCGGCGACAGAGAATGTAACCAACTCTTCGCCTTGTCCCGTAAAGTGAACAGGAACAAGCGAAGTCTCACTACCTCATCCGACACCCCATTGTACTTGAAAGTGTCGCACATTTCCAGAAAACTAATTAAATGCTCGTTCGGATCGTCATTTGTCATTCCCCCAAATTGAACTGAGTTCTACATCATCTGAATGGTGCCAGGTTTGATTTCAAAAGTATTCGCAGCTATAGTAGGCCTAGTGATGCTTGACTGCAGATCAGTCACCTTAGGTGTTGCAAAATCCCTCAATGCTTTCTGGTCTTCGACAGCCATTGTTTCTTCCTTGTTAGAATTTTCGAATTCGTTCCTTGTTTCCTTGATCCACTTACTTAACCTCTGAAATCTTCTTTTAATGTCGTCCTCAAAAGGAAGCAAGTCTGGATTTTTGGATCGTGTTTGCATAAACCAATGTCAAAAACCTGAAATAGGAAGAACCACAACAAAAACAAAAAATATTTAAGTAAAACTGGACTAATTAAACTGATATCGTAAAAAAAAATAATTAAAATCTAAGCTAACTTGTCCTCGACAATGGCGCCAAAAACTTGTTGGATAAAATCTATATACGCAAAACACGTAAGTGTACGTCGTCAACAAGTAATATAGTAAAGAATAAAGTATCGTTCCCACGAAGACAAATTAGCAAGAAATTAACCTTCATAATTATCAATTTTCTATTAATCCTAATTCTATTAAACTACTCAATTCAATGGTTTTTAATTATAGAAACTAAATAAATAATTAAATTAAATTACCACAAAACAATCACAAATATTAAAATCCGGAATTTCAAACAATTGATTGAGAATTAGACTTATGATTTCACCCTAAGCTTCACTCTGATTTTCAAATTTTTATTCCAATTCAACTCAATATCTCAGTTTATTAATCAAGAACACGAATGTAGTACTAACCACCTCTCGATGCACTAATACCGTATTAACTTAAATCCACAATTAAGATAGAAACAAGTCAAACACCTAATTAAACCAACTCACTATATCTCTATGTGAACTGAAATTAAAGAAGGTTTAAGCGTAAGTTCTCTATCTGATTACATGCGATGTTAAGCATATCTCTAACTTAAGAATAATCAAGAATCTGCTATTCACAAAATTCATGACACATGCTATATTAACTAGGTCTAGATTTGAATATCCTCTCTCGATTCTATTCAAATCCACAAGGAATTGTTGATCAAGCAATTCATAAATTCACGCTCGAATTAACATAGATAAACTGAAAATATTTTATTAAACTGGAATTCAAAGTTGTAAAATCATCGTTTCACCCAAGGATCCATCACAAGCCTAACAAGTGAATTAGTTCATAACGAATGAATTAAAAACTGAATAATCTAACGAAAACATCCTTGCAATTACAAATAAAAGACTAAAGAGAAGAATAATGATGAACACCCTTCACGTAGCCTAGAATTGCAATCGTCACGAAGATCTCTTCAAGTTACTCCTCCAAAGCTTACAAGTCAAAATCTGGAATTTATCTCTGTAATATGCTTCTTTTGTTCTTTGATTTGTTGTTGTTTTTTTTAACGTAATCTCTCTCTCCCTTTGTTCTGACCGAAGTCCCCCTTTTAGAGTCCATGCGCATCACTAAAGTCCCATAAACCAAGTCCCAGCAGAGTTCAAAGCTAATCAAGAGATCGCAGATTCAGACTCATTTCGTGAATGGGGTATAAAATAATTATCGCCTACCCCGTCGGGCATGCTCACTGTTAAAGAATTTTGTCCATTTCAATCATTTTTCCAACTTTGCTCCAAAAGACCGCCTTTCTTCACCACTTGCCTCCAAGACCACCCTATACATAAAAGAACATGAAACAAGTGAAAACGAACACAAAACAAGAAGATAACTGCGAATTTAAACTTGAAATGAACATCGATTCGTGTATATTAAATCCATTTATCAAAATTTCCCAAACTTAAACTGTGTTAGTCCTCGAGCATAAAACAAACTACATGTTATGCAATGCAATGCGAGGAGATGAACTAAATATAATCCAGATGCTATGAATCCAACAATATCACATAATCAGGGTTATCCCATCGGCCTTAGAGATCACAAGCAAAGCTACAATATGAATCACCAAAACTAATCCACAGTTTAGTATTACTTCTCAAATCTTGAACAATTATCACTGGTATAGTGTGCGTGTGTGATTAACATCTAAGATAACTGATACGGACCCAAATTCAATACATACGCAATTTCTTAGAAGGAATCATACAGTGCAAACTTAAAAATTTCAAAGATAGGCACAACCCAACTAAAACTAAACAATACCAAATTCAAGGGTTCATGCAGGATACTTATACTTTCTTCTTCTTCTTTTTTCACACGGGGGCTTTTTGCTCTTTTCCCGTCATTATTTCCTTTTCTTTTTTTTGATAGATGGTTGGTGAGTGCGTTTTACGCTCCATCTCACGCTTGTGTTTATGGGGAGTGTTTCTCCTCAACCCACCACAGGACTCAACATGTTTCATATATTTTTTTCTTTTCTTTTTTTTTCAAAGCTTATATACCCCACATATACTCCCCCAAACTTAGATTCTTGCCTAATTTTAGCCTTTACTGTCTATCCTTGTCGTTTTCTCATTTACCCTAGCATTATCCTTTAGAAACTATTTATGTATCAATTTGAACTGACCGGTCAACAAAGATGTTATTGACGTGCTAACCTTTTTATCACAGTTTCAAACACGTGCAAGATTCGATTCATAACAGAAAGTATATCACAGTTCTAATAATCAATACTGTATTGGTTAACTTATTCTCAATCTCATCAATGGCCCACAAATAACATGAACTGCAACACTGTTGGACATATGTAAACACAATATTTAACTAAAAAAAATTCTATTTTTTTTTTATAATAACAAGAATGAAAACAATGCAATATCAAAAATAACCTAGACTACTATGCAAAAACCTAAGCTACTATGCAAACTAGAATGCAAACAAAATAACATATGCATGCAAACAAGAAATTAAATCCCCCAAACTTAAGTCACACAATTCCCTCATTAGATAAAAATCAAAAATAAGTGCATGAGGACTTCCCTGCAAATGCCTAAGTCTGGGGAGGTGGTTGTTGCTCTTCTTCATCAGAATCACTTGGTGGGAATCTCGGCAGTGGTCCTGGTTGTTGATATGGAAATTGAGCTGCCGGGTTGAAGCTTTGAAGGGTTGTGTTGAGTGAGGCAAAAGATGCGTTCATAGCATCAAACATGTGATCTTGTCGCATTGCCAATAACCGCATTTCCCGACGTGCTGCTCTGTTGTGCGCAGTCATCTGATTTTGAAATTCAAGGAACTGAGGACTGAATAATGGCTCAGGTTGCAGTACCTACTCGGCCCCTTGATCTCCCATAGCCTCATCATCATCCTCCGAAATATCATCTGCGTCAACTTCGTCTTCCAAAGCCGACGGAAAAATAAAGCCCAGACCTCGTGGATGTGACTCGCCTCCTGCCCATACAGAATACCGCGCTATCATTCTAGAATCAAGCAAAGCGAGCGGCATTTGTGTGGGCTCATCGTCAGACCATCTCACCCCTGCATTGCGGCACAACCCACATATGAGTGATGGGTGTGGCAAGCAGCGAAAAAATTCCCACGAAAACCGGCGGATGGAGAAACAGATAATAGCCCCGACGTCAATAATGAAATCTTGCACAATAGCGTACAACAGCAACGCCTTCTCTTTGGTGACGTCTGAGGTGTGTTGGGACGGAAGCAATTTAGCGCATAAGAATGCGTACCATATTTTTCCATACCGGCTAACGTCCTTGCTATGGAACATTGTACCTCCCTTCCGACCTTTTATCCAAGATGTACCCGGCTTAGTCATCCCTGTGATTACTTCATCAAAGTACGGATCAAAATCACGTAGTTGAGCATAATGGCATTGGCGAGGTACCCGCAGCTGATAATAATTGTTGATTGCATCGGCACTGAACGGAACCAAGCGACCCCCACACATACGCGTTGAATGGGGCTTTGTCCTGAGCGTTGGCGTAAAATTCCTTGACAATGTTAACCACAGCAGGTTCCAGATTTTTAGTGAATTTGATCCACCTCTTCTGATAGATTTGAGGCATCATCTCCCCAACATTTGCCTCAGGGGCCAATCCCCGCTCCGGTGTAAGGGCTTTGGTTAGCATGTACTCATCACAAATTCGGTGGCGGCAAGGCACTCACAAATTCCGTGATCATAGGTTCATGTCGGTTGCGCGGATCTAGAACTCTCTCCCCTTTGGCGTTTGGATGTCGGTTGCGAAGCTATGGAATCTGACTGTCTAAAGTCACTGTCAAGACCCTACCGTTCCCTCAAACTTGGTTCACACAATTTCACAAACAATTGGTGTGCCCAGAAGTTACTTCCCCCAACTTTGTCAACTCTTATGGTAGGAATTGTAGGGGAAGAAGAAGAATGTGTAGGATTGTTACTCACTTGCAGATGCAAGCTTAATTCTCCCAATTGAAACTCTAATTCGAGGTTGTATGATCAGTATGTGCGAGGTTGTGAGGAAATTATGTTGAGAGGGTGTGAATATATATAGAGATAGTGTGTGGAGAGAAGGGTTTGAAGTAATAGAATGGTGGTAATGGGTTTATGGGTAATAATGGGGTGAGATAATGACGATATGTGTTTAGTCGTGGGTGGGGATTTGTAGAAGTTGTCATGGGTAGTTTAGGTGAGGAAAACGGCAAGGGACGTGGGCGTGTAGTGGGAAGAAAACTGAACCAGCGTGTGTAACTACCGAAATTAGTACCTAGTTTTAAGGACCCCCGCCCCTGCCGGGGGTGCAAGGGCAATTGAGCCCGCCCCGGTGGGCATGCCCACTGACTTCGGATTTTTGGCTTCCAATAGTGCAGATCAAAATTATCCAATTTTCCTTCTTTTCTTGCCCATTGTTGCTTTTACTCACTTTTGACTCCTCCTGCAACCATAAACATGCAAGATGTTAGATTATTGATCACTTGGAGTATGATTGAGAGATTCAACAAAACTTTTACTCTATAATACCTACCTAATACTTAATAAAAAGTACGTTCTAGTAATTATAAAAGAATTTATGAAAGAAAAAATAACGAAATATTGGATTGCCTCCCAATTAGCGCTTGATTTTAAGTAGTTCAGCCTAACTACTCCCTGTTTCACTGTGTATCGATGAGGGTGATGTTGACGACATCCCAGTTTGATTCGCCACCCCAGTAATGTTTTATCCGTTGACCATTGACCTTGAACGTCTCTAATGGATTACGACTGTAGAGTTCAACGGTGCCATGAGGGAATACTCGCTTTATAGTGAATGGTCCCAACCATCTCGACTTAAGCTTTCCTGGGAATAATCGTAGCCGTGAGTTGAACAAGAGGACTGATTGACCCGGCTTGAATGTTCGATGCACAATTTCTGGTCGTGCCATATTTTGACCTTTTCTTTGTATAACTTGGCGTTCTCATATGCATGAAGTCGGAATTCATCGAGCTCATTTAGTTGGAGTAGCCTCTTTTCTCCTACAGCAGCTTGATCAAAGTTCAATTTCTGAATTTGCCCAGTAGGCCTTGTGATGTAGATCCACTGGTAAATGACACGCCTTCCCGTATAGTAGTTGATATGGTGACATCCTGATCTGAGTTTTGTACGCAGTCCGGTATGCCCATAATGCATTGTCCAACCGAAGTGACGAATCCTTACGACTCGAATTTACTACTTTATCCAATATCTTCTTAACTTCTTTGTTTGATACCTCAGCCTGTCCACTTGTTTGAGGGTGATACGATCTAACCACCTTGTGGTTAACCCCATATTTAGCCAAAAGAGCTGTAAAAGACTTATTGCAGAAGTGACTACCTTCGTCACTGATTATTTCTCTTGGCGTGCCAAACCTCATGAAAATATTTTTCTGTAGGAATTTGAGGACCACCTTGGCATCGTTGGATGGTAGTACTGCAGCTTCAACCCACTTCGAAACGTAATCCACCGTGAGTAGAATATACTGATTGTTCAAAGACAAAGGTAATGGCCCCATGAAATCTATGCCCCATACATCAAAGATTTCCACTTCAAGAATTGTTTGTAGGGGCATCTCATTCCGTTTAGAGATGTTTCCCACCCTTTGACATCTATCACATGTTTTCACAAATTGGTGGGCGTCTTTGAACAATGTTACCAATAAAACCGGTTTGAAGCACCTTTTTTTATCATGCGCTCACTCCCATAATGTCCCCCATATGCCGATGAGTGGCATTCCTGCAGTATGTCGTGCACTTCACTGTAGGGGATACACCTTCTAATCATCTTTTCGGCGCACTATTTGAATAAATAAGGTTCATCCCACATGTACCACTTGACGTCATTAAGAAATTTCTTTTTCTGTTGTCGTGTAAGATCAGGAGGAAGCATGTTACTCACCAGATAATTCGCGAAATCCGCATACTATGGAAATTCTGTATTTAGCCCAAATAGTTGCTCATCCGAGAATGACTCGTTGATTGCACATCTATCTTCTTCCTTTTTATCCCGATTTTCCAAAATTTGATAAATGATTGTGACTTGATTCTCCGTACCCTTCCTATCTTTTATTTCCAAATCAAACTCTTGAAGTAGGAGAATCCATCGGATAAGGCATGGATTAACATCTTTTTTCGCTATTAGGTACCGAATCGTCTAATGGTCTGTATAGACTATCACCTTAGTCCCGATCAAGTATGCCCGGAATTTGTCAAACGCGTACACCACTGCAAGAAATTCCTTTTTCGTGGTTGTATAATTCATTTGAGTCTCTGTGAGTGTTTTGCTTGCATAGTATATGGCGTGAAACTATAACAACCCGATATTTTCTATATTATTAAATCAGAAATTTTGCGTATAATTTTTTTTTATTTTAAGGATGAGAATTTGAACAAGATAATGTATGTATGTAATTATGTAATAAATAAAAATATATTTATTACATGAATGTTTACAAATAATTTTATTTTAGAATTATTCCACATTATAAACTATATTCTTATAATAATTAATTTTATAGTAGAAATGTTTTTATTATTTATTTTCTATGAAAATATTATTATATATTATTTAAATAATGTATGAAATGATTTTTAGAATTATTATAATAATTATATATTTTATTATATGAATTTATGCTATATTAATTAAGTTAATTATTTTAACTTAATTAATAATATTAAATATGAAAGATAAATCGGATATGGAATCTAAACCCTAGTTTTGGATTTTTATTAAGGAATAAGAATAATAATATAATATTAATTATATTTTGAGTTTGATCTTTATAAATATGTACTATATATATATGCATGAGATAATGGTTGATCAATTATGTTGTGGCATGTCAAAACCGTTGTATTAATTCGTTAAACCCTAACTTGAAACTCAAACCGGAGGTTGCGAGTGGTAGGAATTAGTGGTACGTGATTTATGATCATTATTATATTATACTAATTAGGTAAACCCTAATTATTGTCTAGAAACCCTAATTGTAAATTAGAAACCCTAATTTCCAATTTGAAACCTAAATTGCTAAAATGATAACCCTAATTATTATTTTAGTAAATTATAATGTTAAATAGGAAACCCTAATTCATAATTTGGGAAAACCTAATAATATCAAGAAACCCTAGGTATATTTTTTTAAACCCTAATTTTGTATTAAACCCCTAATTTTAATTAGTAAGTTCTAATTAAAATTTTATTAAACTTTAATCTTAATTTTTCAAACCCTAGAAATTATTTGGGAAACCTTAAGGTTTAAAATCTATTGATTAAAACATGGATTCAAGTGCCATGGACAAGAATACACTTAAAATGTTTTATTAGTTTACTAAAATACCCTTTTTGGATTTATTTTTAATAGGTTTCTTGCAAATCTTTCCATATCTTGTCAAGTCATCACCCTAGATTATAGCACATGCCCTAAAACTCATCCAAGCTTACCCTCTTTGACAACTTGCAAGTTAGATTCATTGCATCTAAGAATTTTAAATAGGTTAGGAGAGAGAAAAGTGCACATATTTGCTCATTTGTGCTCATACACTTCACTAAGACCACTTCTCTCTAAACCCACGAAAATATTTGCTAGATCAGTTCCCAAGACCAGCCCCACGAAGAACAGTAACAGATCAGGAAGCTAGAATCAAAAATTTTCTTAGAAAGGTATTAAACCCTAATTCGAAATCTGTCCAATGATCCTTTGTTAGATGTTTATTTTTTTGTGTTAAACATGTTTTTTGGAGTCCATATAGTTGATCTGGGTTGGTAGTTGATGGATCAATTACATCAAAGTGCATGAATTTGAAAATTTTTGAAATCTGGAAAATGTTATTTTTGGGTCTAACAGTCAAATGTCGGACCTCATAAATCTTTAGTCGATTACGTGTTTTTGTTGTTTCAATGTTGGATCTTGTTGTATCTCATGAGATCGTGTTCTAAAACTTTTAGTAGGACCAGATCATGCATAGGTTATAAGATAATCGTGGTCAAAGTCAGTTGACCGACCATGAAAACTGGAAATCTGGGCAGTCCAGATTTCCCAAGTGCCTCTGACAAGGTTTTCAAAGCTTCTGATCTCGCTACGTTTCGATGTTTTGGCCAAGTTGTTGTTTTGTTATTGTAACCTGACATTAGGACTACACATACATGTTTTTATATTACCCAGAACATGAACAAAATCGAAGTTAGCCCTGGTCAAAGTACGTTGACCGTTTTGCCTTACGAAGGTTTCTGGGAAACCCAGAACCTTCATGGGAAATTTTTCCAGTAAGGTTTGACCAGCATGTATATTTTGATTTTGTTGGTGTTTTATCGATTTTATGTAATGGATCTGTAGCTGTACATGTTGGCTACATACTGAAGCTTATAGATCACTAAACCATTACTAGAATCACGCAGCGTTGTAGGCGACCAACTAAAGGCGATCGTGTTCTTCATTTCTGGGTAACCCAGAAATAAAGAACACGTCTGACAGTCTCTTTGAAGGCTTCTTAGCTTGCAGTTAGTTCTTTTTATAGCTTTATTTGTTGTTGGATATTGTTCTTTTACATGAGTACTACAACATCGGCCTTTTTAGCGTCCAACAACCATCACGAGAATAACAATTATTGGTGGTCAAACTTGCCTTATTCTCGAAGAATCGTCGATGAATTTCTGGGTTTGCGTAAAGAACACATATAGCGACAGTTCTGTCACTATAGGTGGTCTTTAGCGACAGATAGTTTATTTTAATTAATTTAATTTTTGAAAATTAATTATTTTAATTAAAGAAATAGAAAAAATAATTTTAATTATTAAAAAGACCCATAAATTAATAAAAATTATTTTAAAATCCAAGAAAATTAGTTTTTAATTATTTTGAATATATTTCATAAATATTTAATATTTTGGAATAGTAAAAGTATTTAATTTATTTAATTATAATATTAAATAAATATTTAAAAAAAATAATTTAATACATAAAAAATCATTTAAAATTATATTATAGTATAAAAAAATAATTTAAGTTATATTTGATAACTTTTAATATTTTGTGATAACTTTCATTAATTAATTAATATTAATGATAATTAAGTTATTTATTTAATATATTAAATAAAATATGAAAAATAGAATTAATGATTTAAAAATTATAGAAAAATGATTTAAAGGTTATAAAAGTATTTTAAGTTATAAATATAACTTTTGATATTTTGTCATGAAAATATTAATATTTTAATGATATTAAATTTATTTAATAATTATATTAAATAAATTAGTTTAAAAATGATTTTAATATTAGAAAAAACATTTTAAATGAAAATAAATAGTTTTAAAATATTTTATGTTATAAAATATAATTTTCCATATTTAAAGGTAAATTTCATTAATTATTTACTATTAATGATATTAGAATTATTTAATAATTATATTAAATAAATTAGTGTAAAAATGATTTTAATATTATAAAAATCATTTAAAATGTAAATAAAGTGTTTAAAATATTTTAAGTTATAAAATATAAATTTTAATATTTAAAGGATAATTTTATTAATAATTTAATATTAATGATATTAATTTAATAATAAATGATATTAAGTTTATTTAATAATTATATTAAATAAATAGTTTTAAAATGTTTTTATTTATTGAAAAATCATTTAATAAGGATATTAATGAATTAAAAATATTTTAAGTTATGATTAAGGACTTTTAATATTTTGATAAGTAATACATTAATACTTTAATATTAATGATAATTATTTAAAATAATTTTAATTCTTTTAAAAATTATTTAAAGGTATATAATACTTTAAAAGTATTTTGAGTTATTATAAATAACTTTAACCTTTTGACAATGGTTTCATTAATAGCTTAATATTAATTAAATATTAATGATAATAGATTTATTTAATATTTAAATTATTTAATAATGATTACGGTGTTTGAAAAATTATGATAAATTATAATAAATGTTTAAAATTATTATAAGTCATTTAAAAATAATATGACTGATACTAAATTACAGGATAGAGTCTTAGACTCGATAATTACCCGATAAAGGCGTCGGTAGATTTTGACATATTTCGAAATTGATCCGGACTTAGATAATTTGATTAGATATGTGTTTGTTTGTGATTGATGGTTGTTAAACATATGTGACAATGTGATTAGGTTATGTCTTTGTTGCAATAATAAGCGGTCTTTATGGGTTGTAGTATGTTATTCTAATCGATCAAATGATCTTATTCTTGATAGGTGTTATGTAAAGATAGAACTAAGTTCTGAAGTATAGCGGTAGCAAGATCGTGTGAAGTATCTTACCTTTGCATTTCCTTTATCTGATGGACATGAGTAAGAAGTTTGTAATTATATTATTAGTATGCTATATTATTAACCCTATTGTGATATATTCTATATCAGATCATTGTTTATCAACATGTTAGTATATGGTAATTCGGATATATATATTACATTCGTTAATTTCTAAACATGGTTACACAAATGTCCCCACTTGGATAATCATTGTATTAATCACATGTTGATATATATATATATATATATATATATATATATATATATATATATATATATATATATATATATATATAAGCCGTCTAAGCTACTTGATCACTAAACACAAATTTAGAAAAAATGTCGTTGAATAAGTTAAAATCTTTTTGTATCCAATCAAATTGTTTTGGTTGGATTCGTGCTAAGTATGAACATCCCGATCACGGAAAAACTTTTATCTTACCATATGACAGAGTGAAACGATCCTATCGTTCTTGTAATGTAGTATTGATCAATACAGGGCCCATGGGAAGTACAACCTAACACTTGTAAGTAAGTTGCCGCGGTTTCATAGATGAAGTTTACGTTAAACCTTAGCGAAAACTAAAAACAATGTTCATAATCTGTCAACTAATACCTATATTTATAGTCAATATGTTGTTTCAAAATTTGGGATAGAATTGTTATGTTGTTATTATCGGTTCAGTTTACTTCACAACTATAAATTCGTTGTAGAAGTGATGTACAAAGAAAATATTTATTTCTTTCAGCTAATTATATTCATAATTATTATTACTTTCTGGGCACTCAAATGCTCATCCTTGCTTAAATCTAAATGTTTTTAGCTAAGCATGATCAACCCGAAGGTTCAGACAAGAACAAGTGAAAAGGAAAGCAAACAAAATATGTTTAATGGTATCTTTTGTAATAGTTAGACTATATTAATATAATGATATGTATCATATATCATGTAAAGAATTATAGTAAAGGTTGCGTAATTGGGATTAGACTCTGATAAATGTAAGTTAAGCTTGATATTTATATTATTGTTATTATTATTAGTATTATTTCGCTCATAGAAATGGTATCGTGAAGCACCGAGTTCGGGTTTCAAGTACCCGAGTTTGGGGGCTTTACAGAAACACCTTGTCTCGTCTTTGGCCCAAAACAGCCCCAACCACATAGTCGCTCGCATCACACATTAGCTCGAATGGCATATTCCAGTCCGGTGCGACTATCACTGGGGTTGTAGTTAATTTATTCTTCAATAATTCAAACGCTAACTTGCATTCCACAGTGAAATTGAAAGTGGCATCCTTCTCTAAAAGACTGCATAGAGGTTTTGCAATCTTAGAGAAATCTTTTATGAACCTCCTGTAGAACCCAGCATGCCCCAGAAAACTTCTAATACCCTTAACTGAGCTCGGTAGAGGTAGTTTCTCAATTGTGTCCAGCTTTGCTTTGTCCACCTCCAATCCTTGAGCCGACACCTTATGGCCCAAAATTTTGCCTTCTTCAACCATGAAGTGGCATTTTTCCCAATTGAGTATGAGGTTTGTATCCGTACATCGTTGCAATACCATGACCAGATTCCCTAGGCAAGTATCAAAGTTGTCTCCATAGACCAAAAAATCGTCCATGAAGACTTCAATATTTTTCTCCACCATATCTGAAAAAATGGCCATCATATATACACCGTTGGAAAGTTGCAGGTGCATTGCATAACCCGAATGACATCCTCTTGAATGCAAATGTGCCGTAAGGGCATGTAAATGTTGTCTTTTCTTGATCCTCATGAGCGATGGCGATCTGGTTATAGCCCGAGTATCCATCCAATAAACAGTAGTACTCATGTACCGCTAATCTGTCTAACATTTGATCGATAAAGGGTAGCGGGAAGTGATCTTTTCGGTTTGCCTTATTCAACCTCCTATAATCGATGCACACAATCCAACCTGTCACTGTTCTTGTTGGAATTAACTCATTATCCTCATTCTGTACCACAGTCATTCCCCCCCTTTTTCGGCACACAATGAACCGGACTAACCCATTTACTGTCAGAAATCGGGTATATGATACCGACATCCAATAATTTCAGAATTTCCTTCTTTACCACTTCCTTCATAATAGGGTTAAGTTGTAAGACCCCAAATTATTAATAAATGAAATTTATTTTCCTCTATTATTTTGAAATAGTAAGGGTTGATTTGATTAATGTGGATAGTTATGGGTAAAATACGTAAATATTTTGAATAAGCAAGTGGTTATAAAATACTCATTATTGTCGGGGAATATTCGTTTGGTCATGGAATATTCGTACTATCGGGGAATATTCGTACGACGGCGCAGTATTTTGTGGGCCCCATAACGGAATGCGATTGGATGAAGAAAATGACAAATATAAGTTATTTATAAATAACGGCGTAATTGTTACCGTTAATACTGTTGGAATACCCGGTGGTTAAAACACACTAATATGCGTTGTTGATTAGTAGACACAGTATTGCACAAATTATTGATTCTTACGTGAAGGCACTACTCAATAATTATTACGATAATTACTGCTCAAGATATTTTATTTTATTAATTCAATAATTCTTTGCATTGATATTTTATATTCTTTGTTGTTTCAATAAATTGTCATTACACAATATTTTCCATTATCGAGCAATAATTCATATTATCGAATAATATTATTGGATAACATTATTAGCAATGTCTAGAAAGTTACGCTCAAGGAGAGGTTTGGTCACCTAATTAATTACCGTGAGTGAGAGATCCTTATTGGAAAGCCCCTCTTTCTGAGGAGCGGCACCTGGTCACAAGATTGTGATTCTGTAATATTATTTATGAATAATTAATTATTGATTTATATGATGAGGAAAATATTGAGTTTATGTGGATATAGATGGAGAAAATTTTTAAAGTGACAATTGTTGAAAATTGAAATTTATCTTTTTCGATAAAATAATTCATTTAAATATATTATTATATTTTAATAATATAATAATGGTGATATTTTACAATGAATGTGGGATATATATGAGTATACGAGGAAAAAGAGATTTTTGTTGCAATAAATATTAAAAGCAGATTTTGTGTGTCGGTAGAACCCATTTGTTATTGAAATTTGATTATAGCTTGTAAAATCGCCTTGGTTTATGGATTTGGTCAATTTCATTTGGAATTAGGAAAAACTTTCTTACGCAAAGTTGTAGAGAATTGAATTTCCTATAAAAATGCGTAGATTGAATTTTTCGATAAAAGAGCTATTTATTGTGAATTATTGAAGTTTGATTTATATCGTGTGTGAATTGATTTTTGGAGTTTAAATTATTTTTGTTAGAAAATCGTTTTTTGTATTTTTTTGGACATCATTAACATGTGTGTGGCTGGTGTTTTTGACCAAAAGGTGGGCTAAGGAAAATTTGTATAATTATATTAATATTATATTCAATTTTACGCTTTGGTGTTCTAAGCAATTTCCTATAAAATAGGTGCTTAGGTTAGAATTGAAAATCACATTTAAAGCGAAGTTTTCTCTATTTATCTCTCGATATATTGAGCGTATTCTTGTGATTATACTTTGAGTGTTGCTATACGGTGCAAGTTCAAGTCATAGCCTATATCCGGTGTTTCAACTAGAAGTACTGTCTTTGTGAGGTAAGGGATGTTATTTTCTTTGTAAATGATATTATTTCTTCAATATCATTATGCCGAAATATTGGTTGGACTTTTTATCAAATTTAGAACTTTTTCATGTCGGAGTTACTATTAATGAGTTACTATTCATGAGTTACTATTCACGAAGCGTGATGATGTTTTTTGTGAAATTTCTATCTTTTGGTGTCGGAGTTACTATTCACGTATACGGCACTATTCACGTATACGACACTATTCACAAATACGGCACTATTCACGAATACGACACTATTCACCAAAAAATAAAATTTCTTCTTTTTATCCAAAATATCTATTCTGGATACTAGCTTTGATTGTATCCATGTTTTGATCATTCCTGAATTTTACCCCACTCTGGTTGGTTATGAAGTATTTTTGAATGGGAATTGTTTAAAGTGTGAATCCTTAATATTTGTCCCTTTGCTTCACTGGATTCGTTTTCTTTAAAATATATTTTTTTATCATCCTCAGTCCTAAATGATGATATAACGGAATATCTTTGGCCTGTAGTGCAAAGATGAATGATTTCTTGATGAATATCTTTGGCCCGTAGTGCAAAGATGAATTGGTATTTAGATGAACATGACCGACTGTTGAATATCTTTGGCCTGTAGTGCAAGGATGAATATTTGATTCAAGATGAATATTGATTGATGTTACAGGGATAAAATAATGATGATGGACTGTTAAATTCATAGATATTAGTAGATTTCATCCTCTACGTAACTCTTCTATGAATTATTATTTTCATTGCGAATATTGATATAAAACTTGTTGTTTAATGTATTCTCTCGATTTTTTCCTGTTGAAGACTAACGATAATTTGTTATATATTATCTTAGTCATAATATTCTTCTTGGGCTAGTTGAGCTCACCCTTTTCCTTTTGTTCCATTTTTTCTTCTCGGGAGGCGAGAATGTAATTAGAGTACTAGCTCTGGGTACTGGAATAAAGGTTCTAGAGAGAGTTGTTTAGTAGTCCTCACCATTTTTGTAAAATAATGTATCAATAATTATGATGGGGATTTATTTGCATGTAGATATTGTCTAGATGGCAATATCTGTATTTAAACTCACAGTTTATATGTTGTATTAATAAAGTTGTAGTTATTTATGTACCATGTATTTGACAACTCAGAATGGGTTGAGTGGAATGGACCTATTTTGGGGGCGTCACAGTTGGTATCAGAGCTTAGGGATATGATCTCTGGCGGAGATCGGGGAATAGAAGTAGGAGGGGATAGACGTGAAAATCCTTCGCTAGTGTGTCCTACCTAAGCTTATTTGTTAGTTGGTCAGTATATAGGGATATTATGTGATATGTGATTTCCTTAATTAACCCTTATTTTATGGAAGTATTTGACAATGTCGACTGAGAATGTTAATAGTGGAGTAAATGAGACCGTGGAGACGCCTGTACTCACCAATGAGGAGAACGTGCAGCAGGCCGGCAATGTTCCTCCTGTGAACAACGCCACTGAGCAGATGATGAACGACGGGATGTTTAGAAGATTTTTGCAGTTCATGCAAAATCAGACGAGGGAGACACGTGCACAAACTACAGGTGGAAATGATAAAAACGCACGATGTGTCAGGGCCAAGCAGTTCAAAGAGTTGGGACCACCAGAATTCTAGGAAAAGCGGATCCGATTAAAAAGAGGCGAGACGTGGGTCAAACAAATTACCAAGATATTCGATGTCTTGGGATGCGCGGAAAAACGAAGGTTCCATTCGCCACCTTTATGTTCAGAACGGAGGCGATTACGGTGG
This sequence comes from Panax ginseng, assembly GCA_020205605.1. NCBI lineage: Eukaryota > Viridiplantae > Streptophyta > Magnoliopsida > Apiales > Araliaceae > Panax > Panax ginseng. Next base: position 121,704,670 of record CM035136.1, read on the forward strand.
GAATCATGAGCGAAGCTACCATCCAATTTGCACTCAAAGATGTCATGGGAGACATTTCTGAAACTGTTCAATGACAAGTACTCCCTGAAAGTATTCATCATATGAAGGAAGTGGAGTTTATTAGACTGGAACAAAATAACATGACGGTGTCCCAGTATGAGGCAAAGTTTACAGAGCTGTCCAGGTTTGCACCTCATTTGGTGGAGAATGAGGAACGTATGACACAGATGTTTCTGAGAGGTTTGAAACCCGGCATACGTCAGTATCTCATTTATCATAAATTTTCTTTATATTCAAATGTTGTAAACAGGGCTCAATTATTAGAGCAAGATAACGAGTACGGTCAATCGAGGGACCACAACCAGGATCATACCGGGGATAGCAGTCAACAAAACAACGATAACCAGCGGAGAAAGAAAAAGACGGACAAAAATGGTAACCACTCTGGTGGTAATCATGGCCATGAGAATAGAAGAAGCGAATCGGGAGGAGATTTTAAAAAGAGGAGATTCAACAACGACAATGTGAAAATGACAGCACCAGCAGCAACTGGTTCCAAGGGAGGGGAACGACCACCGGTCGTATGGTATAAATGCGGGAAAGAGGGACATATCAGTCCAAACTATCCACAACAGTTCAAGGTATGTTATAATTGTGGAAAGGAAGGACATATCGCTCGAGATTATACGATAGCAAAATCAAGTCCAGGGGGGACGGTAACTCAAAAGGCTATCCGGAAAAGTTGAAGTCGGCGGCCTCGGAAGAAGCGTTTTTTCGTGGCCGGTCGAAAAATGCGAGAACCCGAACGAAGTTAGCACGGGTTAGTTAATTATAAATTCTTGCAAAGTTTATACCTTACTAGATACCGGTTCTACCCATTCTTTTATCTCTCTTGCTTGCGCTCAGCGTTTGAACTTGACTACGGAGAAATTAGACTTTGACCTATTTATGGAGACTCCGTTAGGAGAAACTTTCATTACATCCGTTGTTTAGAAATCTTGCTTGATTCAGGTTGGCACTATCACATTACCTGTTAACCTTATTTCTATAGAGATATTTGCTTTTGATGTGATTTTAAGGTTAACTACTCATCATGCCAAAATTGATTACTTTCGTAAGGTTGTTAGTTTTCATATTCCTAAGAAACCTGTTATTCGAATTCAAGCAATTAAATCATTGTAGTCAAACATTTTCATATCAAGCCATGAAGTCATTCGTTTATTACGGATGTCAAGTTTTCTTAGTCCATGTTATGGATTTGAATAAAGACACGTCAGATTTGAATAATATTCCTGTTGTTATTGACTTTCCTGACGTATTTCCTAAAGAATTTCTTGGCTTACTCCCAAAGTGTGATATTGAATTTTGTATCGACTTTGAACCCGATACAAAACCCATTTCTAAAATCTCATGGCTCTATTAAACTTCGAGGAGTTAAAATTCAACTATAGAATTTGGTACTGAGCCTTTATCCGGTGACTTCCTTTGTGGAATACACCGCCCGAGACTCTCCGTAGGGGGGCGCCATATTAAATGCGATAGTAAAGCGATAGGTGTCATTGTGACGTGCTATCCAAGATTGGGATATAAGTCACGATTGAGAGCAACCTAAGTCGAATCGAAATACATAGCTTTCATGCTTAGTGGTTATTATCAAAGATTTTGTGGAAAGATTTTCTCGAATCGCTACTCCATTAACGCAGCTGACTCGTAGAGATACAAAATTCGAATGGAGTAAGGAATGTGGAAAGAGATTCAAGAACTCAATAGGAGACTCATTTTAAGCACATGTTTCGACTATACCATCCCGGAAAAGTTTAACGTGGTAGGCGATGTGTTGAGTAAAAGATCGTGATATCAGCACGAAAGTACGATATTGTCAAAGACTCATTTCAGTATAACTTACAAATATTAGAGATGGAGATGAAAACTCTAGGTACCCACGTGATGATATACGAGTATAATCGACTTTTATCGATAAAGTTAAAATCGCTCAGGCTACACACTGGAGCTGATGAATATGAAGAAGGAGGTGCAAAAAGTTGTTATTCCAAAAGCGAGAATTGGTGATGTGAGGAAAGCTCAAACCTTCGATTTATTGGTTTATTTGAAATCCTCGATCAAGTAGGAACTGTGGCCTATAGACTCGTTTTACCGCCAAGTATGACGCGTGTTCATAACGTTTTTCACGTATCGATGTTACGTAAATATGTGGACGACCCGAACCACATTATTGAGTTAGAACCGGACGAGATAGCCGAAGACTTAACGTACGAGGAGGTACCTGTCAAGATTTTGGATAGGAAAGAACATGTCCTATGTACCGAGGTTATACCACAAGTTAAAGTTTTGTGGAGAAACCATGCTATTGAGGAAATGACCTGGGAGTTGGAAAGCGGAAATGAAAGCGAGGTATTCTCATCTTTTCAAACACAGTACGTCGTCGTCAATTTCGAGGACGAAATTTCATAAGGAGGGGAGGTTGTAAGACCCCAAATTATTAATAAATGAAATTTATTTTCCTCTATTTATTATTTTGAAATAGCAAGGGTTGATTTAATTAATGTGGATAGTTATGGGTAAAATACGCAAATATTTGAATAAGCAAGTGGTTATAAAAATTCACTATTGTGGGGAATATTCGTTTTGGTCGTGGAATATTAAATCTTTGTCGGGGAATATTCGTATAATGGCGCGATCTTTTGTGGGCCCCATAACTAGGAAGCGATTGGATGAAGAAAGCGACAAATATAAGTTGTTTATAAATAACGGCGTAGTTATTCTTTCAATAATCTTGTTGGAATACCGGTGGTTAAAACACACTAATACGGCGTTGTTGACAAGAAGAGCACCGCGGTATTGCACCAATTATTGATTCTTACGTGAAAGGCACTACTCAATAATTATTACTGTAATTCTTATTCGATATTTTATTTTATTGATTCAATAATTGTTGCATTGATATTTTATATTATTGTTGTTTCAATAAATTGTCATTACATGATATTTTCCATTATCGAGAGCAATAATTCATATTATCCGAATAATATTATTGGATAACATTATTGGCAATGTCTAGAAAGTTACATCTAAGGAGAGGTTTGGTCACCTAATTCTTGCCAAGAAGGAGAGATCCTTATTGGAAAGCCCCTCTTTCCAGGAGCGGCACTGGTTGTCGATCTTGTGATTACGTAATATTATTTATGAATAATTAATTATTGATTTATATGATGAGGAAAATATTGATTTTATGTGGATATAGGTGGAGAAAATTTTTAAAGTGACAATTGTTGAAAATTGAAATTTTATCTTTTTCTGATAAAATAATTCATTTAAATATATTATTATATTTTAATAATATAATAATGGTGATATTTTTACAATGAATGTGGGATATATGAGTATACGAGGAAAAAGAGTATTTTTGTTGCAATAAATAATAAAAACAGATTTTGTGTGTCGGTAGACCCATTTCTTGACTGAAATTTGATTATAGCTTGTAAAATCTCCCGTTTATGGATTTCGGTCAATTTTTGTTTGGAATTTGGGAAAACTTTCTTCTGCAAAGTTGTAGAGCATTGAATTTCCTATAAAAATTCGCAAGATTCGAATTTTCTATTAAAAGAGCTATTTATTGTGAATTATTGAAGTTTTGGTATATCGGGTGTGAATTGATTTTTGGAGTTTAAATTATTTTTGTTAGAAAAACGTTTTTGTATTTTTTTGGACATCATTAACATGTGTGGCTGGTGTTTTTGACCAAAAGGTGGGCTGAAGAAAATTTGTATAATTATATTAATATTATATTCAATTTTCTGCTTTGGTGTTCTAAGCAATTTCCTATAAATAGGGTGTTTAGGTTAGAATTGAAAATCACACCAGAAATTGAAGTTTTCTCTCTATTTCTCTCTCGATATATTGAGTGTATTCTTGTGAGTATACTTTGAGTGTTTCTATATGGTGCAAGTTCAAGTCATAGCCTATATCCGGTGTTTCAACTAGAAGTACTGTCTTTGTGAGGTAAGGGATGCTATTTTCTTCGTAAATGATATTATTTCTTCAATATCATTATCTTTGAAATATTGGTTGGAACTTTTTATCAAATTTAGAACTTTTTATGCTCTGAGTTACTATTCATGAGTTCTTATTCACGAGTACTATTCACGAAAGCGTCTTGATGTTTTTTTGTGAAATTTCTATCTTTTGGTGTCTGAGAGTTACTATTCACGTATACGGCACTATTCACGTATACGACACTATTCACCGAAAAATGAAATTTCTTCTTTTTGTCCAAAATATCTATCCTGGATACTAGCTTTGATTGTATCCATGTTTTGATCATTCCTGAATTTTACCCCACTCTGGTTGGTTATGAAGTATTTTTGAATTGGAATTGTTTAAAGTGTGAATCCTTAATATTTGTTCTTTTGCTTCACTAGATTCGTTTTCTTTAAAAAAAAAATTTTTATCATCCTCAGTCCTAAATGATGATATAACGGAATATCTTTGGCCTGTAGTGCAAAGATGAATGATTTCTTGATGAATATCTTTGGCCCGTAGTGCAAAGATGAACAGGTTTTTAGATGAACATGACCGACTGATGAATATCTTTGGCCTGTAGTGCAAGGATGAATATTTGATTCAAGATGAATATTGTTCTATGTTACAGGGATAAAATAATGATGATGGACTGTTAAAGTCATAGATATTAGTAGATTTCATCCTCTACGTAACTCTTCTATGAATTATTATTTTTTGTTGCGAATATTGATATAAAACTTGTTGTTTAATGTATTCTCTCAGATTTTCCCTGTTGAAGACTAACGATAATTTGTTATATATTATCTTAGTCATAATATTCTTTACTGGGCTAGTTGAGCTCACCCTTTTCCTTTTTGTTCCATTTTTCTTCTCAAGAGGCTAGAATGTAGCGAGTACTAGTCGGGGTATGGAATGAAGGTTCTAGAGAGAGTTGTTTAGTAGTCCTCACCATTTTTGTAAAATAATATATCAATAATTATGATGGAGATTTATTTGCGTGTGGATATTGTCTAGATGGCAATATCTGTATTTAAACTCACAGTTTATATGTTGTAATAATAAAGTTGTAGTTATTTCTATACCATGTATTTGACAACTCAGAATGGGTTGGGTGGAATGGACCTATTTTGGGGGCGTCACATAAGTCGACGTTGATGCTCTACCGACGGTCTTGCATCATCTTCCATCAGAATCTTGTGCATGCAAAATGATGGGCTAATTCCATTTATATCCGTAATCGTCCAACCAATCACTGATTTGTGTTCCCTAAGCACCCTCAGCAACTTTTCTTCCTGCAATTCGTTAAATGCAGCAGAAATAATTACAGGTTAAGAATTTGAATTGCCTAAGTACGCATACCTGAGATGTTTAGGGAGTGGTTTAAGTTCTAATGTTGGTGGTTCCTCCAATGACGGTTTTAGTTTTTCTGCAGCTATCTCCTCAGTGTGCAAAGGTTCAAACGGTGTTCTGAATCGGCTAACTCGTGGCAATGAGTCTAACATCAGTAAGTAGTCCACAAATTCTGGGTCGTCGTTTTCTTCATCCCCCAATAAGATTATTTCTAACGGATCATTGACCAAACTCTTGCTCATATCTTCACTGATGATTTGCTCAATTAAATCCATCTGAAAACATTCTTCCTCATCCGTAGGGAATTTCATGGCCTTGAACACATTAAATTTGATTTCTTGATCATGGACTCTCATAGTAAGTTCTCCTTTTTTCACGTCTATGAGTGTCCTTCCCGTGGCCAAGAAAGGTCTCCCTAGGATAATCGGGATGTTCTTATCCTCCTCGAAGTCCAGAATGATAAAGTCCGCTGGGAATATAAACTTATCCACTTTGACCAGAATGTCCTCTACTATGCCACTCGGATATGTGACTGACCTATCCGCCAACTGCAATAAAATATTCATAGGCTTTGGTGGGGGCAAACCCAATTCTATGTATACTGACAATGGCATAAGGTTCACACTCACCCCCAAATCACATAAACATTTGTTGAACGACATTTTCCCGATCGTGCATGGGATAGTAAAGCTCCCCGGGTCTTTGAGTTTTGGTGGTAGCTTCTGCTGTAACACCGCACTACACTCATCTGTTAGTGCAACTGTTTCAAATTCTTCCCATTTCTTTTTCCTCGACAGAATTCCTTTCATGAACTTCACATAACTCGGCATTTGCTCTAGGGCCTCTGCGAATGGGATGTTAATCAGGAGTTTCTTAAACACTTCTAAAAATTTTGCGAACTGCTTATCTGGTTTCTGTTTTTGAATCCTCTACTAAAACAGTGGTAGAGGATAAACAATTGGCTTATTGTTTAATTTTATGTCCTCACATTGCTTATCCTCACCCTTTTTACCTTCAACCACGTTATTGTCATAAACTTTTTCCTCCGATGTCACTGAATTTTCTGCATTATTACCCCTGAGATGTTTTCCACTTCTCAACATAACTGTTTGACATTGCTCATGACTACCCTTCAGATTTCTCTCAGTGTCGCTTGGTAACGTTCCTTGTGGTCTATTATTCAATGCTAACGCCATCTGTCCTATCTGATTTTCTAAATTCTTGATAGCCATCTCTTGTGATTTCATTGCCATCTCTTGATTTTTCATTATAATTGCTTGATTTTTTATTGTTGCCGCATTTCCAGTTATGTACTTCGACACCATTTCCTCAAAATCTGATTTCCTTTCCTGATGTTGAACCGGTTGTTGGTGACTCTGAAAACCTGGGGGATATGATGGTCATGGAGCTTTATTTTGCTGGTTATTGCTCCACGAGAAATTTGGGTGGTTCCTATTCCCCTGGTTGTATATGTTTTGGTATGTATTTTGTGGAATTCTGTTATAGCTACCTATGAATTGGGACGGATCTTGAGGATTAATTTATAAACCGATGCAGTAGGATGATCACCAAGACACAATTCGTGATACCTCCAGTAACTTTTCATTGTGACTTGAGCCCCTGTCATGGCATCTAATTTCTTGGATAACACATCAATCTGTGCTTGTATAGCTGTCACCCCATCTACTTCCAAAGTCCCAGCCGCCTTTATCTGTGTCATTCTTGCTGTGGGCCACTGGTAATTATTTGCCGCCATGGTTTCAATCAAATTGTAGGCATCCTCGTAACTCTTAGCCATGAATGCTCCACCCGACGTTGCGTCAATACTGGTTCTGACATTCCCATGTAGTCCGTTATAAAAGGTGTTCATTTGCAGCCACTTGGGCAATCCATGATGTGGGCACTTTCTAAGTAATTCCTTGTACCTCTCTCATGCCTCATATAGCGACTCCCCATTTTGCTGCTCAAACATTGTGATGTCATTCCTCATTTTTGCAGTTTTTGCCGGTGGAAAGATTTTGGCAAGGAATTTCTGAGCCAAGTCTTCCCACGTAGTAATCGATCCCGGCGACAGAGAATGTAACCAACTCTTCGCCTTGTCCCGTAAAGTGAACAGGAACAAGCGTAGTCTCACTGCCTCATCCGACACCCCATTATACTAGAAAGTGTCGCACATTTCCAGAAAACTGATTAAATGCTCGTTCGGATCGTCATTTGTCATTCCCCCAAACTGAACTGAGTTCTGCATCATCTGAATGGTGCCAGGCTTGATTTCAAAAGTATTCGCAGCTATAGCAATCCTAGTGATGCTCGACTACAGATCAGTCACCTTAGGTGTTGCAAAATCCCTCAACGCTTTCTGGTCTTCAGCAGCCATTGTTTCTTCCTTGTCAGAATTTTCGAATTCGTTCCTTGTTTCCTTGATTCACTTACTTAACCTCTGAAATCTTCTTTTAATGTCATCCTCAAAAGGAAGCAAGTCTGGATTTTTGGATCGTGTTTGCATAAACCAATGTCAAAAACCTGAAATAGGAAGAACCACAACAAAAACAAAAAATGTTTAAGTAAAACTGGACTAATTAAACTGATATCGTAAAAAAAATATTAAAATCTAGGCTAAATTGTCCCCGACAACGGCGCCAAAAACTTGTTGGATAAAATCTATATACGCAAAATACGCAAGTGTACGTGGTCAACAAGTAATATAGTAATGAATAAAGTATCGTTCCCACGAAGACAAATTAGCAAGAAATTAACCTTCATAATTATCAATTTTCTATTAATCCTAATTCTATTAAACTACTCAATTAAATGGTTTTTAATTATAGAAACTAAATAAATAATTAAATTAAATTACCACAAAATAATCACAAATATCAAAATCCGGAATTTCAAACAATTGATTGAGAATTAGACTTATGATTTCACCCTAAGCTTCACTCTGATTTTCAAATTTTTATTCCAATTCAACTCAATATCTCAGTTTATTAATCAAGAACACGAATGTAGTACTAACCACCTCTCGATGCACTAATACCGTATTAACTTAAATCCACAATTAAGATAGAAACAAGTCAAACACCTAATTCAACCAACTCACTATATCTCTATGTGAACTGAAATTAAAGAAGGTTTAAGCGTAAGTTCTCTATCCGATTACATGCGATGTTAAGCATATCTCTAACTTAAGAATAATCAAGAATCTGCTATTCACAAAATTCATGACACATGCTATATTAACTAGGTCTAGATTTGAATATCCTCTCTCGATTCCATTCAAATCCACAAGGAATTGTTGATCAAGCAATTCATAAATTCACGTTCGAATTAATATAGATAAACTGAAAATATTTTATTAAACTAGAATTCAAAGTTGTAAAATCATCGTTTCACCCAAGGATCCATCACAAGCCTAACAAGCGAATTAGTTCATAACGAATGAATTAAAAACTGAATAATCTAACAAATACATCCTTGCAATTACAAATAAAAGACTAAAGAGAAGAATAATGATGAACACCCTTCACGTAGCCTAGAATTACAATCGTCACGAAGATCTCTCCAAATTACTCCTCCAAAGCTTGCAAGTCAAAATCTGGAATTTATCTCTGTAATATGCTTCTTTTGTTCTCTGATTTGTTGTTGTTCTTTTTAACGTAATCTCTCCTTCCCTTTGTTCTGGCCGAAGTCCCCCTTTTTAGAGTCTATGCGCATCACTAAAGTCCCACAAACCAAGTCCCATCAGAGTTCAAAGCTAATCAGGAGACTACAGATTAAGACTTCCTGCATGGGGGTACATATAATTATAGCTCCCTTCAATGAGCATGCTCATCGTTAATCTAATTTTGTCCATTTTAATCATTTTTCCAACTTTGCTCCAAAAGACCGCCTTTTTTCACCACTTGCCTCCAAGACCACCCTACACATAAAAGAACATGAAACGAGTGAAAATGAACACAAAACAAGAAGATAACTACGAATTTAAACTTGAAATGAACATCGATTCATGTATATTAAATCCACTTATCATATCACAATTGATTAAATTAATTTAAGAGGCAAAAGTAAAAGGATTTACATGTTGATGTAATTGACAAAAGTAGTCTACCTATTTATTTATATATAGTTTGTTGTGTCACACAAGGCTATATTCATTTGAAATGGGATCCTTATTCTCACTAGCAAATCTATAATTAGATTTTTTCGAACAATATATGTGAGGGTAATATAGTTTGATGAAAATAGTGAGAGATACCAATTTAAAACAAGACCTAATTTATTTTGGTAATTAATTAATAAAATGAATGTATAATAAAATGTTGTTTTTTCACATGCAAAAATTTGAAAATGTCAAACTCATTAATTTCATTGCGTAGCATACTTGCTGCTAATAAACTAACCGGACCGAATTATATCGACCGATTAAGGAATCTGAGAATTGTTCTCACTTCTGAAAATATTTCTTATGTCCTAAATTTGCATGTCCTTGCAAAGGTTGCAGAAATAGCATTTGAAGAAGAGATTGCTACTTATAAGAAGTGGCAAGACGACGCAACTTTGGCTCAATGCATCTTGCTCGCATCTATGAGTAACGAGGTTCGGTGTTAGCATGAAACTATAGTTGCTTCTACTATACTGTTGCACCTCAAGGACTTGTGTGGTGAGCAAAGTAGGACTGCTAGATATGAGATATCTAAGGAGCTCTTCTGATCTCGGATGACCGAGGGCACAACTGTTGAGACTCGTGTCCTAAATATGATCAATTTAATTAAACGTCTTGGACAGCTAGGGTTCGTCATGGATGGGAAGTTAAGCCAAAATTTGATCTTGCAGTCACTCTTAGACACCTTCTCACAATTTTTTGTGAATTTTCACATGAATAAGTTGGACGTCAGCTTGCATGAATTACTTAACATGTTAAAAACTGTTGAAGGTCACTTCCCATCTAAGAAGGATCAAATATTAATGGTGGATGATTCTTCCAAGAAAAAGAAGAGACCCAAGGTATCTTCTGAAAAAAAGAAATCTAAGAAGGCGAAAGTGAAGGATCAAAAGAAACCATTGCAACAAGTTGGGTCACTGGAAGAGGAACTGCAAGGAGTTTCTTGTGGAACAAAAGCAAAAGAATCGTAGAGAAGTTTCAAATCCTAATCAAGGTTTGTTTATGATTTAAATTAATTTTTTTGAAAGTCAAAACTCTACTTGGGTATTGGATACCGGCTGTGGTTCTCAGATATGTAATACTATGCAGGGACTGGTCAGAAGTAGAAAGCTAGACAAGGATGAAGTCGTTCTACGAGTGAAAATGGAGTAAAGGTTGTTGCATTAGTTGTAGGGACTTATTGTTTAGCACTGCCTACAGACAAATCCATTAGTTTAAATAATTTTTATTTTGTTCCAACACTCATTAGAAAAATTATTTCCATTTCTATATTTGATATGGATGATTTTGATATTATTATAAAGAACAATAGGTGTTCTAGTTATAATAAGAATGTTTATATGGTGTTGGTAAATTGTTGAATGGACTTTACATACTTGACTTGCATGAAAATATACTTCAAATTGAACAAACTAAGAAAAGAAAAAGAGACAATGTTAATTATACCTTTATGTGGCACTGTAGACTCGATCATATTAATGAAATAAGATTATCCAAGTTGCATAAAGATGGGCTCTTAGAGCTATCTGATTATGAATCATATCTAACTTGTGAATCTTGTCTCATGGGTAAGATGACTAAATCTCATTTTAGTGGGAAGGGAGAATGAGTTACAGAGTTGTTAGCGTTGGTTAACACAGACGTATATGGACCTATGACAACGACTACGCGAGGAGGGTATTCTTATTTTATTACTTTCATTGATGATCACTCAAGATACTGACATGTGTATTTAATAAAATACAAATCTGAATCGTTTGAGAAGTTCAAAGAGTTCAGAAGTGAAGTAGAGAAATAAATTGGCAAAAGTATTAATATTCTTTGATCAGATCGAGGAGGAGAATACTTAAGCGGTGAGTTTCTCAATTATCTCAAAGAAAACAGTATAATCTCACAATGGACTCCACAAGGAACTGCACAACTAAAGGGTGTATCTGAAAGGAGAAATCAAACAGTATTGGACATGGTTCGTTCCATGATGAGTTTTACAGATCATTTAGTATCATTCTAGGGTTATGTGTAAGACCCCAACTTTTTGAATAAAGATTAAATTTTCTCAAAATATATTTTTGAATATTATGGTGTGGATTTGATATAATGTTATAGCTATGGGTAATATTTACAAATTTTGCAAAGTACACAAGTTGTTATATAATATTCGATTGGTCGGGGAATATTCCTTTTAATAGGGAATATTCGTATAACCAACACAATCATTGGTGGACTTCATTAACGGAATTATTGTCGGATTGAGAAAACGACAAAAATACATTATGAAAATAACGGCGGAAGTTTTACCGTTAACTGTTGAACTACCCGGTAGTAAAATTACAGTAATACGCGTGGTTGCATAGTAGCACACGGTATTGATTATTGATGCTTACGTGAGAAGTCACTCAGTTATACTCAATTATTGCTACGAAGAATTCACGTGATCATATCTCTCATATTATTGATTCGATTATTGTCATAGTATCATCTACATAATATATTATTTTATTATATCAATAATTAAGACGACAAAGTTGTTCATATTATTAAATTGTAATATTTACAATGTCTAGAAGTTCTATCAAGGAGAGGTTTGGTCACCTAATTGCGCGCCAATAGGGAGAAATCCTTATTGGAAAGCCCCCTCTTTCTTGGGAACGACCTGGTTCATAAATATTTTGAGTTATAATATTAATGATGAATGTTATTAAAATTGAAGTTGTGTTCGGAGTTGAATTTGGAGATGCGAACCTGATATTTGAGTCCGGAACGATGAAATTAGTAAAAATAGTCTATAAACACAAAATTTTCTGGAATTCACTATTTGGTCAAAAAGTCAACAGTTCACTTTTTTGAGAAAAGTCAAACTTCAAAATTTCAAAATTTATATTTTTGATAAAAACAATTTCATTGTGTTGGAATTATTTGTGTTAGTGAAAATCGACAATTATTTCGATAATAATTAATGTCTGGAGGTTATATTGATTAATCAGTATTTAACTTAGGATAAATGAGCAATTGATTGCTATTATTTCACATGATTATAACTATTTGTTCACATGTGTATACTATTGTTTCACATTCTTGTTACTATTAGGGGAGTTGGTGCAACATTGATAATACTTGCAAGACTAAGTTAAAAATGGAGGTATAGATAGAGGTATTATACTGTAATTCGTATTTTCACATGTCTAGAACTATTGATTCACATAATTTACTATTGAATCACATTATTTACTATTAGGGGAGGTGGTGCAAGTTTGATAATACTTCCATGACTAAATTAAAAATAAAGGAAAAGTTGGAGGTATTGTACTGAAATTTTTCGAGCCCCAAAACGTGCAATTATCGAAACTATATTTTTCTATAAATAGAAGCTCATTCTTCCTTCATTTCTCACCAATTCACAAAAGCTTTAGAGCGATTATTATAGAGAGAAATTATAGAAAGAAGAAGAGAAGTCTGCTACCTCAATTTTCCAGTATCCAGTTTTTCTAAAGGTAGGAAATATTATTTGTTGTACTCGTAGGGAGTATTATTTCTTTTTTATCCATGAAGAGAACTTTTATTATTCCATTCTTTATTATTCTGTTAGAATAACCTGTATATGCAGGCTACCCTATACTTGGTGAAATTCTTCTGTTGTTCCATTCTTTATCATTCTGTTGGAACATCATGTATCATATGCGTTCTACTTTAGGACCTAGTTAAAATCTTTATTATTACATTGGAATATCATGTCTGCATGCATTTTACGCCGGACTGATTTCGCGTCTTTATTATTCTATTGGAATATCCTGCATCATGCGTTCTACGGACTCGATTCCGCTCTTTATTATTCATTGGAATATCACATGCATGTGTTTTACGTCGGACCTAATTCCGTCTTTATTATTCTGTTGGAATATCATGTCTGTGCGTTTTACGCCGGACCTGATTCCGTTATTTATTATTCTGTTGGAATAACCTGCTTGTGCGGTCTATCGCATGCCTGGTGATTTCTTTTGTTATTCCATTCCTTATTATACTCAGTTGGTTAAAGTTTTGACTTCTATACTCCATGAAATTAGTGGAATATCCTTGATATTTGCGCTTCATCCAGTATCTTTTCATGGAAATGTTCTTCTGAGCATTCTTGAATTTTACTCTACAAAGAAGTATCATGTTGACAATTTGGACGTTATTAGTTCCTGGATAAAATAATTCTTGAACTTGTTTTATTGAATTCTTATATCATTGTCATCATCCTCATGTTTATATTTTGTTGAAAGTCATCTGTGGCCTATAGTGCATAAATGGACTTGGTATGATTATGACCGAGGATTATTGATTGTAATCATGGTAAGTAATGTTACAAATGATGTGGTAAAAGTCCTCATTGGCCCGTAGTGCATTGATGGACACTTGTTGGCATGATCATGACTATTATTGAATACACAAATATTCTTGGCCCGTAGTGCATGGATAATTATGGTTGTGATACTAAAGAATATCCTTGGCCGTAGTGCAAGGGTGATTCGATGATGTGGATTATTTATTAAGCTGAGTCCCATCGATAAAAGTGATGAAAAACCTTCTAAATCATAAAAGATAGTAGATTTTATTCTCTACTTGACTCTTTTTATGGATTGTTTGTTCCGCTTCAGTTAAACTTGATAGTTGTTATATTGTATCAGTTTAACACTGTTGAAGGCTAACGATAATATATTCTGCATTATCTTAGTCATAATATTTCCTACTAGGCTAGTTGAGCTCACCCTTTTACTTTTATTATTCTCTTCAGGAAATGAGAACGTAGCGAGGACTAATGGGGGGAATGGAGTGACGACTGGACGGATGATAGCATTAGTAGTCCTCACTATTCAGTGAAATAGTGGAAAATAAATGTAATAATATTGAATTTGAGTTTGTATATTGTCTAGACGATAATATTTGTATTAAAACTCACAGCTTATGTTTTTTCGTACTTTACACGACAGTTGTATAATTAAGTTGTATTTGTATTCTGTACTATGTATTTGGCGACTCGGAATAGGTGATGTATACCTATTTTGGGGGCGTCACATTATGCACTAGAAACGACTATATATCTAGTTAATAAGGTACCTACCAAATCACTACACCAAAAATGGCCTCTAGCGAAGGAAATTTTATGAAGGAATTTATTTCTTCACATGAGGAGTTGTTTAGCGAAGGAACAGTGAAGGAAAAAAGTATAGTGACAATATAGTTATTAGTGAAATAAACATCGTTCACAATTTATATTTTTTTTCCTCGCAAAATTAGGGTGATAGAAAGATTTTTGGAGCCAATTTATGATGAAAATTTGTGAGGAAAAAATTTATTTATTGAATGAATTATTACTCACTATATATCATTATTCAGAAGTTTTTTGTGAGGGATAAAATTGGTTGCTATTTTGTTCTAAATAAAATTTTTATAATTAGTTGTGGGGAATATAAATACATTAATATTACACTTTTTAAGTAACTTATTATAATATTACTTATAAAAGATTTGTTTTTTTTAAAATGTAATTAAATTTTTTTGGAACATATTAGTATTCATGTTTGTATGGTCGGTGTGGAGCAGATCGAGTCGGTCTAATTCGGTGTTCTTCAGTTGGTGGGTGTGTGCATGCGTGGTTCGGCTGGAGAGGAAGTAAGAGATCAATTGGGTCTCTTACTTAGCCAAAATTGGATGTTTCAACCGGATCATATATGTGAATATTATAAATAGGACTTTTTGTCCTTCAAACCTATATCTGATTTCTTCCCTTCTCAAACGTGAACAAACGACTGCTCTCTCATCTCGGTCGATTTAAATCATTGTCTTTGCTCATCTCTCGCTCAATCAGGACAGTCTTTCTTTCAACTTACAATTCCTCCTGGATCGCAGTAGTATCGGTACGATTTGTGATTTGTAAATACACAGATATATTATACAATTCATTTTGGAAATGTTGATTTGATCCATCAATATTACAATTTAAGATTGAGATGTCTCTAATTCTAATCACCTGAATCAAGTAAAAGAGAATGTTTTTCACAGATTAAAGTCTTATGTTTTCCTATTAATCAGATTTTGATGGCTTCTGATGGCCCTTTTGGTGTTTTCATTTGAATTATTAGGTTTTATTTGATTATATAAATTCATTTTAGTTATTAGGTTTAAATTAGTTGAATCTTCAGTGTGATATATGTTCAAGGCTATCAAAGACTACTTTCTTGAGGAGAATAAAAATTATCCCCTTTAATAATGAGAAAAACATGGGATTTTTTCAAATATAGGGTCCATTGTGTGTTAATCCAATGTTGTTCATCATATTTCTTGTTACCTCATTGAGATGTTGAACATTCTGTCTTATTGCAAATTGAGCTTCCAGAATCCAAATGTAAAGTCCATTGTGATCATTGTGTATGGAACACATTTAGGTTTGGGATGGTTGCAACTTTACAAAGATGATTTGATGTACTGAGTTGGTGTGATTTAATGTACATATGGTATAATGGAGGTGAAGGAACTTAGTGCGAAACTTTACTTCTAAAACATGTACAAAAGGTTTTACATTCTTAATTAGGCTATGGTATTGCTGGAGCAACATGGGAAATAATGGCATCATAAGTATGTTGATCAAGCATTATATTTTACATTTTTACTGTCTTGGTCGTTAATTATCTTCATGCTTACACATTAAAGTTATCCTACCTTGAATACGCTTTAGGTCGTTGCTGCTTATATGATGGTTGAAGCTCTGCACAAGAAAGGATATTTTTCCTTTCTTTTCATGAGATTTTTTATCTGTTTAACCTATCAAGTTAGCAGCAATTCTATCGCTTCATTTGTTGTTCTAATCAATGTTATGGGTTAGGAGCACACCAGAGAAATTTGTAGGGCTTCTTTGTGAAAAGCTTTTAATACTTGCAGTGTGTAACTATTACTGCATCCCAGACTATCCATTTCAGTTTATCTTGCTTATAAAATTTTGGGCGGAGCAACCCAGACCATTTTAGTTCTAAATTTTGAATTATTACCTCTTTGTTCTTGTATTCAAAAAACCTAAACATCAACAAATACTGAGCCTACTTTTGATTAAGTTTTTGCTTGTAGAAATGATTCCTTATATTATCTTGAAGCTGTAATTTACATATTTCACGCAGATTAGAAAAAGTATGGTTAAGTTCCATGTACGTCAGAGTTAAAATTACGGGTTCATTGTTGTGTGTCATTAGTGTGGTTACGATTACCATTTCACATAGTACAACACATAAACATGGGAAAGAAGCTAATTCCCCACCTTTTAGTATCTGCTAATAGGTTCCTCGATTGGAAAAATTATTGATTGCATGATTTATCAAGCATGAGTCTTGCAGGTTCGTTGAAGACTTGTGTCTACATAAACTTGATTTAAAAATATTCTATGTAATATTATGCGACTTTCCAGACAAGGTGTGATTATTGAATTGATTCACAGAGTTTGTTTGGTATTGATTAAGAAATGTGATTATTGATGATTTGATTCTCATTATTGCTTTTGCTTAGAAGCAGTTTGTGTTTGGTAATGAAAAGGCAGATGATATTAAAGAAACGGTTTATCACTAAGATTGGGCTTATCAATCAGCATCATATACACATTTTGTTATGTCTTAAATTTTTTGTTACACCTTTACACTACTCCCTGCAATTTAATTTTCTACATATGCTACCTTTGTGTTTATACCTTAGGTTTTCTCAGCTGTATCAACTGCTCATCGATCTCCTGCCATTTTTGTGTGCCTTATCAATCCAGAATGCATTCACTAGTAATGTTCAGGTATGGTGAATTCATATTGGATTGATATTACTTATCATAAATGTTGATAGGTTGTCTACTTGAAGCTTCAATTAAATATATAGTCTAAGTTTTATTTTATTAACATATTTACATGAATTTGTATTGGATTGTATTTTTTAGTTACCTTTAATGTCTCTATCAATGTAGTCTTAGAAATGGCAAGACCATGATGTTTGTTCCCATATAAAATGATGTTTGCTCCAATATTTTTATATCCACCATTCTGCAGCAGTTGTCTAAAGTCCTGTTTAGCATGATGCAGATTAATAATGATGGACTTCGATACCTCATACATGGATAGGACTTTATAGGAGAAATTTGAGTTGGTAAGTGTGCAGGTCTTAATTTTTCAAATAACTAAAGCAAGTTTTCATAATCCTTGTGACATTTTATCCTTCTAAACTGAATACTTTTAACTTATCACTAGAAATTTTTACATGTGTGATGTTAGCTCTTTTCCAGAACAAGGTTTGTTCATTGCTCTATTAATATGTCTTTGAGTAATCACATCGATGATATGAACAAAAAACATTTTCTTCTTGCTTTGAACCCAAGTTCTTCTCCAATATAATATGATTTTTTTATTGCTATGGATGATGGGCAATGGATTCATTACAGTGCTATTTTTGGATATATGCGATAACTACTTAGCTTTGTAGACGGTCATAACTTACTTGTCTAGTGTTTATCTATACAGTAAAATACTGAGTTTCAAAAACTTGCTCTCAGCTCTCATGTGTGACAAGGTATTATGATCTGGGCTCTTATTTCCTTCATTGCTCTTGGATTAATTTATGAAAGGAAAGGGAAAAGGCTAGGAATATATAAAATCCATTTCATTTATCGTTGTGGTGGTTGTTACCAATTGAGGTACTTACTGATAGCTATATTTTTACTGGTTCAACCTTGATTTCCTTGAAGATGATGATAAAGTGAACCTAACATGACACATTTTATTCCTTCTAGTTGGTTGTTATTATTTTAATTTTCTTATATTAGTTAATAAATATTGTAGGTATTATGGTCCTTGGGAGATCAAGATACAATAACAAAATTATGTAGTTATGGTGATTTGAACATTATCTATTTATATGCAGAGTATTGATTTTATTAGTTCTATATGCATTAGTTTATCAATTAGTTTGAAACAAGTATGACAATATTTATATTTACTTGAAATATTAAATTAAATATTTCTTATAGAGATTAATAAAAATAATAATAATAATAATAAATATGAAATCACTGGTTTGAAAATTAATTTTTATTTATAAATTTATAATTTGTGAATAATCTTACTTGAGCAATGAACATTAATGAAGGATTATTTTCCTCACTAATTTGAAGATACATTCTCAATTTATAATTAGTGAAGGAAAATCTTCTCTCATTAAATAAATGTGTTCTTCATAATATATTATTTGTGAGGGAATAAAGTTATTCACTAATTTCAAATAGTCCTTCTTAAAATATTATTTGTGAAGGAAACCAATCTTTCACTAAATAACAATATTCCATTACCAAATACAATTTGTGAATAAAAAAGTTATTCACAATATATCCTTCATAAAAAACATTTAGTTACTACTTAGCGAAGGATACCCAATTGCGATGAGGTCTAATCCGAGCACTCGTGTGACAGAAATATTTCTTCACAGTAAATCACTTGTGAGTGATATAGGGCCTCTAGTGAAGGATTTGTCCTTCACTAGAGGCCATTTTTGGTGTAGTGAATCCTTCCCAAAGACCCCATATGAGATATGGACAAGGAGGAAACCAAATCTTAAGTTTTTTAAATCTTGGGGTTGTCTAGCTTATGTCAAAAAAGTTTGAGAATGATAAGCTACAGACTAGATCCGACAAGTATAGATTTGTGGGATACCCTAAATAAACCATAAGGTATTATTTCTATCATCCTACTGATCAAAAGGTGTTTGTTGCGAAACATGTTGCCTTCTTGGAAAAGGAGTTTATCCTTGAAGGGGTCAATGGGAGTATGATATATCTTGAAGAAATTTAAGAACCACAAAACACTACGAATCAAAGTCAGGTACCTGACCAAGTGAAAGAATCTATTATACAACACCCAATTCGTAAATCAGGAAGAGTACCGAAGATACCTAACAGGTATCAATTCGTAATATAGAGGATGACGATGAGGTACGCATCATGAATGATGATGATCCACTGAATTACAAACAAGCTATGAGTAGTAAATACTCAGAGAAATGGCTAGAAGCCATAAAATCCGAGATGGACTCTATCTTTAAGAACCAAGTATGGACTTTGGTTTCATCAGCTAAAGACATTAAGGCTATTGGGTGAAAATGCGTCTTTAAGAGAAAGATTAGAGCGAACGGCAAGGTAGAGACCTATAAGGCCTGACTAGTTGCAAAATGTTTTAAACAAAGACAAGGTGTTAACTATAATTAGACCTTCTCACAAGTAGATATGCTCAAGTCCATTCGGATTTTACTTGCGATTGCAGCTTATAATGACTACAAAATCTGGCAGATGGACGTGAAAACGACCTTTCTCAATAGGAAACTTGAGGAGGATGTGTATATAACACAGTTAGAGGGTTTTATTTCAACGGTTGGAACAAATCAAGTTTGTAAGCTACAACGATCCATTTATGGATTGAAGTAAGCTTTTCGTAGGTGGAACATCTGTTTTGATGAGACAATCAAAGAGTTTGATTTTAACAAAAATGAGGATAAACTATGTGTGTACAAGAAGGTTAGTGGAAGCGATGTTTCATTCCTTCTATTATATGATGACTGTGATGCCCCCAAATTCAGTCCACTCGCGTCACGAATTCGGTTCGCCACGTGCTACATATCTAATGACTAAATAACATCTCACGTAATAGAAATAACATAATAGATTACATTTATTTAATATAATCATTTACATCCCAAGGTTTCGTAACTTAAACATCTCTTACATACCTTAAACATACTTAAACAAAGCTTAGACATAACTAATACATAACACAATTTACGTCTTTACATTATCATAATATTCCAAATAAATATGAAGTTACTTCGTAGCTTTGCCCTTGCCCTTATCAGTGCTTGAGGGCTCGCCTTGTTCTGCCTTAACTAAAATGTTTTTAGGGAAATCAAGAATGAGCGACAAGTTTGCTCAGCAAGTAATATAGCAATAAGAGTGTTCAATATAGTTTCAAATTCTCAAGATTACAACAATAAATGATAGTTCAAGGATAGCAAGAAGTATTGATGGTTTTCAACAATAGTTGGTAAGGATAGAAAAATATCCATAAGATTCAACGCTTAATCATTTCGAGATTTAAAAATAATGAATATTGAGCAATCACTAAGGACTATGAACTTCTATTATAATTAACAGTAATATGTTGATAATCTAATAAAAACAAGTACAATAGGTGATCAGCCTAAAGTATCATACGTTATTCATAACACTTAATCATACTCATATGCGCACGTCGGTCTCCCGATAATTATAAAGTTTCCCCTTCAAGGAGGGTTGTTCATCTCAGTCAATTATAAGAGTCCGCAACAATTCAATTGGTTTAGATAGCTTTCAAAATCATGATTTAGGTCTATCCGAATCAAATGGCATAGACCACTTTTTCAAAGTATATAAGAACAATCTATAAGTTCAACAGCCAAAATCAAAGTTCGAAGAATGTAAACAACTTTATCTTAAACTACAAAGCATTAAGTCATAAGTCATGAATCATACTTTCAATGGTTAACTTGTACGACCAATAATAACACAAGCATAAGTAATGCTCCATAAAGAATAGGGTTTGGAACTTGCATCAAAGAGATAAGGTTTAGATACTTGCACAATATTCAACGTTGTGTAAGTTAGAAAATGTGTCTTTCGTGTTGATTACCAACTTATAGCTTAATACCACTCCAATGAACTATATTATCCTATTTATGTATAAACACATTAGTTAAACAAGTTCAATATATATACCTACTATCTTATACTGCCATGATACATAAGTGAAATTCACAGATACTAAACATATATTTTTAGTCTTATCTTAGTTATACAATAGATCATATTCTTACCACATCACGTTGTTTTTACTTTTAGAAGTTTAACATAGAAAACTTGTAAAAGCTTTTAGATTCTTGGTTATATATGTGACGGCCCCGAATCCGAGGTCCCGAATCACCGCGGATCCGGTTCGATCATTCTATACAACTATTACTATTTGCGGAAGATATAAACATAAATTATTTATACATTAAACTTACACACTTTTCCCCAAGTTCGAGTAACCTTAACTTAATACATATTACATAACTTATTTAACTTACAATCACATTAATATACAATACTATTATAATTCTAACTGCACACGTAAACTAAAGCTGGAACTGTCTGTAACCTTTCCTTGTATCCGACGCGTTCGTCTTAATCTGCAATGTTTATCATGATATAGCAAGGGTGAGCATGAAAGTTGCCCAGCAAGTTTAAATTCAATAATATAACGATATATCATGATTGAAATGATTTGAATAATTGGCTGGCTATAATTCAACAATATAATTATGAACTAAGCGAGGAACAAATTTATGGTGAACAAGTATTATACATGAACAAATATATCTCGAACCAACTGGTAATGAAGGTGATCAGCCTTTAATACCTGACTTATACATGCAATATGTACAGAGTACAATTCATGGCAACCAGCAATGATTAACCATAAGCTTATCCGAATGAAACACTCTTAGTGAAGTTAAGTAAAACAAACTTGCCTGAACCGTTGATTACCGCTACGCAACTTATATTGCCTTATCCGAAGACCTAATATTAGTAATATATATCTCCAATATTAGAATAATATCATCACAATATAATACTATAATATATATATATATAGAATAACCTAAACACATAACACATAATCCTATCCGTCTACAATACACATAAGACTTAGTATTAGGTCAAACTATTTCAGTCTGACTTGAAACCGACATAAATTCTAACGTCCCGACGGTCTAGTCGAACTTTTATCGAGTTTAAGTTCAATTAAAATCTGCCTAACACTTAACAATTATCTCAGATAATTTTAATAACAGTCGAAATATTTTTCAAAGTCTCGTAATAATTTTGAAGTAATTATTACTATTTATCTTGATTTTTAAATCATTAAAATCGTATTTAAATGAATTAAATACTACATAATTCCTTTATCATTAATATTTATTTATTATCAAATATTAATGAAATACATCACATAATATTATATTATATTTATAATATCACAAAGTACTTTTAATACTTTAAAATCACCTTTATATGATTTTTAAACCGTTAAATTCATTAGTTAAGTAATTACTATTAATATTAAAATATTAATATTTTTATGACAAAATATCAAAAGTTATATTTTATAACTTAAAATATTTTTATAACACTTTGAAATCATTTTTATATGATTTTTAAATCATTTATTCTATTTTTCTATAATTTATTTAATATATTTATTAAATAAACTAATTATCATTAATATTGATTAATTAATGAATTTCATCACAAAATACTAAAAGTCATCAAAAATAACTTAAAATATTTTATAATATCATAATATAATTTTTCATGTTTTTCATGAATTAAAATCATTTTTAAATTATTTATTTAATATTGTAATTAAATAAATTAAATACCATTTATATTCCAAAAATATTAAATATTTATGAAATATATTCAAAATAGCTAAAAACTATTTTTCGAGACTTTAAAATAATTTTTTAGAATTTATTTTGTATTTTTAATAATTAAAAACCATTTTATCTATTTTTAAATAATTTTTGGAAAATCAGAAAATAAATTAATTAGAAACTGTCGCTAAAGGGTCCTATAGCGATAGAACCGTCGCTATAGGTGTTCGTGAGCTGTTCTTCATCAAGCCCAGAACTTCATGTTAGTGGACAAGATATGAGGTTTGACCAGTCTTCGATTCATGGTTATAAGGTTTCTGGGAATCTTATTAAGTTAATGTTGTAATACGCATGTAGGACTACAATCATAAACAAGTTTTATGACCAAACTAACACAACAGAGAGATTAAAGCTACAGAAATCGCTATTAGAAGTTGTTCTTCATTTTTGGGTTTTCCAGAAATGAAGAACAGTCCGAGCTGGCCACTTGTGATCTTAATAACTTTCATCCTGAGCTTATTTAATGTGATTTCATGGTTCCAATGTGTAGTAGTGATGTCCGTGAACAACTCTATATCCTCATATCAGTCTAACAACAACATAAAACGAAGATTCGAGAAATAAAAAGTAAGAAGTCGAAGAAAGCGCCTTTGAAGATTCTGGGTTACCCAAAACTTCATACGGCCAGTTGGTCAACGGTAGTTTGACCATAAATTTCTACGTTCCTGTTACAGATCTGGGTGATATAAGGACATATATATGTACTCCTCATGACAGACTTCAATAATCAAACAAACAAATGGCTATAACATTTAACAGAAGCAAGATCTGGAGTCCAGAAAATGGTTGTCAGAGTTTCTGGAAAATCCAGGTTACCCAGAAACCAGACTTTGTGTTCGGTCAACGATGTTTGACCGATCATAACATTCGATCTACACATGATCTGGACTTGATTCAAGTTCCAGATTAGAGTCCTTACAACATACTTCAAGTACAAACTCTTAAAATACATAAACAATTAACAAGAAAGGATCTAGAGGCCCTGACATTAGGCTGTCAGGCCTTATTTTCAATTTTTTCCAGATTTCTTAAAACATGATTTCGAGTACTTTAATGTTATGGATCTGGGTTTTAGCAACCCAGATCACTAAATGACATCTTCTAACACTGTTCTAAACAACAAATAACAACATCAACACAAATTTCTAAGGATTTCGAGAATTAGGGTTTATACCTCTTTAGCCTTTGATTCTTGGATCTGATCTTGATGATCTGATATTGGAAGGCTAAGAGATGATATGTGCTTAACTTATCTCACTTTCTCACTCTATATTCCCGAAATTCTAGAGAGAGAAAGGATTTTGAAAGAATGAAAAATAAAAGTGGCTTTTCTCTTACTTTAATCTATATAAAGGGCATGATTCAATGTATATTGGCTGTCAAAAGCATAGGTTGCTGAGATATTAGTCAATTGCTAGGGTTTAGGGTTAGTGAACAACCACCTTAGGTTTAGATCTACAAGCAACATAATAAATAATGCACAAAGGGTATTTTGGTCTTTTCACATTTAATTTTAATGGCATTCTAGTAAATGCCCAATCCCTTAGGGTTTAGGGTTTGGGTTAGGGTTTAGGGTTTGGAAAATTTAGGGTTTGCAATTTAATTTCTAAAATTTCCAATTTAGGTTTTCAAAAATAGAAAATTAATATTTCTAAATTATAATTAGAATTTTCTAATTATATTAAAATTTCTTAATCACAAATTAAATCTTGCTAATTAGGATTAATATATCCTACTTAAAATTGCTAATTAAGCAATTAGGGTCAAAATGGTCTTTAGGATTTATAAACCATTAATTAGGGTTTTTAATAGAAAAATAATTTTCTAATTGAGAAATTAAATTTTCATAATTAGATTAGGGTTTTCTAATTACTTAACTTGAAAATCAGAATTAATATATCCTAATTAACATTAAAACTATTTAATTAACACTTAGGTTTTTACCTATTTACAAATTAGGGTTTCAAATCTATAATTAGGGTTTCAAATCCGTAATTAGGGTTTTGTAACCAATTTGTTAAAATTAACCCTAATTAATCCTACAATTATTTATGTGACGCCCCCAAAATAGGTATACAACACCCATTCTGAGTCGCCAAAATACATGGTATAGAAAGCAAACTACAACTTTGACAATACGGATGTCGTGGTGTAGAATAATACAATATGTTGTGAGTTTGAATACAAATATTGTCTTCTAGACAATATACACACCCAAATAAGTCCTCATTAATTATTCATACACTATTTTACGAAATAGTGAGGACAATTAAAACATCTTCCTAGAACCATCACTCCATTTCGACTCGATCCTGCTATGTTCTCACCTCCCGAGAAGAAAATGGAACAAAAAGGAAAAGGGTGAGCTCAACTAGCCCAATAAAGAATATTATGACTAAGATAATATACAACAAATTATCGTTAGTCTTCAACAGGAAAAATCTAATGTAATACAATAGACAACAAGTTTTAGATCAACAAATGCAAATGAAAGCAAGAATCCATTAGAAAGAGTCACGTAGAGAAAGAATTTCTATCGTCCTCTAAGGTTTAAAAGTCCATCATCAATAGTTTATCCCCGTAATAACAATCAATATACATCTTTAATCATCTTTGAACTACAGCCAAAGATATTCATCGATTAATCGTTCATCTTTGCACTACTGAGCCAAAGATATTCATTTATATCACCATTTAGGGTGAGGATGATGAAAAACATTTTTAAAGAAACCAATCCGGTGAAACAAAATGACAAGGATTAAGGATTAAGGATTCAGTACTTTGTTTTACCCATGTCCAAAAATACTTCAAAAA
This sequence comes from Panax ginseng, assembly GCA_020205605.1. Taxonomy (NCBI): domain Eukaryota; kingdom Viridiplantae; phylum Streptophyta; class Magnoliopsida; order Apiales; family Araliaceae; genus Panax; species Panax ginseng. Next base: position 121,730,594 of record CM035136.1, read on the forward strand.
ATAATCATATTGGTGTAAAATTCAAGAATGATCAAAACATGGATACAATCAAAGCTAGTATCCGAATAGATATTTTGGACAAAAAAAAAAAATTTTATTTTTTAAATTGAATAGTGCCATATTCGTGAATAAGTGTCAGATATCGTGAATAGTGCCGTATATCGTGGATAGTAACCCGACACAACAAGTTCCAAATTTGATAAAAGTTCACCAATACTTGACGATAATGATATTGAAGAAAAAATTATCATTTAAGAAGAAAATAATACCCCTTACCTCAAAATAATAGTACTCCGATTTGAATTTAGGTATAGTCTTGTGAAAACCAAGCACCAGAGATAGCAACACTCAAAGTATACTCACAAGAATACGCTCGATAATTTAGAGAGAGAAAGAGAGAAAACTTTGTTTCTGGTGTGATTTTCAATTCTAACTTAGCCCTCTATTTATAGGAAAATGTTAGAACGCCAAAGGAGACTAAATTAATAAATTATTATTATTTATTTTTCAAATCCCACGCATGCTTTGAATATTTTGGGCAGCCATGTTGGAAGAATTCAGCAGCCCATGTGTTTTACTCACCAACCAAAAAGTGGGTCCTACCCATTAATTTAGTAAAAATTATTTTATTTTCCGAAACTTCAACAATTCGTAGAAAATAGCTCGGTTATCAGAAAAATTCAAAACACGCGACTTTCCATGGGAAATTCCATTCTCTACAACTTTGCAGAAGAAACGTTTTCAAAATTCCAAACAGAAATTGACCGAAATCCACAAACGGAAAATTTTACAGTCTATAATAAATTTTCGGTCAAGAATTGTGTCCACCAACACACAAAACATATGTTAAACATTTAATGCCACAAAATACTCTACCTCCTCATATACTCATATATCCCACATTTATTATAAAAATATCACCGTTAATATATTATTAAAATAATATATTTAAATGAATTATTTTATCAGAAAAAGATAAAATATTAATTTTCAACAATTGTCACATTAAAAATTTTCTCCATCTATATCCACATAAAATAAATATTTTCTTTATCATAATAATCAATAATTAATTTTCAAAAATAATATTACATAATCACAAGATTGACAACCGTGTAGCTCCTAAGAAAGAGGGCTTTCAATAAGGATTTCTCTTCTTTGGGTAGCGCAATTAGGTGACCAAACCTCTCCTTAGATAGAACTTTCTAGACATTGCCAATAATGTTATCTGATAATATTATTCAAATAATATGAATTATTGATTTGATAATGGAAAATATTGTGTAATGACAATTATTGAAACAATGTTAATATAAAATATCAACGCGAGCAATTATTGAATCAATAAAATATAATATTGAGCGGTAACTCATCGTGTAATAATTATTGAGTAGTGCCTTTTACGTAAGGATCAATAATTCAATAATATTGTGCAATACTGGTGTGCTTCTTTGTGCAACCACGCCAGACATCGTATTTTAACCACCAGGTAACCCAACAGTGTTAACGGTAAAAATTTACGTCGTTATTTATAAAACTCAATCTTTGTCGTTTTCCTTCATCCAACCGCTTTTTTCCGTTATGGGGCCCACCAATGAGCTAAGGCCGTCAGATGCGGAGATTCCCGACAAAAAGAATATTCCACGACCAAACGAATATTCCCAAACAATAATGAATATTTTATAACCACTTGCTTATTTTGTAAACTTTGCACATTTCACCCATAACCAAAGAATTATATCAAATTAACCCTTATTAATTTAGAAATATGAATAAAGGAAAATTCAATTTTATTTATAATAAGTTGGGGTCTTACAACCTCCCTCCTTATGAAATTTCGTCCTCGAAATTCGTCGTGACGATACGGTATATCGAAAAGGTGAGGGTACCTCGCTTTCATTTTCGATTCCAACTCCCATGTCATTTCCTCAATTGCATGGTTTCTCCACAAAACCTTAACTTGTGGTATAACCTTTCGTGCGTAAGACATGCTCTTTCTATCCAAAATCTCAACAGTATCTCCTCGTATGTTAAATCTTGACTATCTAAATGCGGGTTCTAACGCAATAATGTGGTTCGGGTCTTTCACATATTTCTGAAGCATAGATATGTGGAATACATTGTGAACACGAGACATACTTGGAGGTAACGCGAGTCTATAGGCTACGTTTCCTATTCGGTCAAGAATCTCAAATGGACCAACAAACCTTGGATTGAGCTTTCCTCTTTTTTCAAATCTTGTAACTCCTTTCCATGGAGCAATACGTAACAATACATGATCTCCAATATTAAACTCCACGTCCTTTCTATGAAGATCAGCATAACTCTTTTGTCGATCTTGTGAAGTTTGAATACGTTGTCGAATCATTTGGATCTTTTCTATAGTCATGCGCATTTAATTACGGTCCCAACAATGTTGCTTCTCCCACCTCCCCAAAGATCTTGGAGAACGACATTTTAAATCCATACAACGCCTCAAATGGAGCCATGCCTATACTTGCTTGATAAGCTGTTGTTGTTGTAGGAGAATTCCACCGATGGTGGTAGGTACTTATCAACTTCCTTTGAAATCTAGGACAAAAAGTCTTAATAGATCTTCAAGGGTTTGAATAGTCCTCTCGATTGTCCGTCGTTTGAGGATGGTATCTTTGAATCAATCGTAAATCCGTGCCCATAGCTTTACGCAAGCTAACCCAAAATCTTGAAGTGAATCTCGGGTCACGATCCGAAACTATGGATCTTGGCATGCCATGCAATCGCATAATCTCATTCACGCACATATCTGAGCAAGACGTTCAAGGGATAAGTCTCGGCGTATCAGAAGAAATGGGCGGACTTGGTTAATCTATCAACAATAACCCAAATTGCATCTACGCCTTGAGAAACTTTGGGAAGACACGTAACAAAATCCATAGTAATGTGTTCCCATTTCCATTCGAAATCTCAAGTGGTTGCAATGGACCTTTTGGCACTTGATGCTCGCCTTTACACGTTGACAAAGTTAAACATCTTGAGATAAACTCGCAATCTCTCTCTTCATATTGTTCCACCAAAATGTATGTCGAATATCATGATACATTTTGGTACTCCCGAGATGGATTGCAAGCGGGTGTTGTGTGCCTCCATCATGATTTTATGCTTCGAGTCGAATCGTTAGGAACGCAAAGTCTAGAATTGACTCAAGTATTCCTTCCTCATCAATTCTTGCTTGAGAATAGCTCCTTCTTACACTTTCTTCTTCATACCCATCATTTGGTCCGTAGCTTGGCGACTTTAACTTTATCGATTAAAGTCGGTTCTACTTGTATATATTCGCCATCATTATGTGGGTCCTCGAGTCTTTAATTCTACCTCCATCCTTTGCAAGTCATACAAAATGGGCCTTTGCGTTGACAATATCGCTTTCGTGCTTGCATATGATCTTCTACTTAATGCGTCACTACTACGTTCGCTTTTCGAGGATGATATTGAATAGTGTGATCGTAATCTTTTAATGACTCGACCAACGTCGTTGCCGCATGTTGAGTTCTTTTTGGGTGAAGAAATATTTGAGGCTTTTATGATCCGTATAAATCTCTACTTTCTCCCGCACAAGTAGTGTCTCCATATCTTCAACATGAACACGATCACATTGCCAACTCCGGATCATGAGGAGGATAATTCTTCTCATATTCTTTGAGTTGTCGTGAGGCATAGGCTATGACTTTCCCATGTTGCATGAGAACACATCCTAACCCCTTTCCAGAAGCATCGCTGTAGATAACAAATCCATCTGAACCAGATGGTATTGTCAAAACAGGTGCCGAAATGAGTCTCCTCTTGAGCTCTTGGAAGCTCTTCTCGCATTCCTCACTCCATAAGAATTTTGCATCCTTCCGAGTCAATTTGAGTTAAGCAGAGTAGCGATTCGAGAAAATCCTTCCACAAATCTCCGATAATAACCAGCTAAGCCCAGAAAGTTGCGTACTTCGGTCACCGACTTCGGTTGCTCCCAACTTTGTATTGCTTCAATCTTCGCCGGGTCAATAGATACTCCTTGTTTTGACACCACGTGCCCAAGGAATGCTACTTCCTCAAGCCAGAACTCGCATTTCTTCAGTTTGGCATAAAGCTTGTGTTCACGAAGTCTTTGTAGTACTAGCTTCAAATGGTGCTCATGATCTTCACGGCTTTTGGAATAGATGAGGATGTCATCAATAAAGACAACAACGAACTGATCCAAATATTCCTTAAATACACGGTTCATCATATCCATGAAAGCAACAGGAGCATTAGTCAATCCAAAAGACATGACCAAGAATTCATAATGCCCGTATCGAGTCCTGAATGCCGTCTTTGGAATATCCTCAGTTTTAATCTTCAGCTGATGATATCCAGAACGAAGATCGATCTTTGAAAAGAATTGTGCTTCTGTAGAATCGATCGAACAGGTCATCAATGCGAGATAGCGGATACCTATTCTTGATGGTGACATGGTTCAATTATCGATAGTCAATACAAAGTCGCATACTCCGCTCTTTCTTCTTTACGAATAAAAGCAGAGCACCCCAAGGAGGCGTATTAGGGACGAATGAAACCGATGTCTAATAACTCTTGTAGTTGGACTTTTAACTCCACGAAGTTCAATAGGAGCCATTCGATATGGGGTTTTAGAAATGGGCTTTGTATGCGGTTCAAGGTCAATAAAGAATTCAACATCACGTTCGGGGTAGGCCAAGGAAGCTCTTCAGAAATACATCGGGAATTCTCTAACCACAAAATATTATTCAAATCGACTTGTCTTTATTCAAATCCATAACATGGGCTAAGAAAGCTTGACATCCGTTTTTCAATAAGCGAATAGCTTTGTGGCTTGATATGATGATGATGATTTTAGTGGTTTAGTGGTTTGAATTCGTATGACAAAGTTGGTTAGGAATATGAAAACTAACCACCTTACGAAAACAATCAATTTTGGCATGATGGTGGCTAACCAATCAATTCCTAAAATCACATCAAAAGCAAGTATCTTTAAAGAGATAAGATCAGCGAGTAATGTGATAGTGCCAACTTGGATCATGCAAGATTTATAAATTGTAGATGTAACGAAGGTTTCACCCAGCGGAGTTTCAACGAGATAAATCAAAATCTAATTTCTCCGAGTCAAGTTTAAACGTTGAGCACAAGCGGGAGAGATAAAAGAATGGGGTAATCCCGGTATCTAGTAAGGTATAAACTTCGCAAGAATTCAAGATTAGCTTACGTGATCACCTCGTTCGGGTTCCTCACGTTTTGGCGGTCATGACAAAAGCTCTTTTCAGAACCGTGATTTCGACTTATCCGGATGACCCTTGGAATCACCCACTCCCGTGAACTTGGTTTCGCTTATAGTACAATCTCGAGTGATGTGGCCTTCCTTTCCACGGTTGTAACATACCTTGGATTGTTGTGGACGGTTTAATGATATGTCCCTCCTTCCCGCATTTGTAACATCTAATGGCGGTCGTTCTCCTCCCCTAGCATTTGTTGTTGGTCTTTGGTCTTTGGTTGATATCTTCCCGTCATTGTTGAATCTTTTCTTTCTGAAATTTCCACTTGAGCCACCTCTCCTATTATCATGTCCACGATTACCACCTGAGTGGTTACCGCCTTTGTCCGTATTCTTTCCTCCTCGCTGGTTATCATCGTTCTGATAAATACCCTGATTGTGGTCCCTCGGTTGAGTATACTTACTATCTCGCTCTAATAACTGAGCCCTGTTGACAACATCTGAATACAGAGAAAATTTATGGGAGATAAAGTATTGGCGAATCTCCGGTTTTAGACCTCTCGTAAACATCGCGTCATTCGTTCCTCATTCTCCACCAAATGAGGTGCAAACACGGATAACTCTGCGAACTTTGCCTCGTCTTTGAGACACCGTCATGTTGTTACATTCGAGTCTAATAAACTCTACCTCCTTCATATAGCGAATACTTTACGGAAAGTACTTGTCATTGAACGATTCTGAAATCTTTCCCAAGACATATTAAGTGCATACGGTTGAGTACGCTTCACGATTCCCACCAAGAATCAGCTTCACCACGAAACATAAAGGTGGCGAATGGAACCTTACGTTCCTCCGTGCACCCCAAGACATCGAATATCTTGGTAATTTGCTTGACCCACGTTTACGCCTTGATCGGATCCGGCTTTCCTGGAAATCGGTGGTCCCAACTCTTTGAATTGTTTGGCCATGACAAAGCCTTGCGTTACTATCATTTCCTCCCGTATTTTGTACACGAGTCTCCCCTCGTCGATTTTGCATGAGCTGCAAAAGCTTCTAAACATCCCGTGCGTTCATCATTTTCTCGGTGGCGTTGTTTCACGGGAGGAACATTGTCGACTGTTGCACGTTTCTCCTCGTTGGTGAGTCTCAAAGGCGTCTCCACGGTCTCATAAACTCCATTGTTAACGTTCTCGTGACCATTCTTAAATACTGCCATAAAACAAGGGTTAATTAAACAAATTAACATATCACATAATATCCTATATTATGACCGACCAACAAATAAGCTTAGGTAGGACACACTAGCGAAGGATTTACTCGTCTCTCCCCTCCTAGTTCTATTCCCGATCTCGCTTGGAGATCATATCCCTAAGCTCTGATACCAACTGTGACGCCCCCAAAATAGGTATACAACACCCATTCTGAGTCGCCAAAATACATGGTATAGAAAGAAAACTACAACTTTGACAATACAGATGTCGTGTAGAATACGACAATACTGTTTGTGAGTTTATATACAAATATTGTCTTCTAGACAATATACACACCCAAATAAGTCCTCATTAATTATTCATACACTATTTTACAGAAATAGTGAGGACAGCTAAAACATCTTCCTAGAACCATCACTCCATACCCCGACTCGATCATGCTATGTTCTCACCTCCTGAGAAGAAAAATGGAACAAAAAGGAAAAGGGTGAGCTCAACTAGCCCAGTAAAGAATATTATGACTAAGATAATATACAACAAATTATCTTTAGTCTTCAACAGGAAAAAATCTAACATAATACAATAGACAACAAGTTTTAGATCAACAAATGCAGCGGAAACAGCAATCCATTAGAAGAGTCACGTAGAGAAAGAATTCTACTATCTTCTAAGGTTTAAAAGTCCATCATCAATAGTTTATCCCTGCAATAACAATCAATATACATCTTTAATCATCTTTGCACTACAGGCCAAAGATATTCATTTGTATCACCAGTTGGTCATGTTCATCTCAACACCTATTCATCTTTGCACTCTGTGCCAAAGATATTCATCGATTAATCGTTCATCTTTGCACTACAAAGCCAAAGATATTCATTTATATCACCATTTATGATCGAGGATGATGAAAACATTTTTTAAAAAAGCGAATCCGGTGAAACAAAATGACAAGGATTAAGGATTAAGGATTCGTACTTTGTTTTACCCATGTCCAAAAATACTTCGAAAATAATCATATTGGTGTAAAATTCAAGAATGATCAAAACATGGATACAATCAAAGCTAGTATCCAGAATAGATATTTTGGACAAAAAGAAATTTTTTTATTTTTCGGTGAATAGTGCCGTATTCGTGAATAGTGTCAGTATCGTGAATAATTAGGTCGTATACGTGGATAGTAACCCCAAACACAACAAGTTCCAAATTTGATAAAAGTTCACCAATACTTAAGATAATGATATTGAAGAAAAAAATATCATTTAAGAAGAAAATAATACCCCTTACCTCAAAATAACCGTACTTTCCTCGATTGAATTTCAGGTATAGTCTTTGATGAAACCCACATAGTATAGCAACACTCAAAGTATACTCACAAGAATACGCTCGATAATTTAGAGAGAGAAAGAGAAAACTTTGTTTACGGTGTGATTTTCAATTCTAACTTAGCCCCTCTATTTATAGGAAAATGTTAGAGCCAAAGGAGACTAAATTAATAAATTATTATTATTTATTTTTCAAATCCACGCATGCTTTGAATATTTTGGGCAGCCATGTTGGAAGAATTCAAAGACCCATGTGTTTTACTCACACAACCAAAAAGTGGGTCCCACCCATTAATTTAATAAAATTATTTTATTTTCCGAAACTTCAACAATTCATAGAAAATAGCTCGGTTATCAGAAAAATTCAAAACACGCGACTTTTCATGGGAAATTCAATTCTCTACAACTTTGCAGAAGAAAATGTTTCCAAATTCCAAACAGAAATTGACCGAAATCTACAAACGGGCAATTTTACAGTCTATAATAAATTTTCGGTCAAGAATTGTGTCCACCGACACACAAAACATATGTTAAACATTTAATGCCACAAAATACTCTACCTCCTCATATACTCATATATCCCACATTCATTATAAAAATATCACCGTTAATATATTATTAAAATAATATATTTAAATGAATTATTTTATCAGAAAAAGATAAAATATTAATTTTCAACAATTGTCACATTAAAAAATTTCTCCATCTATATCCACATAAAATAAATATTTTCTTTATCATAATAATCAATAATTAATTATTCAAAAATAATATTATGAGAATCACAAATTATTTACAACCGGTAGTTCCCAAGAAAGAGGGGCTTTCAATAAGGATTTCTCCTTATCTTGGCGCAATTAGGTGACCAAACCTCTCCTTGATGCAGAACTTTCTAGACATTGCCAATAATGTTATCTGATAATATTATTCAAATAATATGAATTATTGATTTGATAATGGAAAATACTGTGTAATGACAATTATTGAAACAACAGCAATACAAAATATCAACGCAACAATTATTGAATCAATAAAATATAATATTGAACAGTAACTACTGTAACAATTATTGAGTAGTGCCTTCTTACGTAAGGATCAATAATTCAATAATACTATGCAATACCGTGTGCTACTGTGCAACCACGCGTATTACTGTATTTTAACCACCAGGTAACCCAACAGTGTTAACGGTAACAATTTACATCGTTATTTATAAAACTCAATCTTTGTCGTTTTCCTTCATCCAACCGTTTTCCGTTATGGGGCCCACCAATGACTGCTGCTGGCAGTAAAGACGGAGATTCCGACAAAAAGAATATTCCACGACCAAACGAATATTCCCACAATAACAATAATGCATATTTTATAACCACTTGCTTATTTTGTAAACTTTGCACATTTCACCCATAACCAAAGAATTATATCAAATTAACCCTTATTAATTTAGAATAATGAATAAAAGAAAATTCAATTTTATTTATAATAAGTTGGGGTCTTACAATTCACACTTACGTCATTAAGTTCCCGATTTAGGGTTTCAAGCACCGAATTAGGGTTTCGGATTCCCGGAACTGAAGTTTGGGTTTTCAGAACCGGTTTCTAGGGTTTCTTATTAATCGCTAGGGTTTTCTAACCGAACGTTGACGTTCTTAATATATATTTAGGGTTTGTTACAGATATCATTTATCTGGTCAACCCTTGACCCTTAATCACATACTGTACTTATATACACAGAACATATTCACGTATACACCTAATCCTGAATAATTCACCAAAATATTTCACAGAATTTTGAAATCCTCAAAATTCCTTCTTAAAAATATCAAACGCATACACTTATTTTCTGTCTAGGTTCTAATTTTGAACCGTAAATCAATTAATAAAAATTTTAAAAATATTCTAAATTCTCGGGTTGTCACACTATATCACCATTACATGCTTGAACACTTCAAACATTATTCTAATCATGTATTAAAGCTTAAGACGTTAATGTATACATGCTGCAAGGTTCTGATTCCAAATAAAATAGTCAGGCTGTTCTGGCGTGTAGCGCGACCGCGCTGAATTTAGACTATGGAGTGGCGTGGTCGTGCTGCTCCCTGTCAAACACAGACCTTAGTTTTCATTTATTCAGTTCCATTCTAAGCATGCGAGGTACTAATATACATATTATACACATATTAACAGATGTTAGACTAGGTATTACATTCCTTATACTTATTTCAAGATTTCTTTCACTTCATGTAGTTTTATTTGAAAAAATTTCCATTCTACAAGGCTAAGGGAGTTTGTTATGCAAACGATTAACACTATTACCCATTATAACATATAATGATGTTAAACAATTTTTACTACGCATGCTTGCATGTATTTAGTTCATTTACGCATAGATAGTATAGTCCTCTACTTGAAAACTCATTTTAAATCATGCTTGAATAATCTATAGTATGCCTAACGATATAACCCAACATATTAGTCACATGCTAAGGCATAAAAAAGCTTGATATGTTTGTATATAAGGTCAGAATATAATTTACACAATGCTCACCACAATTAGTTTCCAATTCTTTAAGTTTTCTTTGAATACACATACTAAACCAAGCTAAGATGACTTACTATAACCAAAATAACGTCAATCCATATGTTAGGGTCATTTATATGCATAATCAAACCAAAATAACATGTTCATGACAACACAAGGCAAACAAAATCAGTTTCCAAGACTAGCATTGTGACACCCCCAAATTCGAGTACTTAAATTCCCACATGATTTGGTGTTCACTATACAACATCATATGTCTATCTACCCATAATAAATGAAAGCATTAATAGATAGAAATAAATCCTCTCCTTAAGGAGTTACATCGTAAAAGTACATAAATCCCAGGTCATACTAACCTTAAATCTTAACTGCGGAAACATAAACAATTAATCATCTTACACATCATTAACATAAGTCTAAAATAGAAATACATCATCACATAAAATAACAAGTCTTCATCACTTGTTAATCTTGCCCATGCCTTTGCTAGTAGAAGGCTCGTCGGACCTTTCGTTCTTAACTGCAATGTTATTATTACGCAAGAGTGAGCACGATTGCCCACAAATATAATAATGAAATAACAATATAATAACATGCGAGTGAATCAAAGACTTCTGGAATAAAAGCTCAACTTTTGAATCAAGAATAAATAACAAGAATCAAAAGATTTCTGAGGGTCATAAGACCTTGAAGTATGTCCTAGGTTATCAAGGATTATACTTGACACCTTTAACAGTCATAAGACTATGGACTCTTCTACTCGTACTTAGGGGGGTCAGCCCTTAGTACCATACTGTGCATAATATCTGAACGCTAACGCATAAGAAATCCCTATACAGGGTTGTTCATCTCAGTTTGACATTAGAGTCTGCACCAAAGGAAGTTTGGTTTGGATAAATCAATAAGGGTTCGAAATTTTAGAACGTTCATCAACTATGGACTAGTCGAATCAATAAGGGTTCACTAGTCTAACAAGGTTCAACAATAAATGATATTTAAATTGAATAACAATCTCAAGAGGTATACAATAGAACAAGTATTGTATAACAGAATCATACTTTGAAAAGATAAATAATCTTTAATATAACAAATTGAACTTGGTTAACAATAATGAGAAGTTACTCGACGTAAATTATAAACTTGAATAATGATAACAAGTAGGGTTAGGAAACTTGTCTCGTGCGTAGATTACACGTTAATTATACTTGTTCCTCGATTTAATCCTACATACCATTCATGTTCACAATACCAGTCAATTATAACGTAACTAGTCATTACAAGTTCATTCTTTTCGTCTAACTCGGATTATGACTATACTTAGTCAAATTACCACATTTATTGTCACCTAATTTTACACTTCATGAACAATAAGTTAACTATGTGTTTAATCATTCAATCCACACGTAAATGTGTTATTGACATATTAATAACTTATTTTAATGTCTCCTTATACTTCTAACATATTTTTATGTTCATTAAATTAGGTTACTATCACATTCATGGACTTGAACACTTTAAAAAATTCATTTCTGGACATTCTGCAGAGTGGCGCAACTTATAGGCTTGTACTTGGCGTTGCGGCGCCACTTATAGGCTTGTATTTGGCGTTGCGGCGTGGTGGTATTATGACATGGGTTTTAATACTATGACGAGGTATGCCTGAAGACGGACGGGACTTAATGCAGAATCAGCCATGCGTGCTTGGTGAACAATACAAGTTCTGCAATTCGCGAAAAATTGCAGAACATGGCCAAAACCTCCAATTAAATTATTTCTACACGAATTTAGACATACCCAAACATTGTAATACATATATACTTACTACTCAACCCTTCTAGCATGATTTTAACATGTTATAACACATAATTTGCATAATAAAAACATATAATTTACTGTTCTTGATATTTTTGAATGTTTTGAATACAAAACATGAAAATCAACACTCTGAGTTCATTATAAATAAGAATACATTCATTTGAAGTTTGTTTTCTTCATTTTAATATGCATAATTATATACAAGTGTAAATTTATGATACCACTTATGATTATCGTGTTAAATTTGGTATGTAAGGCCATATGGCCATATTTTCATACTCTGTGACTTTGAATAAACTATCTACGACATATATTTTTATAAAACTGATGTTATGGTTCATACAACATAGTAAAAACATACTACGTTAACATATTAACACATACATCCACATAATCACTACTCTTTTCGATTACAGAGACTTAAACAATTAACTTAAAAGCCATTTTCATGAAACTTTAAATGACGTAAATAAAAAATTGGTTGAAGAATTTACCCAAAGCGTAGAGTGTAGATTAGTAGGGACGATCCTTTCTCAGTTACTTCTTCAATCAACAACTCTCAATATTTCCTTAACAATTTCTAAATTCTCTCTGATTTTCCTTTTTCCAGACTTAGCAAAAATGAAAATAAAGAAGACGTATAATAAAGGAAACTGACGTAGTTGTGGTCAGTTAACCGATCAAGGGTTAAATGCCATCAACCTCCACTAAGGCCTTGTTTGGTCATTCTTAAAACTCAAACCCATTTAATTTAATTAATCCTTATACTAAAGTTGAATAATGTCACACCCCTTTATAAAATAAATCAAATATTTAATTTAATTTGAATAAAATATAATAATTTCTCATTAATTCACATAGTCACATAATTAATTTTCCCATTTATTAATTATGTCAAATTATTAAATCTCTAATTAATTATTAAATTAATTAAAATAATGTTATGCTTATTAAATATTTTATTTAATTCAGTAAGCTCACATAATTACATAATTTGAATAATAAGAATTATCCTCATTAATTTAATAAATATAACACATATAATTAAATTAATCTGCCACAACTTCATCAATTAATTATCTAATCCAATAATTAAATCATCGAGAATATTTATTTAATTCAATAAATATTAAAATTAAGTTACAAAAATCTCGTTCGTCAGATCTTTCCCCCCTTAAAAGGATTCTGTCCCCAGAATCATGACTCAATCAATTCGACACGTTACATTCTCCCCCCTTTACAAAGATTCTATCCACAGAATCGCTTACACGTAAATTAAGTAAATGATTGAGGATAATTCTTCATCATATTCTCTTCGAGTTCCCACGTTGCTTCTTCAGCGTTGTGGTTTCTCCAAATTACTTTAACAGAAGGTATTACTTTATTTCTGAGAAATTGTTCTTTTCGGTCAACAATCTGAACGGGAATTTCTTCATAGGATAAGTCATTCTCAAAATGGATGGGTTCATATTCAATTACATACTTGTAATCGGGTTTGTAGGGTCGTAAAACTTAAACATGCAATACATTGTGGACATTCTCGAGTGCTGGAGGTAAGGCTACCTCATACGCAACTTCTCCGATTCTTCGTAGTACTTCAAAGGGACCAATGAATCTTGGGCTTCATTTCCCTTTCTTTTCGAACCTGATCTTTCCCTTCCAGGGAGAGACCTTCAAGAACACATAGCTACCCGATTCAAACTTAACATTTTTACGGTGTGGATCGGCGTATTTCTTCTGCCTATCTTGAGCTGCTACCAGTCTTGTTCGGATCACTTTGACTATTTCTGATGTCTGCTGCACTAATTCTGGACCTAGTAATTGTCTCTCGCCAAATTCATCCCAGTTTAGCGGAGTTCTGCACTTTCTATCGTATAACGCTTCATAAGGCGGCATGCCAATACAAGCGTGGTAATTGTTGTTGTAGTCGAACTCTACGAGCGGTAGGTGATCATCCCAATTTCCTTTAAAGTCCATTACACAAGCTCTTAACATATCTTCCAATTTCTGAATCATTCTTTCACTCTGCCCATATGTCTGAGGGTGATCGGAAGGAAATGTGCGGATTTCGTCAATCAGTCAACGATAACCCATACTGCGTCATAGCCTTTCTGAGTTTTCGAAAGGCCAACCACGAAATCCATCGTAATATGTTCCCATTTCCACTCTGGAATCTCCAACGGTTGTCGTAACCCACTCGGCCTCTGATGTTCTGTTTTTACTTTCTAACAAGTCAGACACTTGGCAACACACTCTGCAACATCTTGTTTCAGATTTGTCCACCAGAAATGTTGTCGAAGATCTTGGTACATCTTGGTACTACAAGGGTGAATCGAATATCGTGAGCTATGAGCCTCGCTCAAAATTTCTTCCTTAATCTCTGTTACCGGCAGTACCCAAATTCTGCTCTCAAATCTCAATATTCCTTCCTTATCCATCTTGAATCTCGGTTCGGTTCCTTCATATATCTTCTTTGTCACCTTTTTACATTCTTCATCCTGAAGCTGAGCCTCCTTTACTTTATCTAGTAGAGTTGTACCAGATTGCATTTGGAACAGCTTCTCATTAATTTCCATAAGATACTTCACTTCCAGTTCTAACTTCTCCATGGCTGAAATTAGCTCCTTTTGAGCGGTCAACATCATCAATTTCTTCCGACCCTTTCTACTTAAGGCGTCCGCAACCACATTTGCCTTACCCGGATGGTATAAAATTTCACAGTCGTAGTCCTTAATTAATTCCAACCACCTTCTTTGTCGCATATTCAAGTCCTTCTGTGTAAAAATATATTTCAGACTCTTGTGGTCTGTATATATATTTCACACTTCTCCCCATAGAGTTAGTGCCTCCAGATTTTCAACGCAAAAACCACTGCAGCTAACTCCAAGTCATGAGTCGGATACCCCTTCTCATAATCATTTAATTGTCGTGCGCAATGACTCTGCCATTTTGCATAAGCACACAGCCAAGTCCTTTATGCGACGCATCACTATAAACAACAAAATTTCTTGTATCATCCAGAAGAGATAACACAGGTGCTGTACTCAACCTCTTCTTCAATTCTTGAAAGCTTTCCTCACACTTTTTCGTCCAAACAAATTTCACAGCTTTTCGAGTCAAATTCGTTAATGGAGTTGAGATCTTGGAAAAGTCTTGAATGAATCTTCGGTAATATCCTGCCAATCCAAGAAAACTTCGTACTTCCGATGGCGTTCTCAGTTGATCCCAGTTTATCACGGCTTCGACTTTGGATGGATCTACCAAAATTCTGTCTTTATCAATCACATGTCCAAGAAATTGTACTCGCTCAATCCAAAATTCGTATTTCGAAAACTTGGCATACAACTTCTCCCTTCTCAATGCCTCTAACTTTAATTTCAAATGCTCTTCATGTTCCACTACAAATTGTCATCTATAAATACCACTACAAATTTGTCCAAAAATGGCTTGAACACTTCATTCATTAAGCCCATAAATGCTACAGGAGCATTCGTTAGACCGAATGACATAACCAAAAATTCGTAGTAACCGTATCGCATTCTGAACGCTGTCTTCGGTACGTCCTCAGGCCTCTCCTTCATTTGATGATAACCACTCCTCAAGTCTATCTTTGAAAAGTATCTCGCTCCTTTCAATTGATCGAACAAGTCATCAATCCTCGGTAATGGATATCTATTCTTAATCGTGACCTTATTCAGTTCTCTATAGTCGATGCAAAGCCGCATCGTCCCGTCCTTTTTCTTCACAAACAACACCGGCGCTTCCCACGGTGATACGCTCGGTTGAATGTACTTCTTGTCCAGTAATTCTTGTAGTTGTACCATCAACTCTTTCATCTCTACCGGTGCCATTCGGTACGGGGCTTTTGATATTGGAGCAGTTCCTGGTGCCAAATCGATCACGAAATCAACCTCTCTATCAGGCAGAAGTCCTGGCAAATCATCCAGAAATACGTCTGCGAAGTCCCTCACTATTGGTATCTCATTTACTTTCGGATTCTCTTTACGACTGTCGACTATGTAAGCTAAATATCCTACACAGGCTTGTCTTAACAACTTCCTGGCCTGCATCATCATCAGATAACTCGCTTGTCTATGCGACTTGCTACCATAAAACACAACCTTTGACGGAGTCATAAGGTTAATACGCTTCTTCTGACAATCAATTACAACCCCGTAATTGAATAACCAGTCCATTCCCAAGATAACGTCAAATTTTCCCAAGTCGAATAGGGATAAGATCTACGTTCATGATATTACCCTTAATATCCACTCTATAGTTCTTATGTACGTACTTAACAGGGATTATTTCTCTATTCGCAATTTCTATGTTCATGGGGTATTATAACTCATCCTTAGGCAACTCTAAGTTCTTAGCAAAGTCATCGAATATAAATGAACAAGTGGCACCCGAATCAAATAATATGTAAGCATTAACTTTATTGATCGGAATGATACCTGACACTACATCACGAGACTGCACTGCATCTTGCACCGTCATGTTGAATGTCCTGGCGGTCGGTCGGTTGGTTGCAGTTTATCCTGTGATAGTCAGAGCACTTCCACCGCTGTTTCCTCTATATCCTCCTGACCCTGCCCCTCCAGATCCCTTCTTAGGATAGTCTCTTGCCAGATGATCCTTTGAGCCACAAGTGAAGCAGGCACCCTTCTTTGGGTTAGGACAGTTAGGTGCTATATGGCCTTTTTGACCACAATTTTAGCACACTCGTTTACCCTTTATACACACTCCTAAATGAGCTTTCCTGCAGGTCGGGCATGCTTCGATCCTCTTCTTCTGACCTCCTTGCTGATTTTCGGTTGACGAGTTGTCAGACCACCTTCTCTTCTGATTATTATTACCACCTCCCGTGTTACTTCCACTAGCCTTGTTATTTCCTTCACTTTCACTCTTCTTTCTCTTCTAATCCTGATTATATTTGGTTACCGAATCGCTTCCACCTTCAGCGAGTATGGCTTTCTCTAGTACTCCCGTAAATATCTTCAACTGAAATAACAACACTTTACTATACAACCAGGGCTTTAATCCTTGTTTAAACCTTCTTGCTTTTCTCTCATCTGTGTGTACTTGATATGTGGCAAACCTAGCCAACTCATTGAATCTTGCAGCATAGTCTAGTATGGACATATTCTCCTGTTTCAACCCCAGAAACTAAACCTCCATTTGGTTCTACGAGCTGGTCAGGAAATACATCTCGAAAACATCCCTTTGAACCTCTTCCAGGTAATCACACCTTCTCCTCACAGACCTTGTTTGCTTGCCACCAATAACTAGCTTCAGATTTCAACATGAACGTTGCAAAATCGGTTTTCTGATCCTCTCTGACTCTTGCGACATCAAAAACCTTTTCCATCTCCATAACCCATGTTTGAGCCTCGATTGGGTTCATGGAGCCTTTAAACTCTAGCGGTCCCACCACCTTGAAATCTTTGAACGTCGTATTCGGTGGAGCTTGAGGTTGATTATTCATCGCTCCAGCTAGTAAGTTCACCAATTATTGAATGGGGTTAGCATTGGCGTTGTTGTCGTTATTCGTCGATTCTTCTTGAGCTGCTTGACGGTTTTGTCTTCTTCTCAGTGGCATATTTTTGTTAAAATATATGCTTATTAGATCTTTATTAATTTCTCGAAATAGTTAAGGCTTAACTCAACAATTTAACATAATCACTTAACACATTATCTTCAATAACTTGATATAATTATTCAAATCAAAAGTTTTAACATCAAATGATAGCATCACTGCTATTTACATCAACTATCCCGAGATAAAGAATCTACAGGATTTAAAACATTAAAATATTCCTTTGTTTATAAACACATCGGAATTTACATCTAAATACCAGATAAGTTTTTCACATAATTAAACAAATCCTATCACTGTCTGTTAAGGCGCTAAATAGCCTTGCTACGTTCCTCTTCCATGATGCGGGACATCGTCCGTCGATCTAGCATATGTGATGGTAGTCCTTCAAACTGGATTGGGTACCTCATAACTCAATCCTGGGCCTCATCCATTGCATTTTGAAGTGTAGAGTACGTCTCCCCAAGCTTAGCCTTCTTCGCACGACAATCCTCTTCGCAAGATCAAGACGACGCGTGACTCTCTTACTTTTGACCCTCCCTCTGCTATGATCAGTCTTTCTGAGCTCTCTTTCAATTCCTTCTTCAACTTCTCTCTTTCTTCAGACTTCTCCTCGGGTTGACCCTTCTCGTGAACCAAATCTCACTCCACGTTTCCTAGACATGTGTGAAGAGTCACAACCTCTGTAAGACCCCAACTTTTTAATAAAAAATGAATTTTCTATAAATATCATTTTTGAATATTATGGAATGAATTTGATATAATGTTATAGTTGTGGGTAATATTTATAAATTTTGCAAAGTACGCAAGTTGTTATATAATATTCGATTGGTCGGAAAATATTCGTTTTAGCAAGGAATATTCGTACAACGGCACAATCATTGGTGGACCCCACAACGGAATTATTGTAGGATTGAAAAAACGACAAAAATACTTTATGAAAATAAAGGCGGAAGTTTCTGTTATTAGTTGAAACAAACACCGGTGTTAAAAGTACGATGTCTGGCCAGAGTTACCTGATAGCACTACGGTTTTGATTATTGATGCTTACGTGAGAAGTAACTCGGTTTTGTTTAATTATTACTACGATGAATTCTTTGCATAGTATCTCACGTTATTTGATTCAATTATTGTCAATATTTTATATATTATTAAATCAATAATTGAGACGACAAAATTATTAATATTATTATTTGTAATATTAACGATGTCAGAAGTTACATCGAGGAGAGGTTTGGTCACCTAATTGGGCGCCGATAGGAGAAATCCTTTTGGAAAGCCCCTCTTTCACAGGAGCGACACAGTCGATTAATATTGTGAATTATAATAATGATGATAAATGTTGTTAATATATATATATATATATATATATATATATTGAAGAAAATTTTTATGAAGTATTTGTTGGACCCCCATTTACCCATTTTTCAAAATAATCGGTAGGAAGTTATAAAGTATATTTATATGTGTGTGCCGTGTGGGTGTGTGCAAGTGTGATAAAAAAATATTTATATATATATATAAAGCATTCAAGTGGGTAATGGTGGGGGGATTTTTTGTAGTGCTGCGGTAGGAGTACTATTATTTATTAATTATATATATATATATATATAGGTTTGACAAAGTTCGCATAAGGGTATCAATTAATTCAACCGGTGTTCTTTTTTTTCAAAGAACATGTGATAATTATATATATATATATATATATATATTATATAATAAGTTTTGTTTTTTATGAAAAATAGAATATATTATATTTTATTTAATTATTATATTAATACTTTGAAAAATTAGACGCCTGAAGAGTTTTCTGTCTGTGAATGCGAGAATTATTTTGTCAGCGATTTTTCTTAAACAGTACCCCTTCAATTCTCCTATAAATAGGATGCTTAGTTAGAATTAAACACACACCAGAATTTTCAGAGAATTCTCTTCTATAATCTTGAGCATATTTCTTTAGAGTTTAAGAAAGCTTTGAGTGTAGTGCAAGTTTTCTTCAAGTATATCCCTGCCCTACCTGTCAGAGTACTCTTCTTTATAATGTAAGGGGTATTATTTCTTTTATATTTATGAAGAGAACTTTTGTTATTCCATTCTTTATTATTCTCTTTGGAATAACGATATCTGCGGACTACCCTATACTTGGTGACATTCTTCTAATATTCCGTCTTTATTATTATTACATTTGAATATCTCTGTCATGCATGCGTTTTCGTCGGACTGGTTAAAATCTTTATTATTATTACATTGGAATATCACGTCTATCGTTTCTGTGGGACTGGTTCCGTCTTTATTATTACTGTTGGAACATCACCGCCGGTGCAATTTAATTTCGCTTAATCGATTAGATTACTTATTATTACATTGGAATAACTCGTCATGAAAAGTACCGCATGCATGGTGATTTCTTTTTTATTCCATTCGTTATTATACTCGGTTGGTTAAAGTTTTGACTTCTATACTCCATCAAATTAGTGGAATATCCTTGATATTTGCGCTTCATCCGATATCTTTTCATGGAAATATTCTTACGAGCATTCTTGAATTTTACTATACAAAGCAAGTATCATGTTGACAATTTGGTCATTATTAGTTCTGGATAAATTAATTCTTGAACTTTTTTATTGAATTCTTATATCATTGTCATCATCCTCATGTTTATATTATGTTGAAAGTCATCTATGGCTCAGGTGCATAGATGGACTTGAGTATGATTATGACCGTGGGATTATTCGATTGTGTAATCTTAACCGTAATGTTACAAATGATGTGGAAAAAGTCCTCATTGACCCGTAGTGTATTGATGGGACGATTGTTGGCATGATCATGACCATTGATGAATACACGAATATCCTTGGCTGTGGTGCATGGATAATTTATGGTTGTGATACTAACGAATATCATTAGCCGTAGTGCAGGGATGATATGGATTATTTATTAAGCTGAGCCTCAGCGATAAAAGTCATGAAAACCCTTTTAAATCATAGAAGATAGTAGATTTTATTCTCTATTTGACTCTTCTAATGGATTGTTTGTTCCGCTGCAGTTAAACTTGATGTTTGTTATATTTTATCAGTTTAACACTGTTGAAGGCTAATGATAATTTATTATGCATTATCTTAGTCATAATATTTCTTCTTTGGGCTAGTTGAGCTCACCCTTTTGCTTTCATTGTTCTCTTCAGGAAATGAGAACGTAGCAGGGACTAGTCGGGGAACGGAGTGACGGGCCAGATGATAGCATTAGTAGTCCTCACTATTCTATGAAATAGTGTAATAATAAATGTAATGAGGACCCCATTGAGTTTGTATATTGTCTAGATGACAATATTTGTATTAAAACTCACAGTATATGTTTAGTCATATTTTACATGACTGTTGTATAATTAAGTTGTATTTGAATTTTGTACCATGTATTTGGCGACTCAGGATGGGAGATGTATACCTATTTTGGGGGCGTCACAGTTGGTATCAAAGCTTAGGGATATGATCCCTGGCTAAGATATGAGAATAGAACTAGGAGGGGAGAGACGGGGAATTCCTTCGCTAGTATGACCTACCTAAGTTTTTTTTGGTATTTAATTGGTCGGTCAGAATATAGGGATAATATATTACATGTCAATTAACCTTTTGTTTTGTGGCAGTATCTGAAAATGACATCCGAGAATGTTGAGAATAGCAATGGAGCACATGCAACCGTTGATTCACCACATATCAATAATCAGGATAATGTGCATCAGGAAGGCGACAATCCTCATACGAACAACAATACTGACCAAATAATGAATAATGGAATGTTCAGAGGCTTTATGCAATTCATACAACAGCAGGCGAGAGCGGCTCCTGTCCAAAATGTAGGTGGAAACACTGGAAACTCTCGGACGGTCACCGCTAAACAGTTCAAGGAGCTGGGACCACCGGAGTTTATTGGAGAACCAAAACCACTTAAGGCGGAAGCATGGATAAAGCGAGATCACCAAGATATTTGATGTCTTGGGATCCTACGAGGAGCAAAAGGTTCCCTTGCACGCCTTTTATGTTGCGAGAGAGGCGGATTACTTGTGGGAATCGGTAAAGCGTACTCAACTCCGCCAGCCTTGAAAATGTCTTGGGAGAAGTTCCAAGAACTATTCAACGACAAGTACTTTCCCGAAAGTATTCGTCACATGAAGGAGGTGGAGTTCATCAAGTTGGAACAGAATAATATGATCGTGTCGCAGTACAAAGAAAAGTTTGCCGAGTTATCCCGGTTTGCGTCCCACTTGGTGGATAATGAAGAGAGAATGACGCGGATGTTTTTAAGAGGTTTGAAGTCGGAGATACGTCAACATCTTATTTCTCATAAACTGTATTTGTATTCGGATGTTGTAAATAGGGCTCGATTAGTGGAGCGCGATAACGAGTCAACGCAACCAAAAGAGCGGTAATTGACAAAATGATAATACGGTGAGAGAGCGATCATGAGCGGTGACAACAAGCGTGGAGGGAATCAATAAGCGAGAAATGGTAACCACTTGGTGGTAATCGAGGCCAAAATAATAAGAATGGACATTTCAAGAAGAGGAGATTCAACAATGATGGAAAGACTTGACCAAAGACCCGTTGTTAAGGAAGGAGAAGCGACCACCTATCATATGCTTCAAATACGGAGGGAGGACACATCGGGTCCAAGCTGCGCGATCTGAGTCAAAGCATGTTATAATTGTGGAAGAGAAGGTCACTTAGCCGATTTTGTCTTTCACCGAAGACAAGTTCAGCGGATGGAGGCACCAAAGGCCGTCCCAGAAAAGTCAAAGCCGGTAGTGCAAAGGAGAGCGTTCGTTGTGACCTCCCAAAAAGCAAGGAACCCGAATGAGGTCATCACGGGTAAGCTTATCATAAACTCTAGCGAAGTCTATACTTTATTTGATACCGGTTCTACCCATTCTTTTATTTCTCCTACTTGCGCTCAACGATTAAATTTGACTCCGGAGAAATTAGACTTTGACCTATCCGTGGAAACTCCGTTGGGAGAAACCTTTATTACATCCACTGTTTATAAGTCTTGTTTGGTTCAAATCGGTACCCTCGCATTACCTGTCAATCTTATTTCATTAAAAATACTTGCATTTGACGTCATTCTAGGGATTGATTGGTTAACTACTCATCATGCAAAAATTAATTGTTTTCGTAAGGTTGTTAGCTTTCATATTCCTAACCAACCTATTATGCGAATTCAAGCAACTAAACCATTAAAATCAATCAATGTCATTTCAAGCCATAAAGCTATTCGTTTATTGAAAAATGGATGTCAAGTTTTCTTAGCTCATGTTACGGATCTAAACAAAAATACGTCAATTTTGAATGATAATTCTGTTGTTAATAAATTTCCTGACGTATTCCTCGAAGAACTTCCTGGCCTACTCCCAGAGCGTGAAATTGAATTTTGTATCGACCTGGAACCTGGTACAAAACCCATTTCAAAAGCCCCATATCGAATGGCTCATATTGAACTACAGGAGTTAAAAACCCAAATGCAGGAATTGTTAGACATTGGCTTTATTCGTCCTAGTACTTCTCCTTAGGGTGCTCCTGTTCTATTCATGAAGAAGAAAGATGGGAGTATGCGACTTTGTATTGATTATCGGGAGTTGAATCATGTCACCATCAAAAATAGGTACCCATTGCCACGTATTGATGACTTGTTTGACCAGTTGCAAGGAGCCAAATTCTTTTCAAAGATTGATCTTCGTTCCGGATATCACCAATTGAAGATTAGAACCGATGATATTCCAAAGACGGCTTTCAGAACTCGGTACGGGCATTATGAATTCCTAGTCATGTCCTTTGGATTGACTAATGCTCCTGTTGCCTTCATGGATATGATGAACCGAGTATTCAAGGAATATTTGGATCACTTTGTGGTTGTCTTTATTGATGACATCCTTATTTATTCCAAAAGTTATGAAGAACATGAGCAACACTTGAGGCTGACACTCCAAAAGCTTTGTGAATACAAGCTTTATGCCAAGTTGAAGAAATGCGAGTTCTGGCTTGAGGAAGTAGCATTCCTTGGGCACGTAGTATCAAGTCATGGAATATCTGTTGACCCAGCAAAAATTGAAGCAATTTAAAGCTGGGACCAACCTAAATCAGTGACCGAAGTACGTAGCTTTCTCGGTTTAGCTGGTTATTATCGGAGATTTGTGGAAGGATTTTCTCGAATCACTACTCCATTAACTCAGCTGATTCGGAAAGATACAAAGTTCGGTTGGAGCGAAGAATGTGAGAAGAGTTTTCAAGAACTCAAGAGGAGACTCATTTCAGCACCTGTTCTGACAATACCATCTGGCTCGGAGGGATTTGTCATCTACAGTGATGCTTCAGGCAAAGGGTTGGGATGTGTTCTCATGCAACATGCGAAAGTCATAGCCTATGCCTCGCGACAACTCAAAGAATATGAGAGGAATTATCCTACTCATGATCTAGAGTTAGCAGTTGTTGTCTTCGCACTTAAAATTTGGAGGCAGTACTTGTATGGGGAGAAAGTGGAGATCTTTACGGATCATAAAAGCCTCAAATATTTCTTCATTCACTCAAAAGGATCTCAACATGCGACAACGACGTTGGCTTGAACTGTTGAAAGATTATGATCATACCATCCAATACCATCCTGGAAAAGAGAACGTGGTAGCTAACGCATTGAGTAGAAGATCATATGCAAATACGAAAGCGATATTGTTAAATATTAAAGGCCCTTTTGTGTGACTTGCAAAGGATGGAGATAGAGTTAAAGACTCCAGGGACCCATGTGATGATGGCGAATATACGAGTAGAACCGACTTAAATTGATAGAGTTAAAGCTGCTCAAGCTACAGATCCGGAGCTGATGTGTATGAGAAAGAAAGTGCAAGAACGTGCTATGCCAGAAGCAAGAATCGATGAAGAAGGAATAGTTCGAGTCAACTCCAGACTTTGTGTTCCTAACGACCCTGATTTAAAGTATAAAATCATGATGGAGGCGCACAACACACTGTTTGCAATCCATCCTGGGAGTACCAAAATGTATCATGATCTTCGTCATACATTTTGGTAGAGCAATATGAAGAGAGAGATAGCGCTGTTTATCTCAAGGTGTCTAACTTTTCAACGAGTTAAAGTAGAGCATCAAGTACCAAAAGTTCCATTACAACCACTTGAAATTCTAGAATGGAAGTGGGAGCACATTACCATGGATTTCGTTACCGGTCTTCCTAAGGTTTCTCAAGGCATAGATGCGATTTGGGTCATTGTTGATAGATTGACCAAGTCTGCTCATTTCTTACCAATACGAGAAACTTATACACTTGAACGTCTTGCTCGTATATACATAAACGAGATTGTAAGACTGCATGGTATGCCAGTATCCATAGTTTCTGATCGAGACCCAAGATTCACTTCACGATTTTGGGTTAGTTTGCAAAAAGCTATGGGCACGGATTTACGATTTAGCTCGGCATATCATCCTCAAACAGACGAACAGTTGGAGAGGACTATTCAAACTCTTAAAGATCTATTAAGACTCTGTGTCCTTGATTTTAAGGGAAGTTGGGACAAGTTCTTACCATTGGTGGAGTTTTCCTACAACAACAGTTATCAAGCAAGTATTGGCATCTCTCCGTTCGAAGCGTTGTATGGAAGAAAGTGTCCGTTCTCGATGTCTGTTGGGATGAGGTGGGTGAAGCAACGTTGTTGGGACCGGAGTTGGTACGTATGACTACGGAAAAGATTCAAATAATCCGACAACGTATAAAAACCTCACAAGATCGACAAAAGAGTTATGCTAATCTTCATCGAAAGGACGGGGAATTCGATATAGGAGATCATGTGTTGTTACGTGTTGCTCCATGGAAAGGAGTTACGAGATTTAGAAAGAGAGGAAAGCTCAATCCTCGATTCATCGGCCCATTTTTAATCCTCGATCGAGTAGGAACTGTGGCCTATAGACTTGCTTTACCGCCAAGTATGTCTCGTGTTCATAACGTTTTTCACATATCTATGTTACGTAAATATGTGAAAGACCCGCACCACATTATTGAGTTAGAACCAGACAAAATAGTGGAAGATTTAATGTATGAAGAGGTTCCTGTTCAAATCTTGGATAAGAAGGAACATATTTTACGCTCCAAGGTTATACCTCAAGTCAAAGTTTTGTGGAGAAACCACGATGTTGAGGAAATGACCTGGGAGTTAGAATCTGAAATGAGATCAAGGTATCCTTACCCCTTTGATATACCAGGTACGTACCCTAATTTCGAGGGCGAAATTTCATAAGAAGGGGAGGTTGTAAGACCCCAACTTTTTCATAAAAAATGAATTTTCTATAAATATCATTTTTGAATATTATGGAATGAATTTGATATAATGTTATAGTTGTGGGTAATATTTATAAATTTTGCAAAGTATGCAAGTTGTTATATAATATTCGATTGGTTTGGGAATATTCGTTTTAGCATGGAATATTCGTGATAACTAAGACAATTATGGTGGACCCTAAAAGCGGAATTATTGTCGGATTGAGAAAACGACATAAAAAATACTTTATGAAAATAACGGCGGAAGTTTTACCGTTAATCTGTTGAAACACCCGGTGTTAAAAGTACAAGAATCGCGTGTAGTTACAAAGAGTAACACGGTTTTGATTATTGATGCTTACGTGAGAAGTCGGTTTTGTTCAATTATTGCTACTGATTATTCTTGCAAGATCTCACGTTATTTGATTCAATTATTGTCAATATTTTATATATTATTAAATCAATAATTGAGATGACAAAGTTATTAATATTATTATTTGCAATATTAACGATGTCTAGAAATTCTATCAAGGAGAGGTTTGGTCACCTAATTGCGCGCCAATAGGGAGAAATCCTTATTGGAAAGCCCCCTCTTTCCTAGGAACGACCTGGTCGATTAATATTGTGAATTATAATAATGATGATAAATGTTGTTAAAAAAAATATATTGAAGAAAACTTTTATGAAGTATTTGTTGGACCCCCATTTACCCATTTTTCAAAATAATCGGTAGAAAGTTATAAAGTATATTTATATGTGTGTGCCGTGTGGGTGTGTGCAAGTGTGATAAAAAAATATTTATATATATATATATATAAAGCATTCAAGTGGGTAATGGTGGGGGGGGGATTTTTTGTAGTGCACGGTAGGAGTACTATTATTTATTAATTATATATATATAGGTTTGACAAAGTTGGCATAAGGGTATCAACTAATTCAACCGATGTTCTTTTTTTTTCAAAGAACATGTGAAAAATATATATTAAAATTTTTGTTTTTTATGAAAATAAAATATATTATATTTTATTTGATTATTATATTAATACTTTGAAAAATTAGACGTCTGAAGAGTTTTCTGTCTGTGAATGCGAGAATTATTTCGTCAGTGATTTTTCTTAAACAGTACCCCTTCAATTCTTCTATAAATAGGATGCTTAGTTAGAATTGAAAACACACCAGAATTTTCAGAGAATTCTCTTCTATAATCTTGAGCGTATTTCTTTAGAGTTTAAGAAAGCTTTGAGCGTAGTGCAAGTTTTCTTCAAGTATATCCTCGCCCTACCTATCAGAGTACCCTTCTTTATAATGTAAGGGGCATTATTTCTTTTTGTATTTATGAAGAGAACTTTTGTTATTCTATTCTTTATTATTCTGCTGGAATATCTAGTAAACGCGGACTACCCTATACTTGGTGACATTCTTCTAATATTCCATCTTTATTATTATTACATTTGGAATATCTCAGATATCTGCGTTACACCAGGACCTAGTTAAAATCTTTATTATTATTACATTGGAATATCCCGTCTGCATGCGTTTTACGACCGGACTGGTTAAAATCTTTATTATTCTCATTGGAACATCATGGTCAATTTAATTTCGCTTTGACTCGATTCCGTTATATTTATTATTCTGTTGGAATAACCTGTCTATGCGAAATACCGCATGCATGGTGATTTCTTTTGTTATTCTATTCGTTATTATACTCAGTTAGTTAAAGTTTTGACTTCTATACTCCATAAAATTAGTGGAATATCCTTGATATTTGCGCTTCATCCAGTATCTTTTCATGAAAATATTCTTCTGAACATTCTTGAATTTTACTCTACAAAGCAGTATCATGTTGACAATTATGTCTTTATTAGTTCCTGGATAAATTAATTCTTGAGCTTGTTTTATTGAATTCTTATATCATTGTCATCATCCTCGTGTTTATATTATATTGAAAGTCATCTGTGGCCTATAGTGCATAGATGGACTTGGTATGATTATGACCAGGGATTATTCGGTGTAATCATGACCGTAATGTTAAAAATGATGTGGAAAAAGTCCTCATTGACCCGTAGTGTATTGATGGACAGTTGTTGGCATGATCATGACAATTGATGAATACACGAATATCCTTGGTTGTGGTGCATGGATAATTTGTGGTTGTGATACTAATGAATATCCTTGGCCGTAGTGCAAGGATGATGTGGATTATTTATTAAGCTGAGTCTCAGCGATAAAAGTTATGAAAAACCTTTTAAATCATAAAAGATAGTAGATTTTATTCTCTACTTGACTCTTCTAATGGATTGCTTGTTTCGCTGGAGTTAAACTTGATGTTTGTTATATTTTATCAGTTTAATAATCATTGAAGGCTAATGATAATTTATTTCGCATTATCTTAGTCATAATATTTCTTCTTTGGGCTAGTTGAGCTCACCCTTTTGCTTTCATTGTTCTCTTCAGGAAATGAGAACGTAGCAGGGACTAGTCAGGGAACGGAGTGACGGTCCAGATGATAGCATTTGTAGTCCTGGCTATTCTATGAAATAGTGTAATAATAAATGTAATGAGGACCCCATTGACTTTGTATATTGTCTAGATGACAATATTTGTATTAAAACTCACAGTATATGTTTAGTCGTATTTTACACGACTGTTGTATAATTAAGTTGTATTTGAATTTTGTATCATGTATTTGGCGACTCAAGATGGAAGATGTATACCTATTTTGGGGGCATCACAACCTCCCTATCCTTCTGCTCTATGGTAATCTGCTAAATAATCGCCCGCTCAGTCTGATCCTGGACAGTGTCACGTAACTCTACGTTACGGTCATATAGTTCGTCGTACATCTCAGCATCAATGGAGTTCGATGGGAACTCCTCTTCTTCCTCTTCCTCCTCGGGATCCTCCTTTGGATCAGTCTCAGGCTCATGCTCCTGACCAATAACAGTGATCAACGGAGATGGCTCTCTCTGTACCAACTGCTCCCTGACGACATGAATGTCTCGGGGCTCCTCCTCTGTAGGTACTCGGGGTTCCTCCTCCCCAGCTCGACTAGCTCCTTCAACATCCGACATCCTGACAACACAGTTTCAAGTTTTACTTACTAAGTCGTACTAGTGAGCACATAATTTAACACATAAGCACATAAAGTCTTTTATTATCTTCAATTAATTAAGAAATTCATTTGTTAGAACTCGATAAGAGTTTTCCATCACTATGTTCTTCCTATAAGGATACTACCTAAGGTTGTTCCCCCACCTAAGATTCATAACCTACAGCTTTGATACCAACCTGTGACACTCCCAAATCCGGGTACTTAAATTCCCACATGATTTGGTGTTCACTATACAACATCATATGTTTATCTAGCCATAATAAATGAAAGCATTAATAGATAGAAATAAATCCTCTCCTTAAGGAGTTACATCATAAAAATACATAAATCCCAGGTTATACTAACCTTAAATCTTAACTGCGGAAACATAAACAATTAATCATCTTACACATCATTAACATAAGTCTAAAATAGAAATACATCATCACATAAAATAAAAAGTCTTCATCACTTGTTAATCTTGCCCTTGCCTTTGCTAGTAGAAGGCTCGTCGGACTTTTCGTTCTTAACTGCAATGTTATTATTACGCAAGAGTGAGCACGATTGCCCATAAATATAACAATGAAATAACAATATAATAACATGTGAGTGAATCAAAGACTTCTAGAATAAAAGCTCAACTTTTGAATCAAGAATAAATAACAAGAATCAAAAGATTTCCGAGGGTCATAAGACCTTGAACTATGTCCTAGGTTATCAAGGGTTATACTTGACACCTTTAATAGTCATAAGACTATGGACTTTTCTACTCGTACTTAGGGGGATCAGCCCCTAGTACCATACTGTGCATAATATCTTAACGCTAACGCATAAGAAATCCCTATACAGGGTTGTTCATCTCAATTTGACATTAGAGTCCGCACCAAAGGAAGTTTGGTTTGGATAAATCAATAAGGGTTCTGAAATTTAGAACGTTCATCAACTATGGACTAGTCGAATCAATAAGAGTTCACTAGTCTAACAAGGTTCAACAATAAATGATATTCAAATTGAATAACAATCTCAAGAGGTATACAATAGAACAAGTATTGTATAACAGAATCATACTTTGAAAAGATAAATAATCTTTAATATAACAAATTGAACTTGGTTAACAATAATGAGAATTTACTCGACGTAAATTATAAACTTGAATAATGATAACAAGTAGGGTTAGGAAACTTGCCTCGTGCGTAAATTACATGTTAATTATACTTGTTCCTCGATTTAATCCTACATATCATTCATGTTCACAATACCAGTCAATTATAACGTAACTAGTCATTACAAGTTCATTCTTTTCGTCTAACTCGGATTATGACTATACTTAGTCAAATTACCACATTTATTGTCACCTAATTTTACACTTCACGAACAATAAGTTAACTATGTGTTTAATCATTCAATCCACACGTAACTGTGTTATTGACATGTTAATAACTTATTTTAACGTCTCGTTATACTTCTAACATATTTTTAAGTTCATTAAATTATGTTACTATCACATTCATGGACTTGAACACTTTAAAAAATTCATTTCTGGACATTCTACGAGTATGCAAGCACTCACTTATAGGTTTCAGATTGGCCCCTACTAGTGGAGTATATACCAGATTTTAGTTTTTACCGTGAATTTGGACTTAAGGCATGGTACCGGTATTGCATAAGTGAACCAAGCATCGATTCGTAATTCGTGAAAAATTGCAGAACATGGCCAAAACCTCCAATTAAATTATTTCTACACGAATTTAGACATACCCAAACACTGTAATACACATATACTTACTACTCAACCCTTCTAGCATGATTTTAACATGTTATAACACATAATTTGTAGAATCAAAACATATAATTTACTGTTCTTGATATTTTTGAAAGTTTTGAATACAAAACATGAAAATCAACACTACGGGTTCATTATAACACTGAATCTGTTCATTTGAAGTTTGTTTTCTTCATTTTAACATGCATAATTATATAAAAGTGTAAATTTATGATACCACTTATGATTATCGTGTTAAATTTGGTATGTAAGGCCATATGGCCATATTTTCATACTCTGTGACTTTGAATAAACTATTTACAACATATATTTTTATGAAACTGATGTTATGGTTCATACAACATAGTAAAAACATACTACGTTAACATATTAACACATACATCCACATAATCACTACCCTTTTCGATTATAGAGACTTAAACAATTAACTTAAAAGCCATTTTCATGAAACTTTAAATGACGTAAATAAAAAACTGGTTGAAGAATTTACCCAAAGCGTAGAGTGTAGATTAGTAGGGACAATCCTTTCTCAGTTACTTCTTCAATCAACAACTCTCAATATTTCCTTAACAATTTCTAAATTCTCTCTAATTTTCCTTTTTCCAGACTTAACAAAAATGAAAATAAAGAAGACGTATAATAAAGGAAACTGACGCAGTTGTGGTCAGTTAACTGATCATGGGTTAACTGCCATCAACCTCCGCTAAGGCCTTGTTTGGTCATTCTTAAAACTCAAACCCATTTAATTTAATTAATCCTTTTACTAAAGTCGAATAATGTCACACCCCTTTATAAAATAAATCAAATATTTTATTTAATTTAATTTGAATAAAATATAATAATTTCTCATTAATTCACATAGTCACATAATTAATTTTCTCATTTATTAATTATGTCAAATTATTAAATCTCTAATTAATTATTAAATTAATTAAAATAATGTTATGCTTATTAAATATTTCATTTAATTCAAGAAGCTCACATAATTACATAATTTGAATAATAAGAATTATCCACATTAATTTAATAAATATAACACATATAATTAAATTAATCTACCACAACTTCATCAATAATTATCTAATCCAATAATTAAATCATCGAGAATATTTATTTAATTCAATAAATTAATAAAAAAATATTAAATTTAAGTTACAAAAATCTCGTTGTCATAAAAAAAATTTGTGCGTGCATTAGTTTTTAGCTTATAGAAGTGGCATGCAAGCCACTTGATCGAGGCAAAAAAAATGGCTCTACTTCTGCAGAACCTCAACACAAGCATTGCTAAATCCTTCTAGCTGCAACTCAGATGAACTACAATGCTTCTAAACATGCATATAAACTTAGACATGGATAACAGTTACCAACTAATTAACAAAAAATTCATGCACATTCAAACATTAATCAAACTTGAATTAAGAACACAATGTAATGATATACCTTTGTGCTTTGAATTGGACAGAGCTTCCACTCAATACCAAATTACTCCCTCAACACTCTCTATAGCAACTTAGCAAATAATCTCAACAACATTGAAATGAAGGGGAGTGCTCAATTTATAGGAAACCATTACCCAAATTTGGGTCTTTGCTCAATGAATTCAACTATGGAAGTAGAAGAAATCATCGGATTGAGAGGGTTTGGTGAAAAGATTTCACCAACTCCTCCTCTACCATTTCTCAGCTCATCATCACAGCTATCTAGCAGACTTGAGTTCACGCAAAATGGAGATTAAGCTACTATTGAGTATTGTTTGGTCACTTAATATGGGACACAAAACTTGTTCTGATTTGTAGTAACAAAATGGTTACTAATACACTTAGGTTTATTCCTTTTTGGCTTATAATTTGACATTTGATAACTAAATGTTGTGGCGCCCCCAAAATAGGTATACATCACTCATTCTGAGTTGCCAAATACATGGTACAGAAACAAATACAACTTCAGTAATACAATTGTCATGCAAAATACGACAACACATATACTGTGAGTTTGAATACAAATATTGTCTAATAGACAGTATACAAACTCAAAAGGAGTCTTCATTATAATTATTGATACACTATTTTACAAAATAATGAGGACTACTAAAACAACTATCTTGAATCATCACTCCATACCCGAAATTTAGTTCTCGCTAAATTCTCTCCTCCTAAGAAGAACAATGGAACAAAAAGGAAAAGGTGAGATCAACTAGCCCAAGAAGAATATTATGACTAAGATAATATACAACAAATTATCATTAGTCTTCAACAGGGGAAAATCTGATAAAATATAATAGACAACAAGTTTTAGATCAACAACTGCAGCGGAAACAGCAATCCATTAGAAGAGTCAAGTAGAGTAAGAATTTTACTATCTTCTAAGATTTAAAAGTCCATCATCAATATTTTATCCCTGTAACATCAATCAATATATATCTTGAATCAAATATTCATCTTTGCACTACAGACCAAAGATATTCATTTGTATCACCAGTTAGTCATGTTCATCTCAACACATGTTCATCTTTGCACTACAGGCCAAAGATATTCATTAGGTAATCATTCATCTTTGCACTACAGGCCAAATATATTCATTAGGTAATCATTCATCTTTGCACTACATGTCAAAGATATTCAGTAATATCATTATTTAGGACTGAGGATGATGAAAAATATCTTAAAGAAAATGAATCCAGTGAGATAAAAGATCAAAGATTAGGGATTCATACTTTAGTTTATCCAAGTTCAAAAATACTCCATAATAACCAATTGTGAAGCAAAAATCAAAAATAAAGATCAAAACATGGATACAATCAAAGATAGTAACCATAAATCACATCTTGGACAAAAAGGAAAATTTTTATTTTTTGGTGAATAGTGTCGTATTCGTGAATAGTGTCGTATACGTGAATAGTAACCCCGACACAAAAAGGTAGAAATTCTACAATAAAATCCTTACCAATATTTTGGTATAATGATATTGAAAGAATAACATCATTAGAAAGAAAATAGCATCCCTTACCTCAAAATATCAGTACTTCTGATCGGAATATCGGTATAAGGCTGAAGGAAACTTGTACTGATGAATAGCAACTCACAAAGTATCTAAATACTCACAAAATATGCTTGATAATATAGAGAGAGAAAGAGAGAAAACTTGTTTCTGGTGTGAGTTTCAATTCTAACTAAGCACCCTATTTATAGGAAAATGCTTAGAACGCCATAGCAGACTAACCTGCTACCTGATGGCTTTACCTGCTACTATTCAAGCCCACCACTTTTGAAAATAAACTCCAACACATTTCATTACTCACCAACCAAAAGTGGAGCCCACCATATTTATTCATAATAAATAGCCCTTTTATTAGAAAAATTCGAATCTCATATGCTTTCCATAGGAAATTTAATTCTCTACAACTTTGTAAGTTTAAGGTTTTTCAAATTCCAAACGAAAAATGACCGAAATCCACATACGGACGATTTTCAAAACCTCCATTCCGACAAAATACTAATAAAACACCTCAGCATTAATTCCTTCATTTATAACCACATAAAATAAATATATCCATCATTTATATCCACATAAAATAAATATTTCCTTATCATATTAATCAAGTACTAATTATTCACAAATAATATTACAGAATCACAATTATGACGACCAGGTCGTTCCCAGGAAAGAGGGGAATTTCTGATAATGATTTCTCCTTATTGGAGCGCAATTAGGTGACCAAACCCCTTTCCTAGACAGAACTTCCTTAGACATTGCCAATAATGCTATCTAATAATATTATTCAAATAATATGAATTATTGATCTGATAATGGAGATACTGTGCAGTGATAATTATTGAAACAATAATAATATAAAATATCAACGCAAAGAATTATTGAACCAATAAAATAAAATATTAAATAAAGAATTATCGTAATAATTATTGAGTAGTGACTTCACGTAAGAATCAATAATTTCAAAAAATATCATGTAATACCGTATGCCATCTTCGTGCAACCACGCCAGACATCGTATTTTAACCATAAGGTATTCCAACAAGTGTTAATTCAGTGAACCATTACGTCGTTATTTATAAAAACTCAAACTTGTTTTTTCTTCATAAAGCGCTTATCCGTTATGGGGCCCATAATGGTGGCATATTGTCGCATTTAATATTTCCAATTGTAAAGAATATTCCACGACAAAATGAATACTTTATAACCACTTGCTTATTTTACAAAATTTGCACATTTCACCCATAACCAAAGTATTATATCAAATTAACACTTTATTATTCAAAATAATAAATAGAGAAAACTTGATTTTATTCATTAAAAAGTTGGGGTCTTACAAATGTTATTTCCTAGGTTTAGTTATGGTTACATATACACAAAATCATATAATCCATATATATTGGGTTAGTCCAAATAATATTTAAATTGGGTTGAAATATAATTAGTTGGGTATTAAAATTCCATTATTTCCACACAAATTTATTATTCCAATTATACTTACTTATTGAAATAATTATTAATTTATAAATTATTGATTTATTCTAATTTAATATTACATAAAATACATCTTTAATGTTCTCTCAGAAGACCCCAACTTTTATAAATAAAGAAGAATTTTCTATAAATATTATTTTTGAATATTATGGAGTAAGTTTGATATAATGTTATAGTTGTGGGTAATATTTATAAATTTTGCAAAGTAAGTAAGTTGTTATAAAATATTCGATTTGGTCTGGGAATATTCTTCTTTTGTCGGGAATATAAATGTGACGACTCAAGACAATCAATGTGGACCCTATAATCTGGAATTATCATCGGATTGAAAAAAACGACAAAAATACTTTTTATGAAAATAACTACGGAGGTGTTACCGTTAAAACTGTTGAACTACCCGTAGTAAAAAACAAAGATGTCTGGCGTGGTTGCATAAGTACACCAAGATTATTGATTATTGATGATTACATGAGAAGTCACTTTCACCTATTGTGGCGACCCCAAATCCAGATACTTGAAACCCGAACTTCGGTTCTCCACGATACCATTTCTTAAAATTTGAATAATACTAAATAATAATATAATTTGAACTTAATTTACATACATCAAAGTTTACTTTCCTGTGCACGTGACCTTCAAATACATTCCTTACAATACCCGATAATAGATTCCATTGTCTTACTAACTATAACCATTAACTCATACTAATTCTCATTCAACGCCTTTTCTTTCCCTTGTTCGTGCTCGAGCCTTCAGTCGATCGTAGTAAATCGAAAACATTTAGTTTAAGCAAGGATGAGCATTTGAGTGCCCAAAGAAGTAATAGCAATTATATATATATGTGAAAGAATATAAGTATTCTCTTTCCATAACACTTCTACAACGAATCGAAAGTTGTGAAGTAATCAGATCGATAAAATATTCACATAACAACTCTCTTTCAAATTCTTGAAATGAGGCTCCACCCATGAATAGGGTTTAAGAAACATACTATGAACATTGTTTTTCATTTTCAAAAGGTTTAGCAGAAATTCATCCAAGAAACCGTCATAACTTACGGCACGGAGGGTGATCAAACCGTTGTTGCATTCTCTGATTGATCAATACTACATAACTTGAACGAAATTCATCGCTCACCCC
The DNA here is from genome assembly GCA_020205605.1 of Panax ginseng. Taxonomy (NCBI): domain Eukaryota; kingdom Viridiplantae; phylum Streptophyta; class Magnoliopsida; order Apiales; family Araliaceae; genus Panax; species Panax ginseng. The sequence continues at coordinate 121,767,141 of CM035136.1, forward strand.
TTTGTCCAACAAGTTATATAAAATTTTCCCATTATCGGGATGTTCATACATGCTCGGGTTCCAAACCGAAGGTTTTAATCTTGCTCAACAATAATATGTAATTTAACATATATGTATACGGGTAATCGACAAAGGTATATCAACATGTGAATAAATGCTATGATTATCCAAGTGGGGACACTTGTATAACCATTTAGAAATCAACTTTAATGAATATATATCCGAGCTAACATGTTGATAATCAAAGCGCATATAATCTCATGACAGAATAGAACAATTCTCAAACTTCTTACTCATGTCCATTGATAAAGAAAATGCAAGGGTAGGATACTTACTCGATTTCTTCGATTACAAATCTCAACTTAGGTTTTATCTCTTTATCACAACCTATCAATAAGGTGTCATTCGTTCGATTAGAACAATATATCATAACACATAGTAATCGCGTCTATTACAACAAGACATAGTCTAATCACGTCATCACATAATCGCAGTGATCATACTTTTAGTTCATATTCTACACTTGAAATATTTTTATACATTTTCAAATATCTCATCCATGTTCTTTGAAGAGCCTTTTCTTTCTATTATAGGTCTCGACATTTGTTTGCCTGCATCGGTCAAATGACTTTATCGGGTAAATACTGAGTCTAAGACTCTTATTCTATACCTCAACATCTCAGAAATATCGACATTTTACTTTTAATCATTTTCGAATTTTCCGTAAATTGAAAAATTTAAAATAAATCAAATCATCACTCAAGGGCTTATAGTGATATAACATTATTATATGGGTGCTCTTCATCAAATCCTCGACTTCATACTTGGGGTTCTCAAGTCACTAGTTTGGTAAATATTATAACTTTCAAACATCTAATCATAATTAAATGATTTAAACATTAAACAATTCCATTATCATTAATAATTAATTTATATTAAACTATTAATGAAACCATTGCCAAAATATAAAAGTTATTTATAATAACTCAAACTATTTTTAAAACATTTATATTATTCTTTAAATGATTTTTAAAACAATTAAAATCATTTTAAATAATCACCATTAATATATAAATATTAATGTACTATTCATCCAAATATTAAAAGTCATTAATTATAACTTAAAATATTTTTAAATCCTTAATATCCTCTTTAAATGATTTTTAAATAAATAAAACCATTTTTAAACTATTTATTTAATAATAATTATTAAATAAACTAAATATCATTAATATTATCTTAATATCATTAATATTAAATTATTAATGAAATTATCCTTTAAATATTAAAAGTTATATTTTATAACTTAAAATATTTTTAAATACTTTAATTTCATTTAAAATGATTTTTATAATATTAAAATCATTTTTAAACTAAATTATTTAATATAATCATTAAATAACTTTAATATCATTAATATTAATTACATCACAAAATATTAAAAGTCATGGAAAATAACTCAAAATATTTTCTTATACCATAAAATAATTTTTCATGATTTTCATGAATTAAAACTATTTTAAATCATTTATTTAATATTATAATTAAATAAATAAATACCTTTTATATTTCAAAAATATTAAATATTTATGAAATATACTCAAAATAATTAAAAACTAATTTTCGGACTTTAAAATAATTTTTCATAATTTATTTGGTATTTTTAATAATTTAAAACTAATTTTTCTAATTTTTAAATTAATTTAGGAAAATCGTAAATTAAAATAATTAAAGCTGTCGCTAAAGGCCCCTATAGTGATGTAATGTCGCTATATAGGTGTTCTTGAGCCTACCTGAGATCTTCATAAGGCGTAACCGAGTGGCCTACTTTGACCGTGAATAACTCTCTCATCTTAACGAATTTGGACAATCTATAAATTGGGTCTTGTAGAGGAAATACAAGACTACAAGATCCAACAAAAATAACCTCTGGACAACATCAGATCTGGGAGAAAACGAACCTCAAAGTAGCTGCCAAAGCTGTTCTTCACGAAGAACAGTTCAAGTGCCTACTTTGGACCTCTATAACTTGATGATCGTGTAACGTTTATGTGATCTATCAATTCCAAGCAGTGTAGACAACATGTAGGACTACAACTCTAACACTTAACATCATCATAACAACAAGAAATCAAGCATCTAAAGTATGGTCAAACTTGTCGAAAAAATTAACACTTAGAAAATTCTCGGGGCCGTAATTTTCTCGGAATCAATGCCACAACCCACGTTGACTTTAAATAACTCTTAATCCGTAATATATATGGACCTGATTCTTTTGGAGGTTAAATACCACATAACAAGCTACATATATCAACCTTTATAACACAAAACACATTAAAGATGACCGAGATATAAGGCCCGACATTTGCCAAAAAAAAAATTTCGGACACTTAGAATATTTTCTCGGGTTTGAAAAATAAATTCAATGCCGGTCAACCCACTTTGACCGCTTATAAATCCCGATCTACAATAGATATAGACCTGATTCCTTTTGGAGTTTAAAGACCACATAACAAGCTACACCTAACAACTTTTAAATAACAAAAACAGTAAATAATCACAGAGATATAAGTCTTGACATTTGCCAAAAAATCACAGAATTCGGTTTTTCCAACTTGCTCAAATCTTCAAATTCGTGAACTTTGATGTTATGGGTCCTGAATTTAACAACCCAGAACATTAATAGACTCCCTATTACACAACTTTAAACAATCAATTGCACCCATTAACATCGAATCGAAGGATTTCAAAATTAGAGAATTTCATACCTTTTCTAGCTTCTATTTTTGATTTTTTTGGCTTTGATGCTTCTGATTTGTTGTTTGTGATGGTTGGGCTTTGTTTAGGGACTGATATGCTAGATAATTTCGTTGGCTAGAGGTTGAGAGAGTTTGTCTAGAGAGTTTGTGAAATTTTAGTGTGTATTTTCATTAACTCTCCTTGATCTCTATTTATAGATCATGTCAAGAGCCTTGGATACTGATTTGGCTGCCATTATTGAGCTCACATGATAATTATGGAGTGGTTGGCCGGATTTGATGGAATTGGTAGCACAATAATGCACAAATAATGCACTAAGATGGACAAAAGGGTAAAATGGTCATTTCCCCTCTCTTTAATCTATATAAAAATATATTAGATACATTGGATGCTACAATTGGATGATTCAACTTGAATGATTGAGCATTGGATGCTAGATGGGTAGGGTAGGAGTGTTGGCTAGCAATAATCTATCAATAATTCAACTAATAATACACTAATAAACCAAAAGGGCATTTTGGTAATTTTGCATAAAATTTCAAGGGCATTTTTGTACATAGCAATTAAATGTAGTATTTAATCACTAGATGGTAATTCTTATTATTTATCAATTACTTTCTATCCTTTGGTAAATTAAAATATTTATACAATAACATCGTAATTAAACCCGATAATTTTAAATTAGGGTTTTCTATAGAAAATTAGGATTTTCTAATTAGGGTTTCTTAACGCCATCAATTAGGGTTTCTAATTGACCATTAGGGTTCTCTAATTATCTGTGTATGTTCTAACATAGTCATTACGGTCTCTAACTTCAACCGATTAGGGTTGTAATAATTAGGGTTCATCCTAATTATCGACATACAATGATAATTGGGTTTTCTTCTAATTACCTGACATCTTATACACAGTAACCTTCATATACACAGTCACTACTTAGTCATATCTCAGAATCGAGTTTAATAATTAGGGTTTCACAAAGACGATAATATGCTATAACCTAATTGACCGCTATCATTCTCAATATTATCTCGTCTCGCACATACATTACATAATTATTCAGATCAGTAAAATCATTATAACAATAATATAATATTATTATTCTCATCTCTTGATCACAATCCCAATTCGTGGTTTGGATCTCATATCGACTTTCTCTTTCGTGATATCAAGTTAAAATACTTGATTTAAATATTCTCGAACAATTCATATAATAAAATATTTATTATATAATTCTAATTATCACTTCATATATTATTTCCAATCATGTTATCATGGAAAATAATTAATAAAAAATTTTTCGCTTACAAAATTAATTACCATAAAATATAATTTGTAGTAATTAATAATTCCAAAATTATTTCTAATTTTTAAAGAAATAAATATATTCGTATTTATCGTTCACTTATTCTCGTCATTAAATAAAAAAAAAAAATTATCATAAATTTTCTTATTTATTTTATTTAGGAAATCTCGGGTTATTACAAATTATACTCAATTATTGCTACGATAATTCTTTGATCATATCTCTTATATTATTGATTCAATTATTGTCACAAAGATCATCTCAGATAATATGTTATATTATTAAATCAATAATTGAGACAACAAGTTATAAATAATTAATAATTGTTGAAAGATTAAATATGTGTTGATTAAAAATAAAATGATTTGTGGTAATATTTATTCAATCCTTGATGTATATAAAGAGTCTATTATGAGACGTTTGTGGTAAGTTTGGTTATTTTATGGGGGACCCATATGTCATCATCTAAGAGTCTCTTCCTCAATAGTAATTACCTTCGTCAATAGTAATTACCTTCGTCAATAGTAATTAACTTCGTCAATAGTAACTACCTTTACCAGACGTTAAACTACTTGTCGTTTCATATTACAGGCGTCGAACCAGTTGTCGTTTCACATTACAGGCGCCAAACCACTTTTCTTTTCACATCACCGGTCGTCAAGCCACTTGCCTTTTCACATTTCAAGTGCTAAGCTAGAAATCTTCTATAAATAGAGGCCTAGTGCTTCATTATTTTCACGAATTCATTCAAGCTATAGAGAGAGAAAGTATATAGAGAGAATAAGAGAGAAAGAAGAAGAGTATTCTCACATTACTACACCACTTGTAGTATTCAATCTACTACTAATGTAAAGGGTGTTATTCTTTCTTATTCATGAAGAGAACTGTTGTTATTCCATTGCTTATTATTCTCATTGGAATAACTTGTATACGCTAGTTTACCCTATACTTGGTGACATTCTTCTATTATTCATTGCTGGAACATCCACGTCATGTGTTTTACACCGGACTCGGTTTCGCATCTTTATTATTATTACATTTGAACATCCTATCTCGTGTGTTTTACAATTAGGACTGGTTAAAATCTTTATTATTATCCTGTTGGAACATCTTGTTCATGGTGTTTTTACAGGACTGGTTAAAATCTTTATTATTCATTGGAACATCCCGGTTGCAAATTTTTCCTGACATGGTTCCGTTATTATTATTCTGTTGGAATAACCTGTTTATGTGAAGTACCGCATGCATGGTGATTTCTTTTGTTATTCCATTCTTTATTATACTCAGTTGGTTAAAGTTTTGACTTCTATACTCCATGAAATTAGTAGAATATCCTTGATATTTACGCTTCATCCAGTATCTTTTCATGGAAATATTTTTCTGAGCATTCTTGAATTTTACTCTATAAAGCAAGATCATGTTGACAATTTGGACAATATTAGTTCTCGGATAAATTAATTCTTGAACTTGTTTTATTCAATTCTTATATCATTGTCATCATCCTCATGTTTATATTATGTTGAAAGTCATCTCGTGGCCTCGTAGTAGTGCATAGATGGACTTGGTATGATTATACCGGGATTATTGATTGTAATCATGACCGTAATGTTACAAATGATGTGGTAAAAGTTATCATTGGCCAGTAGTGCATTGATGGACGATTGTTGGCATGATCATGACCATTAATGAATACACGAATGTCCTTCTCGGGCATCATTGCATGAATAATTTGTGGTCGTGATACTAAAGAATATCCTGGTCAGTAGTGCATGGGTGATTCGATGATGTGGATTATTTATTGTCGAGTCCAGCCGATAAAAGTCATGAAAAACCTTTTAAATCATAAAAGATAGTAGATTTTATTCTCTACTTGACTCTTTTTAATGGATTGTTTGTTCACCGCAGATTAAACTTGATGTTGTTATATTTTATCGGTTTAACATCATTCAAGGCTAACGATAATTTATTCGCATTATCTTAGTCATAATATTTCTTACTAGGCTAGTTGAGCTCACCCTTTTTTTCACTGTTCTCTTCAGAAATGAGAACATAACGAGGACTAGTCGGGGAAGCGGGTGACGGTCAGAGGATAGCATTAGTAGTCCTCACTATTACGTGAAATAGTGTGTTAATAATTGTAATGAGGACTCCTTTTGAGTTTGTATAATCTACAAGTAGACTATAATTGTATTCAAATTCATAGTTATGTTTTGTCGTATTGTATTGCATACAGTTGTATTAGTAAGTTATATTTGAATTTTGTACCATGTATCCGACGACCCAAGATGGGTGATATATACCTAATTTTGGGGGCGCCATGATTTTGGTATCAAAGCTTAGGATATGATCCTTGGCTAAGATGTGAGAATAGTACTAGGAGGGAGAGACGGGAAATTCCTTCGCTAGTATGACCTACCTAAGTTTATGTGGTATTTAATTGGCTCATCGAATTTAGGGATAATATGTTACATGTCAATTAACCTTTGTTTTGTGGCATGATCTCGAAAATGACATCCGAGAATGTTGAGAATAGCAATGGAGCATGTGGAGACCGTTGATTCACCACATATCAATAATCAGGATAATGTGCATCAGGAAGGCGACAATCCTCATGCAAACAACAACACTAACCAAATGATGAATGATCAAATGTTCAGGGGCTTTATGCAATTCATGCAACAGCAGGCAAGAGCGGCTCCTGTCCAAAATACAGGTGGAAACACTAGAAACTCTCGGGCGGTCACCGCTAAATAGTTCAAGGAGCTGGGACCACCGGAGTTTAAGGGAGAGCCAAAACCACTTATAGTGAAAGCATGGATAAAGCAGATCACCAAGATGTTTGATGTCTTGGGATGCTCCGAGGAGTAAAAGATTCCCTTTGCCACCTTTATGTTTGCGGAGAGGCGACATCGTGGGAATCGGTAAAACGTACTCAACTCTGCCAGATCAAGATGTCTTGGGAGAAGTTCCAAGAGTCATTCAATGACAAATACTTTCCCGAAAGTATTCGTCACATGAAGGAGGTGGAGTTTATCAAGTTGGAACAAAATAATATGATCGTGTCGCAATACGAGGCTAAATTTGCGGAGGTATCCCGGTTTGCGTCCCACTTGGTAGATAATGAAGAGAGAATGACACGGATGTTTTTAAGAGGTTTGAAGCCGGAGATACGTCAACGTCTTATTTCTCATAAACTGTGTTTATATTCAGATGTTGTAAATAGGGCTCAGTTAGTGGAGCACGATAATGAGTCAACGAACTAAAAGAGAAAGCCGACAAAATGATAATACCAATGAGAAGCGATCATTGAAGCGGTGACAACAAGCGTGGAGGGATCAAGCAGGCGAAATGGTAACCACCGGTGGTAATCGTGGCTAAAATAATAAGAATGGACATTTCAAGAAGAGGAGATTCAACAATGATGGAAAGACGTCAAGACCAAAGACTGTCGTTGAGGAAGGAGAAGCGACCACCTATCATATGTTTCAAATCACGGAGGGAGGGCACATCAAGGCAAATCAGCGATGTCAGTCAAAGCATGTTATAATTGTGGAAGAGAAGGTCACTTAGCCCAATTTTGTCGTCCACCGAAGACAAATTCAGCTAAGATGGAGGCACCAAAGGCCGTCCCAGAAAAGTCAAAATCGGTAGTGCAAGGGAGAGCGTTTGTTGTGACCTCCCAGAAAGCAAGGAACCCGAATGAGGTCATCACGGGTAAGCTTATCATAAACTCTAACGAAATCTATACTTTATTTGATACCGGTTCTACCCATTCTTTTATTTCTCCTACTTGCGCTCATCGATTAAATTTGACTCTGGAGAAATTAAACTTTGACTTATCTGTGGAAACTCTGTTGGGAAAAACTTTCATTACATCCACTGTTTATAAGTCTTGTTTGGTTCAAATCGGTACCCTCACATTACCTGTAGATCTTATTTCATTGAAAATACTTGCATTTGACGTGATTCTAGGGATTGATTGGTTAACTACTCATCATGCAAAAATTGATTGTTTCCTTAAGGTTGTTAGCTTTCATATTCCTAATCAACCTATTATGCGAATTCAAGCGACCAAACCATTAAAATCAATCACGGTCATCTCAAGCCATAAAGTTATTCGTTTATTGAAAAACGGATGTCAAGCTTTCTTAGCTCATGTCAGATTTAAACAAAAATACGTCAGTTTTGAACGATATTTCTATTGTTAATAAACTTCCGACGTATTCCCAAGAACTTTCTGCCGCCTACCTCGAAGCGTGAAATTGAATTTTGTATCGACCTTGAACCCGGTACAAAACTCATTTCCAAAACCCCATATCGAATGGCTCCTATTGAACTTCAAGAGTTAAAGACCCAACTGCGGGAATTGTTAGACATTGGCTTTATTCGTCCTAGTACTTCTCCTTGGGGTGCTCCTGTTCTATTCGTGAAGAAGAAAGATGGGAGTATGCGACTTTGTATTGATTATCAAGAGTTGAATCATGTCACCATCAAAAATAGGTATCCATTTCCACGTATTGATAACCTGTTTGACCAGTTGCAAGGAGCCAAATTCTTTTCAAAGATTGATCTCCGTTCCGGATATCACCAATTGAAGATTAAAACCGATGACATTCCAAAAACGACTTTCAGAACTCAGTACGGGCATTATGCATTCCTAGTCATGTCTTTTGGATTGACTAATGCTCCTGCTGCCTTCATGGATATGATGAACCGAGTATTCAAGGAATATTTGGATCACTTGTGTCGCGTCTTTATTGATGACATCCTTATTTATTCCAAAAGCCGTGAAGATCATGAGCAACACTTGAGGCTGACACTCCAAAAGCTTTGTGAATATAAGCTTTATGCCAAGTTGAAGAAATGCAAATTCTGGCTTGAGGAAGTTGCATTCCTTGGGCAATGCAATAGTATCAAGTCGTGGAATATCCATTGACCCAAAGAAAGATTGAAGCAATACAAAGTCAGGAGCAACCTAAATCAGTGACCGAAGTACGTAGCTTTCTCGGTTTAGCTAGTTATTATCGGAGATTCATGGAAGGATTTTCTCAAATCGCTACTCCATTGACTCAGCTGACTCATAAAGATACAAAGTTCGGTTGGAGCAAAGAATGTGAGAAGAGTTTTCAAGAACTCAAGAGGAGACTCATTTCGGCTGCTACGACAATACCATCCGCTCGGAGGATTTGTCATCTACAAATGATGCTTGAGCAAAGGGTTGGGATGTGTTCTCATGCAACATGGAAAAGTCATAGCCTATGCCTCAAGACAACTCAAAGAATATGAGAGGAATTATCCTACTCATGATCTAGAGTTGGTAGTTGTTGTCTTCGCACTAAAGATTTGGAGGCATTACTTGTATTGGGAGAAGGTGGAGATCTTTACGGATCATAAAAGCCTCAAATATTTCTTTACTCAAAAGGAACTCAACATGCGACAATGATGTTGGCTTGAACTATTGAAATATTATGATCATACCATCCAATACCATCCTGGAAAAGCGAACGTGGTAGCTGACGCATTGAGTAGAAGATCATATACAAGTACGAGTGAGATATTGTCAACGCAAAGACCCATTTTGTGTGACTTGCAAAGGATGAGATACAATTAAAGACTTCAGGGACCCATGTGATGATGGCGAATATACGAGTAGAACCGACTTTAATCGATAAAGTTAAAGCTGCTCAAGTTACAGACATGGAGCAAACGCATATGAGAAAGAAAGTGCAAAAAGGTGCTATGCCGGAAGCAAGAATCGATGATGAAGGAATACTTCGAGTCAACTCCAGACTTTGTGTTCCTAACGACCCTGATTTAAAGTATAAAATAATGATGGAGGCACACAACACAAATTTATAATCCATCTCGGGAGTACCAAATGTATCATGATATTCGCCATACATTTTGGTGGAGCAATATGAAGAGAGAGATAGCGTTGTTTATCTCAAGGTGTCTAACTTGTCAACGAGTTAAAGCGGAGCATCAAGTACGAAAAGGTCCATTACAACCACTTGAAATTCCAGAATGGAAGTGGGAGCACATTACCATGGATTTCGTTACCGGTTTTCCTAAGGTTTCTCAAGGCATAGATGCGATTTGGGTCATTGTTGATAGATTGACCAAGTCTGCTCATTTCTTACCGATACGAGAAACTTATACACTTGACCTTCTTGCTCGTATGTACATAAACGAGATTGTAATACTGCATGGTATACCGGTATCCATAGTTTCTGATCGAGACCCAAGATTCACTTCACGATTTTGGGTTAGTTTGCAAAAAGCTATGGGCACGGATTTACGATTTAGCTCGGCATATCATCCTCAAACAGACGAACAGTTGGAGAGGACTATTCAAACTCTTAAAGATCTATTAAGACTCTGTGTCCTTGATTTTAAGGGAAGTTGGGACAAGTTCTTACCATTGGTGGAGTTTTCCTACAACAACAGTTATCAAGCAAGTATTGGCATCGCTCCGTTCGAAGCGTTGTATGGAAGAAAGTGTCGTTCTCCAGTATGCTGGGATGAGGTGGGTGAAGCAACGTTGTTGGGACCGGAGTTGGTACGTATGACTACGGAAAAGATTCAAATAATCCGACAACGTATAAAAACCTCACAAGATCGACAAAAGAGTTATGCTGATCTTCATCGAAAGGACGTGGAATTCGATATAGGAGATCATGTGTTGTTACGTGTTGCTCCATGAAAAGGAGTTACGAGATTTGGAAAGAGAGGAAAGCTCAATCCTCGATTCATCGGACCATTTTTAATCCTCGATCGAGTAGGAACTGTGGCCTATAGACTCGCTTTACCGCCAAGTATGTCTCGTGTTCATAACGTTTTTCACATATCCATGTTACGTAAATATGTGAAAGACCCGAACCACATTATTGAGTTAGAACCGGACAAAATAGCGGAAGATTTGACGTATGAAGAGGTTCCTGTTCAAATCTTGGATAAGAAGGAACATATTCTACGCTCCAAGGTTATACCTCAAGTCAAAGTTTTGTGGAGAAACCACGATGTTGAGGAAATGACTTGAGAGTTAGAATCTGAAATGAAATCAAGGTATCCTTACCTCTTGACATACCGTGCACGTACCCTAATTTTGAGGGCTTAAATTTCATAAGAAGGGAGGTTGTAAGACCCCAACTTTTATAAATAAAGATGAATTTTCTATAAATATTATTTTTGAATATTATGGAGTAAATTTGATATAATGTTATAGTTGTGGGTAATATTTATAAATTTTGCAAAGTAAGCAAGTTGTTATAAAATATTCGTTTGGTGGGGAATATTCTTTTTGTGGGGAATATTTACGACAAGCACAATCATTGGTGGACCCCACAACGGAATTATTTTCGGATTGAGAAAATGACAAAATACTTTATGAAAATGACGGCGGAGGTGTTACCGTTAAAAACTGTTGAACTACCCGGTAGTAAAAGTAAAAGTGTCTACGCGTGGTTGGATAGTAGCACTACAGATTGATTTTGATGCTTACGTGAGAAGTCACTCATTTATACTCAATTATTGCTACAAAGAATTGATGCATCATATCTCTTATATTATTGATTCAATTATTATTGTCATAAAGATTATCATCTCTGTATAATATGTTATATTATTAAATCAATAATTGGGACGACAAGTTATAAATGATTAATAATTGTTGAAAGATTAAATATGTGTTGATTAAAAATAAAATGATTTGTGGTAATATTTATTCAATCCTTGATGTATATAAAGAGTCTATTATGAGATGTTTGTGGTAAGTTTGGTTATTTTATGGGGGCCCATATGTCATCATCTAAGAGTCTCTTCATCAATAGTAATTACCTTTCATCAATAGTAATTACCTTTGTCAATAAGTAATTACCTTCGTCAATAGTAATTACCTTCCTCAATAGTAATTACCTTCATAATAGTAACTACCTTTACCAGACGCCAAACCACTTTGCGATTTTCATATTACAAAAGCGCCGAACCAATTGTCGTTTTCAAATTACAAAGCGCCAAATCACTTTTCTTTTCACATCACCAAATCGTCAAGCCACTTTGCTTTTCACATTTCAAGTGCTAAGCTAGAAATCTTCTATAAATAGAGGCCTAGTGCTTCATTATTTTTTACTTAATTCATTCAAACTATAGAGAGAAAGTATAGAGAGAATAAGAGAGAAAGAAGAAGAGTATTACATTACTTACACCATTGTAGTATTCAATCTACTACTAATGTAAGGAGTGTTATTCTTTCTTATTCATGAAGAGAAGCATTGTTATTCCATTGCTTATTATTACATTGGAATAACCTTGTATACGCTGTTTACCCTATACTTGGTGACATTCTTCTATTATTCGTTGGAACATCCATGTCATGTGTTTTACACGGACACAGTTCCATCTTTATTATTATTCTGTTTGAACATCTTATTCATGTGTTTTACACCGGACCGGTTCCGTCTTTATTATTATTACATTGGAACATCCTATCTGCGGTGTGTGTTTAATAGGACACGGTTAAAATCTTTATTATTCTGTTGGAACATCCTGCCGGTTGCAAATTTTGCTCGACCTAGTTACATTATTATTATTCAGTTGGAATAACTTTATACATGCTAAGTACCGCATGCATGGTGATTTCTTTTGTTATTCCATTCTTTATTATACCCGGTTGGTTAAAGTTTTGACTTTATACTCCATGAAATTAGTAGAATATCCTAGATATTTGTGCTTCATCCGATATCTTTTCATGAAAATATTATTTCGATCATTCTTGAATTTTACTCTACAAAGCGTAATCATGTTGACAATTTGGACATTATTAGTTCCCGGATAAATTAATTCTTGAACTTGTTTTATTGAATTCTTATATCATTGTCATCATCCTCATGTTTATATTATGTTGAAAGTCATCTGTGTATTCTGTAGTGCATAGATGGACTTGGTATGATTATGATCGGGATTATTCGGTGTAATCACTGAATAGTAGTGTTACAAATGATGTGGTAAAAGTTATCATTGGCCCGTAGTGCATTGATGGACGATTGTTGGCATGATCATGACCATTAATGAATACACGAATGTCCTTGTCGCATCTTTGCATGAATAATTGGTGGTCGTGATACTAAAGAATATCCTTGGTCAGTAGTGCATGGGTGATTCGATGATGTGGATTATTTATTGTTTGAGTCCCAATGATAAAAGTCATGAAAAACCTTTTAAATCATAAAAGATAGTAGATTTTATTCTCTACTTGACTCTTTTAATGGATTGCTTGTTCGCTTATAGTTAAACTTGATGTTATTATATTTTATCGGTTTAACATCGTTGAAGGCTAACGATAATTTATTACGCATTATCTTAGTCATAATATTTCTTCTTGGGCTAGTTGAGCTCACCCTTTCTTTTCACCGTTCTCTTGAGAAATGAGAACATAATGAGGACTAATGGGGAATGGAGTGACCGGTCCAGAGGATAAGATTAGTAGTCCTCACTATTCTATGAAATAGTGTGTTAATAATTGTAATGAGGACTCCTTTTGAGTTTGTATAATCTCTAGTAGACAATAATTGTATTCAAACTCACAGTTATGTTTTGTCGTATTGTACACGACAGTTGTATTATTGTATTTTAATTTTGTACCATGTATCTGACGACCCAAGATGGGTGATGTATACCTAATTTTGGGGGCGTCACATTCTCACACATACATGTTGTCACATAAGCCTCTTTTATATAACTTACAATTCATTCAATTTTTACTATATAGTTTTATATATTATATAGTCACATTAAAGTGTCACATTACACTTCCTTTTAAATTGAATGTAGGTACTATATATAATAATATTAATTATCACATATCTTGCACACAACAATTAATTGAATAAATATAAATCTTATTATATTAATTATTTACTCATTAATATTCTATTACTCACAATAACAATTAATTAATAATATGATATTAATTAATCATTCACTTCTTAATTCATTCATTCTTTAATTTAATTAAACCATCATAATTTTCATTCTCGTGCCACACTAGGCATTTCACAGGTCTCATCATATTTTTCCATATTTTCTCAATTATCATAAATTCAATTTAATCTAATTGAGCTACTCATCTCATGACACATAAATATTTATATAAAATAAATATTCACATTCTTATTAATATCATTATTAATATTGTTTCATAAAATTCACGGTTCTTACATCCTCCCCCCTTATAAAAATTTCATCCTCGGAATTGGTACAAGGTTACACAAATAGATGGGGATAGTCCATCGCCATCCTATCTTCTAACCCACGTGGCTTCCTCGGCATCATGGTTTCGCCAAAGTACTTTTACAGAAGATATAACTTTATTTCTAAACGTTTGCTCTTTCCTATCTAATATCAGGACAGGAATTTCTTCATACGCCAGATTCTTCTCCACTTGAATGGACTCGTAGGAAATCACGTGTTTGTAGTCAGACTTGTACGGATGCAACCCGGAGATGTGAAACACGTTATGGATGTGCTCCAACTCAGGTGGTATTGCAACTTTGTATGCCACTTCGCCCACTTACTTCAATATCTCGAAGAGTCCTATGTACCTCGGACTCAATTTTCCCTTCTTGCCAAATTGTATTTTACCTTTCCAGGGAGATACTTTCAAGAAAATGAAACTTTCGATTTTAAAGTCTCGGTCTTGTCGATGCAAATCTGCGTACTTTTTCTGGCGATCTGAGCTGCTACTAATCTGACTCTTATCACTGTCACCACGTCTTCGGTTTGTTGCACTAACTCTAGTCCCAACATTCGTCATTCTTTAACTTTGTCCCAACATAACGGCATTTGACATTTTCATTCGTAAAGGGCTTCGTACGGTGGCATGTCGATACTCGCATGGTAACTATTGTAATATGTAAATTCCACTAGGGGTAGGTGATCGTCCCAATTTCTCTTGAAGTCCATCACGCAAGTTCTAAGCATGTCCTCCAGCGTTTGTATCGTTCGCTCACTTTGTTAGTCAATCTGCGGATGATAAGCAGTACTCAACCTCAACTGTGTTCCCATCCTCTCTTACAAGCTTTTCCCGAATTTTGACGTGAAGCGCGGATCTCGATCGGAGACAATTGACACATGCACTCCATGTCGTGAAACAATTTCATTTACGTACAGGCTCGCCAACTGATTCAAATTATATCGGATCTTAATCGGTAGAAAATGAGCCATCTTCATTAGTCGATCTACGATAACCCAAATGGCATCAAAACCTTTTTGCGTGACTGGAAGTCCCACCACAAAGTCCATCGTAATGTGCTCCCATTTCCACTCTGGTATTTCCAGCGGTTGAAGTAGACCACTCGGCCTCTGGTGCTCTACTTTGACCCGTTGGCAAGTAAGACATCTACTGACGCACTCCACGACTTCTTATTTTAGATTGGGCCACCAAAAATGTTGCCTCAAATCTCGGTACATCTTTGTGCCTACTAGATGAACGGAATACGTCGTATTGTATGCCTCATGCAAATAAATTTTCCCTCAACTCGGTTACCGCTGGCACCCATACTCTCCCTTTGAATCTTAAAATACCGTCTTTATCCATTTTGAATCTCTCTTCTTCATTTTCTATGATCCTCTTCTTGATTTTCTTGCACTCTTCATCCTTCTCTTGTGATTCCTTTACTTTGTCCAACAAGATTGGACGAGCTCCCACTGCAAACAATTTTTCTTCAGACCTCCCCGGTCCCTGTACCTCTATTTCCAATTTCTCCATTTCCCTTATTAACTTGTCCTGAGTTGTCAGTTGAAACAACTTCTCCCTTCCTTTCCTACTTAGCGTGTCGGCTACTACGTTTGCCTTTCTCGGGTGATAAATAATATTGCAGTCATAATCCTTGATTAATTCTAACCACCTTCTCTGACACATGTTCAACTTCTCCTGTGTGAAGATATATTTTAGACTCTTGTGGTCCATGTATATCTCACATTTCTCTCCATACAAATAATGTCTCTAAATCTTTAACGAAAAAACTACTGTCGCTAACTCTATGTCGTGAGTAGGGTACCATTTTTCATAATCCTTCAGTTGTCGTGATGCATATGAAATGACTTTGCCATGTTGAATGAGCACACAACCAAATCCCTTATGCAATGCATCACTATATACCACAAAACCTCCCGCATCGTTTGGTAATGATAACACAGGCGTTTAGCTTAGTCTCTTCTTCAGCTCCTAAAAACTTTCTTCGCATTTTTCCATCCACACAAACTTCACCATCTTCCTCGTTAAAAAAATCCTGGATAAATCTTCGATAATACCCAGCTAACCCTAAGAAACTTATTATCTCTGTTGGTGTCTTCGGCTGCTCCCAATTACTCATTGCTTCTACCTGTCAGGGTCTACTAAAATTCTATTTTAATCTATCACGTGCCCTAAGAATTGAACCTTCTCCATCCAAAACTCAAATTTCAAAAAGTTTGCGTACATCTTTTCTCTTCTCAATGCTTCCAAAACCATCTTCAGATTTTCGGCGTGCTCTTCCTTAGTCTTTGAATAAATCAAAATATTGTTGATAAATACTACTACGAACTTATCTAAGTATGGCTTGAAAACTCGGTTCATTAAGTCTATGAATGTTGCTGGAGTCAATCCGAATGACATTACCAAAAACTTGTAGTGTCCATAACGGGTTCGAAACGCCGTCTTTAGTATGTCCTCCTCCTATACTTTTAACTGGTGATAACCCATCCGTAGATCAATCTTCGAGAAACACTTTCCTCCCTTCAGTTGATCAAAAAGGTCGTCTATCCTTAGCAACGGATATCTATTCTTAATCGTCACTATGTTCAACTCTCGCTAGTCAATATAGAGCCTCATCGATCTGTCCTTCTTTTTAACGAACAACACTGGTGCTCCCCAAGGAGACACACTCGGTCGTATGTAACCTTTATCTATTAACTCTTGCAGTTGTATCATCAATTCTTTCATTTCTACTGGTGTCATACGATATGGTGCTTTCGAAATTGGTGTCGTTCCCAGTGCTAAGTCTATTACAAATTCGATTTCTCTGTCTGGCGGAAGACCAGGCAGATCGTCTAGAAATACATCTTGGAATTCTCTCACTATGGATATATCCTTAATTTCTACTCCCTTTTTTCGAGTATCTACAATATAAGCTAAGTAACCTACACATCCTTTCCTTAACAATTTCTTGGCATGCATCATCATAAGACAACACGATTGCTTAAGCGATGAGCTACCATAAAACAATACCTTAGACTTATCCATAGTCTGAAGGTTTACACTTTTATTCTGACAATCAATTATCGCAGCATGGTTATACAACCAATCCATTCCCAATATGATGTCAAACTCTCCCAATCTTATCGGAATCAAGTCTACGCTTAGTTCATGATCTCTAATGTTTGCGCAATAATTTCAATAAACGTATTCTACAGGGATTACTTCCTTATTCGCAACTTCCATGTTCAAAGGATTTCCTAATCGTTCTCGGGGTAAATTAAGTCGACTAGCAAATTTTTTAGATACAAAAAAATAGGTCGCACCCGAATCAAATAATACATATGCATTTATATCATTGATTGGGATAATACCTAACACCACGTCCTTTATAGCTACTGCATCCTGGATGGTCATGTTAAAGGTCCTAGCGGTTGGGCAGTTGGATTGCGTTGGTCCGCCATTCATCAGTTTACTGCCTCCCTCTTGCTGGCCACTTCCTCCGTCGCTCCCTTTCTTTGGGCAGTCCTTACTCCGATGGTCAGCCGAGCCACAAGTGAAACAACCCTTGATCTTCTTGGGCTTCAGGCAGTAGGGTTAAATATGCCCTTCTTGGCCGCAGTTATAGCAACTATTGTGCCCCTTCCAGCACTCGTACTGGTGATTCTTTCCACACTTCGGGCATCCCTCTGCCCTCTTCTTTAAAACCTCCATGAAAATTCCTTGTTGATTGTTGTGGTTTTTGTTGTTGTTGTTGTTATTCTCCCACTTCCTTTTTCCTGGATTACTTCCCCCGCTGCTGCTTCCTCCATGACTTTCTCCTCCCGTGTTCTTACCCTTCTTTTCCTTGTTATACAAACTTAAGGCTTCACTACCTCCCTCTGCAATAATAGCCTTCTCCAGCAACATCACAAATGAATCGATCTGAAGAACCGACACCTTGTTGAATAACCAAGGTTTCATTCCATGCTCAAAATTAATGTCTAGCTTTCCTCTCTTCATCCCCTGCCTGGTGTTCTGCAAACCGGCCTAGCTCATTGAACTTATTCGCGCATTGTGCCACCGTCATATCTCCATGTTTAAGTTCTAAAAATTTCACCTCCATTCTGTTCTTCATGCTTTTCGGGAAGTAGTTCTCGAAAAACAAAGTCTTGAATCTCTACTATGCTATTATCCCTTCTCATGCTCTTTACGGATTCGCCTCACACCAGTAATTCGCCTCGCCTCTCATCATGTAGGTGGCAAACACCGTCTTCTGATCTTTACCCACACGAGCGATGGTGAAGGCCTTTTCTATTTTCTTAATCTATGTTTGCGCCATGATCGGATCGGTAGTACCCACAAATTCCAGAGGTCCTACACTCCTAAAATCTTTAAAGTTCGTAATTGGAACCGCTTGGGGATTGGGTGGTACTGGCTCGTTGCTTCTTCCCTGCGGGGCCTCTCCTAGCAAATCTACTAGCCTTTGGATAGGGTCTACTTGTTCTTTCTCATTATTGACCGACTCTTCCGGTGTCGCTGGCCTACGTCTGGGCGGCATTTTCTACATTACAAATTTTCATTTTTATTATCTAATTATATTATTTAAACATTTCTCAAATGAAAAGGAATAAGATGTTATAACACGTTTGTGAAATAGGATCATTTATATTCATATGCCAAATCATTACATCAACATGATTACCTCTAGCATACTTCTATAAATGTCAACACATATCCCCTAATATCACAAAAGAAGGGGGAAAATACTAACATACTACCCCTCTAACATAAGCCTATTCGGGGTTTACATAACTATCCCATATCTTACACAAAAGATTGGGATTACATCACGATATATACATCACATAAAAGAACTACTACAACTACTAATAAACTATTGGGTCTCATCCCAACATCTCGCGCTCCATAGCGCTCTTGTACTTGATATGTGCTATGTATGCCATCAACTCTCTGCTCATAGTGTGTCAGGTCTATCCCTGCTCCGCTGGATAGTGATATACACCATCAATCATTCTCTCAATAGCCGAGCGAAACACGCAACCCATTTTTTTCACCTTCTTCTTCTTACACCTGACTTCATCCTCTAAGTCGTCTTCCCTCTCATTAGCTACTTCCCACTTCTCCTCAAAGTGGATCTTATCCATTACCTCCAACTCTAGCTGAGTATGGAGAGCCTCCTTTTCCGCCTTCTCGCTCAATTCTCGCTGCTCCATCTCTTCCAGTTTTTCTGCCAACTCTACATTTCGAGACGCCGACCTGTGAAACAGAGTTCCCATCTGGATCCCTGCCTCCCTGTGATAGGCAATATCCACCTCCAACTCTTGCATCTCTAACTTCCTATTGTGGTCCTTGTCCCTTAGCTCCTGGAACTCGGACTCCCTCTCTTGAGCCTCAGCCTCTAGCTCCTGGACTCTCCAGTCTTACTCTAGGATCCGCTCCTCGTACTCTCCCAACATTCGATCCTCAAATGTAGCCTCGTCAGAATCTTCCACGGGCTCATCCTCCATGGGATCATCCTCGAGATCCGACTCTACGAGATCTAGCTCCATCTCCTCCTCATCATCATCATCATTGATAGGAGCCACTGCTGAAATGAGCTCAACTATCAATGGTGCCTCATACACGACATGTATATCTCGGGGCTCCTCCTCTGCCACTATACTAGGTACTCCCATGTCTGTCATCCTACAACCACAAACACAAGACAATCAAACAATAACTCCATTAGAATATTAAACAAAACATAAGTTCATTGTATATAATGAAATTATATTCCATAACACACTAAGTCTCTCTATAGAAAAACTCTACATGAGTTTCATCCCTTCCTATCTTCTAAGTTCTTCTAAGTTATAATCTAAGGACTCTCGCTCCTAAGGTTTATAACTACGACTTTGACACCAACCTGTGACGCCCCCAAATTCGGACCAATCGCGTCATGAATTCGGTTCGCCACGTGCTACATATCTAATAACTAAATAGCATCTCACACAACAAAAATAACATAATAGATTACATTTATTTAATATAATCATTCACGTCCCAAGGTTTCGTAACTTAAATATCTCTTACATACCTTAAACATGCTTAAATAAAGCTTAGACATAACTAATACAAACACAATTTATGTCTTTACATTATCATAATATTCCAAATAAATATTATGCTACTCCGTAGCTTTTCCCTTGCCCTTATCAATGCCTGAGGGTCCGCCTTGTTCTGCCTTAACTGAAATGTTTTTAGGGAAAGCAAGAATGAGCAACAAGTTTGCTCAGAAAGTAATATAGCAATAAGGGTGTTCAATATAGTTTCAAATTCTCAAGAGTACAACAATAAATGATACTTCAAGAATAGCAAGAAGTATCGATGGTTCTCAACAATAGTTGCTAAGGACAGAAAAATATCCATAAGATTCAACGCTTAATCATTTCGAGATTTAAAAATAATGAATACTGAGCAGTCACTAAGGACTATGAACTTTTACTAAAATTAACATTAATATACTGATAATCCAACAAAAATAAGTACAGCAGGTGATCAGTCTAAAGTACCATACGTTATACATAACATTTAATCATACTCATGTGCGAACGTCGGTCAATTATAAGAGTCCGCACCAATTTGATTTGTTTGGATTGTGACGCCCCCAAAATAGGTATACATCACCCATCTTGAGTTACCAAATACATGGTACAAAATTCAAATACAACTTAATTATACAACAGTCGTGTAAAATACGACAAAACATAATCTAAGAGTTTTAATAAGAATATTGTCATCTAGACAATATCCACACTCAATAAAGTCCTCATTACATTTATTGTCACACTATTTTATAGAATAGTGAGGACTACTAAAACAACCATTTGGACCGTCAATCCGTTCCCCGACTCGTCCCAGCTATATTCTCATTTCCTGAAGAGAACAGTGAAAGAAAGGGTGAGCTCAACTAGCCTAGTAAGAAATATTATGACTAAGATAATGCAGAATAATTTATCGTTAGCCTTCAACAGTGTTAAACTGATAAAATATAACAAACATCAAGTTTAACTACAGCGGAACAAGCAATCCATTAGAAGAGTCAAGTAGAGAATAAAATCTACTATCTTCTATGATTTAAAAGGTTTTTCATCACTTTTATCTCTGAGACTCACCTTAATAAATAAACCACATCATCCTTGCACTACGGCCAAGGATATTCATTAGTATCACGACCACAAAGTATCCATGCACTACGAACCAAGGATATTCGTGTATTCATCAATGGTCATGATCATGCCAACAACTGTCCATCGATGTACTACGGCCAATGAGGACTTTTACCACATCATTTATAACATTACGGTCATGATTATACCGAATAATCCCTGGTCATAATCATACCAAGTCCATCTATGCACTCTGAGGCCATGCCGTGATGACTTTCAACATATTATAAACATGAGGATGATGACAATGATATAAGAATTCAATAAAATAAGTTCAAGGATAAATTTGTAAAGATTTATAATTTAATTAATCCAAAAATCAATAACGTCCAAATTGTCAACATGATACTGTTTTGTGGAGTAAAATTCAAGAATACTTAGAAGAATATTTCCATGAAAAGATTCTGGATGAAGCGCAAATATCAAAGATATTCCACTAATTTCATGGAGTATAAAAGCCAAAACTTTAATCAATTGAGTATAATAGAATATATGAAACTGCAAATAGATTTTTATCGCCATGCGGTAATCCACGTAGATAGATTATTCCAACAGAATAATAAAGAATGGAATAATGAAGAATTCATCAGCGATGCGTAATCAAATGCATAAAAGTTATTCCAACAGAATAATAAAGAATAGAACCCGGTCACGCGTAATCGCATGGGCCGGATGTTCCAAATGAATAATAAAGAATAGAACGTGTCATGCGTAATCCGCATGCATGTGATATTCCAACAAAATAATAAAGAATGGAATAACAACAGAATTCACCAGGCATGCGATAGACCGCACAGACAGGTTATTCCAACATAATAATAAAGAATGGAATAACAACCCTTACGAGTATTGAAAGAAAATAACTCTCTTCATGAATACGGATCATAAAAGCCTCAAATATTTTTCACTCAAAAAGAACTCAACATGCGGCAATGACGTTGGCTCGAACTGTTGAAAGATTACGAACATACCATTCAATACCATCCTGGAAAAGTGAACGTAGTAGCTGACGCATTGAGTAGAAGATCATATGCGGGTACGAGTGTGATATTGTCAACGTAAAGGCCCAATTTGTATGACTTACAAAGGATGGAGATAGAGTTAAAGACTCCAGGGACCCATGTGATGATGGCGAATATACGAGTAGAACTGACTTTAATCGATAAAGTTTAAAATTCGCTTCAAGCTACGGCACCGGAGCTAATGCGTATGAGGAAGAAATTGCAAGAAGGTGTTATTCCGGACGCAAGAATCGATGAAGAAGGAATACTTCGAGTCAACTCCAGACTTTGTGTTCCTAACGATTCTGACTTGGAGTATAAAATCATGATGGAGTTGCACAACACACCGTTTGCAATCCATCCTGGGAGTACCAAAATGTATCGTGATCTTCAACATACATTTTGGTGGAGCAATATGAAGAGAGAGATAGCGGAGTTTATCTCAAGGTGTCTAACTTGTCAACGAGTCAAGGCGGAGCATCAAGTACCAAAAGGTCCATTGCAACCACTTGAAATTACAGAATGGAAGTGGGAGCACATTACCATGGATTTTGTTACTGGTCTTCCCAAGATTTCTGAAGGCATAGATGCGATTTGGGTCATTGTTGATAGATTGACCAAGTCTGCTCATTTCTTACTGATGCGAGAAACTAGACCTGGCAAGAGGGGGTGCCAGGCCAAAATGGAAAGGTAGAAAAGGGCCGGTTTTCTGGGCCAAAATCTTCAAATTTAAAGCCCTACCAGTGGTAGAAGGGTGGTCACCATCGCTACCGAGAGCACTTTTGTGCCTATTTTTTGTTATTTTTTGGGTTTGGCCCAAACGGGACGGGTCGGGTCGATGATGGGCCGGCCCAAAAATGGGCATGCCAAATAGGCCCGGAATTTACTGGGCTACAAAACTGCCGCCCAAAACCCGGCACGCAGACTTGGGCCTCTTTTTCCAGGTCTACGAAAAACTTATACACTTGAACGTCTTGCTCATATGTACATAAACGAGATTGTAAGATTGCATGGTATGCTAGTATTCATAGTTTCTGATCGAGACCCAAGATTCATTTCATGATTTTGGGTTAGTTTTCAAAAAGCTATGGGCACGGATTTACGATTTAGTTCGGCATATCATCCTCAAATGGACGGGCAGTCAGAGAGGACTATTCAAACTCTTGAAGATTTATTAAGACTCTATGTCCTTGACTTCAAAGGAAGTTGGGGCAAATTCTTACCATTGGTGGAGTTTCCCTACAACAACAGTTATCAAAAAAGTATTGGCATGGCTCCATTTGAGGCGTTGTATGGAATAAAGTGTCATTCTCCGGTATGTTGGGATGAGGTGGGTGAAGCAACGTTGTTGGGACTGGAGTTGGTACATATGACTACGAAAAAGATTCAAACGATCCGACAACGTATAAAAACCTCACAAGATCGACAAAATAGTTGTAATGTCCCGAGAGTTTGAGAATATAGTATATGATAATGATCCTTAGGGAAAGATAATGAACGGGTCAAAGAATATGTAATACTCAAATATAATTGAGTCTAGGTAAATGTTATGAAATAAAAAGTACAAAAATTTATTATCAAGAATGGTGGGAATAGGAAATATAAAACCTATATTAAGGTAATGTGTTGAAGTTATTCAACGAAGAGATTTGATGAAAACCTGGGTAAGGTAGGGTTTCGGTGATTCCGAGGACGGAATCCTTATAAGGGAGGGTGAATGTAATATCCTAGATTTTTCCATGTAATTAAACAATTCAATAAACAAACTTCTGTGAAATTCTTATGTGACAATTATTTTTAGATGAATTATTTATTTTATTATATGTTATGTTATGTGATAAGATGCATATTAATGGTTGTTACGGTTAGGCCAATTATTTAAATTGGTTAAGGATGGAATTACTTCTAATTAATTTCGTGGGATGACTTACAAATATGAGTTTGAGTTTGGAGCGAAATTTAGAGACGCGGTCTGCGTATTTGAGTCCGAAACGTCGAAATTAGGTAGGATAGACTGTAACCACGAAAATATGTTACGAAACTGAGACATGTCTCATAATATTTTTAAATGTGTCACGAAAATGAGACATGCCTCATAATATTTTTATATATCCACCATTCTCTTTTACAATGCTCTTATTTATAGATATATGGACTTGGAAGTTTCAAGACGTAAAATATCACATATAGTCAAATCTCTTCTCTTGGAACTTTATTAGATATAATATTATCTTAAATTTATCCCAAACACACTTTGGAGCGACGAATTGTCAACTACAAATTTTGAAGTTGAGTTTGATGAAACGGAGAGTTCCATGACGTTCGGGACGTCGACTTTAGTAGAAATTGATATAAGTATCGACACGTTTGACTACGAAGGGCAAAATGGTCAAAATGACTTGTTAATTGATTAAATGATTAAAATAATGTTTTTATTTGCATAAAGTTCAGTTGCTGGGAGTTCTTGTGACAATTTATATGGGACAAGGGAGGGAGTATACATACTATAAGGATTATTGAGGGAGAGGGGGGTTACTCTTGTGTTATTAAACAAAAACCTTTCATTTTCTTAACTCTTACCCATAACTAGCCTAATGAATTGTGAGTGTAATGATATCTGATCATGGGGGAGTTGTAATGGGCTGAAGATTTCAGTTTCATTACACTATATATGAGGTATATACATTCCATCTAAGCCTCTTCTTCCTTTCACAACAACTTTCTAACTAGAGAGCAAAAATAAAGAAAAGAGAAGAAGTATTGAGAGTTTGAGAGTGGTTCAAGGTGGGCTACAAATTCTGGAGAATCTTGCAAGCAAGGAGGGTGGTTATCAAGCTCCAATCAAGAAGAATTCGCCAAAGAGGTAAGCTATGAACCCATTCTCTATGTTCTTCCAAAACTATGAGAGAATATGCATACGAGACCTTTATAAATGGTTTGTTTTAGAGTATGTGATGTTGTGTAATTGTGGTCTGATTGTTATGGTGTAATAAGAACATAAGTTCTGGACAAATCATGCCATGTATGCTTTAAAAATCCAAAGAGTTATGCCTTGCATGCTAAGTGTTTGATATTATGCCTCTTAGTTGCTAATTTGATCAAAACATGAAAAGTTAGAGAAATGAATTATTGTAACATGTATATATATGTTATTAGAAGTGGTCTGGATAATAGGAATCAAACCCATGCATGCTAGAATCAAAATCATGATTTTCTCAAAAGTTGGGTTAAACTAGTTTGCATGATTTTTCGTGATTTTTGGTCACTCAAATCATGTCTTAGATAATCCATTTGTTGCATGTAATAATTTTGTAAAATAGTATGTAGCATGAGGTATAACATGTCCAAATTTCATTCGGATCGAAGCTATATTGAGTGAGATATGAAAATCGTAAGGTAGCGAGATAAACATGTTAGAAACCGAAAAAAAAATTGTGAACTGCTGACCCTAAGGACAAATTCGGGGCTAGCTACAGTTTCCAGAAAATTTTGGACTTTTAGGTTATTATAGTACACCTGAATAAGCTTTCCATAGACTTAAGACGGACTAATTCGACTTCTTGAGCAAGGAGTTATGACTTTTCAAAGTAGTTGCGTCAAATCTGTCCAACAAATTTGGAGCAGTCTCCTTGCACGGATTTTATGGAATTTTGTGCTTAGAATTTGAAGATGGTCCATGAACGAAAGTTGTAGTCCCAGAAGTTAGCTTCGCGTGGGCGCAAGAATCGCTCAAAAATGTTTTAAAACAAATTATTTATGACTGTTTTAGCGAGGTGTGGTAAAGCTGAGAAAAAAAAATGTAAAAACTGTTATGTTTGGGCATTTTTAAGTTCTGTTTTGGGCTACCTATGATATCTAAAATGGGTGGCATATATTTTCTAAATATATTCTATTATGATGTTTATAGCATATCCAATAGGAGACCCTTTTACTTCAAACTAGATTGTGTATGAATGGTGATTAACGAGACACATGTGATTAGGTTATGTGAAGGTTAATCGCTAGCGTTAATTTAGCAGAGCTTATCGTGCAAGTTTCCAACCCTAATTTCTTTTGGGTATTTATTAAATCCTTACTAATATTCTCGCAGTAAGGGTAAGTATTGGACTTGTGCTAGTTATTTATTCGTGCAAGTTTCTTCATTGAAAAGTCATACAAACTTCAATTATCTTGCAAGCTTATCGATTATTATTCAGTTATTATTTTAACTGCCATATGTTTAAATTTCATTTCATTATCGAACTGTTCTAAGTATGTTCCTGGCCTTTGTTTCCGGCTAGTTTTTATTGATGGAAAAAGTGATTTAAAACAAATCTTTCCAAGCTATTAAATGTTTACCGATCCAAATTGCTTTGGTGCGGTCTCACATGATTACTAAGATGAACAACCCGAATAAACGGGCAAACAGATGTCGGGCAAATAGTCCCATTTCGCTTATGCAGCTTAAAACTTAATACTTGTGCACAACGTAGGGTACAATGGGCTGATCACCTGGCGTACTTGCAGAGATCGTTTACAGTCTACACCCCTTAGTATGATATTGAAAATTCTTAAATTCTTATTCTTGATGTTCTTCTTTAACACTTGATAATCTTTCAACTGTTGAGATCTAGTAATTCAAATGCCTTTATCCTGATGTATATTTCCCATTTATTTCGTACACTTGCTGGGCAATTTGTGTTCATTCTTGTTTAAACCTTTCAGTTAAGGATGAGAAGGCTAAGGGTTCGGGCAAGGACAAAGGAAAGTCCAAGATGAAGTGATGCTAATGGTTATGTAATAAAATAATTATTTCCGCATATGTGTATTGTAGCGATAAACGCTAAGACTAAGATCCAGTATGTTTTAAGGTTGTAAAGACTTGGGATTTTATTTTGAATAATTATGTAATAGTTAATATTATTATTCCTTATTGTTAAGGTTTACTTAGTTAGATGATGGTGTATGTTGTATCGTGAGCACCAAGTTCTGTAATCGATGATTACACGGATTTGGGGGCGTCACAATAGTTATACTAATCTTCATCGAAAGGACGTGGAATTCGACATTGGAGATCATGTGTTGTCACGTGTTGCTTCATGGAAAGGAGTTACGAGATTTGAAAAGAGGGGAAAGCTCAATCCTCGATTCATTGGCCCATTTATAATCCTCGATCGAGTAGGAACTGTGGCCTATAGACTCGCCTTACCGCCAAGTATGTCTCGTGTTCATAACGTTTTTCACATATCTATATTACGTAAATATGTGAAAGACCCGAACCACATTATTGAAGTAGAACTGGATGAGATAGCGGAAGATTTAACGTATGAAGAGGTACCTGTTAAAATTTTGGATAAGAAGGATCATATTCTACGCTCCAAGGTTATACCTCGTGTCAAAGTTTTGTGGAGAAACTACGATATTGAGGAAATAACCTGGGAGTTAGAATCTAAAATGAAGTCAAGGTATCCTCACCTCTTTGATATACCAGGTACGCAACTTAATTTCGAGGACGAAATTTCATAGGAAAGGGAGGTTGTAAGACCCCAACTTTTATGAATAAAGATTAGTTTTTCTCGAAATATATTTTTGAATATTATGGTGTGGATTTGTTATATTATTATAGTTGTGGGTAATATTTATAAATTTTGCAAAGTAAGCAAGTTGTTATAAAATATTAAATTGGTCGTGAAATATTCGTACGACGGCACAATCATTGGTGGACCCCACAACAGAAGTTTTGTCGTAGTTAGAAAATGATAGAAATATCTTTTTATAAAAATAACGGTGAAAGTTTTACCGTTAAACTGTTGAACTACCCGGTGGTAAAAGTACAGTAATACGCGTGTTTGCATAGTAGCACACGGTATTGATTATTGATGCTTACGTGAGAAGTCACTCAGTTATACTCAATTATTGCTACAGTAATTGATGTATAATATCTCTCATTTTATTGATTCAATTATTGTCACAGTATCAATATTTTTATATTATTAAATCAATAATTGAGACAACAAAGTTATTCATATTATTATTTGCAATATTGACGATGTCTAGAAAGTTCTGTCGAGGAGAGGTTTGGTCACCTAATTGCGTGCCAATAGGGAGAAATCCTTATCGAGAAGCCCCCTCTTTCCTGGGAATAATCTGATTGTTAAATATTGTGAGTTATAATATTAATGATGAATTAGTTCGTATTGATTAAAGATGAAATTGATAATTTCATTGTGTTGGGATTATTAGTGTTAATGGAAATCGACATCTATTTCGAAAATATTTGATATCTGGAGGTTATATTGACCAATCGGGTAATTAATCAGATAAATGAGCAATTAATTGCTATTAATTCACATGTTTATAACTATTTGTTCACATGTATGTACTATTGATTCATATGCATGTACTATTAGGGGAGGTGGGCAAGATTGATAATACTTGCATAACTAAATTAAAAATAGAGATATAGATGAAGGTACTATACCGTAACTATTTTTTCACTTGTGTGTACTATTGATTCACATAATGTACTATTAGGGGAGGTAGTGCAAGTTTGATAATACTTGCAGGACTAAATTAAAAATGAAGGAAAAGATGAAGGTATTATATTGTAATATTTCGAGCCCCAAAACGTGCAATTATCGAAACTATATTTTCTTATAAATAGAAGCTCATTCTTCTTTCATTCTCACCAATTCACTAAGACTCACAAGAGCAATTATAGAGAGAGAAGCTATAAAAGAAAGAATAAGTGAAGTCTGCTACCTCACTATTTCAGTATCCAGTCTTCTTCTGAGGTAAGGGATTTTTTTTTCCAGTATTCATAAGGAATAATATTTTCTTCCATACTCTGTAGTATGTGAGTAATATTATTTTGTCTCGTATTCCTGATTATACCCTCATTTTGTTAAAGTATTGCTTCTGTACTCCGTGAAATTAGTAGAATATCCTTGAAATTTTTGCTTCATCTAGTATCGTTTCACAAGGATATTTTCTGCACATTCTTGTTAAATTTTAAGTTTTTCATGCCGGAGTACTGTCCATGAGTAGTATTCATTTTCACGGGGTACTATTCATAAAGTATTATTCACGGGTACTATTCACAAAGTACTATTCACAAGTACTATTTACAAAGTATTATTCACAAGGTACTTCCCAAAGTACTATTCACTCGGGTACTATTCACCCGAGAAATTATTCATGACAAAAATTGATTTCTTTGTTGTCCAAATCATTTATGATACAATATTATTCTTGAATTTTACTCCACAAAGCAGTATCATGTTGACAATTTGGACATTATTGAATTCTGGATAAATTAAATTATAAATCTTTAAAAATTTATCATTTGCTTTCTTTTAATTGAATTCTTATATCATTGTCATCATCCTCATGCTTATTTTGTGATGAAAGTCATCTTTGGCTTACGTGCATAGATGGACTGTTGATTGGTATGATTATGACCAGGGATCATTCGGTATAATAATGACCCGTAATGTTACAAATGATGTGGTAAAAGTCCTCATTGGACTGTAGTGCATTGATGGACAGTTGTTGGTATGATAATAACCAAGAATTATTCGGTATAATCATAACCATTGATGATTACATGAATATCCTTGGTCGTGGTGCAGGGATGATTCGATGATATGGTTTATTTATTAAGCTGAGTCTCAGCGATAAAGTTGATGAAAAACCTTTTTAAATCATAGAAGATAGTAGATATCATGCTCTACTTGACTCTTCTAATAGATTACTTGTTCCGCTGCAGTTGAACTTGATGTTTATTGTATTTTATCATTTTAACACTGTTGAAGGCTAACGATAATTTATTATGCATTATCTTAGTCATAATATTTCTTACTGGGCTAGTTGAGCTCACCCTTTTTCTTTCATTGCTCTCTTCAGGAAATGGGAACGTAGCCGGGACTAGTCGGGGAACAGAGTAACGGTCCGAGATGGTGGCTATAGTAGTCCTCACTATTTTATGAAATAGTGTGATAATAAATGTAATGAGGACTTCATTTGAGTTTAAATACTGTATATGAGACAATATTCGTGTAAAAACTCTAAGCTACGCTTTTGCCATGTTGTATAAAAGAAGTTTGTATTTGATTTATGTATCATGTATTTTGTGACTCAGAATGGGTGATGTATACCTATTTTGGGGGCGTCACAGTGGTCATGATTATACTTATCAATTCATCTTTGCACCTATGCCAAAGATATTCATATGTAACACCTATGGTCATAATCATACCAATCAACAGTTCCTCTTTGCACCAATGCCAAAAAGAACTTTCACCACATGTCACTGCCACAAAGGCTAAAGACATTCAATAATTATATTGTCTTTGCATCGAGGCCAAAGACATTCACAACAACTTAGTCTTCATGATTAGTACAAATCAATGATATAATGAATGGACATAAATAATCAGAATAATAAGATGAAGAATAAATATTAGATATTTGTAATTTAATTTGTCTAGAGTCCAATAATGTCCAAATTATCAACATGATATCCAAAAAATCGATTAGAGTTCAAGAACAATATATAAGGTTCGCCGTTAAAATATAACGATTTAAGATTTAATAGGAAGATTCAAGTGAAATGATATTAGATGAAGTGCCTACTATTAAAGAAATTCTACTCATTTCAGAAATTTTCATCATTTAATGGTAAAAATGTAGCACTCCTATTTATAGCCAAAACTTAACCAACATTTATCAATATATTATTTATCCATTATAGTTATCTTTAATTTATTTAGTCATAATAATTTAAACATATTAATCCGTTATCATTATCTTTAATTTATTAATCATAATGATTTACATATATTCATCCATCATCATTATTTATTCATAATGATTTACACGTATTAATCCATTATCACTATCTTTAACTTATTAATCATAATGATTTACACATCTTCATCCATTATCATTATTTATAATTTATTAATTATTATTCACAGCTTTTCAAGATTATTATTAATATACATTATTCATCAATTATTATAGTATTCATCTTCTACATTATTTACTTAATGTATTAATATCACGGGTATTACCGTTCTTCAAATAATGAATTTGTCTAATTACTTAATACTCGTAACTATCATTTATGCAACTTTTCATTACTACATTTACTACGATGTTAATTATTGGTTCAATAATATGAAATATTGTGACAATTATTGAGACATTCCTAAATCCATGTACTTACTAGAGTGGACTAGTACTCACTATCTAACACTAAAAATTTTTGAGTATAAATATTATAGACTCATAATATTGGTAAACGTACAAATCGTTTCCAGGAAAGATGGGGTATTCCGTATAAACGACGCGCAATCAAATAACCCTTTTCTCGACAGAACTCTCTGGACATTGTCAATAATGCTAACTGACCTAATAATATCATATCAAATAATATGAGTTATTATGTTGTTACAATTATTGATTTAATAATATGAAATACTGTGTAGTTGCTAGTGTAACCATTATTAAGTTAAAATACTATGCAAATACTACTGTAACAATTATTAAATTAATAATTATGAAATATTATGCAATATCGCGTGCTACTGTGTAGCATTGCGTACTATTGTAGAGTACCGCACGTGTGCTACAGTACTTTTATCACTGGGTATTTAAACAGTTAAAGGTGATAGTACCGTTGACAATTTTTATTAAAAATGTTATTTTTGTCGTTTTTGATATTTGACAATTGCGTCGTTTTGGGGGCACCAATGATAGGTTTCCGTCATACTTTACCTAATCCCCAACAAAACGAATATTTTCTGACAAAAAAAATAATCCCCCACAAAATGAATATTTCCCGTTGTAAGACCCCAACTTTTATGAATAAAGATTAATTTTTCTCGAAATATATTTTTTAATATTATGGTGTGGATTTGATATAATGTTATAGTTGTGGGTAATATTTACAAATTATGCAAAGTAAGCAAGTGGTTATATAATATTCGATTGGTCGGGGAATATTCGTTTTAACAGGAAATATTCAGATTTGACAGTAAAATCATTAAGTGGACCCCTACAACTCAAGTATTGTCGTATTTAGAAAATGACATGAATTATCTTTTTATAAAAATAACTACGAAAGTTTTCTTGTTGAACTACCCGGTGGTAAAAGAACAAAGAATACGCTGTGGTTGCATAAGAAGACACTGCAGTATTGATTATTGATGCTTACGTGAGAAGTCACCATTATACTCAATTATTGCTACAATAATTCACGATAATATCTCTCATATTATTGATTCAATTATTGTCACAGTATCATCTGCATAATATTTATTATTATTAAATCAATAATTGCGACGACAAAGTTATTCATATTATTATTTGTAATATTGACAATGTCTAAAAAAATCTGTCAATGAGAGGTTTGGTCACCTAATTAGACGCCAATAGGGAAAAATTCTTATCGGAAAGCCCCCTCTTTCCTGGGAATGATCTGGTTGTTAAATATTGTTAGTTATAATATTAATGATGAATAAGTTCGTGTTGATTAAAAATGAAATTGATGTTTTCATTATGTTGGGATTATTAATGGAAATCGACATCTATTTCGATAATAATTGATGTCTGGAAGTTATATTGACCAATCGGGTAATTAATCGGATAAATGAGCAATTAATTGCTATTAATTCACATGCTTATAACTATTTATTCACATGTGTGTACTATTGACTCACATGCATGTACTATTAGGGGATGTGGTGCAAGATTGATAATACTTGCATGACTAAATTAAAAATAGATGTATAGATGAAGGTACTATACCGTAACTTTTTTTTCACATGCGTGTACTATTGATTCACATGAATGTACTATTGATTCACATGATGTACTATTAGGGGAGGTGGTGTAAGATTGATAATACTTGCATGACTAAATTAAACATAGAGGTATAGATGAAGGTATTATACTGTAACTATTTTTTCACATGTGTGTACTATTGATTCACATGAATGTACTATTGATTCACATGATGTACTATTAGGGGAGGTGGTGCAAGTTTGATAATACTTGCAGGACTAAATTAAAAATTAAAGAAAAGATGAAGGTATTATACTATAATATTTCGAGCCCCAAAACATGCAATTATCGAAACTATATTTTCCTATAAATAGAAGCTCATTCTTCTTTCATTGTCACCAATTCACTAAGACTCACAAGAGAAATTATAGAGAGAGAAGCTATAGAGAAAAAGAAGAAGAGAAGTCTGTTACCTCACTATTTCAGTATCCAGTCTTCTTTAGAGTAAGGGATATTATTTTGTTCAGTATTCATAGGAATAATATTTTCTTCCAAACTCTGTAGTATGTGAGTAATATTATTTCGTCTCGTATTCCTGATTATACACTCATTTTGTTAAAGTATTGCTTCTATACTCTGTGAAATTAGTAGAATATACTTGAAATTTGCGCTTCATCTAGTATCGTTTCACAAGGATATTTTCTGCACATTCTTGTTAAATTTTAAGCTTTACATGTCGGAGTACTGTCCATGAGTAGTATTCATTTTTACGGTACTATTCACAAAGTACTATTCATGGGGTACTATTCATAAAGTACTATTCATGGGATACTATTCACAAAATACTATGCACAGGTACTATTTATAGGTACTATTCACAAAGTACTATTCACGAGATACTATTCCCAAAGTACTATTCATGGGGTACTATTCACTCGGGTACTATTCACCCGAAGAATTATTCATGACAAAAATTGATTTCTTTGCTGTCCAAATCATTTTTGATACAATATTATTCTTGAATTTTACTCCATAAAGCAGTATCATGTTGACAATTTAAACATTATTGAATTCTGAATAAATTAAGTTATAAATCTTTAAAAAGTTATCATTTGCTTTCTTTTAATTGAATTCTTATATCATTGTCATCATGCTCATGCTTATATGGTGATAAAAGTCATATGTGGCTTACGTGCATAGATGTTCTATTTATTGGTATGATTATGATAAGGGATGATTCGGTATAATCATAACCGTAATGTTACAAATGATGTGGTAAAAATCCTCATTGGCCTATAGTGCATTGATGGACAGTTGTTGGTATGATTATGACCAGGGATTATTCGGTATAATCATGACCATTGATGATTACATGAATATCCTTGGCCCGTAGTGCAGGGATGATTCGATGATGTGGTTTATTTATTAAGCTGAGTCTCAGCGATAAAATTGATGATAAACTTTTTATGCTTGTTCCGCTGCAGTTAAACTTGATGTTTATTATATTTTATCAGTTTAATACTATTGAAGGCTAACGATAATTTATTCTACATTATCTTAGTCATAATATTTCTTAATGGGCTAGTTGAGCTCACCCTTTTGGTTTCATTGTTCTATTCAAGAAATGAGAATATAGCCAGGACTAGTCGGGGAGCAGAGTGATGGTCCAGATATTTGCATTAGTAGTCTTCACTATTTAATGAAATAGTGTGATAATAAATGTAATAAGGACTCCATTTGAGTTTGAATACTGTCTAGAAGACAATATTCGTATTAAAACTCTCAGCTTATGTTTTTGTATTTTACACGATAATTGTATAATTAAGTTGTATTTAAATTTTGTACCATGTATTTGGCGACTCAGAATGAGTTATATATACCTATTTTGGGGGCGTCACACCCGACATATTTTTTATTTTATAATTTGCACATATCATCCTTAATTTTATCAATTTAACACCTTAATATTTCACATAATAATTATAATTTTTTTTTAATTCTCTATTAAAATTTGGGTCTTACATTTGCCATGTCTATATGTTATGTCATTAATTTATGACGTGGCATATTGAATTGAACATAAGTGAAAAAAATTAAGAGTTTGATCATCTTATTGAAAAATTAAAAGGTTAATCATCGAAGTGGAAAAAGACAAAGAGTTTAGAGTAGTAATTTATATTTAAGTCATCTTTTAATGAAGTGGAAGTCAGGTAACCAGGTTTGAGAATTGAGATGTTAGATGTTTGGTCGGCTAAATAGGGGGATAAATAACCTTTTGGTCACTGTACTGGGGTCTGATTTTCATTGTGGTTACCGAAACTTTTTTTGTTACAATCGAATAACTGTACTCTCAAAAACTTACAAAATGGTCATTCCGTTCGATTTCCATCCAAAAAATGCATTTAAGTCTTGAGTTAAGCGAAACGGAAGTCTTTGAGTTCAAGCGATTTGACTCCATTTTTTCACATGATATGTATATGGTTTTTGCCATATGTATCATTATGTGTCAAGTAAATTTGAGCAAGTAACCAAATTAGAACCAAATCGCACTAAAATCGCATTTAACCGCACTTAACTGCTTCCGTACAGATGTATGGCGGTTTTAGGTGGGTTGAATAACCAAATTTATGGTACCGGTTTGGTTACTGGCCAAAACCGCACGCATAAAATCGAAACCGTACCATGTGTGTGTATGTATGTATTATCTCTAATAAATTCTAAAGTTACTTTTTATTTTAACACGCTCAGAGAAAACCCTAGTCTTGCATTGTCATTTTTTCACCAATTGAAAGAAGATGTTAGAGGTTATAGAGTTAAAAATTAAGCAATTGAGTTTTGGAATTTCGAATTTGTTTGATGCATTATTGGAGGGGCTTATAGCTGAGGGGCTCGAGCACTTGATGCATTGGTTAATGTCAATGCTATAATAGTAATAGTCTCATAGATTATTTTTCAAATTAGGTATAGTTAGGATTATATTCTATAAGTCATCCCTGCAATATATGAGATATAATTTCATTATATCTCCAGTATATACTTTTAATTTTTGGAGAACTAGATAAACATTCTTGCTTGTTATCGAATATATGGTTTCCGTTGTTTTATATAGCGTATGTTTTAGTTTTAAAGCATGCTTGATATAATTCTCATTGTCGACTCTGTCACTAAGTTAATTGCTAGATGTAAGTTTTATGTTAAATTTTATTGAAGGCTTAGACTTTTTTGTTGTTTCAATTGGTTTTGAAACAGAAACCGCAACAATTAAAACCGCACCGCACACTTTAAAACTGCACCGCACCAATCACAAACGGTTTCGGGTGCGATTTTAAATTTTTCAAACCGCAACTAAGCGGTTTCGGGTGCCATGCTCACCCCTAGATTGTCAAGCACATGCTCATAGATATTAAGAATAATTAATAATAATTTTAAAATAATAATAATAAAAATAATATTATTAAGAATAATAATAATATTAAGAATAATAATAATAATTTCAAAATAATAATAATAATAACAACAATAATAATTTTTAATTAATAAAAATAATAATAATTACAAAATAATAATAATAATTTTCTATCTGTCTATTTCACAATATTATTATTACAATTACTATTATTTTATATCATTTGGAATCCAAGGGTCACTGCAGTTTTAGTTTCCGGATATAAAAATATTTATATCATTTGGAATCCAAGGGTCATTTTTTTTATTACAAAAAAGGAGTTTAATTTATGTTAATATTAATATAAAATAACAGTATGTACTATAATTTTTATATTTTTACTAAATATTTTCATATTCCAGCGAAGGTCCGAGATCGTTGTGTACTAAAAATTTTATATTTTTGCTAAATAGTTTACTAAATAACACTGTGTACTAAAATAACACTGTGTTCATTTCACAATTTTATTTTTATATAATTTAAGAAAATTAGCCACAATTTTTCTAAAATTATCCCTCATGAAAAAATATTATAGTAGATAGGAGAGAATCGAATGTGAAATAAATATGATAAAGGGTATTATAAATAATTGAAATGTATTATTATTAAAATTATTATTATTACAATTATTATTATTTTGAAATTATTAATAATAGTAGTAATAATAATAATAGTAATAATTATAATAATAATTTTAAAAATTTAAAATTTTAAAATAAAGATTATATAAATTATAAAAATATTTTTATATGAAGTCGATGTGTATTTAAAAAAAATATTTTTATTATTTTATTAATTTAAATTATTTAAGTAAGGGTAAATTTGATAAATCATTTTTTTATTCTCCATTAAAATAAAATAAAAAGAAATTATTATTATTATTTAAAAATTATTTTTATCATTATTATTATTTAAAAATTATTATTATTATTATTATTTTGAAATTATTAGTAATACTATTACTATTATTAAAAATTATTATTATTATTTTAAAATTATTACTATTAATAGTATTTTTTTTTTGAAATTATTATTATTATTATTATTATTATTATTATTATTATTATTATTATTATTATTATTATTATTATTATTATTATTATTAGTTTTGGAATTGTTTAGGTGAAGTAGTTAATAGTTTTATTGGTTTGTCCTATAATAATCCGTCTGCTTGCCTTTTCTGTGCTCCACGTAAGCAAAAAAATGGAGTCAACTTGCACAGTCAGCATTCCGTCCGTTTTTTGGACGGAAATCGAACGGAATGACCATTTTGTAAATTTTTGAGAGTACAGTTATTCGATTGTAACAAAAAAAAAATTCGGTAACCACAATAAAAACCGGACCCCAGTACAGTGACCAAAAGATTATTTATCCCGCTAAATAGGAGTACCCAAAAAACTTTTTGGGAATCTCAAATAGAAATGCAGAAAGAGTCTTTCTAGGGGGACATTTTTCTAGTGATATTCTAGTGATCCTTTTTTTTTTTGGTTTTTTTTTTGTAGTACCTCCAAAAAATGTATAGTATTTATTCCAATTGAAATTTTTATAAAAAAAACAGTGTTTTAGATATAATTTGGATACATATAAGAAACATGGTCACTAGAATAATGTCCCCCTAGACTTATTGATGCAGAAAATTTTAAGTATTTTTTTAGCTTTTCAACAAAATAAGAAAGTTAAAAAAAAGAAAAAAAATTGTGGGCTGCCGAATCATTAAAATTGGACTGCCGAGTTGACTCGAAATCAACCAAAACGATTCAATATTTGCCTTGATGTATATTGATTGTTATGTCTATAAAACTACAGGTAAAAAAATAATGTAAAAGTTAATAAATTTTAGGAGAGCGCCATTTTCATATGTGTTTTTGATATTTTTAAATGATTCATTTTTACATGAAGGTGAGACACACTGTATGTTCATGTGAGAAAGAATAATGTGAAAATATCAAAAAATATATATAAAAATATCAATTACCTAAATTTTATCAATAATTTAATTTGTAAGACCATAAATTACATATTAGATTTATTTGTATATAATTATTTGTGAATAATTTGTGTACATAAAACTTGAAGCTCATTGTAAGGGACTATTGTACTTTTCATCCGCTTAGCAAGTTAATTTTTTTTTTTAAAATTTCTATTTTATTTTTGTAAAAATACAATATAATTTTATAATTACATGTATCATTATTTTATTATTATTATAAATTTAAAAACTAATCAATCAAATCTTAAATATAAGAAAAAAAAAATACATTTTACATAATTTTTGAAACACACATTTTATATAAAAATAAATAAACTCGCAGGAGTAAGAATCGAACGGGAGACCTAGACCGCTCTGAGTACCTTAAACCTTATTGACCATGGTGTGCTAGCTAGGATAATTGGAGATGGCAAAGCGTTGAAAAGTCCCAAATTTATTGGCCGGGATAAGAATTATTTCCACTGTTTAACTCATCCCGCCAAGTAAACCCCCCGCTAGCTTTTCCCAACTCTCTCCTCTCAAAAGTTTAATATATAAAAACCTCACCCTCAATCTCTCTCCCCTGCTCTCCCACTCTTTTTCCTTCAAACCCTAACCCTAATTTCCCCAGAAAGCAGTCCAATTCTCACAAAAATGTTGGAGCTGAGGCTAGTCCAAGGGAGTCTTCTCAAGAAGGTGATGGATTCCATCAAAGACCTCGTCAATGACGCCAATTTCGACTGCTCGGCCACCGGATTTTCCCTCCAAGCAATGGATTCGAGCCACGTGGCGCTGGTGTCGCTGCTTCTTAGATCGGAGGGTTTTGAGCATTATCGGTGTGACAGGAACATTTCCATGGGGATGAATATGGGTAATATGACTAAGATGCTAAAGTGCGCCGGTAATGATGATATAATTACCATTAAGGCCGATGATGGAAGTGATACTGTCACCTTCATGTTTGAAAGCCCCAGTAAGCTCCAATTTCTCTTAATTCTCCCCTAGAATGTATTTTTCTGGTTTAAATCTTTTTGGGTTTGTAATTTTTCTGCTTGTTTATTGGGTTAGTATATACTTCATAGTTGTAATTTCTTGACGTTAATTGGGGATATGATTTTTCTTCTTCATTTTCATTTTTGGTTGGTTCATTTTTTAAATTGGGTCAGCATATTTCATACATGTAAGTGAGTTTAAGTGGTTTTGATTTAGTTCATTCTCTATTTCGTTGGGTTTTTATTTTTTTGCTAGTCTATTAACTTAGTACTCTTAATTTTTTTATTTTGATTGATTTTTGGTCAGTTCATTTTTTAAATTGGCTTTAATCTGGTTGATTTTGCTCTGATTCATGTCTGAAACATTAATGGAGAGAATTAGAGAAATATGATAATTTTGTTTTCTGAGAAAGTTTGTAGGGAAAAAGAGTTTATTAGTTTGAAGTCATTGTTTAACAAATTCATTTACAAGGAGAGAATGATGAGATTAAAAAGTTGGGGAATATTTGATTTGAGGATTTGTTGAGGGAACAGAAAGGGAATTTTTTGTGTGGGATAATATTTTTGGGGGGAAATAATTGTTTATTCTTATTTTTGTAAAATTTTTAAGTGCTGATAGCTCCTTGGGTGTAGTTGGATACATCTTCCTGTTTGGGGTTGGCTTTTTTAAAACTTATTTTGGTGGGTTGATTTGTTATTCCATTGAAGTATATATATATATATACACACACACACACAAACACACACTTCAATGGAATAACATTGGGTTAGTTCTTGTAAAATCTTGGCTTTAATTGGGGAATTTTAGAGAAATATTTTGTTTGCTTTGCTGGGAACTGTAGGAAGATAGGAGATTTTAAACTCATTATTTAACAGTTTCATTTAGTATGAAGAAAGAACGATGAGATTTAAAGTAGGGGATTGTTTGGTTTGAGGGTCTGTTGAGGGAACATAAATGAAAATGCAGACGGATCATGGCCCTTGTTTGTTTATTGTTGAAGTTAGGATTGAAGCACCTTGCAGGCTGGGAGGGATAGAAAGTGAGAAGTACTTAATTTTACATGCCAATTTTCTTTTCTTTTTATTGTACTGTACATTAGATTGAAGTTTTGAAGAGGAGAAAGTTGTAAATAGAACATACCTTTTTCACTTGCTCCTTCTCTAGGCTCATTGAAACTCAAAAGTGTGATGTTATAAATATTCTACTATGCTAGGAATTCAATTAAAATTTTGTATGTGTTTGGAAGAATCTAAACTTGAGTATAAATGAACGTTTGATCAAGCTCTTACATAATTTCACAATTTATTTTCCTTTTCTTTTGCTACTTCTTTTAAGTCCCAAACAAAGAATACTAATTCACGATCCAAAAGTTCTCTAGATCCTGAATTTCACGATCCAGAAGTTCTCTAGATCCTGTATGGGTGAATATGTTCCTGATTACTGATTTTTTAGGGCTTTTGGAGTTCCATTTTACATATGTTGGATTTTTCACTCTGGTTTACTGATGGATTATTTATGTTTTGGTTACCCCCTTCTTTTGGCTTTATTGTAATGAACTACAGCACAAGATAAGATTGCTGACTTTGAGATGAAACTCATGGACATCGATAGTGAGCATCTTGGTATACCAGAAGCAGAGTACCATGCTATTGTTCGGATGCCTTCAGCTGAGTTTGCGAGGATCTGTAAAGATCTCAGTAGTATTGGTGACACAGGTACTCCCATTTTGGTATTGGATTAAATTTGTTTGCACTTAAATTTTTTAGTTCGTTTGTGAAGTTTATGGTGTTTGTCGGTGCTTGCAGTTGTTATCTCTGTGACCAAGGAAGGTGTAAAGTTCTCTACAAGAGGTGATATTGGAACTGCAAATATTGTCTGCAGGCAAAATACCACAGTAGATAAGGTAGATACTGCATCTTTTATATTCTACTAGATCTTTGTTATGAATTTTCAGTTAAAAGCCATAGTTAGGCACCAAAGCTCATGATAAAATTTAATTTAATAGGCATGTGATGTATTTATTTTTTATTTTGCAGCCAGAGGAGGCTACAATTATAGAGATGAATGAACCAGTCTCGTTGACATTTGCACTGAGGTACATGAATTCTTTCACGAAGGCAAGTCCCTTGTCAAGCACAGTCACAATAAGTTTATCTTCTGAGCTTCCTGTTGTGGTTGAGTACAAGATTGCTGAAATGGGTTATATAAGGTTCTACTTGGCACCCAAGATAGAAGAGGATGATGATGAAAACAAGCCCTAAAGTTGATGTTTGCTGGTGATAACAGTTATCCAATTTTAGGTGTGTAGGCTACAATGTGTCAATGTGCGCCTTCTCATGCATTATTTGAAGATTTCACTGATGCATGATAGCTTCTCACTGTCTAGAAATTGGTAGATCTCAAGATTTTCAGTCTTAATGTTTAGGAAATGAAACCGTGTTGAATTTCTCTATCCTTTTCTTTTTAAATCCTTGACCTTTTCTTTATGATGTATGCTGATCATTTTCTCTATGTTCACGCCTTCAACAGCAATCTTTTCTGGTTTAATATGCCTTTTCCCCCCAAGTCAATGTTATCTTTATCCTTGTCAAATCTTGTGTAGATGTATTTGGAGAGAGTGGAAAATGAGAAGTTGAAAAATGAGATATGATTGTGTTTTGATTTAGCACTTTCATTGTGAAGCTCACAATGGAGTTCAATTTTTTGTTTGAATGGCTATTTTTCGTCCTGCACTATGAAGTACTAATTATATATACAAAAAATTGTCCCATTAAGATCTTCATAAATTCAAAATCATACATAGTAGTAAGGTTCAAAGCTATATAACATATAAGAAAAAAGAAAAACAAAACACACTATTTAAGTTGCATCCTTCTATGCTTTGTAGAATAGAATTTGTCTATTATGGAATCTGAATTGATATCTTCAACTCGTTCAATGTAAATCATCATAGAATCTGTTAAAAACTCCTCTTTTATTTTATTGCGAAGAGTAGTTTATGTTTTATAGTTGAAAATGCTCGTTATGTCGTGACAATAAAAAACAGGTAGAGTTAAAACAAGTCAATCTATTAATCAAATTATAATGCTGCAACTTAATTGTTTCAATTAATCCGCGACACAATTCAGTGATGGTAGGCATATTTTGAAAGCTCTAATGATGGAGCACATCAATTTTATAAT
This sequence comes from Panax ginseng, assembly GCA_020205605.1. Taxonomy (NCBI): domain Eukaryota; kingdom Viridiplantae; phylum Streptophyta; class Magnoliopsida; order Apiales; family Araliaceae; genus Panax; species Panax ginseng. Next base: position 121,810,006 of record CM035136.1, read on the forward strand.
GATTCAGCTGACATTTCAAATAATGCATTTCTTGTTCACTGAAATCTTTTGGATGAAATTTCTCAGCAAGCTTGCAAATATCATCAACTTTGAATGATTTAAAATTGTCATTCGGCTCTAAAGCAGAGCTAAATATAAGGAGTTCCATTGCTCCATCACTAAATCTGGAATTTAACTCTTCCTGCTGAAAATTTATTGTTGAATTAAACACATCAAAATGATAGTGTTGGCAAACTGTCATCGATTCTTTTTGTTGGCATGAACTACCTGTAGCCCTTTTGTATGAAGCATTCATATATGGTATGTCAATGTCATTTTGTGTGCAAACTGATTGCACATGCTCAAGGAGATGATCAAATCCCTCTTCTCTCAAAGTGTGAAGTAGTGCTTTAGTAGTTGAGACTCGATCCATGACATTTACGATGTCAAGAGATTTGTGTTGCAAATCTCTACAAAGCAATTCAGTAATCTCTATAATTTTATGCATCATATATAGAGTGAAAATAAATTCAAAAGACCTCATATTATGATCAAACAACCACCAATTTCTCCACGTATAGAGTTAAAGGATCCTTCTTCAACAATACTTTCAAGAACTGAAATAGTTGCACCATACATATCAATTAAGCTGCAAAATAGAATCAAAATGAGAGCTCCACTGAGTAGCTCCACTCTGATGTAGATTACCAATCTGATTAATGCCTCTACCAGTATCACGTTCACCAGAAGCTATCATACATGCAATTTCAATATCTTGAGCAGAATGTAACTCAGTATGCCATTTGGGATAAGCACCAATGAGATTGATAATGGCTGTTAGTTTTGAAAAGAATTGCCAAACAAAAATCTCTTTTGCAGAAGCTGCAACTAATGCTAATTGTAGTCTGTGAGCAAAGCAATGTACATAATACGCGTATGTAAATAGAGCTTGAAGTTCGTTCCAAGCACCACGCATATTACTAGCACCATCATACCCTTGACCTCACATATTAAGGATATTCAAATTATATCGAACAAGGACATTAGATATTTTTTTCTTCAATGTTTAAGCAGTAGTGTTTGAAACATGCACAATCTCAAAAAAACGCTCTCGTAAGAAACCACGACTGTCAACAAATCTCAAAACAATAGCCATCTACTCTTTATTTGATGCATCTTTGGCTTCATAAACCAAAATACAGAACTTTGCATCTCTAACTTCTTCACGAATTTTTCTTCTAATTTTGTTTGCAAGAATATACAAAATTACTTTCTGAATAGTCGGTGAAGTATATTTAGCATTTTTCGGAGCTTTCTCTAAGACTACTGTCGACGTTGGGAAAATTTGTGTCCCTTTTTGTTCTTGCCCTTTTGTGTTCTCATCTGGTGAGTTTTGTCTGAAAAGGCGAATTTGAAAATGTCCGACATGTGAATGTCGACGATTTAACTTTTAGAGTCGCCGGTTGGTAAATTTGAAATGGTTGTACTAACTCAACCGATTTTGAAAAAGGTTTGTACAAAGACTCAATGGTTGGACACTGTTTAACTGGCCTTGGAAGCCGAGATACGTTAGGTTCGGGGGCTTGATTAAGCGGGGGGAAGGTGTTAGGCACCCCCCGACTTCCATGAAAACACGGTTACCACAACTTTTCAATTAACTTGTTAATCTGCATATGTGTGTGTATGTATTGGGCCTATGTGCAATTATCTGGAAATAGTGCTATGCCTCTTTTGCACTTATATACAAAGGGTTTGACTTGTATAAAAGTTCAATTTTAACAAGATATAGCAGTGATGTTTTGGAAAACAGGTTTTCAAACCCTTATGCTCAATAGTAATTGAGGCCTTTGATACTTCCATTTTATTCTGTATTCGGCTTGATTGCTTTTATTTTCGAGATGCGAGGCATCTTCGAGAAAATAAGATACATAGCAGTGCCAAACTCCTTATGGGCATGATAGCCATCTAAGGATATCCAGACAATGTAGATAATTTACAAGCTGATTGTAGCTAAGAAATGTCCATCGTGGGAACCGAATCTAGATTCAGGGGCTGAATCTTTGATCACATGATTCCTAGGCTCACATTAGAGAATAATATATACAAAAGCTAGAAAAAGAACCAGATTTAAATAAATCTAAACTATTCTAGCTTCAACGGTTCCAGTTTAGTCACTTTTGAACCGGTCAAAGTTAGAGATAGCGAGATTTAGACAAATCTAGTCCATAAATTTGGAAGATTAAATATCTACATCATGAAAGCGATTAAAGCAGAATATATTTATATATATATATATATATATATATATATATATATATATATATATATATATATATATATATATAAAAGCATTAAAAGACCAATGAAGTAAACTCCTGACACTGCATAACAATGTATATATATATATATATATATATATATATAAGCGGTAAATGGCCATAAGTAAACTCTGTGCTTGATAGAAATATAAATATAAATATATATATATATATATATATATATATATATATATATATATATATATATATATATATATATGGGCTATATGTATATACACAATGAGTATTACATAGTAGGACTATGACGACGAAGTTTTTTGGGCTATCGCGACGGTTCACCCATCGCTATAGCCCAAAATAGCTATGGCGACAGTGAGTGAAGTGCCGCCATTTCACCTTCTATATAGCCCAAAAAATCACATAATAGGCATTTATGTAATACATGACTATGTACATATATTTTCCCTACATATATATATATATATATATATATATATATATATATATATATATATATATATATGTATAAAAGCGAAGAACGCTCGTATATTTTATCCAGGCTCAATCAATTTCGAGGATCGAGTATATATATATATAAGAAAGAAAAAGCCACGGATTGACGATTCGGGCGTGACTACTCGATAAAAGTAGTAGAAAGCTTAAAAATCTGAAAAATCTTAGAGTGGACTGCCAAGAAGACTTCAGATAGCTTTTGGGGCTTGATAACTCAGTTTTCACCGGTTAAACTTCAGTATGTTACAGATCACGAGGTTACAAGTGTTTAGAAAGAAGAATAACTCAATTTGGAGTACTCTAGCAGGGGTTACAGACTGATATGGACAAACTTTTCTCTTTTTTTTTCAAATGAGCTGCTGGGAGCTCATATTTAAAGACCAGATGGCCGCGGGTTAACCTGCGGAAGCTTCGGGTCTACCTGTGGCTGCCCGAACTGCCCCGGGCTTTGCGGGTCCCATTGTCTCGAAGTATGTGCACTCGAGCTACACGCTCTCCGCTCGAACCTTCATAACTTTGAATCCGGGCATCCGATGAAGGAGTGCTGTACCTTTTCAGAAAGCTGTTGTCGAGAGCTACACAATGATATGGGATTAGAGATTGTCTGAAGCCAGGAAGATGGGTCCATGACCAGATCTTCAAGTCTTCGTTGTCTATCCGTTGTGCTGTCTTGTGATGTTGTCACTTGAGATTTGAGCTATGGTTCTTGTGGGACATCTTTGTACGCAGTTTGAGTTGAATTGTGTTGAGATGACATTGATGTGATGTTGAGGTGAAAAATAACCATTTTACCCCTCCCGGGGTTATCTCTGACTTTGGCGCAGTTATAACAGTCATTTCTCAGGGTTATCTCTGATATTGGCCTACTATTGACTCTGACTGTCCTCAGGGTTATCTCTGAGGTTGTCTTGACCTCATGGGGTTATCTTCAAGGTTTGAAATTGATCCACCTGGATTATCTCTGGGGTTGGAACTGACTTTTTCGGGGTTATCTCCGTAGCTTGGACTCAATCTCTCGGGGTTATCTTCGAGATTTGAAACTACATCTCCTGGGGTTATCTCCGGGGACTGGATCTCTTGGAGTTATATCTGGGGTTGGAATTGAGTCTCCCGGGGTTATCAACGGGGTTAGAACTGGATATCCCGGGGTTATCTCCAGGGTTGGAACTGGTTTGACTTCCAGGGTTATCTCTGGAAGGCGATTATGCCCTCCTGCAGGGTTAGTACCAGGAATGCAAAATTTCGAGTGTCTACAGATGCCCCTCTTTATCATATTCATGCAATGTAATGGCATGAATAGGATAAAGACTACTAGACACTTGAAATATGACAAGCTTAAGATGATGCAAATGCAATGCAACATGATGCGATGTTAAACTTAATGTTGATGTTGGAAAGATTTCCAATGGGATGTGATAACTGCTTGCTCCACCATTTCTTTTGGGGGATGGAGTTGTCCATGATGGCTCTGTTGAACCACTTTGATGTCTACTCGAACGGTAGTTTACAAAGCTCTCATCACCGGAATCTTTCGATGCTTCTACCGGGGTTTGCCAATGGTTTGAAATGTCCATCCATCGCTATTAGAGCTCGACGGTCGATAATTCACAGATATGTCTTCAGGATCATTGCAATGGAGGTTTTCAATGGTGGAGACCATCGGATGTTGACATTGGGGTTGTCACCAACGTCTTTGATCTTTTGGAAATGCTTTCCACCGAAGATGTTCTTCTCTTTTGTGAGCGACTCTTGGGGATTGTTGATGTTTCATCCAGATGATGGCTTGTCTTGGTTGCCAATATGGGATGTTTCTTGCCATTACGCAGACATTATCACCATCGCTCTGACTTTTCACCAGGTCGATGCTGATAGTTCCTCTGGTGATAACATTTTAATTACTGGGGATCAGTATAACAGATTCCATCATTGGTCCTCCTCGATGAAGATGGTTTTCCATGGTTTGCATCATCAGGTTTCTCTTACTCTTCGCTGGAGTTATTGCCAACGGCTTGCAATGTCAGGGATGCCTGACCCTCGTTGAAGTGGCATCAACGGCTTACATCACCTGGTTATTTCTGATGCTTCGCTGGAGTTATTGCCAATAGCTTGCAGTACCAGGGATGCCTGACCTTCGTTGAAATAGCCTTCAACGGCTTAAGATATCTGACATCTTCGCTGGGGATGTATTTCTGACGAGCTACACTCTTGATGAGTTTGTATGCTTTTGATTACAATCATAACCCCCTAGTTGATGGCATCGGACCATCGCGATGCGTTGACAAGGGTCGCTTTCAATAGCTTTTATCATCGGCTTTCTGAACCCTGTATCTGGACGAATACTAATGATTGATATGTAGACCCGCAGTTTGGTCTCTGAATTCAGGATTTCAGGCTTTTCCACTTAATGGTGTAGCACCGTTTTCCCTGATTTGACTTTTCAGCTTCTAGGACCTCCTTTGCAACTCAGATTCAATCGAGCCGGAGGGGGTAGGGACCACCATGTGTAGCCGCAGTAGACCCGCGGCTACCGCGGGTTGACCCGCAGCCACCCGTGGGTTATATCTCACCTCCCATCTCTTTCACAAGTTATTTTCAAGTTGAAGCCACACAGAGAATCCGAGATTTCTTATTCAGATCTACTGAGTTCATGCTGCTTTCTACAAAATCCGTCACCGTACAATCGTTTTGCACTATCCTGGTAACGTTTACATGTTTTCTTTTCCAATACCAACTCAACTGAAAAGGTTTGCACAAAGACCCAATGGTTTGACACTGTTTAACTGGTCTTGGAAACCGAGATTCGTTAGGGTTCGAGGGCTTGATTAAACGAAGGGAAGGTGTTAGGCAGCCCCCAACTTCCGTGAAAACACGGTTACCACAACTTTTCATTTAAATATCTACATTATGAAAACAGTTAAAATATATATTTATATAAAAACGGTAAATATATATATATATATATAAGTATATATATATGGACGATCAACTGCCACGGAGTAAACTCTAAAGCGGGGACTTTGAAATGTAAATATATATATATATATATATATATATATATATATATATATATATATAGAATGGATCAGTCCGGAGTCTGACATTGATCAAAAACTGACCAAATTTATTATTATTTTTTTTGCTTTTTTTTAAAACAACTAAAAAAAAATATTTAATATTTTATGGAACTGAAATTTTTCCATAATATAATATTTTGGGTGTGATTTAAATACCTATACCAAAAAATGGTGGTACGATGCATGCATCGTATACATACATATTTTGTTATACGTACCCAATTCACACCCAAAACACTGTATTATGAAAAAATTTCAATTCCATAATTATTTATTTATTTTTTTTTAGTTGTTTTAAAAAAAAAGCAAAAAAAAAGCAAAAAAAGATCGGACATTAGATTCGCCCAGGACCGGATCTTGTCCCTATATATATATATATATATATATATATATATATATATAAGTAATAAAAAGCCACGGATGGACGATCCGGGCGTGCCCACTCGAAGAGACTCTCAATGTTAGTAGTTATATAGATATAAAAGTAGTAGAAAACTGAAAAATCTGAAAAATCTTACAGTGGGCTGCCAAGAAGACTTCAGATAGCTTATGACGCCTGAAAACTCGATTTCCACCGGTTAAACTTTAGTATGCTATAAAACAAGAGCTTACACGTGTTTAGAAAGAAGAATCACTCAATTTAGAGCACTCTAGCAGGGGTTGCAGGCTGAAATGGACAGAGTTTTCTCTCGTTTCTCCTTTTTTCTTCAAATGAGCTGCCAAGAGCTCATATTTAAAGACCAGATGGCCGCGGGTCAACCCCCGGCAGCCGCGGGTCTACTTGCGGTTGCCCAGGCTGCTTCGAGCCATGCAGGTCCTGTCATCTTGAAGTACGTGCACTTGGGCTACGTATTGTCCGCTCGAACCTTCATAACTTTCAATTCGGGCATCCGATAAAGGAGTGTTGTACCTTTTCAAAATGTTATTGTCGAGAGCTACACAATGACATGAGATTAGAGGTTGTACGAAGTCGGGAAGATGGGTCCATGACCAGATCTCCAAGTCTTCAAAGTCTATCCGTTGTACTGTCTTGTGTAGTTGTCACTCGGGATTTAAGCTATGGTTCTTGTGGGACATCTTGATATGCAGTGTGATTTGAATTTTGTTGAGACGACGTGAATATGATGTTGAGGTGGCAAAATGACGATTTTGCCCCCTCTAGGGTTATCTCCGATTTTGGCGCAGATGTAGTAGTCGTTTCTCATGGTTATCTCCGAGATTAGGCTGCTGTGGATGCTAAAAGTCCTCAGGGTTATCTCTGAGGTTGGCTTGACCTCCTGGGGTTATCTCTAGGGTTGAACTGAGTATCCCGGGGTTGTCTCCAGGGTTGAAACTGACTTTTCTGAGGTTATCTTTGGAACTTGAACTGGATCCCTCGAGGTTATCTCTGATGTTGTAATTGAATCTCCCGGGGTTATCTCCGGGGTTGAAACTGAATCTCTCAGGGTTATCTCCGAGATTGAAAACTGGATCTCCTGGGGTTGTCTCTGGGGTAGAAACTGATGTGACTTCTAGGGATATTTCTGGAAGACGATTCTACCCTCCTGCAGGGTTAGTAACAGGAACGCAAAATTTTGAGTGTCTACAGTGGTTTTGAATTAAAACTAGAGGGCTTAACAGACTCAAGTTTTTTTTTAGACTGACCAAGACGACAACAAATCCACTTTAGGGTAAAGCGTTACCTTGAACGATGGTGCAGTTAATTGGAAAGGTTACAAACAACAAAGAGTTATTGGTTTAGTGATAAAGATAAAGTATATAGCTGTAAATGAAGCTACAAGTTGATTGTTTGGATGAAAAGTTCATTACAGAACTAGGAATAGTTCCTAAGTCTCATCTTGGATCTAAACATGTGTTGCAAAACATTCATTTGATTAAAGGAATCATTGAAAGATGGAAAATCATTATAGAGATAGTGGACTCTCAAGAACAACATTACATATCCATATACTGAAGCTTATCCAGCAACAGGATGATCGTTACTTAGAGAATAAGGGTATAAGATACCATGACGATTGTCTTTAGTGCAAGTGGGACATTGAAAGTAGTATGTACACAAGCCAATCATGTTGATGATAAGACATATACTTTGTAACAATCTTATTCGTTTATTAATAAAAGTATTCATTTACTAAAGGCTTTAATTTATCTACATTGTCCTGTTTTAATAATATGTGATAAACCCATAATTTTAAGCAATGCTTTTAGAATCATGATGAGATCATGCTAATGAGATCTAAATTCTTAGATATCTTAAAAACTAAAATGTTCCCAATTGATAGATTATTAAAAAAGGGATTAGTGAATCCGGATAGATTAATACATACGTTGCTTGCTCATTGGATGAAGATGATTGATCTTATGATCATTTGCGTGGAGACACTAAAGCAAATATGTAGGTGCTTATTGGAGAATAAGTTCACTGAACGTGGTTTGCTAAGAAATACCTAATGGAGTTTTAGTTGTCTGTCAATAGGAATTCTTGTAGTGATAGTAGTACAGTAAAACCTCTATTTAGGAATACTCTATATAAGAATAACCTCTATAATATTATAAAAAAATTTGGTCCCAATTTGGGCCAGTTATAAATAGGAATAACCTCTAAATTGTAATATGTTATATATTTTTTAAGTCTCGTATTAAGAAACTATACCTCTATATAGTAATAATTTCATATATATATATATATATATATGAGACAATATTAATTTTAAAAGATAACATTTTCTATAAAAGACTACATTTCCTATAAAGAACTATATTTTCCTATAAAAGGCTACATTTCTTATAAAGGACTACATTTTCTTATAAAAGACTACATTTTCTATAAAAGACCACATTTTTCTATAAAAGACTACTTTGCATAAATATTTTTTGAATTATTTTTGTTATTGATATTTTTGTTAAAGTGGATATTTTTGGGTGTTCGGAAAATATTTTGTATCAATACCTCTATTTAGTAATAACCTCTCAATCAGAATATAAATAGTTTGGTCCCAATTTTATTCCTAAATAGAGGTTTTACTGTATAAGTGATCCTTAGACTTGAGATCATCATAATATCTTATGTATGATGAGTTGTACTTTGACTTATTCCTTAAGTCCCTTAGGGTATATCAAAGGGTATGCTTGGGTATAATGAGTTATACATGAAGATAATGTATGATCAATAAAGAATCTACCGCTTCTAGTAAAAGAAGAGAAATGTCCTATGTGATTCGATAAATGACAACCCAGAGTCCTGGTTAAGATAAAATGAAATTAGAAAGGAGTTTCTAATTTGCATTATTTGGAGTTGTGCATTTAAGAATCAAAATATGTTGGGCTTCGGCACAGAAACGCACAACGGAAATTAAAATTTTAAAGCAATTTCCGAAACCCTAAAACAGGATCCATGCGAAAATCAATTAATTCAGAGGTTTAGAGATTATACCAGATATAAACAAAATGAGAATCAAACCGATTGCGCCTCGAATCTCCAACGCAATAAAACCGATTTCTCTACGGTATCCACATTTAACGCCGCATTTAACCGTCGAACGATTACTGCAATAAGAAGGACTTATGTACTAGCCACCAAAAGGAATGGATTTTGAAGCTGTTTTTTCTCTAGTCTCTCTCTAAGAAAGCGGCTAGGTTTTTCAATTTTGATATCTTACCCTAAGTAGCTGCTATATATCATATATATAGTAGTTAAAAGGAATTAATCAAATCAAAACCCAATTTTATAAAATCCGAATTTATATATATATATCTCTTAATTAAGTCTTACTTAATTAATATACATATATACAAATTATCCTTTTAATTTAAATTCGTGATTTAAATACTATTAATCATATTAATTCCTTAAAATTTAAATTAATTCTCTTTTAAATAACGTTCTATGTGTGTGACCCTATAGGTTATTATTACGTTGGCAATAATTTTAAAATCATATTATAAAATTATAAACAGTGAGCGGCATCTAGTAATGCATCATTGCTACCCAAGTAATAATAAGATCGATGATTCGATGCAACCTTTTTGTGACCAATGTTTCAATGTAATTTAATCCTTTTAACCTTAATATCCTAGATTAAACTCGAGTCATGGAATGTGTCATACTCTTCATAATTTAATCTGAGTTTTCTTGATCAATGAGTAGACTATATGAAACAAATCACTATTTGAGCATGGTCATGCATTTCATAGTCCTACTCAATTAAGAGGCCTATGGATATCACCCATAATATATAGGATGGTTAAATTCCATCTAGATCACTCATATTTCTCACACGATTAATGATGAACCCAATAATCACCTTTATAGTCCACCCTATTAAAGGTGACATTTGATGATATCAAAGTACATAAATTCTCGTGTAGTAATATAGCGATTTCATGTCGGAGGACCATTACATCATTGTCACTATGAGAATTGCTAATGACACTTCGCATAATGCTCCATATAGAATTCTCATGGTGGGTCTGTCCAGTACATCGTTATCTAACATGTACCTATGCATTGACTTAATATCTCATATATTTATGACCAATGAGATTTGGTCATCAATCGATCCACATCTTAGTCTCAATGCATCATTGTTGTCCCATCAACAATGATACTTTCGACTAGGGACATTTAAGAACACCGATACTAATGGTAATATATAATCTCATGTTCAAGTCACATACTTGAAACTATATAATTTATATCACTATTCTAAGGAATTTTATTATGTTAACAATTATATTACGCAGTAAATAAAACCATAATAAAATCATATATTTATTCAATCAAATATAATATCAAAACGTTAAGCAATTATATCAAATAATTGGCCTCTAGGGCATAAACTCTAACAAAATATATATAATTAAATAAAATAAGATTTGACAGTAATTCCATGTCTTATATTTAATTCAGACATTGTATGATAGAATGATTGAATTGTACGGTAACTATTTACTCAAAGGTTCTTTTATGATTAATGTTGAAATTTATATTCTTTGGAAAGTCGTTGATCGCTAAAGAGGCTTATCCTTATTGTAGAATAAATGTTATATATTTAAATAAATTATTAGATTAATTTGTTTAAATAAGATTAGAATGGTTCTAATTGATTTATTCACAACCGGTTTAGTATGAAGAACCTAAAGGGTCACACCGCAAAAGAAAGAATATTTATTTAAGAAGCAAATGGCTTAATCATAAATAAGTTAAGTGTATTTAATTTAATCTATGGTGATAGAATAAATTAAATAGCTTAATATTTATTATTTAATATTTTAGAAATATTAAATATAAATTAATAAGAGGAGTCTTATTATTTTTATTACTATTATCAGTATTTAATTCCTAAAGGAGTTTTGGAATTAATTAATAAAAGTACGCTCATATATTCCTAATAAGATTGGGAGACTAATTAATTAAAAGAGTTTAATTAATTATTCATAATAAGATCAGGAGTCTAATTAATTAAAGGAGTTTAATTAAAATAAAATCCAATTCCTTAATTGTTAAAGAGTGTTGACTACATCTATAAATAAGAGGAGTCTTATTATGGGTGTTGGTGGTTGTTGTTGTGGTTGATGTTTTCACAATACATGTGAATAACAATTCCAAGAGTTGGGAGAGTACGTATTTTCTATAGAGATAAAAAAATTAGGGTTTTACCAAACACCCATCTTTTTGAATATTTTTCTTCCTTGGTGGATCACGTCTAGAGGCCAAACACTTGGGTGGCTAACGTTGATCAAAAGAAGGAATCAAACCGGTGGATTCAAGTTGAAGCGAGAAAAGGATTGGAGGTGAACTTGTGCAGAGGATGCTAGTTCTACAAGGGTATGAATTTAATCTCCATCTCTTTTCATCTAATTAATAATTGTGCATAAAGGATGATCGGGTATATGGTTTGTAAAATTTTAAAACTCTATTTACCACATTTTCTCTTACTTTGTGCAATTTGGTTGCTTCCATTAATCTTACAAACCTAACATCAATAATTGCAGCGGAAATAACAATCCATTAGAAGAGTCAAGTAGAGCACGGTGTCTACTATCTTCTATGATTTAAAAGTCCATCATCAATATTTTATCCTTGTAACACCAATCAATAATTATTTCCCATCAATGAGTTATCTATGCACTACGGGCAAAAGATAATCGTTTGCATCACCAGTGGTCTTGATAATGCCAAACACCTGTCCATCTTTGCACTACGGGCCAAAGAGAACTTTCATAATAAACCTTTGCATGTAACATTAAAGGTCATGATTATATCAATATACAATTCATGGTCATAATCATACCAATCAACAGTCCATCTATGCACTACGGGACAAAGATGACTTTCCATCACAAATTTAAGTATGAGGATGATGACAATGATATAAAGAATGAATAAAGTGAGATCAAGGATAAATATTAAAGATTTATAATTCAATTTATCCAGAGTTCAAGAATGTCCAAATTGTCAACATGATAACTAATTGTGGAGTAAAATTCAAGAATGGTATTCATGTATCAAAAATAATTTGGACATAAAAGAAACAAATTTTATCGTGAATAGTACCCCGAATGAATAGTACCCAGAGTGAATATCACCCCGTGAATAGTACCCTGAATGAAAATATTAAAATTTAATAAGAAAGTTCAAACCAATATTCCAATAAAATGATACTAGATGAAGCGCAAACTATTAAGGATATTCTACTAATTTCAGGGATTTTCTCCATTTAACAATAAGGTTATAGAAATAATCAATAAATTTGTACCATAAATGGAGAAAAATATGAAAAAAACGATATCCCTTGACGAGTACAAAAAAAATTATATCCTATACGAGTATGAAAGAATATACGAAACTGCAAATGAATTTTCACCGGTCATGCGGTAATCCACATAGACAGATCATTACCACAACTTAATAAAGAATGAATACGAAAGGTTATTCACCAGGCATGCGGTAATCCGCGTAGACAAGTTATTCCCATAGATTAATAAGGAATAAAATGACAACCCTTATGAGTGTGAAGAAAATAACATCCTTTACCTTAGTAGGAGACTAAATCTGACTGGTATATCGGAGATTATCTTGAGGAAATCTTTCACTATTAGCTACTCTCAAAATATTCTTATACTAGAAAGAAATACACACAATATTATAGAAGAAGAATTCTCTGATTCTGGTGTGATTTTTATTTTTTAACTAAGCATCCTATTTATAGGAGAATGACAGTGCACTATTTTAAAAAATAATCACGGATGAACAAAAAGTTTTTCACGGACGATTTCACGGGCGAAATCTAATTTTCACTATGCAGCACTATGCAATAAAATATTCTAATAAAAAAACTTATATAAAATATAATATAATATATTTATATTCTAATAAAACAAATAACTTTATATATATTATAATTTTTTTTCTATTTTATATAAAAAGTTTTTTATTTTATTATTATTATTATAATAATAAAACAAAACTGTGATAACTTTCTACCGACGGTTTGACAAATTGGCACATGGGGGTCCATGTAATAATAAGCCAAACTTACAACAAATGCTTCATGATAAACCCCTCTATTTATATAAAAAAATTGAAAAATATCTACCACAAATCACTTATTTTCAATCAACATATTTTTAATCTTTCAACAATTATTCATCATTAATATTATAACTCATAATATTGACAACCAGATCGTTCACAGGAAAGAAGGGGCTTTCCGATAATGATTTCTCCTTATTGGCACACAATTAAATAACCTAACCCCTTTATTCGATAGAACTTTCAAGACATTGTCAATAATGCAAATAATAATATGAATAATTGTGTCATCTCAATTATTGATTTAATAATATAAAATATTGTGCAATAATATGAGATACTATGAAGTAACTAATGTTTTAATTATTGAATGAAACTGAGTGACTTCTTACGTAAGCATCAATAATCAAAGATACTGTGCAATATCGTGTGCTACTGTGTAATACCGCATACCACTGGGGAACAACACGTATTATTTTACTTTTATCACCGGGTATTTCAATAGTTTAACCGTAAAAGTCTTGCCATTATTTTATGAAAAAGGTTATTTTTGTCACTTTCTATATCCGAGAGTTATTTCGTTGTGGGGTCCACCAATAATTGCGTCGTCGTACGAATATTTTCCGACAGAAAGAATATTTCCTGACCAAACAAATATTTTATGACAACTTGCTTACTTTGTAAAATTTTCACATATCACCCATAACTATAGCATTATATTAAATAAATACCTTACTATTCAAAATAATATTTTGAGAAAATTAAATCTTTATTCATAAAAAGTTGGGGTCTTACAACCTCCCCTCCTTATGGAATTTCGTCCTCGAAATTGATGTATGTACCTCGTATTTTGATTAGGTGAGCATACCTTGTTTTCATTTCAGATTCTAACTCCTAGGTCATTTCGTCAATATCATGGTTTCTCCATAAAACTTGGACTTAAGGTATAACCTTTAAGCGTAGAATCTGCACCTTCTTATCCAAGATCTTGACAGGTACCTCCTCATATGTTAAATCTTCCGCTATCTCATCTAGTTCTAGTTCAATAATGTGGTTTGGATCTTCCACATATTTACGTAACATAGATATGGGAAAAACGTTATGAACATGAGATATGGTTGGTGGTAAGGCGAGTCTATAGGCCACAGTTCTTACTCGATCGAGGATTTTAAATGGACCAATAAATCGAGGGTTGAGCTTTCCTCTCTTTACGAATCTCGTAACTCCTTTCCATGGAGAAACACGTAACAATACATGGTCCCTGACATTGAATTCCACGTCCCTCCGATAAAGATCAACATAACTCTTTTGTCGGTCTTGTGCTGTTTGTATATGTTGCCGAATCATGTGAATCTTTTTTGTAGTCATGCGTACTAATTTTGGTCTCAACAATGTTGTTTCACCCACCTCGTCCCAGTATACTAGAGAATGACACTTTCGTCCATACAATGCCTCGAATGGAAACATGTCTATATTTGCTTGATAACTGTTATTGTAGGAGAATTCCACCAATGGCAAGTACTTATCCCAACTTCCTTTGAAGTCTAGTACGCAGAGTCTCAATAAATCTTCAAGAGTTTGAATAGTCCTTTCTAATTTCCCGTCCGTCTGGGATGATATGCATAACTGAATTGTAAATCAGTGCCCATAGCTTTCTGCAAGCTAACTCAAAATCGTGAAGTGAATCTTGAGTCTCGATCAGAAACTATGGATACTGGAATACCATGTAATCTTACAATCTCATTTATGTACATACGAAAAAGAGGTTCAAGTGAATACATTTTTCGTATAGGCAAGAAATGAGCAAACTTGGTTAATCTATCAACAATAACCCAAATTGCATCTATGCCTAGAGAAACCTTGGGAAGACCCGTAACAAAATCCATGTTGATGTGTTCCCACTTCCATTCTGGAATTTCAAGTGGTTGCAATGGACCTTTTGGTACTTGATGCTCTACCTTGACACGTTAAACACCTTGAAATAAACTCTGCGATCTCTCTTTTCATATTACTCCACCAAAATGTATATCAAAGATCATGATACATTTTGGTACTGTGACGCCCCCAAATCTGGGTATCTTCCAACCGATAGATGGTGCTACATGGTGCTACTGTTCACACATACAATCAGTTGAAATACATCAATAGAGTGAATATGTCTACTATTTATTACATAATAATAATTCCCTTCCCAGGTTCTTTGTAACCATTACATATGTTCTTTGTCATTGTATTAAATTAATACAAAAGTAATACTATTCTATTACAAGGATAACTATTTGTTCGCCTTGGTCTTCCCTTTGTCCTTACTAAATCCTTCGATTCGTTCATTTTTAGCTGCAATCATATGGTTCAAGCAAGGGTGAGCATAATTAGCTCAGCAAGTATAACAATTATAGTAGAGAAACATGCATGAATCATATGAATATATCTTCTATAACTGAATCAATAGTTATGAAGTACTATAAATAAATCAATATAGTACTTCCATTTTCTTTAAAATGTTTAATGATACACATCATTAGTTAAACTTTTAGTTTGGTCAAAGACCTTGAGCATTTCATTCATTCTTTCTTTGAAAAGGACAACCCGTCACTAAGTCCATAAGTTTGACATTTCTTACGAGCACGTCTAAGTGATCAACCTATAGTACTCTATGTTCTACAACACTACTGTAGACAGTCAAGATTTTGCATTCCTGTTTCAATCCCGGAGATAACCTTGAAAGTCACATCAGTTCAAATCCCGGAGACAACCCCGGGAGATCCAATTTTCAATCTCAGAGATAACCCTGAGAGACTCAGTTTCAATCTCGGAGATAACCCCGAGAGATCCAGTTCCAACCTCGGAGACAACCCTGAGGGATGCAGTTTATGTTCCAGAGATAACCCCAGAAAAGTAAGTTTCAACCTCAGAGATCACCCCGGGATACTCAATTTAACCCCAGAGATTACCCAGGGAGGTCAAGCCAACCTCAAAGATAACCCCGAGGACATTCAGCATCCACAGCAGCCTAATCTCAGAGATAACCTTGAGAAACGACTACTACATTTGCGCTAAAGTCGGAGATAACCCCGGTGGGGGGGAAAATGGTCATTTTGCCACCTCAACTTCACATTCACGTCGCTTAACACAATTTAATCCACACTGAGTACAAGGTGTCCCATAAGAACCATAGCTCAAATCCTGAGTGACAGCTGCACAAGACAGTATAATGAATAGACTTTGAAGACTTGAAGATCTGGTCATGGACCCATCTTTCCAGCTTAGTACAACCTCTAATCCCATGTCATTGTGTATCTCTCGACAACAGCATTCCAAAAAGGTACACCACTCCTTTATCGGATTCCCGAATTTAAAGTTATGAAGGTTCTAGCGGACAACGCGTAGCCCAAGTGTACGTAATTCAAGACAATGGGACCCACATGGCCCAGGGTAGCCCGGGCAGTCGCAGGTAGACCCGCGACCATCTGGTCTTTAAATATGAGCTCTTGGCAGCTCATTTGAAAAAAAAAAGGAAAAAAGAGAGAAAACTCGTCCATTTCAAAGATGTAACCTCCCTGCAGAGAGTGCTCTAAATCGAGTGATTCTTCTTTATAAACACTTGTAAGTTTCTCGTGTTTTGTAACATCTTTTGAAGTTTAACTTGATGGAAACCGAAGTTTTCGAGCATCAAAAGCTATCGATGTCTTCTTGGCATTTCTATCGTAAGATTTTCAGATTTTCAAGCTTTTATTACTTATATATATATATATATATATATATATATATATATATATATATATATATATATCTACTAACGTTGAGAGTCGCGTTGAGTGGGTATGCCCGGATCGTCAATCCAGTAACTTTTATTGCTTATATATATATATATATATATATATATATATATATATATATAGAAACTCGAATGAGCCTAGATAGAATATCCGGTGCGTTTACTACTTATATATATATATACTTATGTATATATCATCGAACTTGAATTCGATTGAGCCTGGATAGAATATCCGGTGCGTTTACAGCTTATATATATATATATATATTTACATTTCTGTCAGGCCTAGAGTTTACTTCGTGGCCATTTACCACTTATATATATATATATTTACATTCCTGTCTGGCCTGAAGTTTACTTCGTGACGTTTTACTACTTATATATATATATACATACATATATATATTTACATTTCAAAGTCTTGCCTAGAGTTTACTTTGTAGCAGTTGATCGTCCATATATATATATACTTATATATATATATATTTACTGCTTTTATAAATATCTGTTTTAACTGGTTTCATAATTTAGATATTTAATCTTTCCGCCTACGGGCTAGATTTGCCTAAATCTGGCTATTTGTAACTTTGACCAGTTCAAAAGTGACTAAACCGAAACCGTTGAATCTAGAATGGTTTAGATTTATTCAAATCTAGTTTTTTTTCTAGCTTTTGTACATATCACTTTTTCATGTGAGCCTAGGAATCACGTGATCACAAATTCAGTTTCTGAATCTAGATTCGGTTCTCATGATGGACATTTTGTAGTTACAAACAGCTTGTAAATTATCTATGGTGTCTGGATATCCTTAGATGACTCTCATGCCCACAAGGAGTTCAGTACTGCTATGTATCTTATTTTCTCTAGGATGCCTCGCATCTCCAAAAATAAAAGCAATCAAGCTGAACACATAATAAAATGAAAGTATCAAAGGCCTCAATTACTATTAAGCATAAGGGTTTGAAAACCTATTTTCCAAAACTTCACTGCTATATCTTGTTAAAATTGATCTTTTATACAAAAGTCAAACCCTTTGTATATAGGTGCAAACAAGGCATATCACTACTTCCAAATAACTGTACATAGGCCCTACATGCACATACGCAGATAAAAGTTAATAAAAAGTGGCGGTAACCATGTTATCACGGAAGTCGGGGGGTGCGTAACACCTTTCCTCCGCTTAATCAAGCCCCCAGACCCTAACGAATCTCGGTTTCTCAGACTAGTTAAACAGTGTCAAAACATTGGGTCTTTGTGCAAACCTTTTATCGGTTGAGTTGGTGCAACCATTTAAAATTACCAACTGGTGACTCTAACAGTCAAATCGTCGAGATAGACATGTCAGACCTTTTCAAACTTGTTTTTCTAAACAAATCTCACCTAAAATGAGAACACCAAAAGACATGAACAGAAAAGGGATAAATAAAAAATCCCGACGTCGACAGGTGGTGACTCTACTGGGGACTTCAGTAAGAGGGCTTAAGCCACTATTCAAGCTTTTCAAAACTTTTATCTGCTTATGTATGAATACTGCATTTACATTGAATGGATGTATACAAATTCTTTATTTACTACACTTTAGTGTTTCGCACCATATCTGCCTGTGATATTAGTGCTTCGCATATGTCATCATTTCCATACGGTGAGACGCGATGTATGTGAATGTATGTTGTGTGATTTTTCCACCAGGAGGCTAATCCGTCGGTGTTTGATTAATGGACTCAAGGGAGACTGCTTCCGCAAGGCTCAAGAAGGGCACCACCTAGATTTGCTCCAGTTGAAAGATCGGATTAACTTCCCATCTAGTAAATTGCGATGATCTAGGAACCTTCATGCCAAAAAGTCACGAGAGTAGCCTAAGATAGGTCAGCCTCTGATAAACCAAACGTGGAGGGAAGTCTCTTCATATCTTCCCCTTTCAATTACTTTTAATTTCAATTACTTGTAATTTCAATTCCATGTCAATCTCAATGTAATGGAAAATATAAAGGAGTATGTAAATATGCTTTCCTTTTTCATATTAAGACCTATCATGCTATCCTATCATCAAAACGACTAACATTCATTTTGCTGGAGAACATTAAAACACTCCTAAAAAACGGGCACATTGCATAACATGTAACATTTCCCCGTTTTCCCAGAATAAACTACATAGTCTTTTTATAGGGAAACGATTGGTCCTGTTACCCATTCAAAGTCCAAAAAGGCACTAAGCCCACAGTTGGAAATGGCTACAAGTGCCGAGCCTGATCCTACTCCTATCTCTCGCGAGGAGTTCGAAGGATTAAGGAATCAAATAATAGAGTTGGCTATTCTCTTGAAAGAACTAAACAAATCAACTCAGGGTCCACAAATACCCATCCAAACAGAGTCCTCTACACAGTGAGGAATCCAGGGTCAGGATAGAGAAGTCCCAATACCTGAGTCTCAAAATGTGAAGTTCAACAAAACCCCTGAAATCACCTATCTTAAAGAAGATCAAGACACTGGTGATATTCGGAAGAAGGTTCTACAAATAGAAGAGACCATTCGGTCCATCAAAGGGATTTGAATGCATGGAAGTGTTTCCTACTCAGACCTTTGCATCTTCTCTGGGGTTCATTATCCGGAGAAATTCAAGGCTCCTAATGTTGAGAAACACGATGGATTGGGAGATCCCTACACTCATTTAAAAGTGTTCATTAGAGAGCTCGGATCCTACGCCGAGAATGAAAAGCTGAGAATGCAGCTATTTCAGAAGAGTCTAACTAGAAAAGCCAGAGCATGATACACCAGATTGGATACTCCAAAATTCACATATGGGAAGAGTTAGCTCATGCTTTCCTCAGTCAATACAACTTTCAAACTCAAATGGCTCTAGACATGTATCAGATTACCAAAGTCAAGAAACAAGTTAATGAGTCATTCAGAGAGTATGCCCAAAGATGGAGGCTTCTGGCTGCTCAAGTAATCCCATCCATGACGAAAACTGAGATGGTGATGACCTTTATAGATATTCAAGAAGCTCCATTTTATGAGAGGGTCCTAGCAGGCATAGAAAAACCATTCTTAGAAATGATTAAGCATGGAGAAATGACAGAAATGAGATTAAAATATGGGAAGATCCATGACCTCGCCGCTTTAAAATTCGTAGCTGAGCATATCTAATATGGAAGTTATGGGAACAACCCCCGAAGGGTCCATAAGAAGGAAGATGATGTCTCCTTGATACTGCAAGGGCAAACTCAAAAAGGAAATCAAAACTTGCCTATCCAAAGGAGAAACTGTTAGTTTCCAGTAGGAACAATAGATCTAGAAAGGGGGGGGGGGTTGAATAGATACTTTTTAACTTTAAATACTTTTCTCTTTTGTTTTGTATTGCTATTAAATTAGCACATGACAAACATAAGAATCTTTTCAAGCCCAGCGAAATAAGTAAAAGGTCCCCTTCATTGATATATTCATAATTTTACATACATTGTTCGTAGAGTTAGTTCAGTTGTAAGTAGTTAAAACATACATAGCAGTTATACCAGTTAATAGACATAATGTAAATGACATAATATAAAAGACACAAGTGGTTTTAAGTGGTTCAGAGACTCAAGCTCCTAATCCACTCTTCTGCTTTCAACTAGCATGATTTCCACTAAGGAAGAGCAGCACCCTGAATCACTAAGATTCCTTTAAGGCCAGCAGCCTTGGGACTTCAGTTCACTAAGAACTCTTCAAGGCCAACAGCCTTGGAGCTCGTCTAGTTCCCTAGGAACTCTTCAAGCCCAGCACGCTTGGAACTTCATTTAGTCCCTTCGGACAAGGACCCCTCAGGCCCTGGCTTCTTGTTGAGTTGTTTGTTTGTTTGTTTGTTTGTTTGTTGGAGTTGGTGCTAAGCTTCCAAGATGTCTTCATGCTCTGAACATCTTCTGTACTTAGCAGCTTGGCGTGATCACCCTTGAAGTACAGTTGAGTGTTGCATGATGCTCAGCTTCTTCAGTTACTCAACCACTTCGGATGATCCCTTGATGACAGCCTTGAAGATCATTCCTCTTGATACATGATGGCTGCACATGATGGGTTTCTAAGATGACTGTAAGCTCTTCTGCTAGGTACTTAGAAACTTTCTCATGCTTGCCACCATGATAACGTTTGTGATCTCCCTTTTTGATACTTGATGTCTTCTTATGATGGACTTGCTAAGATGACTGTGAGCTCTTCTCTATGGTACTTAGAGTCTTCACATGATGGACACCAAGATGACATGATGCTCTTCTTTCTCTCGACAGTTCAGAACACTCTTTATGTAGTAGAACTCTCACTTTTACTTTTTTCTTTGTATGTCTCTGAGTGTTCTTGGTGGATCATAGAGTGAGCCTTCGGACTCACTATCATACATGATTTAGAACAGTCCACCGTAACTCCAAACTCGGCAACTCCAATAACCTTCGATCTTTGAAGCTCTAGCAGATTTATACTCCTTCCCAATCCTTCCGTTGGAAAGTAGCCGTTGAAAGCTATTCAAATGTCTTCACAGATCTCGAGTTGACAGAGGTAGACTGTTGATGTGACAAGTCATACTTTCTCTGACATTGTAGTCTACTATTTCACCTACCCATCAAAGATGTCACTTTAATGTCTTGGGCAGGTCAAAGACTTTATTTCCTCCTTCTAATTTCTCGATCAGAGGTTGTCCTTTTGAATCGATGCTCTCAATAAGCTCTTGTTTGAATATTACCCTTCAGACTGAACCATTGCCAATGCTTCAGTCTTCAGCAATTCGATCTCTACGATTCTGATGCATGTCTTTAAGGACCTGATCGTAGTGTTATGTTGACTGGTAGAGACAACACTACGATATTAAAGAGTGTTAATTGGATCTTTAATGTAGAACACCTCTTCCTTCTTTTGTGCAGTGCTTCAACACTTCTGTTTGCTTCAACTATTCTCAGATGCTGATGGCTTTACTCTTTGCTCTGGTCCCTTCTGAATATCAAGACACTTCAAATTTGTGGCGCGTCCAGCTCACTTTCTTCTTGTGATCTCCCGTTCACTTATCATCAATGGACTGACCCAATGCTTAATCACTTTAGCCTTGTTCTTCAGAAGATGACCAGTATCTCTGTGTGTACTCCATTATTTCTTTCTTTGTTTGGCAAACACTACGATCCTAAATAGTTCCAAGATCGTTGTCATCTTATCACATGATAGCTACTGCACTTGTTGACTTTCTTTAGTCAGTTACTGAAGTCTTCTTCTGATCAACTTGTGGAAGACTTCATCTTGAATGGCTTCTTCAACTCAATCTTGATGCTGATTGGGTTGATGCTTAGATCTTCTGTTAGCATACATGCCATTCGTTGAGTGCTCTCTGGTTCCCTTCAGGTGGGATGTATCTTTGCAGTGTCAAGCAGAGGCTTTATTCCTTTGGATATTCTGGGAGTGCTCATTTATTGAGAATCGTATTTGCTTTACGATTCTGCCTTGGCATTGTGAGCACATCGATTGAGGTCGTAGTTCTGCACTCTACAATTCAGCTTCGGCTGTGCAGACACTACGACTCCTAGATCAGATCTTGACACTCTACGATTTCTGCCTTGTGCTTGTTGTCTTCATCTGATCTTGCTCGACTACGATCTCTGCATGTAATCAATAGACTCTACGACTCAGAGTGTAGTCTACGATCCTTGACTTGGCTTCGGCATCAGTAGACTCTACGACTCCGAGTGTAGTCTACGTTTCTGACTTGGCTTCGGCAGATGTTCGGTCGACTCGTAGGCAGGCTGTCTCTACGATTCTGAACATGACTTCTTCAGCAGACTTCGGTCCTGAGGAAGTTCTACTCGACACACTACGATCCTTCATCGTTTCTCCTGGAAGTCTACGAACTTTGAGATCTATTATCTTGCAGACTACGATTCTGCCTCGACAGCTCTCGAGTTTTCCTTAACTCTCCTGGCAGACCCTGATTTCTGGTGCAGTGCTCGACGATCAGACAAGCCTATCTATTACATCATAAGATCAACCTAACATGCTTGATCTTTCTATGTTTATAGTCCTTTTACATCATTTCTTTTTAAGGACTTTACAAAGCTGTTTTGCTTATGTAGGATCAACCTAACATACTTGATCAATTCATTCTAAGTCCTTGTACACATGTTTCTATTATCTATCAAAGGACTTTACAACTTTTCTTAATGCAAGCATACTTGCATATTCATTCATATATATCATAATCAAATCATATATAATTAGGAATAACATTCATATGCTTATTCCTGACAATCTCCCTCTATTTGATTATGACAAAAACAATAAGTGCATATGCATGTTATGAATGAATCTTATATACAGTGAGCAGCTGTATTTCTAAAACAGATAATTATGAATGTCATTTATAATGATGTGGAATTTAATACACTAACATTTTACATCCTGGATCTAGAACATACCTAACTAGTTAGAGATGTACCTCTTTGGCTCCATGTATGTTTCCAGGATGTCTGTTGATCAACTATTCATCTGTTTGTTCTTCTTGCTCTTACTCCCCCTTAGATGATGATCTTCTGTCTTTGCTTTGCTCCCTTTTAGCTTCTTTCTGAATATGTTCCCCCTCAGATGATGATTCTTTTTCTGCAGCTGCTGTCTTCTTCTTTGACTTCTTCTCTCCTTTCCTTCTGCTCTTCTTTGAGTGCCTCTTGCTCTTCCTCTTACTATGCCTCTTTTTCTTCCCCTTTTTGTCATTAATCATTTGGGAGAGCTGCTCCATGTTGGACATAAGCTGCTCCATCAGGTAGGAGGAGTTAGCAACTTCAAACTTGAGTTCCTGTTGGCCTAGCTCAAGTTGCACTGAAAAAGACTGCTTCATGTCGTCAATCTTGTCAGAGAGGACTTGAATCTGCTCTTCATTGGCCTTCTGTGCTCGTAGAGCATCTGCCTTCTGATCATTCATGACTTTCAGATAGATGTTATCCCTCTCTTTGAGTTTGAGAGATACATCAGCCATAATAGCTTGAAGCTTGTTCTGGAGTGAAATATCTCCTGCTGTTGTCAGCTTCTGTGACTCTTCTGTGAATATAGATATTTTTTTAATCAGTTCATAAGAATTTTTCATCAGCTCCTTTTCCATAGATATCTGATCATCTGGTTGAGCAGTCTCCTGTCGAGCATTAGATTGAACTCTACGATCTGCATTCTTGGACAGATTTTTAAAGGTGTTGAGAATATAAAGAATCGTTGAGTTCCAATCGTTGGTTGAGGATGGAGGAATGTCTGTCAATAGTGCTTGAGCAGATGGAGAGTTCTGGTTTTGAACTTGAACACCATCACTAGTAGAGTGAATAGACTCTATGATCATCTCCTTGGTCATGATCCTTTTCCCTTGGGAGTCCACTCTACGATCGTGGGGAATATAGTGATTTCCAGTATGGCGATAGACTTTGAAGTGGGGCTTGTTTGTGATCATCTTTGTAGCAAAACTCTTTACCCTTGGGAAGTTTTGTGCCACCAGCTCCATGCTTGGAAAATGAGAGCAGCACCAGCTGAAGTAGCTTCCATCTTTTTCAGTATGGGCCTTTAGCCATGGCATCCACTGGAAGAACCATATCATCAGCAAGTCATCAGGATTATAAAGAATGGTCGTGCAGTCTAGCTCCATGTTGTTCCAGTTTTTAAACACCTAAAACGCAGTCATCCTCACTACCTTGAGCTGTTAATTTCCATAATTTACCCATCTTTCGGGAGGTGCCTCTGGTAGTTCATTTGAGACTTCCACCACTATTCTTCTGTTAAATCTTGAGGGAGAGAGAACTGGATAGTCTTCTTGTTCTTCTGATTCCTGAGGTGCAAGGTTGGAATTATTCTCCATTTTTTCTCTTTCGGAGCCTGAATCATTTTGATCATTTCCAACAATGAGTCCTTCTTGCTTCATTTCATTTACAGAACCTTCTTCAGCAGGATCTTCTTCTAATTCATCTTTTTCATCACTAATCCTTCTTCATCACTTACTTCCTGTGATACAGACTCATCATCACTTAAGTCAATGACAGCATTGGAGTGATCGCTTCTCCTTTTAGAGGCAAATTTGGCTTGCAGCCTGTAGCTCTTCCTTCTTTTTAGAGGTTCAGTTTTGGGAGAGTCAGACTCTTCTTCTTCTTCAGACTTAGAAGCTTTTGGTTTATCAGATGAGCTTCCTTGGGGTTCAGCAAGGGCAGGGGCAAACCCTTCTTCTTTTGAGACAGCATTGTCTGACCCATTATCTGGGCTTGTTGGGGCAGTTGAATTTGGGGATGTAGTTTGGTCATCTTGAATCTCTTCTCCATCATCAGAGTGAATTCTCTCAGGATTAGCCATAGGGCTTGAGCACTCTTTTTCATCAGCAGATGCTATATTCTTATTCATTAATCCAGCTTCACCTTTATTGCTGGATTTGGTTGGTGAGGACTAAGCTTTGAGATTTTCAGTTGCCTTTCTTTTTCTGATTCTATATCCTTCTCTTCATCAGATGTACTGTCTTGGGAAGCTGGGGCTGGCCTGTTTTCCACCTTAGCTTTCTTTCTTAACGGCTCTTGAAGCAGCCTGTTGCTTCTTCACTTTGTGGTTTCAGCAGTCAGGACTTTTTTTCTTTATCCTTGTCCTTGGAGGAGAGACTTCTTGATGGGGCCTTGGTTTTCTTCACACCTCTGGATTTCTTTCTGACTGGTGTGGTTGATGCTGGCATAGAGTCATCAGACTCAGAGCTTTCTACCTCTTCTGTCTTCCTCTTCTTTGCAGAGGCCCTGTTGCTGTTCCCAGTTGTCAGCCTTCGGTTCTCCTTGGGGTTTTTCTTCCAATTCACAAATAATTGCGGAGACATCACTATGTGAACATTCAGAGGCTCTCCTTCATCATCCTTGATCTTGCCTCCTAGCTTCTTCTTTATTACAATGCTCAGTAGTCTACCATGAAATACCTTTGTCAGAGGTTTTTCTGTAGACTTCTTTAGCTCAGCCTTTTCTAACCACATGGAGATTCGGTCAAACAGGATAACTCCAAAGTTAATTTGTTTCTTCAGAACTATTGCTGACATTATCTTTAACTGCTGATCAAGCACAATATCATGTGCAGTATCCTTGCATAATATACATTTGCCCACTATCTCTGTAAGGAACTCGTACTCTTCTGGAAACTCCTTCTTCTTCATGTCTTTCAGACTAAGGTTTCTTTGGTACCCCATGATCTCCTTTGCTTGTTCCGTATCGACATCATCAAGGCTCTTCAGTCCTTGGTTAGGAAAACCTAGGCATTGATTGAGGTCAAAAGATTTCAGCTTTAGAGATTGACCTTTGACCTTGGTAGAGAGGGTTTCAGAGTTTATGGAAGCATTAGAGTAGAACACTTTCACCAGGTCAATATATACTCGAGTGCTAGCCTCAAGGCATTCTGAGAATCCAGCTTTCTTTACAAGCTCGAGAATGTCTCTGAATTTCTTTTCGGATTTCTCAAATGACTTGGTTCCGAGTTGAATGCCAGTGATTACTCGTCACTCTGCCATTTGAATAGTTCAAGGAATATGGTTATAAGATTTAGAGGAGTCTATGAGAGATGGCTTATTGTGATTTGGTAAGGCTATAGAGTGTTAACCTATTTTGGCTCTTGAGAGGATTTTAGGGTTTGAAAATGGTAGGGAGAAAGGTTCGATAGCTTTTGATAACTGTTTGCATATTTGAATTTATCTTTATGGCATTTCCTTCTAACTCTGCATAACCAGTGATGTGTCAACCGACTATTGGTTGCACGATGCCCAGTAATGAGCTGTAACTCCCCATAACTTTTCAGTTAGATATTTTCTTTTAGAAGAGTAGACGTTTAATCGACGTGGCTCTGACCGTTGACCTTTTGATTCATTAAAGTAGCATGGTAAGGCAACTATGGACTCTACGTTTTCCTTTGTTGACTCAACGATCAACTTTTGAGAGATGCTGCAGTGGATGGCTTTGACTCTTATCCTCATTTGATGCAGCATAGCTTGATCACTGATATATTCAAAATTATCTCCTCATTTTGAATGGTTGAGCAACTGTCCCATTTTCCAAGCTCCTTGTGAACTGGAGTACCCTTTAGTAGGACTACGATCGTCGAGTCTGCTTCTACGATCGGTGATGTTGCACTACGATCGTTGAAGTTACATTACTATCGTTGAGTTCTCTCAACCTCTGCTCTGCGATAGTTGACTGTCTTGGTCCTTGAGATGAATTTGATCAAGCAATTCTTCTGGGTTAAGGTAGCTCAGGAAGGGCCAACCTCTTAGAGTGAGCTAAGGGTCAGGTTTGTCCCTGAGGAGCTTTCCAGATGAAATACTTTAGACTTGATTTGCAATGACATCTCTTTTGACCTTTTCTATTGGGGAGGTCCTCTACCAACTTTGGACAATTGCCTTTGCTGTAATCGTGATGTCCTCCTGCTTCTACACTGCGATCAGATGTTTGATCGTAGGCACTCCACGATTTTGAGTTGGCTGGTTGAAAGGTTATCAGTAGTACGTTTTGAGACGTTCCTACTCACTATGGATCTTTATTTGGTTCATCAGCCATAAAGTTTTGGGACTCTGTAGCTGGTACATTTCTTTATAGTGTAACTCAGTGCTGTTGTTTCTTAACAGATCACTGCTCTCCTATAGTTGATACTGTCTTTCCAGATAGATGTGATTCCCTTTACTTTAGGTTCATTTGAAGGCGGCCTCGCATATCTCCTTCTGACTGGAATCACAATTATCACTTAGATCTCCTTGTATCATAGGCATGGATATTTTCAGGACTGATCACTCTATGATTTTTTGACAACACTACGAACATAGTCTTCTTTGACAGTTTTGTGCGTGTGAAGTTCTGCTCCCGTAATGAGTTCCTCTCGACTGATGCTCGATGATCCTCTGATGTGAGCTTCCTTGAGGATTCTTCTCATATAGTATCCTTTGCCTGATTTGAGCATATAAGACCCTTCTCATCTTTGGTTACATGACCTGCTACCATATACAGATTAGCAACCATGTGAGCTTCATTCAGGTTAGCTTAGTGGGTCTTCGAGGATAGGCTTGGACATAAGAGTTTTATCTGAATCATTTCTGAACAGTCCTTAGCCTTCTACTGGTTGAGTCCTCTTGTCTGAAGTCTTCTGCTTCAGCATTCCTTAGTGTGGTCAGACAGACCTGCAGGTTAGATACATTTCTATTTTTGGTACCCATAATTAAATGGGTCCTGCTAGGTTAGTTTTCTAAACCCTTGTTCCTCATATTTGGATAATCATAACATTTATCATCAATGGTCATATTCATGCATATAACTAGTTTTAGATAATACATTTTGAGATGCATGATGGTGAGTGTGTGTAAGATTTTTCATTTTAATGACACATTATTCTTCTTTGATGGTTTCATCATTTGCAGGGTTATGTTCACAAGGTTTAAGTGTTCACAGAGTGAGAATCAACTCTACGATTTAGGAGTTTCTAGTTGATTCATGGAGGTGATCAGTTTCTACACATAATCAAGATACTCTTGTAGAACTAATCATACTCTGTGTGTTATCAAACACTTAGAACAAGGATTTGTACATACATACTAACCCATCAGCAAAGATTACTTCACATAGAATTAATTTGGCCTGTGATGCTCTTATGACCCATTTCAGATTTCCTTCAAGATGTCATCTTCAACCTAAAACTTGGATGGAGAGAAAGTTTATAGGCATTTGAGTTTCCATCCTCAGGGTACTTTCTCTCTTCACCTTTTTAGGTAGATTATGACTCCTTGACAGAATACTGTTATAGTTCATAAGAAGATGCATTTATGATGTACACATTTACAATAGTGAGGAACCATACCTTTTTACTGTCAGTTTCTTAACAGTCATTTACCTTTAATATACTGAGTTTAGGCATTGATGTGCATAGTTTCACATTTGCTCCTGACAACTTATTGCTCTTGTTGTCCTTTAATCAATCAGTCGTAGTCTTGAAGAAACATCCTGAGAATCTCAACATCTTTAGTTCTTTGACATCCTTCAGTTCACAAAGTTTGCACCTAGCTACTAGTTAGCCAGACACATGTTTGAGAAGAACTTCTTTCTTATCTGGATAAGCATTTCTTAGCACGTATGGCCTTTTCATCTTTCAGGCTGGTGGATGCTTGACTCTGTGTTGTTGATGTCTCTTGGGCTATCTCGTCTAGTCTTCAGACTATATGATTGACTACAGGCTAGGATTGGTCTTGTTGATATAATATTTGAGAACATGGACCAATCTGAGCAGCTTCAGGTGTATATACACATTTACCTGTACACAACATTTCCAACGAGTGAGCTCATCTACATATAACAAGTTACTTACTACTAAACTAAGTTTAGAACAATGTTTGTGCCTGGGATTAGACTCAAAGCGATTAGCTTTTGAATATAGCATGGGAACCTACTTTGGTACCAATTATTAGTTCCCAGTAGGCACAATAGATCTAGAAGGGGGGGTTGAATAGATCCTTTTTAACTTTGAATACTTTTCTCTTTTGTTTTGTATTGCTATTAAATTAGCATATGACAAAAATAAGAATCTTTTCAAGCACAGCGAAATAAGTAAAAGATCACCTTCATTGATATATTCATAATCATACATAAATTGTTCGTAGAGTTAGTTCAGTTGTAAGTAGTTAAAACATACATAGCAGTTATAACAGTTAATAGACATAATGTAAATGACATAATGTAAAAGACACAAGGGTTTTAAGTGGTTCAGAGACTCAAGCTCCTAATCCACTCTTCTGCTTTCAACTAGCTTGAGATTTCCACTAAGGAAGCGGCGGCACCACTGAATCACTAAGATTCCTTCAAGGCCGCTGACCTTGGGGCTTTGATTCACTAAGAACTCTTCAAGGCCGTGACCTTGAAACTCCTCTAGTTCCCTAGGAACTCTTCAAGCCTAGCAGGCTTGGAACTTCATTTAGTCCCTTCGGACAAGGACCCTTCAGGCCCTGACTTCTTGTTGAGGTTTTTGTTTGTTTGTTGGAGTTGGTGCTGAGCTGCCAAGATGTCTTCATGCTCTGAACATCTTCTGTACTTAGCATCTTGGCGTGATCACCCTTGAAGTGCAGTTGAGTGTTGCGATGCTGCCGCCTTCTTCTGGCCATTACTCAACCACTTCGGAGGATCCCTTGATGACTGCCTTGAAGATCATTCCTCTTGATACATGATGGCTACACATGATGGGTTTCTAAGATGACTGTAAGCTCTTCTGCTAGGTACTTAGAAACTTTCTCATGCTTGCCACCATGATAACGTTTGTGATCTCCCTTTTTGATACTTGATGTCTTCTCATGATGGACTTGCTAAGATGACTGTGAGCTCTTCTCTATGGTACTTAGAGTCTTCACATGATGGACACCAAGATGACATGATGCTCTTCTTTCTCTCGGCAGTTCAGAACACTTTTCATGTAGTAGAACTCTCACTTCTACATTGTAGAACTCTCACTTCTACTTCTTTCTTTGTATGTCTCTGAGTGTTCTTGGTGGATCGTAGAGTGAGCCTTCGGACTCACTATCTTACGTGATTTAGAACAGTCCATCGTTACTCCAAACTCGGCAACTCCAGCAACCTTCGATCTTTAAAGCTCTAGCAGATTTATACTCCTTCCCAATCCTTCCATTGGAAAGTAGCCGTTGAAAGCTATTCAAATGTCTTCACAGATCTCGAGTTGATGAGGTAGGCTCGCGATGTGACAAGTCATACTTTCTCTCGACATTGCGATCTACTATTTCACCTACCCATCGAGAGATGTCACTTTAATGTCTTGGGCAGGTCGAAGACTTTATTTCCTCCTTCTGTTTCTCGATCAGAGGTTGTCCTTTTGCATCGATGCTCTCAATAAGCTCTTGTCCGAATATTACCCTTCAGACTGAACCGTTGCCAATGCTTCAGTCTTCAGCTATTCAAACTCTACGATTCTGATGCATGTCTTTAAGGACCTGATCGTAGTGTCATGTTGACTGGTAGAGACAACACTACAATCTTGAAGAGTGTTAATTGGATCTTTAATGTAGAACACCTCTTCCTTCTTTTGTGCAGTGCTTCAACACTTCTGTTTGCTTCAACTATTCTCAGATGCTGATGGCTTTACTCTTTGCTCTGGTCCCTTCTGAATATCAAGACACTTCAAATTTGTGGCGCGTCCAGCTCACTTTCTTCTTGTGATCTCCCGTTCACTTATCATCAATGGACTGACCCAATGCTTAATCACTTTAGCCTTGTTCTTCAGAAGATGACCAGTATCTCTATGTGTACTCCATTATTTCTTTCTTTGTTTGGCAAACACTACGATCCTAAATAGTTCCAAGATCGTTGTCATCTTATCACATGATAGCTACTGCACTTGTTGACTTTCTTTAGTCAGTTATTGAAGTCTTCTTCTGATCAACTTGTGGAAGACTTCATCTTGAATGGCTTCTTCAACTCAATCTTGATGCTGATTGGGTTGATGCTTAGATCTTCTGTTAGCATACATGCCATTCGTTGAGTGCTCTCTGGTTCCCTTCAGGTGGGATGTATCTTTGCAGTGTCAAGCAGAGGCTTTATTCCTTTGGATATTCTGGGAGTGCTCATTTGTTGAGAATCGTATTTGCTTTACGATTCTGCCTTGGCATTGTGAGCACATCGATTGAGGTCGTAGTTTCAAGACTCTACAATTCGGCCGGTGTGCAGAACTCACGACTCCTAGATCAGATCTTGACACTCTACGATTTCTGCCTTGTGCTTGTTGTCTTCATCTGATCTTGCTCGACTCACGATCTCGCATGTAATCAATAGACTCTACGACTCAAAGTGTAGTCTCACGATCCTTGACTTGGCTTCTAAGATCGAGAGACTCCACGACTCGAAGTGTAGTCTACGTTTTCGACTTGGCTTGGCGCAGATGTTGATCGACTTCGAGGCGAGTCGTGTCTCTACGATTTCGAACATGACTTCTTCAGCAGAGACTTGATCCCGAGGAAGTTCTACTCGACACACTCGACGATCCTTCATCGTTTCTCCCGGAAGTCTACGAACTTTGAGATCTATTATCTTGCAGACTACGATTACGCCTCGGCGACTCCTCGAGTTTTCCTTAACTCTCTGGCGAGACCACGATTTAAAGTGTTTTGGATTCGACGATCGACAAGCCTATCTATTACATCATAAGATCAACCTAACATGCTTGATCTTTCTATGTTTATAGTCCTTGTACATCATTTCTTTTTAAGGACTTTACAAAGCTGTTTTGCTTATGTAGGATCAACCTAACATACTTGATCAATTCATTCTAAGTCCTTGTACACATGTTTCTATTATCTATCAAAGGACTTTACAACTTTTCTTAATGCAAGCATACTTGCATATTCATTCATACATATCATAATCAAATCATATATAATTAGGAATAACATTCACATGCTTATTCCTGACAATCTCCCCCTATTTGATTATGACAAAAACAATAAGTGCATATGCATGTTATGAATGAATCTTATATACATTGAGCAGCTGTATTTCTAAAACAGATAATTATGAATGTCATTTATAATGATGTGGAATTTAATACACTGACATTTTACATCCTGGATCTAGAACATACCTAACTAGTTAGAGATGTACCTCTTTGGCTCCATTTATGTTTCCAGGATGTCTGTTGATCAGCTATTCATCTGCTTGTTCTTCTTGCTCTTCCTCCCCCTTAGATGACGATCTTCTGTCTTTGCTTTGCTCCCTTTCAGCTTCTTTCTGAACATGCTCCCCCTCAAATGATGATTCTTTTTCTGCAGCTGTTGTCTTCTTCTTTGACTTCTTCTCTCCTTTCCTTCTGCTCTTCTTTGAGTGCCTCTTGCTCTTCCTCTTACTATGCCTCTTTTTCTCCCCCTTTTTGTCATTAATTATTTGGGAGAGCTGCTCCATGTTGGACATAAGCTGCTCCATCAGGTAGGAGGAGTTAATAACTTCAAACTTGAGTTCCTGTTGGCCTAGCTCAAGTTGCACTGAGAAAGACTGCTTCATGTCGTCAATCTTGTTAGAGAGGACTTGAATCTGCTCTTCATTGGCCCTCTGTGCTCGTAGAGCATCTGCCTTCTGATCATTCATGACTTTCAGATAGATGTTATCCCTCTCTTTGAGTTTGAGAGATACATCAGCCATAATAGCTTGAATCTTGTTATGGAGTGAAATATCTCCTGCTGTTGTCAGCTTCTGTGACTCTTCTGTGAATAGAGATATTTCTTCAATCAGTTCATAAGAATTTTTCATCAGCTCCTTTTCCATAGATATCTGATCATCTGGTTGAGCAGTCTCCTGTCGAGCATTAGATTGAACTCTACGATCTGCATTCTTGGACAGATTTTCAAAGGTGTTGAGAATCTAAAGAATCGTTGAGTTCCAATCGTTGGTTGAGGATGGAGGAATGTCTGTTAATAGTGCTTGAACAGATGGAGACTTCTGGTTTTGAACTTGAACACCATCACTAGTATAGTGAACAGACTCTACGCAATAGGCGACTGTGTAATACACAGCTTTGTACATACATTTTCCCTATATATATATGTATAAAAGCAGTAAACACTCCGTATATTCTATCCAGGCTCAATCAATTTCAAGGATCGAGTATATATATATATATATATATATATATATATATATATATATATATGTAAGAAAGAAAAAGCCATGATTGACGATCCGAGCGTGACTACTTGATAAAAGTAGTAGAAAGCTTAAAAATTTGAAGAATCTTAGAGTGGATTGCCAAGAAGACTTCAGATAGCTTTTGGGGCTTGATAACTCGGTTTTAACCAGTTAAATTTCAGTATGTTACAAATCACGAGGTTTCAAGTGTTTAGAAAGAAGAATCACTCAATTTGGAGCACTCTAGCAGGGGTCACAGGCTGAAATGGACAAACTTTTCTCTTTTTTTTTTCAAATGAGCTGTTGGGAGGTCATATTTAAAGACTAGATGGCCGCGGGTCAACCTGGAGAAGATTTGGGTCAATCTGTGGCTTCCCGGACTGCCCCGGGCTTTGCGGGTCCCATCATCTCGAAGTATGTGCACTCGGGCTACACGCTCTCCGCTCGAACCTTCATAACTTTGAATCCAGGCATTCGATGAAGGAGTGCTGTACCTTTTTAGAAAGCCATTGTCGAGAGCTACACAATGATATGGGATTAGAGATTGTCCGAAGCCAGGAAGATGGGTTTATGACTAGATCTTCAAGTCTTCGTTGTCTATCCGTTGTGCTGTCTTGTGCAGTTGTCACTCGAGATTTGAGCTATGGTTCTTGTGGGACATCTTTGTACGCAGTTTGAGTTGAATTGTGTTGAGATGACATTGATGTGATGTTGAGGTGACAAAATGACCATTTTACCCCTCCCAGGGTTATCTCCGGCTTTCGCGTAGTTGTAACAATCATTTCTTAGGGTTATCTCCGAGATTGGCTTTCTATTGACTATGACTATCCTCAGGATTATCTCTAAGGTTGTCTTGACCTCCTGGGGTTATCTTCAAGGTTTGAACTTGATCCACCGGGATTATCTCTAGGGTAGGAACTGACTTTTCCGGGGTTATCTCCGGGGCTTGGACTCAATCTCTCGGGGTTATCTTCGAGATTGGAAACTAGATCTCATGCTGAGTTATCTCCATGGTTGGAACTGAGTCTCCCGGGGTTATCTCTGGGGTTAGAACTGGATCTCCCGGGGTTATCTCCGGGGTTGAAACTGGTTTGACTTCCAGGGTTATCTTTGGAAGGCGATTATGCCCTCCTGCAGCGTTAGTAATAGGAATGCAAAACTTCGAGTGTCTACAGATGCCCCTCTTTATCATATTCATGCAATGTAATGGCATGGATAGGATAAAGACTACTAGACACTTGAAATATGAAAAGCTTAAGATGATGCAAATGCAATGCAACATGATGCGATGTTAAACTTAATGTTGATGTTGGAATGATTTCCAACGGGATGTGATAACTGCTTGCTCCACTGTTTCTGTTGGGGGATGGAGTTGTCCATGATGGCTCTGTTGAACCACTTTGATGTCTACTCGAACGGTAGTTTACAAAGCTCTCATCACCGGAATCTTTTGATGCTACGCTGGGGTTGTCGACAGCGGTTTGAAATGTCCATCAGTGCTATTAGAGCCTGATTTGCTGATAATTCGTAGAGATGTCGTCAGGATCCTTGCAATGCAGGTTTCCAATGGTGGAGACCATCGGATGCTGACATTAGGGTTGTCACCAACGTCTTTGATATTTTGGAAATGCTTTCCACCGAAGATGTTCTTCTCTTTTGTGAGAGACTCCTGGGGATTATTGATGTTTCATCTGGATGATGGCTTGGCTTGGTTGCCACTATGGGTTGTTTTTTGCCATTACGCAGACATTATCACCATCGCTCTTACTTTCCACCAGGTCGATGCTGATAGTTCCTCTTGTGATAACGTTTTAATTACCGGGGATCAGTATAATAGATTCAATCATTGGTCCTCCCCGATGAAGATGGTTTTCCATGGTTTGTATCATCAGGTTTCTCTTACGCTTCGCTGGAGTTATCGCCAATGGCTTGCAATGTCAGGGATGCCTGACCCTCATTGAAGTGGCATCAATGGCTTACATCACCTGATTATTTCCGATGCTTCGCTGGAGTTGTTGCCAATAGCTTGCAGTGCCAGGGATGCCTGACCTTCGTTGAAATATCCTTCAACGGCTTAAGAAATCTGACATCTCCGCTGGGGATGTATTTCTGATGAGTTACACTCTTGATGAGTTTGTATGCTTTTGATTGCAATCACAACCCCCCAGTTGATGGCATCGGACCATCGTGATGCATTGACTAGGGTCGCTTTCAATAGCTTTTATCATCGGCTTTCTGAACCCTATATCCGGACGAATACTAATGATTGATATGTAGACCCGTAGTTTGGTCTCTGAATTTAGGATTTCAGGCTTTTCCACTTAATGGTGTAGCACCATTTTCCCTGATTTGACTTTTCAGCTTCTGGGACCTCCTTTGCAACTCAGATTCAATCAAGCCAGAGGGGGTAGGGATCCCCATGTGTAGCCGCAAGTAGACCCGCGGCCACCCGTGTGTTATATCTCACCTCCCATCTCTTTCAAAAGTTATTTTCAAGTTGAAGCCACATAGAGAATCCGAGATTTCTTCTTCAGATCAATTGAGTTTAGGCTGCTTTCTACAAAATCCGTCACCGTACAATCGTTTTGCACTATCCTGGTAACGTTTACATGTTTTCTTTTCCAATACCAACTAAACTAAAAAGGTTTGCACAAAGACCCAATGGTTTGACACTGTTTAACTGGTCTTGGAAACCGAGATTCGTTAGGGTTTGGGGGCTTGATTAAGCGAATGGAATGTGTTAGGCAGCCCCCAACTTCTGTGAAAACACGGTTACCACTACTTTTCATTTAACTTTTTATCTGTGTATGTGTGTGTAGGGCCTATATGCAATTATCTAGAAGTAGTGCTATGCCTCGTTTGCACCTATATACAAAGGGTTTGACTTTTGTATAAAAGTTCAATTTTAACAAAATATAGCAGTGATGTTTTGGAAAATATGTTTTTTCAAACCCTTATGCTTAATAGTAATTGAGGCCTTAGATACTTCCATTTTATTATATGTTCGGCTTGATTTCTTTTATTTTCGAGATGCGAGGCATTTTCGAGAAAATAAGATACATAGCAGTGTCGAACTCCTTGTGTACATGAGAGCCGTCTAAGGATATCCAGACACCGTAGATAATTTATAAGCTGGCTGCAGCTGCAGCTGTAAAATGTCCATCATGAGAATCGAATCTAGATTCAGAGGCTGAATATGTGATCACATGATTCCCAGGCTCACATTAAAGAGTAATATGTACAAAAGCTAGAAAAAGAAGTAGATTTGAGTAAATCTAGATAATTTTAGCTTTAACAGTTCCAATTTAGTCACTTTTGAATCGGTCAAAGTTAGAAATAGTCAGATTTAGGCAAATCTAGCCTGCAGGCTGAAAGATTAAATATCTATATTATGAAAGCAGTTAAAATATATATTTATAAAAAAGCAGTAAATATATATATATAAGTATATATATATGGACGATCAACTGCCACGAAGTAAACTCTAGGCAGGACTTTGAAATGTTAATATATATATATAAAAGCAATAAAAAACCACGGATGGACGATCCAGGCATGCCCACTAGAAGAGACTCTCAATTTTAGTAGTTATATAGATATAAAAGTAGTAGAAAGCTGAAAAATCTGAAAAATCTTACAGTGGGCTGCCAAGAAGACTTTAGATAGCTTATGACGCCTAAAAACTTGGTTTCCATTGGTTAAACGTTAATATGCTATAAAATAAGAGCTTACACGTGTTTAGAAAGAAGAATTACTCAATTTAGAGCACTCTAGCAGGGGTTGCAGGCTGAGATGGACATAGTTTTCTCTCGTTTCTCCTTTTTTTTTTTCAAATGAGCTACCAAGAGCTCATATTTAAAGACCAGATGGCTGCAGGTTAACCCCCGGCAGCTGCGGGTCAACCCCCGGCAACCGCGGGTCTACTTGTGGTTGCCTAGGCTGCTTCGAGCCATGCAGGTCCCATCGTCTTGAAGTACGTGCACTTAGGCTACGTATTGTTTGCTCGAACCTTCATAACTTTCAATCCGGGCATCCGATAAAGGAATGTTGTACCTTTTCAAAATGCTATTGTCGAGAGCTACACAATGACATGGGATTAGAGGTTGTACAAAGTCGGGAAGATGGGTCCATGACCAGATCTCCAAGTCTTCAAAGTCTATCCGTTGTACTGTCTTGTGCAGTTGTCACTCGGGATTTAAGCTATGGTTCTTGTGGGACATCTTGATATGCAGTGTGAT
Source organism: Panax ginseng (assembly GCA_020205605.1). Classification (NCBI taxonomy): domain Eukaryota; kingdom Viridiplantae; phylum Streptophyta; class Magnoliopsida; order Apiales; family Araliaceae; genus Panax; species Panax ginseng. Next base: position 121,848,041 of record CM035136.1, read on the forward strand.
TTGAATTGTGTTGAGATGACGTGAGTATGATGTTGAAGGGCAAAATGATGATTTTGCCCCCTCTAGGGTTATCTTCGATTTTGGCGCAGATGTAGTAGTCGTTTCTTAGAGTTATCTCCGAGATTAGGCTGCTGTGGATGCTAAAAGTCCTCAGGGTTATCTCTGAGGTTGGCTTGACCTCTTGGGGTTATCTCTAGGGTTGAACTGAGTATCCTGGGGTTGTCTCCGGGGTTGAAACTGACTTTTTCGGGGTTATCTTCGGAACTTAAACTGGATCCCTCGGGGTTATCTCTGATGTTGGAATTGAATCTCCTGGGGTTATCTCCGGGGTTAAAACTGAATCTCTCAGGGTTATCTCCGAGATTGAAAACAGGATCTCCTAGGTTTATCTCTGGGGTTGAAACTGGTGTGACTTTTAGGGTTATTTTTGGAAGATAATTCTACCCTCCTGGGGGTTAATGTGAGAACATAAAATTTTGAGTGTTCACAAGTGGTTACGAATTAAAACTAGAGGGCTTATATGACTCAAGTTTTTTTTCGGATGACAAGACGACAACAAATCCACTTTAGGGTAAAGCGTTACCTTGAGCGGTGGAAGTCTTGCTGTTAATTGGAAAGGTTACAAACAACAAAGAGTTATTTGTTTAGTCATAAAGATAAAGTATATAGCTGTAAATGAAGCTGCAAGTTGATTGTTTGGATGAAAAGTTCATTACAGAACTAAGAATAGTTCCTAAGTCTCATATTGGATCTAAACATGTGTTGCAACACTTTCATTTGATTAAAGGAATCATTGAAAGATGGGAAATCACTATAGAGATAGTAGAATCTCAAGAACAACATTACATATCCATATACTAAAGCTTATCAAGCAGCAGGTTGATCGTTACTTAGAGAATAACGGTATAAGATACCATGACGATTGTCTTTAGTGCAAGTGGGACATTGAAAGTAGTATGCACACAAGCCAATCATGTTGATGATAAAGCATATACTTTATAATAATCTTATTCGTTTATTAATAAAAGTATTCATTTACTAAAGGCTTTAATTTATCTACATTGTCCTATTTTAATAATATGTGATAAACCCATAATTTTAAGCAATACTTTTAGAATAATGATGAGATTATGCTAATGAGATCTAAATTCTTAGATAGCTTAAAAAGTAAAATGTTCCCAATTGATAGATTATTAAAAAGGGGATTAGTGAATCCGGATAGATTGATACATACGTTGCTTGTTCATTGGATGAAGATGATTGATCTTATGATCATTTGTGTGGAGACACTAAAGCAAATATGTAGGTGCTTATTGGAGAATAAGTTCACTAAACGTGGTTCGCTAAGAAATACCTAATAGAGTTTTAGTTGTCTATCAATAGGAATTCTTGTAGTGATAGTAGTACAAGTGATCCTTAGACTTGAGATCATCATAGTATCTTGTGTATGATGAGTTATACTTTGACTTATTCTTTAAGACCCTTAGGGTATATCAAAGGGTATGCTTGGGTATAATAAGTTATACATAGAGATAATGTATGATCAATAAAGAATCTACCGCTTCTAGTAAAAGAAGAAAAATGTCATATGTGATTCGATAAATGACAACCCAGTAGTCCTTGGCTAAGACAAAATGAAATTAGAAAGGAGTTTCTAATTTGCATTATTTGGAGTTGTGCATTTAAGAATCGAAATACATATAATTAAATAAAATAAGATTTGACAGTAATTCCATGTCTTATATTTAATTCAGACATTGTATGGTGGAAGGATTGAATTGTACAGTAACTATTTACTCAAAGGTTCTTTTATGATTAATGTTAAAATCTATATTCTTTGGAAAGTCGATGATCGCTAAAGAGGCTTATCCTTATTGTAGAATAAATGTTATTTATTTAAACAAATTATTAGATTAATTTGTTTACATAAGATTAGAATGGTTCTAATTGATTTATTCACAACCGGTTTAGTATGGAGAACCTAAAGGGTCACACTGCAAAAGAACGAATATTTATTTAAGAAGCAAATGGCTTAATCATAAATAAGTTAAGTGTATTTAATTTAATCTATGATGATAGAATAAATTAAATTGCTTAATATTTATTATTTAATATTTTAGAAATATTAAATATAAATTAATAAGAGGAGTCTTATTATTTTTATTACTATTATTATTATTTAATTCCTAAAGGAGTTTGGGAATTAATTAATAAAAGTACGCTATTATATTCCTAATAAGATTAGGAGGCTAATTAATTAAAAGAGTTTAATTAATTATTCATAATAAGATCAGGAGTCTAATTAATTAAAGGAGTTTAATTAAAATAAAATCCAATTCCTTAATTGTTAAAGAGTGTTGACTACATCTATAAATAAGAGGAGTCTTATTATGGGTGTTGGTGGTTGTTGTTGTGGTTGATGTTTTCACAATACATGTGAATAACAATTCCAAGAGTTGGGAGAGTACGTATTTTCTATAGAGATAAAAAAATTAGGGTTTTGCCAAACACCCATCTTTTTGAATATTTTTCTTCCTTGGTGGATCACGTCTAGAGGCCAAACACTTGGGTGGCTAACGTTGATCAAAAGAAGGAATCAAACCCGGTGGATTCAAGTTGAACGAGAAAAGGATTGGAGGTGAACTTGTACCCGAGGATGCTAGTTCTACAAGGGTATGAATTTAATCTCCATCTCTTTTCATCTAATTAATAATTGTGCATAAAGGATGATCTGGGTATATGGTTTGTAAAATTTTAAAACTCTATTTACCACATTTTCTCTTACTTTGTGCAATTTGGTTGCTTCCATTAATCTTACAAACCTAACATCAATAATTGCAGCGGAAATAACAATCCATTAGAAGAGTCAAGTAGAGCACGGTGTCTACTATCTTCTATGATTTAAAAGTCCATCATCAATATTTTATCCTTGTAACACCAATCAATAATTATTTCCCATCAATGAGTTATCTATGCACTACGGGCAAAAGATAATCGTTTGCATCACCAGTGGTCTTGATAATGCCAAACACCTGTCCATCTTTGCACTACGGGCCAAAGAGAACTTTCATCATAAACCTTTGCATGTAACATTAAAGGTCATGATTATATCAATATACAATTCATGATCATAATCATACCAATCAACAGTCCATCTATGCACTACGGGACAAAGATGACTTTCCATCACAAATTTAAGTATGAGGATGATGACAATGATATAAAGAATGAATAAAGTGAGATCAAGGATAAATTTTAAAGATTTATAATTCAATTTATCCAGAGTTCAAGAATGTCCAAATTGTCAACATGATAACTAATTGTGGAGTAAAATTCAAGAATGATATTCATGTATCAAAAATAATTTGGACATAAAAGAAACCAATTTTGTCGTGAATAGTACCCCGAATGAATAGTACCCCGAGTGAATAGCACCCTATGAATAGTGCCCTGAATGAAAATATTAAAATTTAATAAGAAAGTTCAGACCAATATTCCAATAAAATGATACTAGATGAAGCGCAAACTATTAAGGATATTCTACTAATTTCATGGATTTTCACCATTTAACAATAAGGTTATGGAAACAATCAATAAATTTGTACCATAAATGGAGAAAAATATGAAAAAAACGATATCCCTTGACGAGTACAAAAAAATGATATCCCATACGAGTATGAAAGAATATACGAAACTGCAAATAGATTTTTACCCGTCATGCGGTAATCCGCGTAGACAGATCATTCCCACAACTTAATAAAGAATGAATACGAAGGGTTATTCACCAGACATGCGGTAATATGCATAGACAGGTTATTCCCACAGATTAATAAGGAATAAAATGACAACCCTTATGAGTATGAAGAAAATAATATCCTTTACCTTAGTAGGAGACTAAATCTGACTGGTATATCAGAGATTATCTTGAGGAAATCTTTCACTATTAGCTACACTCAAAATATTCTTATACTAGAAAGAAATACGCACAATATTATAGAAGAAGAATTCTCTGATTCTGGTGTGATTTTTATTTTTTAACTAAGCATCCTATTTATAGGAGAATGACAGTGCACTATTAAAGAAAATAATCACAGATGAACAAAAAGTTTTTCACGGACGATTTCACGGGCGAAATCTGATTTTCATTATGCAGCACTATGCAATAAAATATTCTAATAAAAAAATTTATATAAAATATAATATATTCTATTTATATTCTAATAAAACAAATAATTTTATATATATTATAATTTTTTTCTATTTTATATAAAAAGTTTTTTATTTTATTACTATTATTATAATAATAAAACAAAACTGAGATAACTTTCAACCGACGGTTTGACAAATTGGCACATGGGGTCTATGTAATAATAAGCCAAACTTACAACAAACGCTTCATGATAAACCCCTCTATTTATATAAAAAATTAAAAAATATCTACCACAAATCACTTATTTCCAGTCAACATATTTTTAATCTTTCAACAATTATTCATCATTAATATTATAACTCACAATATTGACAACCAGATCGTTCACAGGAAAGAAGGGGCTTTCCGATAATGATTTCTCCTTATTGGCTGACAATAATATTACCTAACCCCTTTCTTCGACAGAACTTTCTATGCATTGTCAGTAATGCAAATAATAATATGAATAATTGTGTCGTCTCAATTATTGATTTAATAATATAAAATATTGTGCAGATGATACTGTGACAATAATTGAATCAATAATATGAGATACTATAAAGTTACTAATGTTGTAATTATTGAATGAAACTGAGTGACTTCTTACGTAAGCATCAATAATCAAAGATACTGTGCAATATCGTGTGGTACTGTGTAATACCGCATACCACTGTGGAACAACACGTATTATTGTACTTTTATCACCGGGTATTTCAATAGTTTAACCGTAAAAGTCTTGCCATTATTTTATGAAAAAGGTTATTTTTGTCGCTTTATATCAGAGAGTTATTCATTTGTGGGGTCCAATTAATGATTGCGTCGTGCATTTAATATTCCTGAAAAAAGAATATTCCCCGACCAAACGAATATTTTATGACAACTTGCTTATTTTGTAAAATTTGCACACATCACCCTTAACTATAGCATTATATCAAATAAATACCTTACTATTCAAAATAATATTTTGAGAAAATTAAATCTTTATTCATAAAAAGTTGGGGTTTTACAACCTCCCCTCCTTATGAAATTTCGTCCTCGAAATTAATGTATGTACATGGTATTTCGATTAGGTGAGGATACCTTGTTTTCATTTCAGATTCTAACTCCTAGGTCATTTTCTCAATATCATGGTTTCTCCATAAAACTTTGACTTGAGGTATAACCTTTAAGCGTAGAATCTACTCCTTCTTATCCAAGATCTTGACAGGTACCTCCTCATACGTTAAATCTTCCGCTATCTCATCTAGTTCTATTACAATAATGTGGTCTGGATCTTCCACATATTTACGTAACATAGATATGTGAAAAACGTTATGAACATGAGATATGCTTGGTGGTAAGGCGAGTCTATAGGCCATAGTTCCTACTCGATCGAGGATTTTAAATGGACCAATAAATCGAGGGTTGAGCTTTCCTCTCTTTACGAATCTCGTAACTCCTTTCCATGGAGCAACACGTAACAATACATGGTCTCTGACATTGAATTCTACGTCCCTCTGATAAAGATCAACATAACTCTTTTGTCGGTCTTGTGCTGTTTGTATACGTTGCCGAATCATTTGAATCTTTTTCGTAGTCATGCGTACCAATTTTGGTCTCAACAATGTTGTTTCACCCACCTCGTCCCAGTATACTGGATAATGACACTTTCGTCCATACAACGCCTCGAATGGAGACATGTCTATATTTTCTTGATAACTGTTATTGTAGGAGAATTCCACCAATGGAAAGTACTTATCCCAACTTCCTTTGTAGTCTAGTACGCAGAGTCTCAATAAATCTTCAAGAGTTTGAATAGTCCTTTCTAATTTCCCGTCCGTCTGGGGATGATATGCAGAACTGAATAGTAAATCAGTGCCCATAGCTTTCTGCAAGCTAACTCAAAATCGTGAAGTGAATCTTGGGTCTCGATTAGAAACTATGGATACTAGCATACCATGCAATCTTACAATCTCATTTATGTACATACGAGAAAGACGTTCAAGTGAATAAGTTTTTCGTATAGGCAAGAAATGACCAGACTTGGTTAATCTATCAACAATAACCCAAATTGCATCTATGCCTGGAGAAACCTTGGGAAGACCCGTAACAAAATCCATGTTAATGTGTTCCCACTTCCATTCTGGAATTTCAAGTGGTTGCAATGGACCTTTTGGTACTTGATACTCTACGGTGACACGTTGACACGTTAAACACCTTGAGATAAACTCTGCGATCTCTCTCTTCATATTACTCCACCAAAATGTATGTCAAAGATCATGATACATTTTGGTACTGTGACGCCCCCAAATATGGGTATCTTCCAACTGATAGATGGTGCTACACGGTGCTACTGTTCACACATACAATCAGTTAAAATACATCAATAGAGTGAATATGACTACTATTTATTACATAATAATAATTCCCTTCCAGGTTCTTTGTAACCATTACATATGTTCTTTGTCATAGTATTAAATTAATACAAAAGTAATACTATTCTATTACAAGGATAACTATTTGTTCGCCTTGGTCTTCCCTTTGTCCTTACCGAATCCTTCGATCCGTTCATTTTTAGCTGCAATCATATGGTTCAAGCAAGGGTGAGCAAAATTAGCTCAGCAAGTATAACAATTATAGTAGAGCAACATGCATGAATCATATGAATATATCTTCTATAACTGAATCAATAGTTATGAAGTACTATAAATAAATCAATATAGTACTTCCATTTTCTTTAAAATGTTTAACGATGCACATCATCAGTTAAACTTTTAGTTTGATCAAAGACCTTGAGCATTTCATTCATTCTTTCTTTGAAAAGGACAACCCGTCACTAAGTCCATAAGTCCGACATTTCTTACGAGCACGTCTAAGTGATCAACCTATAGTACCCTATGTTCAACAACACTATTGTAGACAGTTGAAATTTTGCATTCCTGTTTCAATCCCGGAGATAACCTTGGAAGTCACATCAGTTCAAATCCCGGAGACAACCCCGGGAGATCCAGTTTTCAATCTCAGAGATAACCCCGAGAGACTTAGTTTCAATCCCGAAGATAACCCCGGGAGATCCAGTTCCAACCTCGGAGACAACCCCGAGGGATGCAGTTTATGTTCCGGAGATAACCCCAGAAAAGTCAGTTTCAACCTCGGAGATCACCCCGAGATACTCAGTTTAACCCCGGAGATTACCCCGGGAGGTCAAGCCAACCTCAAAGATAACCCCGAGGACATTCAACATCCAAAGCAGCCTAATCTAAGAGATAACCTTGAGAAACGACTGCTACATCTGCGCTAAAGCCGGAGATAACCTCGGTGAGGGGAAAAATGGTCATTTTACCACCTCAACTTCACATTCACATCGCTCAACACAATTCAATCCACACTGAGTACAAGGTGTCCCATAAGAACCATAGCTAAAATCCTGAGTGACAACTGTACAAGACAGTACAACGAATAGACTTTGAAGACTTGAAGATCTAGTCATGGACCCATCTTTCTGGCTTCATACAACCTCTAATCCCATGTCATTGTGTATCTCTAGACAACAGCATTCCGAAAAGGTACACCACTCCTTTATCGGATTCTCGGATTTAAAGTTATGAAGGTTCGAGCGGACAACGCGTAGCCCAGGTGCACGTACTTCGAGACGATGGTACCCGCATGGTTAGAGCAGCCCGGGCAGTCGCAGGTAGACCCGCGACCATCTGGTCTTTAAATATGAGTTCTTGGCAGCTCATTTGAAAAAAAAGGAAAAAAGAGAGAAAACTCTGTTCATTTCAGCATGTAACCCCTGCTAGAGTGCTCTAAACTGAGTGATTATTCTTTATAAACACTTGTAAGCTCGTGTTTTGTAACATACTGAAGTTTAACCAGTGGAAACCGAGTTTTCAAGCATCAAAAGCTATCTGATGTCTTCTTGGCAGCCCACTATAAGATTTTTTAGATTTTCAAGCTTTCTATTACTTCTATATATATATATATATATATCTACTAACGTTGAGAGTCGCGTTGAGTGGGTATGCCCGGATCGTCAATCCATAACTTTTTATTGCTTATATATATATATATATATATATATATATATATATATATTATCGAACTCGAATGAGCCTGGATAGAATATCCGGTGCGTTTACTACTTATATATATATATATCATCAAACTTGAATTCGATTGAGCCTGGATAGAATATCCAGTGCATTTACATCTTTTATATATATATATATATATACGTAAGGCAAGAACGGTTTGAGTTTAAGCGGAATAATGAAAGAAAGAATTTTTGTTTAAACAGTTAACAAAGAAGTCTCCTGTTTAGATCGATTTTACTGATAGGTCAGGACCAATCGAGTGTTCCTTTGTTTCAGATTTCATCTGATTTGTTTTTAAACAAAATTTGTTTTACAAAATTTAAGAAATTTTAAAGAATTTGACCAATTTTTCGATGAAAACATTTTTCCTCTCTCTTTATAAACAAAATTTTTGGGGATGAAAGGGTATTTTCCTGGATAAAAATTTTAAGGTGGAAATGTATGGGGATGGTGATCCATCTGAGAAGATGATCAACAGCACCCTCCGACGTCTGCACCAGCCATCATCAGCTATCGGCAAAAGCAGGAAGCAGTCAATGACAACATCATGTCAATCAGCCGAAAGTAAAGCAAAAGACAAATTACTTTTGCTTTTACTTTAGTAAAAGGTTTTTACTTTTACCTTAGTAAATGTAAAATGTTTCTTACATTTTACTTTTACTTTTACTTTAGTAAATTACTTTTACTTTGTACCTTTACTTCAGTGAATGTAATAGTGAATCCTGCGTGATTCAACCAGTAAATCCACTAGCTATTAATTCAACTATGTCCGGTTGAGACAGATGATTGAATTTTGTAATATAGCTATTAGCTACCATAGACATATGATTTAGTTTATTAAGAATTTCTTGCTCACTAAATCCATCAATATTCCATTCATATATTTTATTAGATGAAACAGAGAATTGTTTATCTAGATTTTTCTCTTCGAACTGTAGATCCCGGAGGAGTTGGTCTAGAGTACCAATTTCTGGTAATACTTGTGTTGTTAACAGTTAATTTGTTAAAGTCGATCATTAAAAGTCCAAACGAAGATAGATCGCTTTCGAACTATCGCTTTCATTATCAGATTCCACCTGATCAATAAGAGCAATAGTGCCACTTGAATTGTATTCATTTTTGAGTTTTTTAAATAGTTTATCAATTGCATGTGTGAGTTCATTATCTTGATTAGGTAAAACTAACTTATATCTATTTTCTGGTAATTTTAGTAAGGGTTGTTCAATTTTTGAATCAGGCCTTTTAATAGCGGTTTCTTCAAATTTTTCTTCAATTCTATCAAGCTGTCTACCAACAGTTGCTAGGTATTGATTACTGAAATTTAATTGTTGAATGATCTTTTTATCATCTTTGATATTATCAGAAATTTTAAAAGGACTGGCGATGACTGAATTAATTTTTACCGGAATAATAATAGATTCTAATGGAGGATGACTAGAAGTAGTTTTAGATTTATCTTCTTTAACCCATTGAGTTTTAGTAATAACATTACATTTTCCTTGGTACTTATCATACCAATCATAAAAGGTAATTCTTTGATACCATTTGAGGCGGAAGGAGATTTTAAAGAGAGAAGAATAAGAGGGCGCATATGAACACAATTGAATTACTAAATAAAAATAGTTTTATTGATAACTTAACCATTTGAGGCAGAAGGAGATTTTAAAGAGAGAAGAATAAGAGGGCGCATATGAACACAGTTGAATTACTAAATAAAAACAATTTTATTGATAACTTAAACTATTTACAAGTGCAGAAAATAAAATGACTTACAAAATTACTTGACTAAGAACATTAGAAGAAGATGGGTAGAGAAAGGTTAACAGCGGTAGAGGCTAAAGATTCAACTGAGAAGGAACTCAGCGTCTTTCGAAGTCTGTCTAACTAAATGAGTTCAGTTTCCTTTTATAGATCAAGGAAAGAACTGTTACATGGTTACTATTACATTAACTAAGGTAAAAGTACAAAGTAAGAAACATATTACATTTGCTAAAGTAAAGTAAAAGTAAAAGGAATTTGCTTTCGGCTGCTTTCGGTGGAAAAGCAGGTGCATTCTTTTGACTTATCACGGCCATGGGGAATACGACGCATGTTTGAAATGACTAAAAAGTTGCTAGGACAGAGAGGTGGTATTTGTGAGGCAGTGTTAAATGATAATTTGTCAGAATGAGTCTTTGAATAATGGTCTTAAAGGCGAAGTCTTGGCTTAAAGGTCGTCGGGCAGTGCTAGAAAAGGATCGCCTTCATCACATCCACTTTGATTGATAGATGGATGAGGGCATTAATTATTGACTGATGATGACCGATCAGGCGAAGGGATCCTGAGCATCCTGAAGACTAATGGTGCCATAGGGGTCACAATTGTCTTCCTCTTCTTCTTCATTTTGACTAGATTCAACTTCTCTGGACTGTGAAGAAGCATTTTCTAAAGCTTCAATATCTTTGTTTAACTGATTAAATCTCATATGAATAGTGTCGGCAAAGAGTCTTAACTGAGCTGTAGAATAGCTATTAATATTAGAAATATCGATTGGATCCGGGAAAACCGATTTACCTTTTGATTTATCAGATGACTTTTTGGATGATTTACTAGAAGACTCAACGGCGGGAGTTATGGTAACTAGAGGGGTTAGAATAGGGGAAGGAGGAAATTCTTTTTGAACTTGGCCAACTATCCTATCGACACCGAATTTATCCCACCATTTGATGTAAAAATGGCGAGACACATGGGCAATGGGTGATAAAGAAGTCTGGGCTGTCCTTATTGATGGACGACGGAGACTGGAATATGGTGACTTCTTGAGGTGAAGAAATCTCGTATTGCCACTTAAGGATCCACATGATTTTATATTTACTGCAGAAAAGAATGAAAACTGGAACTCCTTCATAAACTAGATTATACTTAGCGTGATTAGTAAAATGGTGAACTTGTGTTTTGAGAAGATCAGGAAGAATCTCATAACACATACCAAGTCTAGTCCACCAAAGGGTGAACCACATGGGGATTTTACTCTTGAACTTGTGGTCGAACTGTAAAAACCACGAATGACTATGGTCTTCATTTCGGTGAAGAAGGATTTTATTCCAAGCCTCAATATAATCGAAATAGCAATAAGAGCTAGTTTGATTAGAGAGTGACCTGAGATCTGAAGGATGATTTCCCCAATCAGAAAAACTGAGGATTTGTTTAATATAAAGCGAATGATAAAGAAGTTTGGACTTATTATCATTAGCGTAAATGGGTTTGATGAATACTGACTCGGTTTCAAGAAGAATGTCCTTATAATACGCAAGGGATTTATAAGGACCCCATGGGAGGAAATGCCAGTCAGTAGGAAAATACTGGGCTGCAAGCTTAATGGGGTCATCTTTGGGTTTCATGTGTAACTCAAGGTGAAATAGGTGCTGATCATACTTAGCATGATACTCAGAGGCTGGGTAACTAGGTTTTGATGAGGTTGCCCTCGTTTGATTAGCATATGGGTCTATTGATTGAGGTTGACTAGCAAGAGCCGATGAATAAGGCTTGGGGATTGTCCCAAGAATCTGAAGTTTAGTAATTTGACTGGGCTGAGCAACTGGGTTGACTGGGTGAGGAACAACAGTTCCCTTTAACTGATTGACTGGGCCAGAAGATCGGCCATGACAACGAGAAGATGATCCTCCTCCTATACTCATGTTGTAGAGACAGTACCTGTGTTGATGAATTCACGTGTGAGAAAGTCAGGAACTGAATTGTTACTACCTTTAATATATTCAATATCAAAATCAAAAATACTGAGGAGAGCTTGCCATCTAGCGAACGAATGCTTAGAGGCAACATTCTCAACGTCTTTTTCAAGAATAAATTTTGCTGATTTGCAATCTATCCTAACTAGAAATTTTTGATTGAGTAGATCACATTGAAATTTATAAATACATAAAATAAGTGATAAAATCTCTTTTTTAATAGTACTATAATTTAACTGTGTAGGATTCCATGCGCCGAAATGAAATCGGACAATTTGTTCAGAGGAAGTAGGAGTTAACTTTTGTTTGAGAATGCCACCGAATCCAATGTCAAAGGCATCAGTTTCAACTATTTTGAATGCTGAATCATTTGAAATGCCAAGGCAAGGCAAGACCTTAACATATTTTTTGACTTGTTGGATGACAGAAGTATGTACTTCAGTCCATGGAGGTGGATTACTTTGTAGGCGCTGAAAAGAGGCTTACAAATCTTCCTGAGATTTTGGTAGAACTTGCCAATATAATTGAGCGAGTCCAGAAATCTCTGTAGGTGTGTTTTATCGGTAATCTTATCTGGGAATCGGTCGACAAATTGAATAGCTCTGTCAATTGGCCGTGTGAGTCCATGATAGAGGATGAGACCGAGAAACCTGACTTTAGTCAGAAACAGACTACACTTGGAAGGTGAAAGAACAAGACCATTGGTTTTAGTAGTTTTGAAGAACGAATTCAAATGCTTAATATGCTCTTCAATAGTCTTGGAGAATACAAGGATATTGTCAATATAAACAATGATAAAATGACTGAAAGGATTCAAAATATTATTGAGAATATTCTGAAATTCACTAGGTGCATTTTTCAGTCCAAATGACTGAACATTCCTTTCGTAATGACCGAACGGAGTAGTGAATGCTATTTTGTATCTGTCTTTGGGATGAATAGCAACTTGCCAGAAGCCTGATTTCAGGTCAAATTTACTGAAAATAGTGGAGGAGCTTAACCTGCTAAGGAGATCTTCCTTGTTGGGTAAGGGATACCTAATCCACTCAAGGACTTTGTTTAGTGGTTTATAATTAATAACTAGACGGGGAACACCTCTCTCCTTTTCTGCTTCATTATTAACATAGAAAGCGGGACATGACCATGGTGATTTACTATGTCTAATTAAACCTTTACTAAGGAGATCATTGATTTCCTTTTTGCATAACTCCATTTGTTCATGACTCATTTGAATTGGCCTAGCTTTAGTGGGAATCAAATGTTCTTTACATTCTTTAGCATAAGGTAATCTGACTACATGCTTCTTCCTATGCCAGAAGGCGTTGGGAGAATCAGAACACAAATTATCTTGTAAGTAAAATTTTAAATTGACAACTTGTTCTTGAAATATTTTACTTTTAAGTTGTTCTTCAACTTGTTTGTATTTAATTTCTTCTTTTAAAAAGCTTAATTGGGTAACTTTGCAATTTAATAGATTTACCGATTTGGAAATCGACTCTTCTTGAATAAATTTTAAATCTCTTTCATTTGGTTTAATAAGAAATTTAAATGTTATCTTCCTTCCTAAATGCTCACAGCTTAATCCTTTATTATTGGTAGTGAATGGATATAATAAGTATATAAATGGTAACCCTAAAATGATTTTATCTGTAAGATTGCGAATTAAAACAAATGAGGTTTTAAAGCACATATTATCTTGACAGATATGAACTTTAGGTAATTTATATTTTATTTCCATTTGACTACCATTAGCTGAATTGAGCTTTTCACTAGTCTTTTTATAATACTTAGTGGGGATAAGACCCTCTTGAATACAATTCAAATCTGCACCAGTATCAACGAAGGCAGGAAGTTGTATCGAGAAAGTTTTATCAATAACTAAATTAATAGAGATATACCATTTTTGGATGGTGATATCTTTAATTCTCTTAAGAGAAAGACCTTGAACAAAAAGATCAGTCTCATCTTTAACACCTGAAGATTCAGGTAAGTCATGATCTTCTTCACTGGAAGAGGAATCATGAACCTGAAGGTCAGATTTTTTATCTTCAATTTATTTTCTTAAATTAGCAACATCTAATTTTAAATTAGAAAATTTTCTTTTGAGTTTATTAACTTTTTGATTTAATTCAGGGAGAGTGACTTCTCTAATTGGGGACTTAAAAATCTTTCAAGTGTTTTATTAAGACTAAAAATAGGTTTCTCTTTGGCTTTAAGAACCCTATCAATAATTTTCTTATCTTTTGTTAATAAATCTTTTAATTGTTTTGTGTACTGAATTTTCAAATCTGGATCAGTAATTTTGCTAATTAAGTCAATTAACAAAGAATTTTCTTCATCTTCTTTGGTAATTACATTTAATCTCTTGCAACAGTTGTTAGTGCAATCTTCAGCACAAACTGTAACTTCGTTATCACTATTTGATTCATCGTTACAAGTGCTGCTGCTACTAGAAGATTCTGGAATATCAGAAGCTTCTTCGTTACTGACGCTGTTTTCAATTCTTATTAACTCTAACAATTGTTCAGTGTCTTCAGTTGAGATATTTAGCTAGGCTAACTTTTGCTTGACTATACACTCACTTTTAAAGTGTCCTTTCTGCCACAATTGTGACAGACAATTTTACTTTTATCAAATTTCTTTGATTTTTAGTTGATTTTTTGTGTGTTGACTTAGGTTTCTTATAATAAGAATCTTGATTATTATTTTTATTATTTTTATCTTGATTATATCTCTTTTTACGACGTTTATGACTCTTATGCTGAGACTCAATATGTTTATGCTTATTATGCTTATGCCTGTGCTTTCTTCTAGAGGGAGCCACAGGGAGTAAACCATATTGCTCACAGAAGGTACCTAACTCGTATTTAGCTTTATTTTTATCTTTACTAGCTTGCTTAGCTAATTTAAAGTCAATACACATTTTTAATCCAATTTTTTGAATATAACTTATAATATCACCGTAGGTTAAATTATCATAATCAATATATCATAAATTTTTACTCAATTCTTCTCTAACTTTATGTGCAAACAAAGAAGGTAAACCATTAATGAATTTTTCTTTCCAAAATGGTTTATTACTATCAATGCGCATCATAACTCATGAAGTAAATACACCTTTATACCACCTGAAATCACTTAGGGTGGGACAAGTGAGGTTACTAAGTTGATCATGAATTCTTTCAGTGTAGGAGTTCCAACAAAATGTTTAATAATGGTGAAAATTAAAGTATTAACTCCGTCAGGCGGACCAATGCCAGCATCTTCATCAAAGATGGGATTGCCGTCATCATCCATCTGGATAGCATGAATAATTGATATTCTAGATTCTTCTGTGAGATATTTTTCCCACCAAGATCTAAGAATACCAGTAAATCCACTAGCTATTAATTCAACTATGTCCGGTTGAGACAGATGATTGAATTTTGTAATATAGCTATTAGCTATCATAGACATATGATTTAGTTTATTAAGAATTTCTTGCTCACTAAATCCATCAATATTCCATTCATATATTTTATTAGATGAAACAGAGAATTGTTTATCTAGATTTCTCTCTTCGAACTATAGATCCGGAGGAGTTGGTCTAGAGTACCAATTTCTGGTAATACTTGTGTTGTGAACAGTTAATTTGTTAAGCTGATCATTAAAGTCTGAAAAAGTATTAGACTGCTCAGAACTACTGCTTTCATTATCAGATTCCACCTAATCAATAAGAGCAATAGTGCCACTTGAACTTGATTCATTTTTGAGTTTTTTAAATAGTTTATCAATTGCATGTGTGAGTTCATTATCTTGATTAGATAAACCTAACTTATATCTATTTTCTGGTAATTTTAGTAAGGGTTGTTCAATTTTTGAAGCAGGCCTTTTAATAGCGGTTTCTTCAAATTTTTCTTCAATTCTATCAAGTTGTCTACCAATAGTTGCTAGGTATTGTGGCGACCCCAAATCCAAGTACTTGAAACCCGAACTCGGTTCTCCACGATACCATTTCTTTAAGCTGAATAATACTAAATAATAATACATTCGAACTTAATTTACATACATCAAAGTTTACTTCCCCTGCATGCGTGACCTTCAAATACATTCCTTACAATACGACAATAGATTCCATTGTCTTACTAACTATAACCATTAACTCATAATATAAACTCATTCAACAACTTTCCTTTCCTTGTCGGTTCACGAGCCTTCAGGTTGCTCATACATAAATGAAAACATTTAATTTAAGCAAGGATGAGCATTTGAGTGCCCAATGTAAGTAATAGCAATATATATATAAGTGAAAGAATATAAGTATTCTCTTTACATAACACTTCAACAATGAATCAAAAGTTGTGAAGTAATCTATCTTGATAAAAGATTCACATAACAACTCTCTTTCAATTTCTTGAAATTAGGCTCCACCCATGAATAGGGTTTAAGAAACATACTATGAACATGGTTTTCATTTTCGAAAAGGTTTAGCGAAATTCATCCCGCAAACCGTCATAACTTACTGAACACGGAGGGTGATCGGCCGTTGTAATTCTGTATTGATCAATACTACATAACTTGAACGAAATTCATCGCTCACCCTTTGTCCGCCAAGCGATATAAAAATTTTCCCATTATCGGGATGTTCATACATGCACGGTTCCAAACCCAAGGTTTTAATCTTGCTCAACAATAATATGTAATTCAACATATATGTATATGGGTAATTGACAAAGGTATATCAATATGTGAATAAATGCCATGATTATCCAAGTGGGGACACTTGTATAACCATTTAGAAATCAACTTAATAGAATATATATCTGAGCTAACATGTTGATAATCAAAGCGTACATAATCTATACAGGAATAGAATAATTCTGAAACTTCTTACTCATGTTCATTGCATAAAGGAAATGCAAAGGTAGGATACTTGCCTGATTCGCTGATTACAACTCTCAACTTAGGTTTTATCTCTTTATCACAAACTATCAATAATCAGATCATTCGTTCGATTAGAACAATATATCATAACACATAGTACTGTCTATTACAGTCAGCACATAGTCTAATCACGTCATCACATAATCGCAGTGATCATACTTTTAGTTCATATTCTATACTTGAAATATGTTTATACATTTTTCAAATATCTCATCCATGCTCTTCTGTAAGTCTTTTCTTTCTATTATAGAATTCCGACATTTGTCGGCGTCGACAAGCGACTTTATCGGGTAAATCTTGAGTCTAAGACTCTTATTCTATACCTCAACATCTCGTAAATATCGGACATTTTACTTTTAATCATTTTTGAATTTTCCGTAAATTAAAAATTTAAAATAAATCAAATCATCACTCAAGGGCTTATAGTGATATAAGCTATTACTATGGGTGCTCTTCATCAAATCTGGACTTCATAACTTAGGTTTCTACAATCGACTAGTTTGGTAAATTTTATAACTTTCAAAACATCGGAATCATAATTAAATGACTTAAACATTAAACAATTCCATTATCATTAATAATTAATTTATATTAAACTATTAATGAAACCATTGCTAAAATATAAAAGTTATTTATAATAACTCAAACTATTTTTAAAACATTTATATTACCCTTAAATGATTTTTTAAAACAATTAAAATCATTTTTAAATAATCACCATTAATATATAAATATTAATGTACTATTCATCCAAATATTTTAAGTCATTAATTATAACTTAAAATATTTTTAAATCTTAATATCCTCTTTAAATGATTTTTAAATAAATAAAACCATTTTAAAACTATTTATTTAATAATAATTATTAAATAAACTAAATATCATTAATATTATCTTAATATCATTAATATTAAATTATTAATGAAATTATCCTTTAAATATTAAAATTTATATTTTATAACTTAAAATATTTTTAAATACCTTAATTTCATTTAAAATGATTTTTATAATATTAAAATTATTTTAAAACTAAATTATTTAATATAATCATTAAATAACTTTAATATCATTAATATATAATTAATTAATGAAATTCATCACAAAATATTAAAAGTCATGGGAAATAACTTAAAATATTTTCTTATACCATAATATAATTTTTCATGATTTTTCATGAATTAAAACTATTTTTAAATAATTTATTTAATATTATAATTAAATAAATAAATACCTTTTATATTGAAAAATATTAAATATTTATGAAATATACTCAAAATAATTAAAAACTATTTTTCAGACTTTAAAATAATTTTTCATAATTTATTTGGTATTTTAATAATTAAAATCTAATTTTTCTAATTTTTAAATCATTTTTAGGAAAATCGTAAATTAAAATAATTAAAAGCGTCAGCTAAAGGCCCCTATAGTAGTGAGTATGTCGCTATAGGTGTTCTTGAGCCTACCTGATCTTCATAAGGCGAACCAAGTGGCCTACTTTGACAAGTGAATAACTCTCTCATCTTAACAGATTTGGACAATCTATAAATTGGGTCTTGTAGAGGAAATACAAGTCTACAAGATCCAACAATCATAACCTCTAAACAAACATCAGATCAGGGGATAAAGCGACCATCAAAGTAGCTACCAAAGTCGTTTCTTCACGAAGAACATTCGAGGTGCCTACTTTGGACCTCTATAACTTGATGATCGTGTAACGTTTATGTGATCTATCAATTCCGGTGTGTAGTAGACAACATGTAGGACTCCAACTCTAACACTTAACATCATCATAAAAACAAGAAATCAAGCATCTAAAGTATGGTCAAACCTTGTCATAAAAATTAACACTTAGAAAATTCTCAGGTTGCCTGAAATTTTTCGTCAATCAATCTTAAGTCAACCCATTTTGACCTTAAATAACTCTTAATCCGTAATATATATGGACCTGATTCTTTTGGAGGTTAAATAACACATAACAAGCTACACATATCAACCTTTAGAACACAAAACACATTAAAGATGACCAGAGATATAAGGCGACATTTGCCAAAAAAATTTACGGACACTTAGAATATTTTACGGGTTTGAAAATAAATAGGTCAATCTTGGGTCAACCCACTTTGACCGCTTATAAATCCCGATCTACAATAGATATAGACCTGATTCCTTTTGAAGTTTAAAGACCACATAACAAGCTACACCTAACAACTTTTAAACAAAAAAGCAAAGTATAATAATCGAGAGATATAAGTCTTGACATTTGCCCAAAAATCACGAGTAATCGATTTTTCCAACTTGCTCAAATCTTCAAATTCGTGCACTTTGATGTTATGGGTTCATGATTTTACAACCCAGAACATTAATAGACTCCCTATTACACCACTTTAAACAATCAATTGCATCAATTAACATCGAATCGAAGGATTTCAAAATTAGGGAATTTCATACCTTTTCTAGCTTCGATTTTTGATTTTTTTGGCTTTGATGCTTCTGATTTGTTGTTTGTAATGGTCGGGCTTTGATTAGGAGCTTATGGGTAAGAGAATTTCGTTGGCTAAAGCTTGAGAGAGTGTGGCTAGAGAGTTTAGAAAATATTAGTGTGCATTTGCATTATTTCTCCCTCAATCTCTATATATAGACCATGTCAAGTGCCTTGGATGCTCAATAGGGTTGGTATAATTGAGGTGTAATGGTATAGTAGCATGAGGGAATTCTAGAAGCCATTGATTAGCTAGCATAATTGAAGATTCCATCAACAATGCTACTAATAATACACTAAAATGGATAAAAAGGGTATTTTGGTAATTTCGCATATAATTTCATGGGCATTCTTGTACATGGCAATTAAATGTAATATTTAATCACTAGATGGTAATTCTTATTATTTATCAATTACTTTCTATCCTTTGGTAAATTAAAATATTTATACAATAACATCGTAATTAAACCCGATAATTTTAAATTAGGGTTTTCTATAGAAAATTAGGATTTTCTAATTAGGGTTTCTTAACGCCATCAATTAGGGTTTCTAATTGACCATTTGGGTTCTCTAATTATCTATGTATGTTCTAACATAGTCATTACGGTCTCTAACTTCAACCGATTAGGGTTGTAATAATTAGGGTTTGTCCTAATTATCGACATACAATGATAATTAGGGTTTTCTTCTAATTACCGAGCATCTTATACACGAAAGAACCTTCATATACACAAATACTACTTAGTCATATATCTCAGAATCGAGTTTAATAATTAGGGTTTCACATCGATAATAATATGCTATGACCTAATTGGTATCATTGCTCAATATTATCTCATTCACATACATACGATACATAATTATTGTCTTTGTAAAATCATTATAACAATAATATAATATTATTATTCTCATCTCTTGATCACAATCCCAATTCAGGTTTGGATCTCATATCGACTTTTCTTTCTTTTACGGCATCAATAATCAAGTTAAAATAATTAACTTAAATATTACGAACAAATCATATAATAAAATATTTATTATATAATTCTAATTATCACTTCATATATTATTTCCAATCATGTTATCATGGAAAATAATTAATAAAATATTTCGCGCACGTAAATTAATTACCATAAAATATAATTTGTAGTAATTAATAATTCCAAAATTATTTCTAATTTTTCAAGTAATAAATATATTCGCATTTATCGTTCACATTACTAGACACTTATTATCGTCATTAAATAAATAAATAAAAAAATTTATACGCAAAATTTCTTAATTATTTTATATAGAAAATCTCGGGTTATTACAGGTATTGATTACTGAAATTTAATTGTTCAATGATCTTTGTATCATCTTTGATATTATCAGAAATTTTAAAAGGACTGGCGATGACTGAAATATTTTTTATCGGAATAATAATAGATTCTAATGGAGGATGACTAGAAGTAGTTTTAGATTTATCTTCTTTAACCCACTGAGTTTTAGTAATAACATTACATTTTCCTTGGTACTTATCATACCAATCATAAAAGGTAATGTTTTAGTAATGTTTTTAAACAAATTTTTATTTACAAAATTTAAGAAATTTTGAAGATTTTGACCAATTTTTCGGTGAAAACATTTTTCCTGATAAACCAAATTTTTGGGGATGAAAGGGTATTTTCCTGGATAAAAATTTTAAGGTGCAAATGTATAGGGATGGTGATCCATCTGAGAAGATGATCAATAGCACCCTCCGGCGTCTGCACCAGCAGAAGACAGACCTCATCTGTTATCAACAATGATGGCCCCAACCATCATCAGCTTTTGGCAAAAGCAGGAAGCAGTCAACGACAACATCATGTCAATCAGCTGAAAGTAAAGCAAAAGATAAATTACTTTTGCTTTTACTTTAGTAAAAGGTTTTTACTTTTACCTTAGTAAATGTAAAATGTTTCTTACGTTTTACTTTTACTTTAGTAAATTACTTTTACTGCAGTGAATGTAATAGTGAATCCTGCGTGATTCAACAGTAATTTACTTTTCAGTTTTCTATTTAAGTAACTCGAAGTGTTAGAGTTACTCAGGCTTTTCTTTTGTAAGAAAACCTCACCTGAGGTCCTCTCTCCCCCTTCTCTCTAGAGTTAGCGAAGAAGAAGCTTGTTACTTCCTTCTTCTAGTAAGATGAAGAAGAAGTTCTTTGTACTTCCTTCTTCCATTAACAGTTTATCTAGGATTTGATGTAATCCCTTCCTCAACTGTTTATAATACAAAGAAAGAGATTAATAGTAACCGATTCACCGGTCTTCTTCTTAATCTTTTCTTTTTCTGTTTAAGTTTTCTGTTTAAAACTTATCCCGCTATTATATGTATAGTTGAAACTGATGCCTCTGACATTGGATTCGGTGGCATTCTCAAACAAAAGTTAACTCCTACTTCCTCTGAACAAATTGTCCGATTTCATTCCGGCGTATGGAATCCTACACAGTTAAATTATAGTGCTATTAAAAAAAGAGATTTTATCACTTGTTTTATGTATTTATAAATTTCAACGTGATCTACTCAATCAAAAATTTCTAGTTAGGATAGATTGCAAATCAGCAAAATTTATTCTTGAAAAAGACGTTGAAGCGTCAGCCTCTAAGCATTAGATTAAGCTAGATGGCAAGCTCTCCTCAGTATTTTTGATTTTGATATTGAATATATTAAAGGTAGTAACAATTCAGTTCCTGACTTTCTCACACGTGAATTCATCAACACAGGTACTGTCTCTACAACATGAGTATACGAGGAGGATCATCTTCTCGTGGTCATGGCTGATCTTCTGGCCCAGTCAATCAGTTAAAGGGAACTGTTTTTCCTCACCCAGTCATCCCAGTTGCTCAGCCCAGTCAAATTACTAAACTTAAGATTCTTGGGACAATCCCCAAGCCCTATTCATCGTCTCTTGCTAGTAAACCTCAATCAATAGACCCATATGCTAATCAAACGAGGGCAACCTCATCAAAACCTAGTTACCCAACCTCTCCGAGTATCACGCTAAGTATGATCAAGACTATTTCACCTTGAGTTATATATATATATATATATATATATATATATATATATATATATATATATATATATATATATATATTTACATTCTGTCAAAGAACTGGAGTTTACTTACATTGGCCATTTACCACTTATATATATATATATATATTTACATTCATGTCTGGCCTGGAGTTTACTTCGTGACGTTTTACTACTTATATATATATATATTTATTTACATTTCAAAGTTCTGCCTAGAGTTTACTTTGTGGTAGTTGATCGTCCATATACTTATATATATATATATATATATATATATATATTTACCGCTTTTATAAATATCTGTTTTAACTACTTTCATAATGTAGATATTTAATCTTTCTGCCTACGGGCTAGATTTGCCTAAATCTGGCTATTTCTAACTTTGACCGGTTCAAAAGTGACTAAACCGGAACCATTGAATCTAGAATGGTTTAGATTTATTCAAATCTAGTTTTTTTCTAGCTTTTGTACATATCACTTTTTCATGTGAGCCTAGGAATCATGTGATCACAAATTCAGCTTCTGAATCTAGATTCGATTCCCGTGATGGACATTTTACAGTTACAACTAGCTTGTAAATTATCTACGGTGTTTGGATATCCTTAGATGACTCTCATGCCCACAAGGAGTTCGGTACTGCTATGTATCTTATTTTCTCTAAGATGCCTCGCATCTCAAAAAATTAAAGCAATCAAGCTGAACACATAATAAAATGAAAGTATCAAAGGCCTCAATTACTATTAAGCATAAGGGTTTGAAAACCTGTTTTCCAAAACTTCACTGCTATATCTTGTTAAAATTGATCTTTTATACAAAAGTCAAACCCTTTGTATATAGGTGAAAACAAGGCATATCACTACTTCCAGATAACTGCACATAGGCCCTACTCGCACATACACAGATAAAAGTTAATAAAAAGTGGCGGTAACCGTGTTATCACGGAAGTCGGGGGGTGCCTAACACCTTTCCTCCGCTTAATCAAGCCCCCAGACCCTAACGAATCTCGGTTTCTCAGACCAGTTAAATAGTGTCAAAACATTGGGTCTTTGTGCAAACCTTTTATTGGTTGAGTTGGTGCAACCATTTAAAATTACCAACTGGCGACTCTAACAGTCAAATCGTCGAGATAGACATGTCAGACCTTTTCAAACTTGTTTTTCCAAACAAATCTCACCTAAAGTGAGAACACCAAAAGACAAGAACAGAAAAGGGATAAATAAAAAATCCTGACGTCGACAGGTGGCGACTCTGTTGGGGACTTCAGTAAGAGGGCTTAAGCCACTATTCTATCTTTTCAAAACTTTTATCTGCTAATGTATGAATACTGCATTTACATTGAATGGATGTATACAAATGCTTTATTTACTGCACTTTAGTGTTTCGCACCATATCTGCCTGTGATATTAGTGCTTCACACATGTCATCATTTCCATACGGTGAGATGCGATGTATGTGAATGTATGTTATGTGATTCCTCCACCAGGAGGCTAATCCATCGGTGTTTGATTAATGGACTCAAGGTAGACTAATTCCGCGAGGCTCAGGTTAAGGGCACCACCCAGATTTGCTCTAGTTGAAAGATCAGATTAACTTCCCATCTAGTAAATTACGATGATCTAGGAACCTTCATGCCAAAAAAGTCACGAGAGTAGCCTAAGATAGGTCAGCCTCTGATAAACCAAACGTGGATGGAAGTCTCTTCATATCTTCCCCTTTCAATTACTTTTAATTTCAATTATTGTAATTTCAATTCCATGTCAATCTCAATGTAATGGAAAATATAAAGGAGTATGTAAATATGCTTTCCTTTTTCATATTAAGACTTGTCATACTATCCTGTCATCAAAACGACTGACATTCGTTTTGCTGGAGAACATTAAAACACTCCTAAAAAACGGGCACATTGCATAACATGTAACATTTCCCCATTTTCCCAGAATAAACTACAGTCTTTTTATAGGGAAACGATTGGTCCCGTTACCTATTCAAAGTTCAAAAAGGCACTAAGCCCACAGTTGGAAATGGCTACAAGTGCTGAGTCTGATCCTACTCCTATCTCTCACGAGGAGTTCGAAGGATTAATGAATCAAATAATAGAGTTGGTTGTTCTCTTGAAAGAACTAAACAAATCAACTCAGGGTCCACAAATACCCATCCAAACAGAGTCCTCTGCACAGTGAGGAATCCAGGGTCCGGATAGAGAAGTCCCAATACCTGAGTCTCAAAATGTGAAGTCCAACAAAACCCCTGAAATCACCTATCTTAAAGAAGATCAAGACACCGGTGATATTCAGAAGAAGGTTCTACAAATAGAAGATACCATTCGGTCCATCAAAGGGATTAGAACGCATGGTAGTGTTTCCTACTCAGACCTTTGCATCTTCTTCGGGGTTCATTATCCGGAGAAATTCAAGGCTCCTAATTTTGAGAAATATGATGGATTGGGAGATCCCTACACCCACTTAAAAGTGTTCATTGGAGAGCTCAGATCCTACGCCGAGAATGAAAAGCTGAGAATGCAGCTATTTCAGAAGAGTCTAACTAGAAAAGCCAGAACATGATACACCAGATTGGATAACTCCAAAATTCGCACCTGGGAGGAGTTAGCTCATGCTTTCCTCAGTCAATACAACTTTCAAACTCAAATGGCTCTAGACAGGTATCAAATTACTAAAGTCAAGAAACAAGTTAATGAGTCATTCAGAGAGTATGCCCAAAAATGGAGGCTTCTGGCTGCTCAAGTAATCCCATCCATTACGGAGACTGAGATGGTGATGACCTTTATAGATATTCAAGAAGCTCCATTTTATGAGAGGGTCCTAGCAGGCATAGAAAAACCATTCTCAAAAATGATTAAGCATGGAGAAATGACAGAAATGGGATTATAATATGGGAAGATCCATGACCTCGCCGCTTTAAAAGTCGTAACTGAGCATATCCAATATGGATGTTATGGGAACAACCCTCGGAGGGTCCATAAGAAGGAAGATGATGTCTCCTTGATACTGCAAGGGCAAACTCAAAAAGGAAATCAAAACTTGCCTATCCAAAGGAGAAACTATTCCCCTTTTCAAGCACAATCATCAAATCCTCCCTTGCCAAAGAGTGGAGAAGTCAGATATTCAAGAGTGTTCACACCCTCAGGGGATTCACTCGAAATTTTTTTCAAACTTCTTACAGCTTAGAAGAAAATCACATTGGGAGTTGAATCATGTCACCATCAAAAATAGGTACCCATTGCCTCACATTGATGACTTGTTTGACCAGTTGTAAGGCGCCAAATTCTTTTCAAAGATCGATCTTCGTTTCAGATATCATCAATTAAAGATTAAAACTGATGACATTCCAAAGACTGCTTTCAGAACTTGGTACGGGCATTATGAAATCCTAGTCATATCTTTTGGATTGACTAATGCTCCTGCTGCCTTCACGGATATGATGAATCGAGTATTGAAGGAATATTTGGATCATTTTGTGGTCATATTTATTGATGACATCCTCATATACTCCAAAACTCGTGAAGATCATGAGTAACACTTGAGGCTGACTGCTTTGTGAAGAACTGGACCCTTCACCCCTTTGTCGCTTGGATGGTGTTTTCGGTGTAATGGCAGTCAATTCAATCACAAATTCCCCCAAACTTTACTTTGGCAATACTACAAGCACTTGGTGTGCACACCCTCAAACAACCCAAATATGAACACTGCATTCTATTATGGAGCCAAACTAATGAAAATTTGCTAGTAATGGCTTACCCACAACTAGTTGCCCCTTTCGAATGATGATATTGCTGAAGTGTATAGTTTTCCCCTCTTTCTCTACTGCAAATTCGAAATTGAGTTAAGCCCTAGCCTTGTGATGACTAAACTTGATAGATAATGGGTGTGTAATGGTGTGGATTTGATGTAGTTAGGGTTTGTATATATATAGTGCAGGTGGTGGACGAATTTGGTGGAGATTGAAGGGGTAATAGGTGAGTTCTTGAGTGAATTCGTGGGATGGTGGGGTTATAGGAGTCCATTAGCAGGAATGAGAAGTGGAGAAGTGGGAAAATCAAGTGCAGAATCAGTTTTAAAATATTTCAGGTTCCCGTACCCCTGCCGGGCGGGGGGTATTTATACTAGAATGGCCCACTGTATGTACGGGCATGGGAGAAACCCATTTGTCGGGTGGGATCTTATGTCTGCATAGGATTTTAAATTTGCAGTTTCTTCACTTCGTACGCCTATCCAATAACATCAAAAGTACCTGAAATACAATGCAAAATTGAATATAAGATAACACCATGAATGCAAGTATGAACGAATTTACTAAAAAATAGAAACTAACTAATTGTACACGAATGATCTACTCACTACTAGAATTATTATATGACATGAATAAATTAACACAAAAATACTATAAATTGAAAGAAAATTGGGTTGCCTACCAATGAGCACTTGTTTTGAGTCTTTCATCCTGACTACTCCCTATTCATGGCGCATCAGTAAGTGTGATCACGGTTGCTTCGTTGTCGATGTCGCCACCCCAGTAATGCTTTAACCGTTGACCTTTGACTTTGAATGTCTCAAGTGGATTTCTACTGTATAGTTCAACGGCACCATGTGGGAAAGCAGTCTTGATCGTGAATGGCCTCGACCATCGAGATTTGAGATTTCTGGAAAATAACCTTAGTCTTGAATTAAACAGTAACACAGATTGTCCCGGTTCGAACTTTCTCTGCATAATCTTTTAGTCGTGCCACTTATTGACTTTTTCTTTGTACGTCTTTGAGTTCTCATACGCTTGTAGTCAAAATTCTTCAAGTTCATTTAATTGGAGTAACCTCTTATCTCCTGCAGCTATTTGATCAAAGTTGAGTTTCAGAATGGCCCAGTATGCCTTATGCTGTAATTCCACTAGGAGGTGACACGTTTTCCTGTAGACCAACTGATACGGAGACATGACAATTGGCATCTTGTATTGTGAGACCCCAGATTTTATGAATAAAGATTTAATTTTCTCGAAATAATTTTTTAATATTATGGTGTTAATTTGATGTAATGTTATAGTTGTGGGTAATATTTACAAATTTTGCAAAGTAAGCAGTGGTTATATAATATTCGATTGGTCAGGGAATCTTCTTTTTGTCAGGGAATATCCATACAACGGTACAATCATTAGTGGACCCCGCAACGGAATTATTGTCGGATTGAGAAAACGACAAAAATACTTTATGAAAATAACGGCGGAAGTTTTACCGTTAACTGTTGAAACACCCGGTGTTAAAAAAATACGATGAATACGATAGTTACGAGAAACACGTTATTGATTATTGATGCTTACGTTAGAAGTCACTCAGTTGTACTCAATTATTGCTACAGTAATTCCTGCATCATATTTCTCATATTATTGATTCAATTATTGTTACAATATCATCTGCATAATATGATATATTATTAAATGAATGATTAAGACGACAAAGTTATTCATATTATTATTTGCAATATTGACAATGTCAAGAAGTTCTGTCAATGAGAGGTTTGGTCACCTAATTGCACGCCAATAAAGAGAAATCCTTATCGGAAAGCCCCCTCTTTCCTGGGAACGACCTGGTTGTTAAATATTGTGAATTATAATATTAATGATGAATAAGTTCGTGTTGATTAAAGATGAATTTTATAGTTCCATTGTGTTGGAATTATTTGTGTTAGTGGAAATCGACATTTGTTTCGATAATAATTGATGTCTGGAGGTTATATTGTTCAATCGGGTATTCGGGACACTTTTCGTGTCGGAGTACTATTCATGATTTACTATTCATGAATTACTATTCACGAGTTACTATTCATGGGGTACTATTGATCACCCGTAAAATATATTTCTTTTCGGTCCAAATCATTTTTGGGTACAATATTATTCCATGAGGAGATGTGCTAATTTTTCAGACCATTGGTTGAAGTTTTAATAGTAAATCAGTATGGACCGTTGCTTTAAGTTTTAATAGTAAACCAATATGGATCGTCCGTTTAAAAGTAAATCAATCTGAACTGTTCATGAATTAGTTACTATTCAGTCCATTTTCCTATAAATAGAAGCTCATTCCTTCATTATTTCTTACGAATTCGCTGAAACTCTAGAGAGAGAAATTATAGAGAAACTATAGAAAATTATTCTGCTACTTCCCTACTCTTATATTCAGTTTCTTTTACGGTAAGTGTGACGCCCCCAAAATTAGGTATACATCACCCATCTTGAGTCGCCAGATACAAGGTACAGAATTCAAATACAACTGTCGTGTACAATACGACAAAACATAAACTGTGAGTTTGAATACAAATATTGTCTACTAGAGAGTATACAAACTCAAAAGGAGTCCTCATTAAAATTATTATCACACTATTTCACAGAATAATGAGGACTACTAATGCACCATCTAGGACCATCACTCTGTTCCCGACTAGTCCCACCACGTTCTCATTTCTGAAGAGAACGGTGAAAGAAAGGGTGAGCTCAACTAGCCCAAGAAGAAATATTATGACTAAGATAATGCGTAATAATTTATCGTTAGCCTTCAATGGTGTTAAACCGATAAAATATAATAACTATCAAGTTTAAGCTGCAGTAGGAACAAGCAATCCATTAGAAGGGTCAAGTAGGGAATAAAATCTACTATCTTCTATGATTTAAAAGGTTTTTCATCACTTTTATCATTTGGGACTCGATTTTAATAAATAATCCACATCATCGAATCACCCACACACTACTAAGAAAGGATATTCTTTAGTATCACGATCACAAATTATCCATGCACTACGGGCCAATGACATTCGTGTATTCATAAATGGTCATGATCATGCCAACAACTATCCATCAATGAACTACGGGCCAATAAGGACTTTTACCACATCATTTGTAACGTTATGGTCATGATTACACCGAATAATCCCTGGTCATAATCATACCAAGTTCATCTATACACTACAGGCCACAAATGACTTTCAACAAAATATAATCATGAGGATGATGACAATGATATAAGAATTCAATAAAATAAGTTTAAGAATTAATTTATCTAGGAACTGATAACGTCCAAATTGTCAACATGATACTGCTTTGTAGAGTAAAATTCAAGAATGCTCAGAAGAATATTTCCATGAAAAGATATCTTTGGATGAAGCGCAAATATCAAGGATATTCCACTAATTTCATGGAGTATATAAGTCAAAGTTTAAACCAACCGAGTATAATAAAGAATGGAATAACAAAAGAAATCACCATGCATGCGATAGGATCGCACAGGCGAGTTATTCCAACGTAATAATAAATAACGGAACCGGTCCGACGCGTAAACGCATATGCATGAGGATATTCCAATGTAATAATAAAAATAGAACTAGGTCCCACAGAAACGCATGCATGTGAGGATATTAAACGAATAATAAAAACTGGAACCAGGTCCGGCGTAAAACGCACAGACAGGATATTCCAACAGAATAATAATAAAGACGAAATAATAAAAGAATGTCACCAAGTATAGGGTAGTCCGCGTATACTGGTTATTCCAGCAGAATAATAAAGAATGGAATAACAGAAGTTCTCTTCATGAATACAAAAGAAATAATACCCCTTACGGGTACAAAAAATAATATTCCCTACCGTAAAAGAAGAGTATTTCCACTGGTAGGGCGAGGTTATTCTTGAAGAAAACTTCCTACGCTCAAAGCTTTCTAAAACTCTAAAATACGCTCAAGATTATAGAAGAAGAATTTCTCTGGATTTCTGGTGTGGTTTTCAATTCTAACTAAGCATCTTATTTATAGGAGAATGGAAGGGCACTGTGTAAGGAAAATATCACAGATGCAATAATTATGCAATCAGGGATGAAAATATTTTGTAACTCACCGATGCATATTTTCAATCACCCAACCAATAGAAACAAAGCAAGAATATAATATATATATATATATATATATATATATAATACTCCCTTTTTCCACCATTAATATATATCCACTACCACCTTTTTCTCCACTTCCCACACACACACACACACACTAATTAACATATATATATATATATATATTCACACACCCCACCACTCACACACCACTAACAATATATATATATATATATAATAAAACAAACACTGCCCTCATCATTTCAATACTCCACCAAAATCCACTAACATATATAAATATATAAAATACCTCATAAAAATCACATTAATAATTTTAACAACATTTGTCACCTTTATTATAATTCACAATATTAATCGACCAGGTCGTTCCCAAGAAAGAGGGGGCTTTCCAATAAGGATTTCTCCCTATTGACGCGCAATTAGGTGACCAAACCTCTCCTTGACAGAACTTCTAGACATCGTTAATATTGCAAATAATAATATTAATAACTTTGTCGTCTCAATTATTGATTTAATAATATATTAAAATATCGACAATAATTGAATCAAATAACGTGAGATACTATGCAACAATTACTATAGCAATAATTGAACAAAACTGAGTGACTTCTCACGTAAGCATCAATAATCAATATCAGGTATCTTCATCAGACAACTACACGTATTCATTTGTACTTTTAACACCGGGTGTTTCAACAGTTAACAGTAAAACTTTCGCCGTTATTTTCATAAAGTCTTTTTGTCGTTTTCTCAATCCGATAATAATTCCGTTGTGGGGTCCACCAATGATTTTGCCATTGTACGAATATTCCCTGTTAAAACGAATATTCCCCTACCAATCGAATATTATATAACAACTTGCATACTTTGCAAAATTTATAAATATTACCCACAATTATAACATTATATCAAATTCATTCCATAATATTCAAAAATGATAATTATAGAAAATTCATCTTTATTCAAAAAGTTGGGGTCTCACAGTAAGGGGTATTATTTCTTTTGTATTCATGAAGAGAACTTCTGTTATTCCATTATTTATTATTATGTTTGAATAACCTGTATACGCGGGCTACCTTATACTTGGTGAAATTCTTCTGTGATTTCATTATTTATTATTTCATCTCGAATATCTTGTCTGTATGCTATTTCTGTGGGGACTGTTCCATTATTTATTATTACGTGGAATATCACATGCTCGTGCATTTACTGTGGGACCTAGTTCCGTTCTTTATTATTACATTGGAATATCACCCTGCATGCTTTTCTGTGGGACTTAATTCAGTTATTTATTATTCATTGGAATAACTTTTGTGTCTGCGGTCTATCGCATACATGGTGATTTATTTTGTTATTCCATTCTTTATTATACTCAAATTGGTTAAAACTTTGACTTCTATACTCCATGAAATTAGTGGAATATCCTTGATATTTGCGCTTCATCAAAGATCTTTTCATGGAAATATTCTTCTGAGCATTCTTGAATTTTACTCTACAAAGAAGTATCATGTTGACAATGGGGACGTTATTAGTTCTTGGATAAATTAATTCTTGAACTTGTTTTTATTGAATTCTTATATCATTGTCATCATCCTCATGCTTATATTATGTTGAAAGTCATCTGTGGCCTGTAGTGCATAGATGGACTTGGTATGATTATGACCAGGGATTATTCGGTATAATTATAACCGTAATGTTACAAATGATGTAGAAAAAGTCCTCATTGGCCTGTAGTGCATTGATGGACAATTTTTGGTATGATTATGGCTATGGATTCTCTTTGGCCGTAGTGCAAAGATGAATTATTTTAGGGCATGATCAGGACCGTTGATGAAAACATTATTATCTTTAGCCATAGTGCATGGATAATTCATGGTCGTGATACTAAAGAATATCCTTGGCCGTAGTGCAGGGGTGATTTGATGATGTGTATTATTTATTAAGCTGAGTCCCAGCGATAAAAGTGATGAAAAATCTTTTAAATCATAGAAGATAGTAGATTTTATTCCCTACTTGACTCTTCTAATGGATTGCTTGTTCCGCTGGAGTTAAACTTGATAGTTATTATATTTTATCAGTTTAACACTGTTGAAGGCTAACGATAAATTATTCTGCATTATCTTAGTTATAATATTTCTTACTGGGCTAGTTGAGCTCACCCTTTTTTTTTCCGCTTCTTCGTGAAATGAGAACGGCTGGGACTAGTCTGGGAACAGAGTGATGGTCCTAGATATTTGCATTAGTAGTCCTCACTATTCTATGAAATAGTGTGATAATAATTGTAATGAGGACTCCTTTTGAGTTTTTATACTCTCTAGTACACAATATTTGTATTCAAACTCACGAGCTTTATGTTTTGTCGTATTATACACGATACAGTTGTATTATTAAGTTGTATTTAAATTCTGTACCATGTATCTGGCGACTCAAGATGGGTGATGTATACCTAATTTTGGGGGCGTCACAGTTGGTATCAAAGCTTAGGGATATGATCCCTGGCTGAGATGTTAGATAAGAACTAGGAGGGGAGAGACGGAGAATTCCTTCACTAGTAAGACCTTCCTAAGTTTATTTGGTATTTAATTGGTCGGTCAGAATATAGGGATAATATGTTACATGTCAATTAACCTTTTATTTTGTGGCAGTATCTAAAAATGACATCCGAGAATGTTGAGAATAACAATGGAGCACAGGAGACCGTTGATTCTCCACAAATTAATAATCAGGACAATGTGCAATAGGATGTCGATAATCCTCCTGTAAACAACAACACTGATCAATTGACGAACGACGGTACATTTAAGAGCTTTTTAGAATTCATGCGACATCAGGCGAAGGCGGCTCCTGTTCATAATGCAGGAGGAAACAATGGAAACCCACAGTTGGTCACCGCTAAGTAATTCAAGGAGCTGGGACCACCGGAGTTTTTGGAAAATCCAGAACCACTTAAGGCAGAGACGTGGTTAAAGCAGATCACCAAGATATTTGATGTCTTGGGATGCTCCGAGAAGCAAAAGATTCCCTTTGCCACCTTTATGTTGCGTGAAGAGGCAGATCACTGGTGGGAATCTATAAAGCGTACTGACTGACGCGACTCAAGATGTCTTGGGAGAAGTTCCGAGAGCTGTTCAATGACAAGTACTTTCTCGAAATCATTCGTCACATGAAGGAGGTGGAATTTATCAAGTTGGAGCAAAACAACATTACCGTATCGCAGTACAAAGCCAAGTTTGCCGAGTTGTCCCGATTTGCGTCCCACTTGGTTGATAATGAAGAGAGAATGACGCAGATGTTTTTAACATGTTTGAAGTCGGAGATACGTCAATATCTTATTTCTCATAAACTGTGTTTGTATTTAGATGTTGTAAATAGGGCTTTTTTAGTGGAGCGCGATAACGAGTCAACACAACCAAAAGAGAGCAGCTGGCAAAATGATAATACCGGTGATAACAGTCATCAAAGCGGTGACAATAAGCATGGAGGGAATCAACATGCCAGAAATGGTAACCACTTCGGTGGTAATCATGGTCAAAACAATAAGAATGGACATTTCAAGAAGAGAAGATTCAACAATAATGGAAAGACGTCAGCACCAGCACCCGTTGTTAAGGAAGGAGAACAACCACCTGTCATATGCTTCAAATACGGAGGGGAGGGACACATCAGTCTAAATTGCGCAATGCAGTCCAAAGCATGCTATAATTGTGGAAGAGAAGGTCACTTAGCCCAATTTTGTCGTTCACCGATGACAAGTTCAGCTAGGATGGAGGCACCAAAGGATGTCCCAGACAAGCCAAAGCCAGTAGTTTAAGAGAGAGCATTTTTTTTCGTTACGAGGAACCTGAATAAAATTATCACGGGTATGTTAGTCATAAACTCTTGCGAAGTTTATACCGTGTTAGATATCGGTTCTATTCACTCTTTTATTGCACCTAGTTGTGTTCAATGTTTGAAGTAAACTCCAGAGAAGTTAGACTTTGATATATCTGTTTAAACTCAGTTGGGAGAAACCTTCGTTACCTCCACTATTTATAAATCTTGTTTAAATCAACACTTTCACGTTACCTGTCGATCTTATCTCTTTGAAAATTCTTGCCTTTGATGTGATTTTTGGAAACGATTGGTTAACTACTCATCATGCTTTTTGTAAGGTTGTTAGCTTTCATACTCCTAACCAACCTGTTATGTGAATTCAAAGTAATCAAACCACTAACGTTAATCATTGTCATATCAAGCCATAAATAAAGAGGCCCGATCCTTTCTTTGTTGACTTTCTTGTATGGAATACACCGAAGCTAGACTTTCTGTAGGCAACGTCGTGAATGACGATGGCAAGTTGATAGGTATCAATGTGACGTGTTATCCAAGTCTTGGATGAGAGTCACAGTTTTGAATGGTATTTCTATTGTTAATAAATTTCCTAACGTATTCTTGAAGACTTCTTAGCCTACCCCTAGAGCGTGAAATCGAATTTTGTATTGACCCTAGTAAAAAACCCATTTCTAAAAACCCTTAAACATTTATTCAACTAAAGCGAACGTAACATGCGCCAAAGACGTTGGCTCGAGCTGTTAAAGATTATGATCGTACCATACCATCGTGGAAAAGCAAACGTGGTAGCTGACACGTTGAGTAGAAGATCGTATGCGGTTACAAGTACGAATATACGAACCCATGTGAAGATAATGAATATACGATTAGAATCAACTTTAATCGATAAAGTTAAAGCCGCTCAAGCTACATACTCAGAGCTGATGAATGTGAAGAAGAAGGTTCAAGAGGGCGTTATTCTAGAAACAAGAATCGACGAAGAGAGGAAATCTCAACCCTCGATTTAATTGACCGGGGTTTATCTCAAGGTGTCTAACTTATCAACGAGTCAAGGCGGAGCATCAAGTGCCAAAAGGTCCATTGCAGCCACTTGAAATTCCAGAATGGAATTGGGAGCACATTACCATGGATTTTGTTGGTCTTCCCAAGGTTTCTCAAGGCATAGATACAATTTGGGTCATTGTTGATAGATTGACCAAGTCTGCTCATTTCTTACCAATGCTAGAAACTTATACACTTGAACGTCTTACTCGTATTACATAAACAAGATTGTAAGATTGCATGGTATGCCAATATCCATAGTTTCTAATCGAGACCCAAGATTCACTTCACGATTTTGGGTTAGTTTACAAAAAGCTATGGGTACAGATTTACGATTTAGTTCGGCATATCATCCTCAAATGGATGGGCAGTCGGAGAGGACTATTCAAACTCTTGAAGATTTATTAAGACTCTGAGTCCTTGACTTCAAAGGAAGTTGGGACAAGTTCTTACCATTGGTGGAGTTTTCCTACAACAATAGTTATCAAGAAAGTATTGGCATGGCTCCATTTGAGGCATTGTATGGAAGAAAGTGTCGTTCTCCAGTATGCTGGGATGAGGTGGGTGAAGCAATATTGTTGGGACCAGAGTTGGTACGTATGACTACGAAAAAGATTCAAACGATTCGACAACGTATAAAAACCTCACAAGATCGACAAAAGAGTTATGCTAATCTTCATCGAAAGGACGTGGAATTCAATATTGGAGATCATGTGATGTTACGTGTTGCTCCATGGAAAGGAATTACGAGATTTGGAAAGAGAAGAAAGCTCAATCCTTGATTCATTGGCCCATTTTAAATCCTCGATCGAGTAGGAACTGTGGCTTATAGACTCGCCTTACCGCAAAATATGTCTCGTGTTCATAACATTTTTCACATATCTATGTTACGTAAATATGTGAAAGACCCGAACCACATTATTGAATTAGAACCGGACGAGATAACGGAAGATTTAACGTATGAAGAGGTACCTGTTAAAATCTTAGATAAGAAGGATCATATTCTACACTCCAAGGTTATATCCCAAGTCAAAGTTTTGTGGAGAAACCATGATGTTGAGGAAATGACCTGGGAGTTAGAATCTGAAATGAAGTTAAGGTATCCTCACCTCTTCGACATACCAGGTATGCACCCTAATTTCGAGTAAGAAATTTCATAAGAAGGGGAGGTTGTAAGACCCCAACTTTTATGAATAAAGATTAATTTTTCTCGAAATATATTTTTGAATATTATGGTGTGGATTTGATATAATGTTATAGTTGTGGGTATTATTTACAAATTTTGCAAAGTAATCAAGTGATTATATCGATTGGTCAGGAAATATTCGTTTTAATAGGGAATATTTGTACGACGGCACAATCATTGGTGGACCCCATAATGGAAGTATTATCGTAGTTAGAAAATGACATAATTATCTTTTTATAAAAATAACGACGAAAGTTTTACCGTTAAACTATTGAACTATCCGTTGGTAAAAGTACAGTAATACGCGTGGTTGTATAGTAGCACACGGTATTGATTATTGATGCTTACGTGAGAAGTCACTCAGTTATACTCAATTATTGCTGATGATGAGTTCGATAATATCTCTTATATTATTGATTCAATTATTGTCACAGATTATCATGCATAATATCTTATATTATTAAATCAATAATTGAGACGACAAAGTTATTCATATTATTATTTGCAATATTGACAATGTCTAGAAAGTTCTGTCAAGGAGGGGTTTGGTCACCTAATTGCAGGCCAATAGGGAGAAATTCTTATCGAAAAACCCCCTCTTTCCTGGGAATGATCTGATTGTTAAATATTGTGAGTTATAATATTAATGATGAATAAGTTGTGTTGATTAAAGATGAAATTGATATTTCTATTGTGTTGGGATTATTAGTGTTAGTGGAAATCGACATCTATTTCGATAATAATGGATGTCTGGAGGTTATATTGACCAATCAGGTAATTAATCGGATAAATGAGCAATTAATTGCTATTAATTCACTTATTTATAACTATTTATTCACATGTGTGTACATTGATTCACATGCATATACTATTAGGGGAGGTGGTGCAAGATTGATAATACTTGCATGACTAAATTAAAAATGGAGGTATAGATGAAGATACTATACTGTAATTAATTTTTTACATGATTATACTATTTATTCACATGATTGTACTATTGATTCACATGATGTACTATTAGTGGAGGTGGTGCAAGTTTGATAATACTTGCATGACTAAATTAAAAATGAAAGAAAAGATGAAGGTATTATACTGTAATATTTCGAGCCCCAAAACATGCAATTATCGAAACTATGTTTTCCTATAAATAGAAGCTCATTCTTCTTTCATTCTCACTAATTCACTAAGACTCACAAGAGCAATTATTGAAAGAGAAGCTATAGAGAGAGAAGCTTTAGAGAGAAAGTAGAAGAGAAGTCTTCTACCTCACTATTCCAGTATCCAGTCTTCTTTTGAAGTAAGAGATATTATTTTTTTCAGTATTCACAGGAATAATATTATCCTCCATACTCTGTAGTATGTGAGTAATATTATTTCGTCTCGTATTCCTGATTATACCCTCATTTTGTTAAAGTATTGCTTCTATACTCCGTGAAATTAGTAGAATATCCTTGAAATTTGCGCTTCATCTAGTATCGTTTCACAAGGATATTTTCTGCACATTCTTGTTAAATTTTAAGCTTTTCATACCGGAGTACTGTCCATGAGTAGTATTCATTTTTATGGTACTATTCACAAAGTACTATTCATGGGGTACTATTCACAAAGTACTATTCATGTGTACTATTCACAAAGTACTATTTATAAAGTACTATTCATGAGGTACTATTCCCAAAGTACTATTCATGAGGTACTATTCACTCGGGTACTATTCACCCGGGGAATTATTCATGACAAAAATTGATTTCTTTGCTGTCCAAATCATTTTTGATACAATATTATTCTTGAATTTTACTCCACAATGCAGTATCATATTAACAATTTGGACATTATTGAATTCTGGATAAATTAAGTTATAATCTTTAAAAATTTATCCTTTGCTTTCTTTTAATTGAATTCTTATATCTTTGTCATCATCCTCATGCTTATATTGTGATAAAAGTCATATGTAGCTTACATGCATAGATGTACTATTAATTGTTATAATTATGACCAGGGATTATTCGGTATAATCATGACCGTAATGTTACAAATGATGTGGTAAAAATCCTCATTGGCATGTAATGCATTAATGGACAGTTGTTGGTATGATTATGACCAGGGATTATTCGGTATAATTATGAGCATTGATGATTACATGAATATCCTTGGCCCATAGTGCAGGGATGATTCGATGATGTGGTTTATTTATTAAGTTGAGTCTCAGCGATAAAATTGATGATAAACTTTTTAAATCATAAAAGATAGTAGATATCATGCTCTACTTGACTCTTCTAATGGATTGCTTGTTCTGCTGCAATTAAACTTGATGTTTATTATATTTTATTAGTTTAACACTGTTGAAGGCTAACGATAATTTATTTTGCATTATCTTAGTCATAATATTTCTTATTGGGCTAGTTGAGCTCACCCTTTTGCTTTCATTGTTCTCTTTAGGAAATGAGAACGTAGCTGGGACTAGTCGGGGAACGGAGTGATGGTCCAGATGTTTGCATTAGTAGTCTTCACTATTCAGTGAAATAGTGTGATAATAATTGTAATGAGGACTTTATTTGAGTTTGGATACTCTCTACGAGACATTATCCGTGTTGAAACTCATACCACGCGTTTTGTCGTCTTTGTATAAAAGAAGTTTGTATTTAAATTCTGTACCATGTATTTGGCGACTCAAGATGGGTGATGTATACCTATTTTGGGGGAGTCACAAATATGATCGTGTCGCAGTACGAGGCTAAGTTTGTCATGTTTTCCCGGTTTGCATCCCATTTGGTTGATAATGAGGAGCGAATGACACGAATGTTTCTGTGAGGTTTGAAACCCGAAATATGTCAATACCTCATTTCTCACAAACTTTGTTTGTATTTAGATGTTGTGAATAGGGCTCACTTATTAGAACACAATTATGAGTCAGCTCAACCAAAAGGCAACGACCAACAACACGATAATAATCGTACCGACAACAATGACCATCAGAACAATGACAACCATCGTGGAGGAAATTATCATGCCAGCCAGAAAATGGTAACCACTTTGGTGGTAATCATGGCCAAGATGATAGGAGAGGTGAACTAAGTGAGAACAACTTTAAGAAAAGGAGATTCAATAACTATGGAAAGATATCGACAACAGCACCAACACCCGTTGTTAAGGAAGGAGAACTACCACCGGTCGTATGCTATAAATGCAGATGGGAAGGACACATCAGTCCAAACTATATGCAGCAACCCAAAGCGTGTTTCAATTACGGAAGAAGGTCACCTAGCTCGATTTTGTCGTGTAGTGAAGTCAAGTCCAGCTGGGATGGAGACACCAAAGGTCTTCCCAGATAAGTCAAAGTCGGTAGTTTAAGTGAGAGCGTTTGTCGAGGAATCCGAACGAAGTTATCACGGGTAAGTTAATCATAAACTCTTGCGAAGTTTATACCTTATTCGATACCGGTTCTACCCACTCTTTTATTTCACTTAATTGTGCTCGACGTTTAAACTTGACTCCGAAGAAATTAGACTTTTACTTATCTATTGAAACTCCGTTAGGAGAAACCTTCATTACATCCGCTGTTTATAAATCTTGTTTGATTCAAATCGGCACCCTCACGTTACCTGTCAATCTTATCTGTTTGAAAATACTTGCATTTGATGTGATTTTAGGAATCGACTAGTTAACTACTCATCATGATAAAATTGATTGTTTTCGTAAGGTTGTTACTTTCATATTCCTAACCAACATGTTATTTGAATTTAAGCAACCAAACCACTAAAGTCAATCATTGTCATATCAAGCCATAAGTAAAGAGCCCCGAGCCTTTCGCTGGTGACTTCCTTGTATGAGATTCACTGAAGCCAGACTTTTCGTAGGGGACGCTGTGAATAACGGTGACAATTTGATAGGTATCAATGTGAGGTGCTATCCAAGTCTTAGATGAGAGTCAAATTTTTGAATGATATTTCTATTATTAATAAATTTCCTAACGTATTCCTCGAAGAACTTCCTATCCTACCTCAAGAGCGTGAAATAGAATTTTGTATCGACCTTGAACCCGATACAAAACCCTCGAATATTTCTTCACCTAGAACGAACGTAACATGCGCCAAAGATGTTGCCTCGAGCTGTATAAAGATTATGACCATACCATTCAAAACCATCCCGGAAAAGCGAATGTGGTAGCTGACGCGAGAAGAAGATCGTATGCAGTTACGAGTGCGACGTTGTTAACACAAAGACCCATTTTGTATTATTTACAAAAATGGGGATAAAGTTAAAGACTCTAGAGACCCACGTGAAGATGACAAATATACAATTAGAATCGACTTTAAATCGATAAAGTTAAAGCCACTCAAGCTACAGACCCAGAGCTGATGAATATGAAGAACAAGGTGCAAGAAGATGTTATTCCTAAAGCGAGAATCAACGATGTGAAGAAAGCTCAAACCTTCGATTTATTGGTCCATTTAAAATCCTCGATCGAGTAGGAACTGTGGCTTATAGACTCGCCTTACCGCTAAGTATGTCGCGTGTTCATAACGTTTTTCACGTATCGATGTTACGTAAATATTTGGACGACCCGAACCACATTATTGAATTAGAAATAGACCAGATAGCAGAAGATTTAATGTATGAGGAGATACATGTTAAAATCTTAGATAAGAAGAAACATATTCTACGCTCAAAAGTTATACCTCAAGAGTTATAATCTGAAATAAAAATAAGGTATCCTCACCTCTTTGACATATCAGGTACTTACACTAATTTCGAGGACGAAATTTTATAAAAAGAGGAGGTTGTAAGATCCCATTTTTATGAATAAAGATTAATTTTCTCTAAATATCATTTTGAGTAATAAGGTGTGGATTTGATATAATGTTATAGTTGTGGGTAATATTTACAAATTTTACAAAGTAAGCAAGTTGTTATAAAATATTCGTTTGGTCGGGGAATATTTGTTTTATCAGGGAATATCCGTACGACGGCACAATCATTGGTGGACCCCACAATGGAATTACTGTCGGAGTTAGAAAACGATAGAAGTTTCTGCAGAATCGTTGAATTACCCTTGATAAAAGTCAAAGAATATGTCTGGCGTGGTTGCATAGTAGCACACAGTATTTTACAGTATCTTTGATTGTTGATGCTTACGTGAGAAGCCACTCAGTTATACTCAATTATTGTCACAGTAATTGCTGCATTGTATCTACTTTTATTAATTCAATTATTGTCACAGTATCATCTGCACAATATTTTATATTTTTTAAATCAATAATTCAGACAACTGATAAGTGGGTTTTATACTTACTTATTGGATATCAATTCACGAGAATTAAGCCCATCTCAACTACATTTGAGTGTGTTTTTAGTTGTTTTTCATAATATTTTTCCTTGCATGTACTAAGAATTCCTATGTTGTGAAAGTGCAGAAATGGCATAGCTCGGCGATGGTAGGTGGCAATGAGGCTAATGGAGATCAGGAATGGAACTTTGAGGAAGAAACAAGTGACAAGTAGTGGAGCAACATTAAGCAGCAGCAGAGCACAAATTGCAGACTGCAGGAGCCGTGAGGCTATAAGAGCTATAAATCGCGCCCCCGCGCCACACACATACAGAGCCAGAAAGCCAATCGCGCGCCCGCGCCATGATAACGAAGGGACCGCGCGCGACGTTGACCGTAGGTACTGACTTTATTTTAAATTGGAAATTGGAAGTGTAACTGAGGAGAGTTCGATTAGGTCTTATATATGAGACGTATTTCAGTATGTAAAGAGAATTTCCATCCCTTGGGGGGATCAAGGAACTATTATTTGCTTTCTTCTCCTTAATTTCAATAATAGAATAGAGTAGATTAATGTAGTTACTTTCGAGATGTGATTAGATCGAAGACTTGAAGCAATTGGAAAGCATTGAAGATTCAATCTTAGATCATGAGAACAGATTTGCGCTACAATTCCCTCCTTTTATTCTCTCTTTGATTCCTAATTGTATCTTATGATGTTATTCAATATGTGGATGATAATGTTAATTAAACTATAATTTAAACTCTATTCTGAGATTGCAATGGATTAGTTTATTCTGAAATATTTTAGTGTTAACCCTATTGATTGCTATAAGATTGTCTATTTAGATTCATGTTATTTGCTTAGTTGATTGGCCATCAATTACTGTGATAATCCGTATGGACTTGAGAGACGATGTATGGGATTGGATCTGATGATCTTAATAGTTTGTGATGATATATTCTATATTGTGATGGGATGTATGATTTGTGCTTAGGATAGACATATACCAAAGCACCATTCATAGTCAATTGAGAACTTGGGCTTAAACCCTAATTATTTATAAATCACATAGACATATAGTGGTTTAGGTAATGTGGGTGTTCATGTGTATTCTAACAACTGTGGATTACATGTGATATGCGTATGGTACATTGAGAGATGGCTATATTTCACTTTCGTGTTCTTGACTAACAATCCAGTACAATTAGTTTGGCTTAACATGAAATGTGTGGATTTGAATGAGTCAATATATGAAATTGTGATCTCAGGTCTTCATTATCTAGTCTCACTCTAGGAATAGTTAGGTTTATTTAATTTAATAGTTTAAATATAAAATATAATATCAGTCGTTTAAATAAGATTGAGATGGTTATGGGTTAATGCTTGGTGATCTTTATTAGTTAATTCTCCGTGGGAACGATACTTTACTTACTCTTTACTTGTTGACCGTGTATACTTGCACACATATATTGATCGGTAAAATGACCAACAACAAAATTATTCATATTATTATTTACATTATTGACGATGTCTAAAAATTTCTGTCGAGGAAATAGGGTTTGGTCACCTAATTGCGCCCCAATAAGGAGAAATTCTTATCGGAAAGCCCCCTCTTTCCTGGAAATAATTTGGTTGTTAATATTGTGAGTTATAATATTAATGATGAATGTTGTTAAAAATATATTTTGAGAGGCCAAGTGAGTTGTGATAAATAGAGAGTATTTTCATGAAGTATTTGTTGTAAATTTGGCTTATTATATGGACCCCCACTTACTCATTTTTTAAAATAATCGGTAGAAGGTTATTCGATATATATATATATATATATATATATATATATATATATATATATATATAGAGAGAGAGAGAGAGAGAGTCCAGATCCAGTCCGGGATCCCGAACTTTTTTCAAATATGGACTTTTTTTTAAAACAACTAAAAAAAAATTTAGTATTTTATGGAACTGGAATTTTTACATAATACAGTGTTTTGGGTGTGATTTGGATACATATAATAAAACAAGTCTGTACATGCATATTTTGTTATATGTATCCAAATCACACCAAAAATACTGTATTATGAAAAAAATTTCCAGTTCCATAAAATATTAAACTTTTTTTTAGTTGTTTAAAAAAAAGAAAAAAAGAAAAAAATAAAAAATAGGGTCTGTATTTTTATCAGGTTCGGACCTGATCCGCTGTGTGTATATATATAATATATAATTGTGGGTGGTGGGTGGTGGTGGTGGTGGTGTGCCGTGTATGATATTATATATATATACTATATATATATATATATATATATATATATATTATACTAGTTTTGTTTTTTTTTATGAAAAATAGAATATATTATATTTATTGGCATAATACTGCATAGTGCTGCATAGTAAAATCAAAAAAAATTAAAACGAATTCTGTCGAACGCCCGTGAATTCCTTTCTCTATTCACCCGTGATTTTTATTTTCAAATAGTATCCTTCCATTCTCCTATAAATAGGATGCTTAGTTTAGAATTAAAAATCACACCAGAATCAGAGAATTCTTCTTCTATAATATTGAGCATATTTCTTTTGAGTTGAAGGAAGTTTTGAGCGTAGAAAACAGTATAAGTTTTCTTCAAGAATATCCCTGCCCTACCAGTTAGAAGTACTCTCCTTTTAAGGTAAGGAGTATTATTTTTTTCATATTCGCTTACGATATTATTTTTCGTATTTGTAAAGAATTTTATTTTCGATCAATATTCGTAAGGAATGTTATTTTCGTTCAATATTCGTAAGGGATATTGTCTTCGTTCAATATTCGAAAGGAGTATTATTTTCGTTTAATATTCGTAAGGGATATTATTTTGTTCAGTATTCGTAAGAAATAATATTTTCTTCAATACTCTGTAGTATATAAGTAATATTATTTCGTTTCGTATTCCTAATTCTACACTCATGTTAATAAGTTTTGCTTCCATACTCCTTGAAATTAGTAGAATATCCTTAAAATTTGCGCTTCATCGAGTATCTTTTTACGGAAATATTTTTCTGAACATT
This sequence comes from Panax ginseng, assembly GCA_020205605.1. Lineage (NCBI taxonomy): Eukaryota > Viridiplantae > Streptophyta > Magnoliopsida > Apiales > Araliaceae > Panax > Panax ginseng. The sequence continues at coordinate 121,892,764 of CM035136.1, forward strand.
CTTGTTAAAATTTAATCTTTTCATGTCGGAGCACTATTCACGAGATACTATTCACGAAGTACTATTCACTCGGATACTATTCACCCGGGGTACTATTCATGAACAAAATTGATTTCTTTTCTGTCCAAATTGTTTTTGATACAATACTATTCTTGAATTTTACTCCACAAAGCAGTTATCATGTTGACAATTTGGGCATTTTTAAACTCTGGATAAATTTAAAGTCTTTAATATTTATCCTTGATTTCGTTTGATTGATGCTTATATCATTGTCATCATCCTCATGCTTATATTGTGATGAAAGTCATCTTTGGCCCGTAGTGCATAGATGGATTGTTGATTGGTATGATTATGACTAGGAATTATGTATCGGTATAATCATGACATGTAATATTACAAATGATGTGGTAAAAGTCTTCATTGGCCCGTAGTGCATTGATGGACAGTTGTTGGTATTCATGACCATGCATTCTCTTCGGCCAAGGGTGCAAAGATGAATTGTTGTTTGGCATGATCATGACCATTGGTGATAACACGAATATTCTTGGCCCGTAGTGCATGGATAATTTTTGGATGTGATAATAATGAATATCCTTCGCCCGTAATGCATGGATAATTCAGTGATGTGGATTATTTTTTGAGCTGAGTCTCAGCGATAAAATTGATGATAAACTTTTAAATCATAGAATATAGTAGATATCATGCTCTAGTTGACTCTTCTAATGGATTGTTATTTCTGGTGCAATTGTTGATCTAAAACTTGTTATCTATTGTATTCTATCAGTTGTTATACTATTAAAGACTAACGATAATTTATTATGCATTATCTTAGTCATAATATTCTTTATTGGGCTAGTTGAGTTCACCCTTTTCTTTCATTGTTCTCTTCAGGAAATGAGAATATAGTTGAGACTAGTCAGGGAATGGAGTGACGGTCCATAATGGTTGCTATAGTAGTCCTCACTATTCTATGAAATATTATGATAATAATTCTAATGAGGACTCCATTTAAGTTTGGATATTGTCTACAAGATAATATTCGTGTTAAAACTCTTAGCTATGTTTTGTCGTATTTTACACGATAGTTGTATAATTAAGTTTGTATTTGAATTCTATACCATGTATTTGGAGACTCAGAATAGGGTGTGTATACCTATTTTGGGGGCGTCACAGTTGGTATCAAAGCTTAGGAATATGATCACTGGCTGAGATTTAAGACTAGAACTAGGAGGGGAGAGACGGGTAAATCCTTCGCTAGTATGACATACCTAAGCTAATTTGTTACTACCTCTATCCCATAATAAGTGTTTTTTAGCTTAAATCACACATACCAATACACAAGTTAAAATGACAAAATATCCTTAATATCTTTGAAGTTGAAGAGTTAATGAGTGTCATTTAATTGTATATTGAAAAATGCAATAAATACCATTGAATGCATAAGGGCATATATGAGAAAATATTGTAAAAATTGTATTGGAGTTCTAACACATCACTTATTTTGGGAAAAAATATTAAGCCTAAAAAAGCACTTCTTGTGGGACGGAGGTAGTATTTAATTCGTCGGTCAGAATATAGGGATAATATGTGGCATGTCAATTAACCCTTGTTTTATGGCAGTGTTTGAGAATGACATGTGAAAATGTTGAGATAAATAATGGAGCACATGAGACCGTTGAGTCACCGACGATCAATAACCCGGATAATGTGCACTAGGAAGGCAATAATCCTCATGTAAACAACAACACCGACCAAATAACAAATGATGGTATGTTTAGGAACATTTTAGAATTTATGCAACACTAAACAAGAGAGACTCATGTTCATAATGTAGGTGGAAACACTGACAACTTACGACTGGTCTCAACTAAGCAGTTCAAGGAGCTGGGACCGCTGGAGTTTTTTGGAAAGCCAGAGCAACTTAAGGCAGAGGCATAGATTAAGCAGATCACCAAGATATTTGATGTCTTGGGATGCTCATAGGAGCAAAAGGTTCCCTTTGCCACCTTTATGTTGCGTGAAGAGGTTGATTACTGGTGGAAATCTGTAAAACATACTCAACTTACCGCACTAAAGATGTCTTGGAAGAAGTTCCAAGAATTGTTCAACAACAAGTACTTTCCCGAAAGTATTCGTCACATGAAGGAGGTGGAATTCATCAAGCTAGAGCAAAAAAATATATGATTGTGTCGCTGTACGAGGCTAAGTTTATCAAGGTGTCCCAGTTTGCATCCCATTTGGTTGATAATGAGGAGCAAATGACGCGAATGTTTCTGAGAGGTTTGAAACCCAAAATACGTCAATACCTCATTTCTCACAAACTTTGTTTGTATTCAGATGTTGTGAATAGGGCTCACTTATTAAACGCGATTATGAGTCAGCTCAACCAAAAGGCAACGACCAACAACACGATAATAATCGTACCGGTGGCAACGACCATCAGAACAATGATAACCATCATGGAGGAAATTATCATGCCAACCAGAAATGGTAACCATTTCGGTGGTAATCATGGCCAAGATGATAAGAGAGGTGAACTAAGTGCAAAAAACTTTAAGAAGAGGAGATTCAACAATGACAGAAAGACATCGATAACAACATCAGCACCCGTTGTTAAGGAAGGAGAACAACCATCGGTCGTATGTTACAAATGCGGAGGGGAGGGACACATCAGTCCAAACTGTACGCAGCAACTCAAAGCGTGTTTCAATTGCAGAAGAGAAGGTCACCTAGCTTGATTTTGTCGTGTAGTGAAGTCAAGTCCAGCTAGGATGGAGACACCAAAGTTCGTCCCAGACATATCAAACTAGGTAGTTTAAGTGAGAGCGTTTGTCGAGGAACCCGAACGAAGTTATCATGAGTAAGTTAATCATAAACTCTTGCGAAGTTTATACCTTATTCGATACCGGTTCTACCGACTCTTTTATTTCACTTAATTGTGCTCAACGTTTAAACTTTACTCCAAAGAAATTAGAATTTGACTTATCTGTCGATCTTATCTCTTTGAAAATACTTGCATTTCATGTGATTTTAGGAATCGACTGGTTAACTACTCATCATGCTGAAATTTATTATTTTTCGTAAGGTTGTTAGCTTTCATATTCCTAACCAACCTGTTATGCAAATTCAAGCAACTAAACCGCTAAAGTCAATCTCTATCATATCAAGCCATAAGTAAAGAGCCCTAAGCCTTTCGCTAGTGACTTCCTTGTGTGGGATGCACCGAAGCTAGACTTTTCGTAGTGGACGCCGTGAATAATGGTGGCAAGCTGATATGTATCAATGTGAGGTGTTATCCAAGTCTTGGATGAAAGTCATAGTTTTGAAAGATATTTCTATTATTAATAAATTTCCTGACGTATTCCCCGAAGAACTTCCTAGCCTACCCCCAGAGTGTGAAATCGAATTTTGTATTGACCTTGAACCCGATACAAAACCCTCGAATATTTCTTCACCTAGAACGAACGTAACATACGCCAAAGACGTTGGCTCGAGCTATTAAAAGATTACGACCATACTATTCAATACCATCTTGTAAAAGCGAACGTGGTAGCTAACGCGTGTTGGGCTTCGGCACAGAAACGCACAGCGGAAATTAAAATTTTAAAGCAATTTCTGAAACCCTAAAACAGGATCCATGCGAAAATCAATTAATTCAGAGGTTTAGAGATTATACCAGATATAAACAAAAACGAGAATCTGAAATCATTGCGCCTCGAATCTCCAACGTAATACAAACCGATTAGCGCTCTACAAAGTATCACACGAACGCCGCATTTAACCGTCGAACGATTCTACTGCAATAAGAAGGACTTGCAGTACTAGCCACCAAAAGGAATGGATTTTGAAAACTGTTTTCTATCTAGTCTCTCTCTAAGAGCTGGCTAGGTTTTTCAATTATGATATCTTCCCTAAGTAGCTTCTATATATCATATATATATAGTAGTTAAAAGGAATTAATCAAATCAAAACCTAATTTTATAAAATCCGAATTTATATATATATATCTCTTAATTAAGTCTTACTTAATTAATATACATATATTAAATTATCCTTTTAATTTAAATTAAGTGATTTAAATACTATTAATCATATTAATATATTTAAATCCTTAAAATTTAAATTAATTCCTTTTAAATAACGTTCTATGTGTGTGACCTATAGGTTATTATTACGTTGGCAATAATTTTAAAATCATATTATAAAATTATAAAACAAAGTGAGCGACATCTAGTAATGCATCATTTGCTACCCAAGTAATAATAAGATCGATGATTCGATGCAACCTTTTTCGTGACCAATGTTTCAATGTAATTTAATCCTTTTAACCTTAATATCCTAGATTAAACTCGAGTCATGGAATGTGTCATACTCTTCATAATTTAACTGAGTTTTCTTAATCAATGAGTAGACTATATGAAACAAATCACTATTTGAGCATGGCCATGCATTTCATAGTCCTACTCAATCAAGAGGCCTATGGATATCACCCATAATATATAGGATGGTTAAATTCCATCTAGATCACTCATATTTCTCACACGATTAATGATGAACCCAATAATCACCTTTATAGTCCACCCTATTAAAGGTGACATTTGATGATATCAAAGTACATAAATTCTCGTGTAGTAATATAGCGATTTCGTGTGGGAGGACCATTACATCATTGTCACTATGAGAATTGCTAATGACACTTCGCATAATGCTCCATATAGAATTCTCATGGTAGGTTTGTCCAAAGACATCGTTCTCAACATGTACCTATGCATTGACTTAATATCTCATATATTTATGACCAATGAGATTTGGTCATAAGTCGATCCACATATTAGTCTCAATGCATCATTGTTGTCCCATCAACAATGATACTCGACTAAAGGACATTTAAGAACACCGATACTAATGGTAATATATAATCTCATGTTCAAGTCACATACTTGAAACTATATAATTTGTATCACTATTCTAAGGAATTTTATTATGTTAACAATTATATTACGCAGTAAATAAAACCATAATAAAATCATATATTTATTCAATCAAATATAATATCAAAACGTTAAGCAATTATATCAAATAATTGGCCTCTAGGGCATAAACTCTAACAACGCGATGAGTAGAAGATTGTATGCAGTTATGAGTGCGACGTTATTAACACAAAGACCCATTTTGTATGATTTACAAAAATGGGAATAGAGTTACAGACTCTAGAGACCCACATGAAGATGACAAATATACAATTAGAATCGACTTTAAATCAATAAAGTTAAAGTCGCTCAAGCTACAGACCCAGAGCTGATGAATATAAAGAAAAATGTGCAAGAAGTCGTTATTCCAAAAGCGAGAATCGACGATGTGAGGAAAGCTAAAACCTTCGATTTATTGGTCAATTTAAAATCCTCGATCGAGTAGGAACTATGGCCTATAGACTCGCCTTACCGCTAAGTATGTCGCGTGTTCATAACGTTTTTCACGTATCAATGTTACGTAAATATGTGGACGACCCGAACCACATTATTAAATTAAAACTAGACGAGATAGTAGAAGATTTAACGTATGAGGAGATACCTGTTAAAATCTTGAATAAGAAGAAACATATTCTACGCTATAAGGTTATACCTCAGAAGTTAGAATCTGAAATGAAAACAAGGTATCCTCACCTCTTCGATATACCAGGTACGTACACCAAGTTTGAGGATGAAATTTCATAAGAAGGGGAGGTTGTAAGACCCCAACTTTTATGAATAAAGATTAATTTTCTCTAAATATCATTTTGAGTAATAAGGTGTGGATTTGTTATAAAATATTCGTTTGGTCGGGGAATATTCGTTTTATCAGGGAATATTTGTACGACGGCACAATCATTGGTGGACCCCACAACGGAATTACTGTCTGAGTTAGAAAACAACAGAAGTAACTTTTTATAAAACTAACAGCATAAGTTTTACCTTTAACTGTTGAATTATCCGGTGATAAAAGTATAATAATATGCGTGGTTGCATAGTAGCACACAGTATTGTACAATATCTTTGATTATTGATTCTTACATGAGAAGTCACTCAGTTATACTCAATTATTGCCACAGTAATTGCTGCAGTGTATCTCATATTATTGATTCAATTATTGTCACAGTATCATCTGCATAATATTATATATTTTTTAAATCAATATTTGAGACAACAAAGTTATTCGTATTATTATTTGCATTATTGACGATGTCTAGAAAGTTCTGTCGAGGAAAGGGGTTTGGTCACCTAATTGCGCGCCAATAAAGAGATATTCTTATCTGAAAGCCACCTCTTTCCTGGGAATGATCTGGTTGTTAATATTGTGAGTTATAATATTAATTATGAATATTGTTAAAAATGTGTTTTGAGAAGCCAAGTGAGTTATGATAAATAGATGAGATTTTTATGAAGTATTTGTTGTAAATTTGGCTTATTATATGGACCCACCACTTACTCATTTTTCAAAATAATCGGTAGAAGGTTATTCATTATATATATATATATATATATTAGTTTTGTTTTTTATGAAAAATATAATATATTATTATTTTTATTTGCATAGTGTTGCATAGTAATGCATAGTGTGTGCATAGTGCAGCATAGTAAAATAAAAATAAAATAAAACGAATTCAGCTGAACGCCCGTGAATTCCTTTCTCTGTTCACCCGTTATTTTTATTTTCAAATAGTATCCTTCCATTCTCCTATAAATAGGATGCTTAGTTTAGAATTGAAAATCACACCAGAATCAGAGAATTCTACTTATATAATATTGAGCGTATTTTTTTTGAATTTAAGGAAACTTTGAGCGTAGAAAATAGTATAAGTTTTCTTCAAGAATATCTCCGCCCTACTAGTCATAAGTACTCTCCTTTTAAGGTAAGGGGTATTATTTATTTCATTTCATTTACGATATTATTTTTTGTATTCGTAAAGAATTTTATTTTCTTTCAATATTCGTAAGGAATGTTATTTTTCGTTGGCGCTTTCAAATTCGTGTACTTGAAACACGAACTCAGTGCTTCACGATACCATTTCTATGAGCGGAATAATACTAATAATAATAACAATAACATCGATTATCAAATTTAATTTACATATTATCAGAGTTTTCAATCCCAAGTATGAAACCTTTAAACATTCGTTACATTACATGATAATTAATATATATCATCATTATCCTAATAAAGTCTAGTTATTACAAAAGATAGCATTATCATTCATTCAGCGACCTTCCCTTTCCCTTTGTTCTTGGCAGAGCCTTCAGGTTGTTCATACTTAGCTGAAAACATTTAAATTAAGCAAGGATGAACATTTGAGTGCTCAGCAAGTAATAGCAATAATAACATTTAGTTGAATGAATTAAATGTTTTCTTTGAACGATACTTCTACAACGAATCAACAGTTGTGAAGTAAGCTGAACCAATAATAAACAACATATCATTTCGATTTCAAATTTTTGAAACTACGTATTGACTACAAATGAGGATCATTTGACAGACTATGAACATTGTTTTCTATTTTTGAAAAGGTTAAACGAACTTCATCTCAGAAATCGTCATGACTTACTGAACACGAGGGTGATCACCCGTTATGCCTGTATTGATCAATACTACATTAATGGGACGATATTTTCATCCAACATTTTCGCTTTTTAGCGCATAAAGTTTCCCATATTTGGGATGTTCATACCGATCTAGAATCAGAACCAAAACAATTCGGTTGGATAACAATAAAGTTCTTATCTTGTTCAACAACCATTTTAAGTTAGTGTCTAGCGGATCAAATAGCTTAGGCGACTTTTAATTCAACTTGTACATCACGAACAATAATAAGTATGTATCACATGTGATAAAATATAATGATTATCCAAGTGAGGACACTTGTATAACCAAGTTTAGAAATTAACGAACATAATATATTTCTTGATATAAAATAATGTAATTAAAGAACTTGTATAATGATTATAATTTAATAACTTACTTATACGGAATCATTGCATAAGTACATACAAAGGTTGAAATATTTGAACAATTGAAAAGAATAGTTGAGATATTATCTTACGTATGTTCATTGCATAAAGTAAATGCAAAGGGTTAGATACTTGACTTGTCTGCTGCTTACACAATTTAGATTTATCTGTTATATCACGCCCTATCATTAAATAGATAATTCGTTTGATTAGAATAACATATGATATCATATTGTCTTCGCTATTTGCAATCAAAGCACATAACCTAATCACATTGTCATATAAGTTTAACAACCATTGAATCACAAATAAACATTTATCAAGTCAACCTATCTAAGTCAGGATCAATTTTCGAAATATGTCAATTGGTAATCGACAACTTTATCGGTATTTATCGAGTCTAAGACTCTATCTGATGAGTTCAATATCCATTTAAATAACTTATATCAGGTCTATATATTATTTTAAATGACCTTATAATAATTTTTAAATATTTATTATAATTTATCATGAATTTTCAAACATCGAAATCATTATTAAATGATTTAAATATTAAATAATTCTATTATCATTAATATTTAATTAATATTAAACCATTAATGAAACCATTGCCAAAATATTAAAGTTATTTATAATAACTTAAAATATTTTTAAAGTATTAATATTACCCTTAAATAATTTTTAAAATATTTAAAATTATTTTTTTAAATAATTATCATTAATATTAAAATATTAATGTATTATTTATCAAAATATTAAAAGTCATTAAGTATAACTTAATAATATTTTTAATTCATTTATATCCTTTTAAATGATTTTTAAATTAATAAAACCATTTTAAAACTATTTATTTAATATAATTATTAAATAAATTTAATATTATTAATAATAAATTAATAATCATTAATATTAAATTATTAATAAAATTATCTTTTAAATATTAAAAGTTATATTTTATAACTTAAAATATTTTTAAACTATTTATTTTCATTTAAAATGATTTTTCTAATTATAAAATCATTTTTAATTAATTTATTTAATATAATTACTAATTAAATCTAATAGCATTAATATTAAATAATTAATGAAATTTGTCTTAAAATATTAAAAGTTATATTTTATAACTTAAAATATTATTAAATACCTTTTATCATTTAAAATGATTTTTAACATAATAAAATCATTTTTAATCAATTTATTTAATGCATTTATTAAATAAATAAAATATGAATAATATCCAAATAATTATTAATATTTATGAAAAATATGTCAAATTATTAAAAGTTAATTTTTATAACTTAAAATAATTTTTAAAACTATTTTTAGAATTTTTAATAATTAATTTCTATTTTAAATGATTTTTGGAAAATAAATTAAATAAAATTATTAAATCCATCGCTATAGCCTTTAGTGACAGAAAGCGTCGCATTAGGTGTTCTTGAGCCCTCAAAAACATTCATAGCACAGTTTCGGGTGACCTACTTTGACCAAGCGTTAAACACTGATCTTATTGTTTTTAGGCAAGCTAATGATTAGAGGTTGTAGTATTAATGTCAGACTACACGATCCAACAACAAACATGGCCAACAAGCATAAAACCAGAGAGATCTAGGCCCACAAAGTAGCTGTCAGAGCTGTTCTTCATTTTCTGGGTTACCAAGAAATGAAGAACAGTTCGACCAGCCACTTTTGGGCTTCCACAACTTGTTAATCTTGTGATCGTTTTGTGATCTAAGAGTTGAAGTGACTAACCAACATGTCAATGAAGAGATCCATCACAAAACATAAACAAAACATCAACAGAATCACAAGATCCATGCTGGTCAAACCCTGTCAGAGATCACGTTCTTGAGTTTTCTGGGTTACCCAGAAACTCAGTTCGTGATCATCTGGCCTGCTTTGACCAGCCACTGACTTCCATTAATTTGATGTTTAGGAGATTTTAAGGCATAAACGTGTAGTAAAAATATCCAACTATAGACTAGATACAACAACAAACATAAATCAACCAACACAAGAAAAATCCGGGAGCTTGAATCTGTTGTCAGACCCTTTCAGGTAGTTTTCGAGTTACCCGAAATGCATGGCCATCGTGGCGGTCAACGTGGTTTGACCACGATTATCTAACATCCTAAGCATGATCTGGTCCTGATACAAGTTCTAGATCACAGACCTCATAGCACACTACATGTTCAAATATTAAAAATACAAAAATCATTAACATCCAAAGATCTACAGGGCCTGACATTCGGTTGTCAATCAACATAAATTTTTTTTCTAGATTTTTAAAAACACCAAATCTGAGCCTATAGATGTTATGGACCTAACATCTATCAACCCAGATCATCATTATACACTACATACAACATATTTAACACAAAAAAACTAACATAGGACCAAAAGTCAGATTTCATTTTAGGGTTTATACCTTCTATGAGCAATCTTTGATTCTTGGCCACTGATTTGGTTATGGAATTCATGGGGCTTGATTTGGGGACTGGTCTAGCACTGGAAATTCGTGGGTTTAGAGAGAGATGGTCTTGGAGAAGTGTATGAGCACAAATGAGCAAATATGTGCAATTTTCTCTCTCCTAACCTATTTATAATTCTTAGATTCAATGTATCTAACTTGCAAGGTGTCAATAGAGATAAGCTTGAATGAGTTTTAGGTATGTGCTATAAATCTAGAGTGATGACTTGCAATCTATCATATTAAATAAATACCAAAAAGGTTATTTTAGTAAACTAACAAAGTATTTTAAGGGTATTTTTGTCCATGATGCTTGAATCTAGGTTAAAATCAATAGATCTTAGACCTTAAGGTTTCCCAAATAATTTCTTGGGTTTAAAATTTTAATTTAAAGTTTAATAAAAATTTAATTAGACCACACTAATTAAAATTAGAGATTTTCATAGAAAATTAAGGTTTTAAAATAATTAGGGTTTCTTAATATTATTAGGGTTCCCTATATTATGAATTAGGGTTTCCTAATTAACATGATAATTTACTAAAATACTAATTAAGGTTACCATTTTAGTAATTAGGATTTCAAATTAGAAATTAGGGTTTCTAGACAATAATTAGGGTTTACCTAATTAGCACAATATAATAATTGTCATTAATCACGTACCACTATTTCTTACCAATCGAAAACTCCGATTTGAGTTTCAATTTAGGGTTTAATGAATTAATGCTACGATTTTGACATGCCACAACATAATTGACCAACCATTATCGGTCCACGTATACGGTACATATTTATAGCACTGAAAAAAATCAAAAATATAATTAATATTATATTATTATCATTCCTTGTTCCAAAACCAGAATTAGGGCTTAGATTCCATATCTGATTTACCTTGCATAAACAACTTTATTAATTAAGTTAAAATATTTAACTTAATAATCCGAGCTAAAATTCATATAAATAAATAATAATTATAATAACTACAATAACCATTCCTTATATTATTTAAATAATATAATATCATATTTCCTTTGAAAAATAAATAATAAAAATATTTCTACGATAAAATTAATTATTAAAAAATATAATTTATAATGATCATTAATTTTAAAATAAAATTATTTGTAAATATTCATGTAATAAATATATTTTTATTTATCACATAAATACATATACACATTATCTTGTACAAATCCTCATCCTTAAAATAAAAAAAAAATTACACAAAATTTCTGTTTTATAAAATATCGGGTTATTACAACTATTCACGGGGTACTATTCATGAAGTACTATTCACGGGGTACTATTCATGATAAAAATTGATTTCTTTTCTGTCCAAATTATTTTTGATACAATATTATTCTTGAATTTCTCCACAAAGATGTTATCATGTTGACAATTTGGACATTTTTAAAGTCTGGATAAATTTAAAGTAATATTTATTCTTTGATTTCGTTTGATTGATGCTTATATCATTTTCATCATCATCATGCTTATATTGTGATGAAAGTCATCTTTGACCTGTAGTGCATAGATGGACTATTGATTGGTATGATTATGACCAGGAATTATGTATCGGTATAATCATGACCTGTAATGTTACAAATGATGTGGTAAAAGTCCTCATTGGCCCATAGTGCATTGATGGATAGTTGTTGGTATGATCATGACCATGTGTTCTCTTCGGCCAAGGGTGCAAAAATGAATTGTTGTTTGGTATGATCATGACCATTAGTGATAACACGAATATCATTGGCCCGTAGTGAATGGATAATTTGTGGATGTGATAATAATTAATATCATTGGCCCATAGTGCATGGATAATTCAGTGATGTGGATTATTTATTGAGCTGAGTCTCAGCGATAAAATCGATGATAAACTTTTAAATCATAGAATAGTATATATCATGCCCTACTTGACTCTTCTAATGGATTGTTATTTCCGCTGCAGTTGTTGATCTAAAACTTATTGTCTATTAAATTCTATCAGTTGTTATACTGTTAAAGACTAGCGATAATTTATTCTCCATTACCACAGTCATAATAATCTTTACTGGGCTAGTTGAGTTCACCCTTTTCTTTCATTGTTCTCTTCAGGAAATGAGAATATAGCAAGGACTAGTTAGGGAATGGAGTGACGGTCCAAGATGATTGCTATAGTAGTCATCACTATTTTATGAAATAGTGTCAGGAATAAACATGTGAATGATATTCTGTTTTATATATGATTTGATTATGATATATATATATATATATATATATATATATATATATATATATATATATATATATATATATATATATATATATATATATATATATATGAATGAATATGCAAGTATGTTTGCATCAAGAAAAGTTGTAAAGTCCATTGATAGATAATAAGAACATATGTACAAGTACTTAGACTGAATTGATCAAATGTGTTAGGTTGATCCTGCATAAGCAAAACAGCTTTGTAAAGTCCTTAAAAAGAAATGATGTACATGGACTATAAATATAGAAAGATCAAGCTTGTTAGGTTGATCTTATAATGTAATAGATAGGATTGTCTGATCATCGAGAACTGCACCAGAAATCGTAGTCTGTCTGGAGAGTCAAGGAAAACTCAAGAGCTATCAAGGTAGAATCGTAGTCTGCAAGATAGTAGATCTCGGAGTTCATAGACTTCCAGGAGAGACGAGGAAGGATCGTAGTGTGTTGAGAAGAACTTCCTCAGAGCCGTAGTCTGCTGAGGAAGTCATGTTCAGAATTGTAGAGACAGCTTGTCCACGAGCCGACCGAGCATCTTCCGAAACCAAGTCAAGAATCGTAGACTACACTCAGAGTCGTAGAGTCTACTGATCATATCAGAGTCAGAGATCGTAGTCGAGCAAGATCAGATGAAGACAACAAGTATAATGACAAAAATCGTAGAGTGTGAAGATCTGATCTCAGAGTCGTAGTGTCTGCACAGCCGAAGCTGAATCATAGAGTGCAGAAATAAGGCCTCAACAAATGTGCTCATAACACCAAGGCAGAATCGTAGAGTAAACACGATTCTCAATAAATAAGCACTCCCAGAATATCCAAAGTATAAAGCCTCTAGTCCGAGCTACAAAGTTACATCCAACCTGAAGGAAACTAGAGAGCATTCAACGAATGGCGTGTAAGCTAATAGAAGATCTAAGCATCAATACAATCAGCATTCAGATTGAATTGTGAAGCCATTCAAGTTGAAGTCTTCCACAAGTTGATCAGAAGAAGACTTCAATCAAAGTAACTGACTAAGGAAAGTCAACAAGTGCAGCAGCTGTCAAATGAATAGAAAACAACGATCTTGGAAATATCCAGAATCATAGTGTCTGCCAAATAAAGAAGGAACTGATGGAGTGTACACAAAGATACTGGTCATACTATAAAGAACAAGGCTAAAGTGATTAAGCATTGGGTCAGTCCATTGATGATAAGTGAACGAGAAATCACAAGGATAAAGTGAGCTGGACACGCCACAAATCTGAAGTGTCTTGCTATTTAGAAGGGGTCAGAACAAGGAGTCAAGCCATCAGTATCTGAGAGCAGTCGAGAAAAATAGAAGTATTGAAGCACTACACAAAAGAAGGAAGAGGTTTTCTACATTGAAGATCCAATCAACACTCTTCAGAATCGTAGTGTTATCTCTACCTGTCAATAAGCAAACATTTAACTAGACACTACGATCAGGTCCAAGAAGATATGTATCAGAATCGTAGAGTTCAGTCGTCTGAAGGTTGAAGCATTGACAACGGTTCAATCTAAAGATTGATATTCGAACAGAGCTTATTGAGAGCATCGATGCAAAAGGACAACCTCTGATCGAAAAATTAGAAGGAAGAAATAAAGTCGACTACTTGCCCGAGACATCAAAGTGACATCTCTAACAGGGTAGGTGAAACAGTAGACTGCAGTGTCAGAAAATCATGTCATGTCACATCTGCAGTCTACACCAAATAACTCGAGATCTGCGAAGCAATTCAAAAAGTTTTCAACGACTATATACCAACAGTAAAATTGGGAAGGATTATAAATAAGCCAGAATTTCAACGATCAGGAGTGCTGATGATTGCTATGTTGCAGAATAGTTGAGTTGTTGGAATGTTATTGTTGACTCTACGAGTTTCACCTGATCTTAACAGAACACGTCTTAGTGAAAGTGAGACAACGAAGCTGGAAGTGAAGCATCTTTGAAGAAGGACTTGAACAAACTAAAGCTTCACTCAACAAAGATAAGAATGCCACTAAAGATGGCAGCTAAGCTGAGAGCCGAGAAGGATGAGAAGATAGCGTTCAGAAGAGTGGCTGAGCATAAAGAAGATTCAGAGCCACTCTATGAATCACCATGAACCTAAAGCCAAAACAGAACGACTGCAGAACCATGTCTGCCAACCAGTCAAGAAGGGTTCAGGGAATGGTGATGGTGATGGTGCACAACTAACATCATATGGAGATGAGCAAAATAGAATGAAGATCAGCTACACCAAAGAAGATGTGGTCCAGACTCGAAGCAGAATGCAAAGAGGACCACACCAAGCTGCTGAGTACAAAAGATGTTCAAGCTTAAAGACTTCTTAGCAGCTCAGTACCAACAACAACAACAACATCAACAACAACAAGAAGCCAGTGCCTGAGGGGTCCTTGTCCGGAAGGACTAAATGAAGTTCCAAGCCTGCTGGGCTTGAAGAGTTCCAAGGGAACTAGAGAAGTTCCAAGGCTACTGGCCTTGAAGGAATCTTAGTGATTCATGGTGCTGTCCTTCCTTAATGGAAATCCTGCTAGTTGAAAGCAGAAGAGTGGATTAGGAGCTTGAGTCTCTGAACCACTTAAAATCCCTTGTGTCTTTTACTTTATGTCATTTACATTATGCACTTAACTGCTATAACTGCTATGTATGTATTAACTGTTTACCACTGAACTAACTCTAAGAACAATGTACTTATGATTATGAATAAATCAATTAAGGAGATCTTTTACTTATTTCGCTGTGCTTAAAAAGGAATGTTTGTCATATGCTAAATCATTAGCAATACAAAATAAACGAGAAAAGTATTTGAAATTAAAAAGGATCTATTCAACCCCCCCTTTTCTAGATCTATTGTGTGCCTACTAGGAACTAACAATTGGTATCAGATCAGGTTCTCATACTATATTCAAAAGCTAATCGCTTTGAGTCTGATCCTAGGCACAAACATTGTTCTAAACTTAGTTTAGTAGTAAGTCACTTGTAAATGCAGATGAGCTCACATGTTGGAAATATTGTGTACAGGTAAATGTGTATATATACTTGAAGCTTCTCAGATTGGTCCATATTCTTAAATGTCATTACAACAAGACCAATCCTTGGTCGCAGTCAATCTTGTAGGCTGAAGACCAGGCGAGGAAGCACAAAAGACATCAACAGTAAAGAGTCAAACATCCACCAGCCTGAAAGATGAAAAGGCCATACATGCTAAGAAATGCTTATCCACAGAAGAAAGAAGAACTTCTCAAATATGTATTTGGTCAACCAGAAGCTGGATGTGAACCTTATGGACTCAAGGATGTCAAAAAACTAAAGATTTCAAGATTCTCTTGGCTTACATCTTCAAGACCATGACTGATTGATTGAAGGACAACTGGAACAACAGGATGTCAGGAGCAAATGAAAAATTATGCACATCAATGCCTAACCTCAGTATATCTAAGTTAAATGACTGTTAAGAAACTGACAGTAGAAAGGTACGGTTCCTCACTAATATAAATACGTACATCATGTTGCACCACCTTATGCTATAAAAGTATTCTATCAAAAGATCATACTCTACCTAAAAAGTGGAAGAGAGAAAGTACACTAAGGTTGGAAACTCAAATGATTACAAACTTTCTCTCCAATCCAAGTTTTAGGTTGAAGAATACATCTTGAAAAAAGTGTGAAATAGGTCATAAGCATTTCATGATTTAATTAATCTTAAGAGGAGTAATCTTTGCTGATGGGTTAGTATGTATGTACAAACCTATGTTCTAAGTTTTTAATAACACATAGAGTATGATCAGTTCTACAAGAGTATCTTGAAGATTCATAGAAACTGATCACCTCCATGAATCAATCAGATACAAACAAGTAATATTTTTGATTCTCACTCTGTGAACATTTAGCCTCTGTGAACATAACCGAGCATGAAACCATCAAAGAAAAAGAGTGTTTTATTTAAATGACTAATCTTACACACACTCATCATCATGCATCTCAAAATGTAATATCTAAAATAATTACATGCATGAATATGATTGTTGGTGATCAATATGATGATAATTCTAATATATGAGGAATAGGGATTTTAAAGGCTAACCAAGCAGGACCCATTTAACCATGGGTACCAAAAATAGAAATTTATCTAACTTGTAGGTGCTTGGTCTATCTGACCACACTAAGGAATAATGAAGCAGAAAACTTCAATCATGAAGATTTAACCAGCAGAAGGCTTAAGACTGTTCATAAATGATTCTTATAAAATTCCTATATGTCAAAGATTGTCCTTGAAGACCTGCTGAGCTAATCTGAATGAAGCTCACATGGCTACTGATTTTTATATAGAAGCAAACCATTTAACCAAAGATGAAAAGGGTCTTATATGCTCAATCATATAAAGCATGTCATATAAGAAAAATCCTCAAGAAAGCTCAAATCAGAGGATCATCGATCATAAATCATGAAGAACTCACTAAGGGAGCAGAACTCCACAAGCATAAACTGTCAAAGAAGACTACGTTCGTAGTACTGTCAAATGATCTTAGAGAGATCAATCCTGAAGATATCCATGTCTATGAGATAAGGAGATATGCAAGGCTGCCTTCTAATGCACATGAAGAAAAGGAAATCACTCCTCATTGAGAAGACAATATCGACCATGGTGGAGCAGTGAACTGCTAACAAAACAGCAGCACAAAAATATCAGAAATACACTACAAAGCAATATACCAGTCACAGAGTCCCAAAACTTTGTGGTTGATGAACCAAATGAAAATCCATAGTCAGTAGGAACGTCTCAAAACGTACTACTGATAACCTTGTCAACCACCCAACTCAAAATCGCGGAGAGCATACTATCAAACATCTGGTCGTAGTGTAAAGACCCCAAACTCGGGTACTTGAAACCTGAACTCGGTGCTTTACGATACCATTTTTATGAGCAGAATAATACTAATAATAATAACAATAATATGAATATCAAACTTATCTTACATTTATCAGAGTCTAATCCCAAGTACGCAACCTTTACTACAATATATTACATGATAGATAATAAATATCATTGTCTATATATTGTCTAACTATTACAAAAGATGCCATTTAACATATACTGTTTGCTTTCCTTTTTACTTGCTCCTGTCTGAACCTTTGGGTTGATCATGCCTAGTTGAAAACATTTAATTTAAAGAAAGAATGAGCATTTGGGTGCCTAGCAAGTAATAACAATTATAAATATAATTAGCTGAAAGAAATAAATATTTTCTTTGTACATCACTTCTACAACGAATTTATAGTTGTGAAGTAAACTGAACCGATAATAATAACATAACAATTCTATCTCAAATTTTTGAAACTACGTATAGACTATATATATAGGGTAGTCGACATACTATGAACATTGTTTTAAATTTTCAATAAGGTTTAGCAGAACTTCATCTCAAAAACCATCATAGCTTACTTACGCACGAGGTGTACATCCCATGGACCCCTCAGATTGATCAATACTACATTACGAGAACGATAGGATCGTTTCACTCTGTCTGCTTTTAGGCGCATAAAAGTTTTCCCGTGATCGGGATGTTCATACTTAGACTGGAATCCGAACCAAAATAATTTGATTGGATACAAAAAGGTTTTTATCATATTCAACGACATTTCAAAATTTGTGTCTAGCTGATAAAATAACTTAGACGGCTTATATATATATATATCAACATGTGATTAAATATAATGATTATCCAAGTGGGGACACTTGTATAACCATATATAGAAATTAACGAACAAAATATATATCTGAATTACTATATACTAACATGTTGATAAACAATGATCGGATATAGAATATATCACAATAGGGTTAATAATATAGCATAATAATAATATAATTTTGAAACTTCTTACTCATGTCCATTGCATAAAGGAAATGCAAAGGTAAGATACTTGCCTGATGCGCTGCTTACAGTTCACAACTTAGTTTTATCGTTATACAACACCTATCATTAATAAGATCATTTGATCGATTAGAATAATATATTATAACACATAACACTGCTTATTGCAGTCAGCACATAACCTAATCACATTGTCACATATGTTCCACAACCATTGAATCATAAATAAACACATATACAGTTATAATATCTAAGTCCAGATCAATTTCTGAAATATGTCGGGGTACCAACGGCTTTATCGGGTAATTATCGAGTCTAAGACTCTGTCCCGTAACTTAGTATTAGTCATATTATTTTTAAATGACTTAATATAATTTAAAAACATTTATTATAATTTATCATAAATTTTCAAATATCGGAATCATTATTAAATAATTTAAATATTAAACCATCATATTATAATTAATATTTAATTAATATTAAACCATTAATGAAACCATTACCAAAATATTAAAGTTATTTATATTAAAATACTTTTAAAGTATTAATATTACCCTTAAATGATTTTTAAAACATTTGACATCATTTTTAAATAATTATCATTAATATTAAAATATTAATACATTATCTATCAAAATATTAGAAGTCATTAATTATAACTTATAATATTTTTAATTCATTAATATTCTTATTAAATGATTTTTAAATAAATAAAACCATTTTTAAACTATTTATTTAATAAAATTATTAAATAAACTTAATATCATTTATTATTAAATTAATATCATTAATATTAAATTATTAATGAGATTATCCTTTAAATATTAAAAGTTATATTTTATAACTTAAAATATATTTAAACACTTTATTTTCATTTAAAATGATTTTCGTAATATTAAAATAATTTTTAAACTAATGTATTTAATATAATTATTAAATAACTTTAATATCATTAAAATAATTAATTAATGAAATTTACCTTTAAATATTAAAAGTTATATTTTATAACTTAAAATATTTTTAAACTATTTATTTTCATTTAAAATGATTTTTCTAATATTAAAATAATTTTAAACTAATTTATTTAATATAATTATTAAATAAATTTAATATTATTTAATATTAAAATATTAATATTTTTCATGACAAAATATCAAAAGTTATATTTATAACTTAAAATACTTTTATAACCTTTAAATCATTTTTCTATAATTTTTAAATCATTAATTCTATTTTTCATAATTTATTTAATATATATATTAAATAACTTTAATTACCATTAATATTAATTAATTAATGAAATTCATCACAAAATATTAAAAGTTATCAAAATAACTTAAATTATTTTCTTATACCATAATATAATTTTAAATGATTTTTCATGTATTAAAATCATTTTTCAATAATTTATTTAATAATATAATTAAATAAATTAAATACTTTTAATATTCCAAAAATATTAAATATTTATGAAATATATTTAAAATAATTAAAATATAATTTTTGGACCTTATAATTATTTTTAACAATTTATTTTGTATTTTTTATAATTTTAAACTATATTTTTCTATTTAGTTAATTAAATTAATTAATTTTCGGAAAATAATATATACTGTCTGTCGCTAAAGCCTTTGGCGACAGAAAGTGTCGCCTTAGGTGTTCTTGGTCACCAAGAACACTCATAAGCAGTTAACAAGTGACCTATTTTGACCTAGGATTATGATCAAGTCTTGATGTTTCTGGGCATGATATTAGTTGGATCTTGTAGTTCTAGTGTAACACTACATATAACAACAGATAACAGGGTCATACAATATTACATATGAAAGTTACAAGCCAGCAAACTAGCTATATGAATGTTCTTCACGTTTCTGGATTGCCCAGAAACTTAAGTCATGGTCGGACAACACTTTTCATGGCACTATACTATGCAATCTGTTAATGTTATAGGTGGTTTATACGTCAGGCTGTGTAGATAAGATAACAGGGTACATGTTTTGATTAATGATAAAGTTTAAACACTATCAACAAGAAAGATCTAGGCCAATAAAAATACTATCAGAGTTGTTCTTCATTTTCTGGGTTACCCAGAAATGAAGAATAGTTCGGATGGTCATATTTGGGCTTCCACTACTTGTTGTACAGGTGCGTTTTTAGTGATCTAATACTTCCAGATTTTAGCCCACATGTAGAAATACAGATATATTACACAACATAACCATAACATCAAAAAATATAGCAAGATATTGATCGGTCAACGGCTGTCAGAAAACTCATGCATGCAGTTTCTGGGTTTTCCAGAAACGCTTAATCAGTGACTTGTGGTCTACTTTGACCACTCACTCAAATCGATATATTTATGTTATGAAGGGTCTGAAGATATGCATCTTGAGTCCATCTAACATACTACAACATGAAGGCAAGAACAAGAACAAAACCACAAAAACCTGACAGATCTGGAGCCTTAAACATCTTGTCAGATACTCGAAAATGATTTCTGGGTTACCCAAAAATCTTCCGGTCATGCTCAGTCAACCGAGTTTGACCAAAAATAACATGCAATCTACACATCGCCTGACCCAGATTCCAGTTTCAGATTAAAGTGATCATAACATACTATGAAGTTAAACATTTAAACAGCCAAAAACACAAACAGGATGAGATCTACATGGTCTGACATTCATTGTCAGACCTCAAAAACAAAATTTCTAGATTTTTTTAATACATCAAATCCGAGCCTCTAGATGTTATGGATCTAACATCTAGCAACCCAGATCATCTATTGACACCATAATCAACATGTTTTAACACTAACTCATAACATCTAACATAACATACATGATCAGATTCTTAGTTAGGGTTTATACCTTTACTTTGAAAAATTTTGATTCTTGGCTGCTGATTTGTTTAAGGAAATCGTGGGGCTTGAATTGGGGACTGGAATACCTTAATATTTCGTGGGTTTTGTGGAGAGAAAAGTGAGTTGGAGGCTTGTAAGAAAAATGAGCCAAGTAGAGGACTTTCTCTCTCTTGATCTATATATACTACTTGATGCAATGATCTTGGATTATGTAAATGCTGAGTTGCTGAGAATACAAGGCACATGAAAGTCTTAGAGTTGTTGAACTACCACATATATAGCAATATCTACACTCCATCTAAATAAAGAATTGCTAAAGGGCATTTTTGCCATATGAATTACAAATTTAATGGGTAAACTAGCAACTTGTCACAACTCTTTAGGGTTTCAATATTTGATTTTTTTTCTAGGATTTTCTTAATTTGGTAATAATGAAAATTTTAGTTTCTTTAAATTCCAAATTAGGGTTTCTAATTAGCTTAAGTTTACTAATTACCTTGAACTTGGAAATTAGTTTTACTAAATCACTAATTAACATTAAGCTTGCTTAATTATAGGGTTAATAATTTATAATTTAGGGTTTATAACATAAATAATAGGGTTTCTAGAAATTAATATTTCTAAATATTAATTAGGGTTTCAAAAATTAGGGTTTTTCCTAATTAATTCTAAATTCCATAATGCATATCCTTAATCATAATAATACAATTACAAAACATTCTCGAACTCACGATGGAGTTTTAAATTAGGGTTTCCCCACTTGACATTATGGTTAGTATAAAAATTAGGGTTTATATATATTATTTAGGATTTACCTAATTAATTATATCATATGCAACATAAATCATATAACATAGTTATATAACAGTCTTGTATTTCCCATTTGAATTTCATAGTAGGGTTAGACAAATTAATATTAGCGTTTGGTCATGATACACTAAAATTGACCGACCCTTAATAGTTCACACATATAAGATACATATCTCATAGTAATTGAAAAATCAAAATATAATATTATTATATTATTATTCTTATCCATTGATAAAAATCCAAAATTAGGGTTTGGATTCCATATCTCGATTTATTCTTCATATATAACATTATTAATTAAGTTAAAATAAATAACTTAATTAATCTTGCATAAATTCATATAATAAAATAAATAATTATTATAATAATTCTAAAAATCATTTCATATATTATTTAAATAATATATAATTATATTTTCATGGAAAATAATTAATAAAAATATTTTCGCTATAAAATTAATTATTATAAGAATAAACTTTATAATAGTCAATAATTCAAAAATAAAATTATTTGTAAACATTCATGTAATAAATATATTTTTATTTATTACATAATTACATACATACATTATCTTGTACAAATCCTCATCTTTAAAAAAAAAAAATTATACGCAAAATTTCTAATTTATTTATATAGAAAATATCGGGTTGTTACATTCACCCTCCCTTATATAGATTCCGTCCCCGGAATCACCGTTTTAAAACCTATACATACCAGGGTACATAGCATACACAATCATTGCGAGTAGATCTCGATCAAAATTGATCGAACTGATCTTTAACTATTCAGCATAAAGCTTATCTATTTGCTTATAAGGAAAATTGATTTCTAAAAGAACTCAAATTCCTCCTTCAAAATAATTTATAAAATAATTTACTATATATAAGAAAATAATATATAAGAAATAAAATTGGTTTGAGTAATACCTGGAGTTGCATCCCCGGCTGCTACAGTTTCTTGAACGGTCATGTTGAAGACGCTTGCAATTGATTTTGTTGGTTTGATTGTTGATGTTGATCCCGTTGTCGCCAATGTCCTGCTGCCTTTTCCTTGTTTGCGCATTCCTTGCCTCCTTTCTCCTTCTTGGACAGTCTTCCACCTTATACTCCATTGATTCACACTTAAAATACACAAACTTTCCCTTTTTCTCCTTTCCTTTTATCGTATAGGTGACAAAACTATCTTTTTCCCCTTTGTTATCCTAGTTATCACAAACGTTTCTACAGGGTCAGTTGAAGTCTTTGACGTTCGTCGATCGATTATCTGAATGATCTTCCCGCGACTGGTATTCCATTCTGCATAGCTTGATCGTCCATATTCGCAAAATTTTGTATCAGTTCTGGTTGTCTTCTAGCTTTGTTGACAGGTTCTTCTGTCCGTGTATTTCATTTTCGTCTCCTTGGCGGCATTATCACAATTTATTCTTTATTGTAAACCTTATCGTATACGTTTAACATATAACGTGAAATTTTCTACCCAAATAATCATGTACTCAAAATATTATATTTTGAAATTTTTAGTTTTCTGCATTAACCAGTACTCATATAATTAACTACTATCTTTATACCAACTTATTTCATTAATCCCATATAAATTCATACTCATATCACTTGACATACCATAGCACATATTGCTTTAAACATCCGTTATCCCTTTGTGACTCAAAAGTCGGGAATCGCTGTCACAACTTATACAAAATTTGAAAAATATTACCTTATACAAACATACCTATCATATACATAACATAGAATCATACATATTCAAGTAATACTAGTACTACTTATTTCTTACGCCTCCACTAAGGATCAATTGCTTAGAAATCTGTATATTCCCATTATCCTCAATAATCCCTTCACACCTAACTACACCTAGTTCGTCCAACTTACCATACATTATGAGTTTAAGAACTCACCACAAACATATGAGTTTAAGAACTCGACATTGACCACATATTCTTTAACTATACTTTACCTATCAGTCATAATATCGTTTCATGGTCCGGTACTATACTTTTCTAAACAACCACCTCATTGTGGTAGCTTTCAATGTGAGCCTCTATTTCAGCTATTGGCTTTGATATTGGCTCGGTCATGGAGATTGACTTATTCTTTACGACCTGAGGGTATCCTAATTCTTTTTTTATCTGACATCTACACACACACTATCTTGATTAACACATAATATATACACACAACACATAATAATTTTATATAGGTTATCTTTTATTTTGTTTGACGATGAATTTATCCAATTCATCTCATTTATAAACTCTATTTGAGTTATTTATATTTTCAACGTTTCCCTCTGTTCCAAGGTTATAGCCTAAGGTCTAACCCACCTAAGGTTTTTAACCCTAAAGCTCTGATACCATGATGTAAAGACCACAAACTCGGGTACTTGAAACCCGAACTCGGTGCTTTACGATACCATTTCTATGAGCGGAATAATACTAATAATAATAACAACAATATGAATATCAAACTTATCTTACATTTATCAAAGTCTAATCCCAAGTACACAACCTTTACTACAATATATTACATGATAGATAATAAATATCATTGTCTATATATTGTCTAACTATTACAAAAGATACCATTTAACATATACTGTTTGCTTTCCTTTTTACTTGCTCCTGTCTGAACCTTTGGGTTGATCATGCCTAGCTGAAAACATTTAATTTAAAGAAAGAATGAGCATTTGGGTGCCCAAAGAAGTAATAACAATTATAAATATAATTAGTCAAAGAAATAAATGTTTTTTTTTGTACATCACTTCTACAACGAATTTATAGTTGTGAAGTAAATCAACCGATAATAATAACATAACAATTCTATCTCAAATTTTTGAAACTACGACGTATAGGCGTATATATATAGGGTGAGATTTACATACTATGAACATTATTTTAAATTTTCAATAAGGTTTAGCATAACTTTATCTCTAAACCGTCATAAGCTAGCTTATGAGACGCGAGGGTGTACATCCCATAGAATTCTGTGATTGATCAATACTACATTACAAGAACGATAGGATCGTTTCACTCTCTGTCCGTACTTAGGCGCATAAAATTTTTCCGTGATCGGGATGTTCATACTTAGACTGGAATCCGAACCAAAATAATTTGATTGGATACAAAAAGGTTTTTATCATATTCAACGACATTTCGAAATTTGTGTCTAGCTGATCAAATAGCTTAGACGGCTTATATATATATATTTATATATATATATATATATATCAACATGTGATTAAATACAATCATTATCCAAGTGGGGACATGTGATTAAATACAATGATTATCCAAGTGGGGACACTTGTATAACCATATATAGAAATTAACGAACAGAATATATATCTGAATTACTATATACTAACATGTTGATAAACAATGATCGGATATAGAATATATCACAATAGGGTTAATAATATAGCATAATAATAATATAATTTCAAACTTCTTACTCATGTCCATTGATAAAGGAAATGCAAAGGTAAGATACTTTTGCCGATCTTACCGCTTATACGATTCACAACTTAGTTTTATCGTTATACAACACCTATCATTAATAAGATCATTTGATCGATTAGAATAACATACTATAACACATAACACTGCTTATTGCAGTCAGCACATAACCTAATCACATTGTCACATATGTTCCACAACCATTGAATCATAAATAAACACATATACAATCAAAATATCTAAGTCCGGATCAATTTTCGAAATATATGTGGGTCTTCGACGACTTTTATCGGGTAATTATCGAAGTCTAAGACTCTGTCCCGTAACTTAGTATCAGTCATATTATTTTTAAATGACTTAATATAATTTTAAAATATTTATTATAATTTATCATAAATTTTCAAAGATCGGAATCATTATTAAATGATTTAAATATTAAACCATCCTATTATCATTAATATTTAATTAATATTAAACCGTTAATAAAACCATTGCCAAAATATTAAAGTTATTTATAATAACTTAAAATACTTTTAAAGTATTAATATTACCCTTAAATGATTTTTAAAACATTTGAAACCATTTTTAAATAATTATCATTAATATTAAAATATTATTGCATTATCTATCAAAATATTAGAAGTCATTAATTATAACTTACAATATTTTTAATTCATTAATAACCTTATTAAATGATTTTAAATAAATAAAACCATTTTTAAACTATTTATTTAATATAATTATTAAATAAACTTAATATCATTTATAAATTAATATCATTAATATTAAATTATTAATGAGGTTATCCTTTAAATATTAAAAGTTATATTTTATAACTTAAAATCTCTTCAAACACTTTATTTTCATTTAAAATGATTTTCCTAATATTAAAATAATTTTTAAACTAATGTATTTAATATAATTATTAAATAACTTTAATATCATTAATAATAATTAATTAATGAAATTTACCTTTAAATATTTAAAGTTATATTTTATAACTTAAAATATTTTTAAACTATTTATTTTCATTTAAAATGATTTTTCTAATATTAAAATCATTTTTAAACTAATTTATTTAATATAATTATTACATAAATTTAATATCATTTAATATTAAAATATTAATATTTTTCATGACAAAATATCAAAAGTTATATTTATAACTTAAAATACTTTTATAACCTTTAAATTATTTTTCTATAATTTTTAAATCATTAATTCTATTTTTCATAATTTATTTAATATATTTATTAAATAACTTTAATTACCATTAATATTAATTAATTAATGAAATTCATCACAAAATATTAAAAGTTATCAAAATAACTTAAATTATTTTCTTATACCATAATATAATTTTAAATGATTTTTCATATATTAAAATCATTTTTAAATAATTTATTTAATATTATAATTAAATAATTTTAATATTCCAAAAATATTAAATATTTATGAAATATATTTAAAATAATTAAAATATAATTTTCGGACCTTAAAATAATTTTTAATAATTTATTTTGTATTTTTTATAATTTAAAACTATTTTTCTTCTATTTATGTAATTAAATTAATTAATTTTCAGAAAATAATATATACTGTCTGTCGCTAAAGCCTTTGGCGACTGAAAGTGTCGCCTTAGGTGTTCTTGGTCACCAAGAACACTCATAAGCAGTTAACAAGTGACCTATTTTGACCAATGATTATGATTAGGTCTTGATGTTTCTGGGCATGATATTAGTTGGATCTTGTAGTTCTAGTGTAACACTACATATAACAACAGATAACAGGGTCATATAACATTACAAATGAAAGTTACAAGCCAAAGAAACTAGTCATCGGAATGTTCTTCACGTTTACAGGCCGCTTGTAAACTTAAGTCATGGCTCAATTCAACACTTTTCATGGCACTATACTATGCAATCTGTTAATGTTATATGTGGTTTATTCGTCGGGCTGTGTAGATAAGATAACAGGGTACATGTTTGGATAAATGAAAGTCTAAACATTATCAACAAGAAAGATCTAGGCCAATAAAATATCACATAGAGTCGTTTTCATTTACAGGTTACCCGAAATGAAGAATAGCCGGATTGTCATATATGGGCTTCCACTTGTTGTACAGGTGCGTTTTTAGTGATCTAAGACTTCCAGATTGTAGCCCACATGTAGAAATACAGATATATTACACAACATAACCATAACATCAAAAAATATAGCAAGATATTGATCGTCACCAACTACCGTCGAAAATTCATGCATACAGGTTTACGGGTTTTCGTAAACGCTTAATCAGTGACTTGTGGTCTACTTTGACCACTCACTCAAATCGATATATTTATGTTAGGAAGGGTCTAAAGATATGCATCTTGAGTCCATCTAACATACTACAACATGAAGGCAAGAACAAGAACAAAACCACAAAAACCTGACATATCTGGAGCCTTAAACATCTTGTCAGATATTGGAAAATGATTTCTGGGTTACCCAGAAATCTTCCGGTCATGCTCGGTCAACCGAGTTTGACCAAAAATAACATGCAATCTACACATCGCCTTACCCTGATTCCAGTTTCAGATTAAAGTGATCATAACATACTATGAAGTGAAATATTTAAACAGCCAAAAACACAAACAGGATGAGATCTACATGGTCTGACATTCATTGTCAGACCTCAAAAACAAAATTTCCAGATTTTTTTAATACATCAAATCCGAGCCTCTAGTTGTTATGGATCTAACATCTAGCAACCCAGATCATCTATTGACACCATAATCAACATGTTTTAACACTAAGTCATAACATCTAACATAGCATACATGATCAGATTCTTAGTTAGGGTTTATACCTTTACTTTGAAAAATTTTGATTCTTGGCTGCTGATTTGTTTAAGGAAATTGTGGGGCTTGAATTGGGGACTGGAACACCTTAATATTTCGTGGGTTTTGTGGAGAGAAAAGTGAGTTGGAGGCTTGTGAGAAAAATGAGCCAAGTAGAGGACTTTCTCTCTCTTGATCTATATATACTACTTGATGCAATGATCTTGAATTATGTAAAGGCTGATTTGCTTAGAATACAAGGCACATGAAAGTCTTAGAGTTGTTGAACTACCACATGTATAGCAAGATCTACACTTCATCCAAATAAAGAATTGCTAAAGGGCATTTTTGTCATATGAATTACAAATTTAATGGGTAAACTAGCAACTTGTCACAACTCTTTAGGATTTCAATATTTGATTTTTTTTCTAGGATTTTCTTAATTTGGTAAAAATGAAAATTTTAGTTTCCTTAAATTCCAAATTAGGGTTTCTAATTAGCTTAAGTTTACTAATTACCTTGAACTTGGAAATTAGTTTTACTAAATCACTAATTAACATTAAGCTTGCTTAATTATAGGGTTAATAATTTACAATTTAGGGTTTATAACATAAATAATAGGGTTTCTAGAAATTAATATTTCTAAATATTAATTAGGGTTTCAAAAATTAGGGTTTTTCATAATTAATTCTAAATTCCATAATGCTTATCCTTAATCATAATAATACAATTACAAAACATTCTCGAACTCATGATGGAGTTTTAAATTAGGGTTTCCCCACTTGACATTATGGTTAGTATAAAAATTAGGGTTTATAAATATTATTTAGGTTTTTTTTTTCAAAATTAGGATTTTTAATTACTTAGGGTTTTGTAAAAATTATTTAGGGTTTCTAAATTTTAATTAGGGTTTACCTAATTAATTATATCATATGCAACATAAATCATATAACATAGTTATATAATAGTCTTGTATTTCCCATTTGAATTTTGCAGTAGGGTTAGACAAATTAATATTAGGGTTTGGTCATGATTCACTAAAATTGATCGACCCTTAATAGTTCACACATATACAGTACATATCTATAGCACTGAAAAATCAAAATATAATATTATTATATTATTCTTCTTATCCATTGAAAAAAATCCAAAATAATGGTTTGGATTCCATATCTGTTTTATTCTTCATATATAACATTATTAATTAAGTTAAAATAAATAACTTAATTAATCTTGTATAAATTCATATAATAAAATAAATAATTATTATAATAATTCTAAAAATTATTTCATACATTATTTAAATAATATATAATTATATTTTCATGGAAAATAATTAATAAAAACATTTTCGCTATAAAATTAATTATTATAAGAATAAACTTTATAATAGTCAATAATTCTAAAATAAAATTATTTGTAAACATTCATGTAATAAATATATTTTTATTTATTACATAATTACATACATAAATTATCTTGTACAAATCCTCATCTTTAAAAAAAAAAATTATACACAAAATTTCTAATTTATTTATATAGAAAATATCGGGTTGTTACACGTAGTGTAAGAGCAGGAGGACACCACGATTACAGCCAATAAAAATGTATAACGTTGGTAGAGGAACTCCCCAACAGAAAAGGTCAAATGAGATATCAGTGCAAATCACTTCTAAAGTTTTTCATCTGGAAAGCACCTCAGGGACAAACCTGGCCCTTAGTTCACTCTAAGAGGTTGGTCCTTCCTGAGCTACCTTAATCTAGAAGGATTGCTTAGTCAAGTTCATCTCAAGGACCAGAACAGACAACGATCGTAGAGTATAGTTTGAAGTAAACGCAACGATTATGGTGCAAACTCAACGATCATAGAAGCATACTCGACGATCTCAGTCTGCTGAAAGGAAACACTAGGTCATAAGGAGCTCTGAAGAATTGGATACTTGCTCAACTACTCAGATCATGTTGAGATAAATACGAATACGGTTTGGAAAGACATCATGTAAACTCACCCTAGAACTTTAGTGCCCAAACTGTCTTGGGGTACATCAGTGGTTAAGCCATGCAACTTCAAAATGAGGATTAGTGTCAAACCATCCACTACAACATCACTGAGAAGAAGATCGTTGATTCAATAAACGAAAAATGGAGAGTCCATAGCTATCTCACCGAGCTACTCTACGAACCAAAAAGGTCAACGGTCAATCCACGTCATTGACGCCTATTTTCTTAAAAGAAATATCAAACTGAAAAGTTTATGGGACCGGAGTTACAGTTTATTACTGGGCATCGTGCAACCAATGAATGGTTGACACATCACAGCTGATGCAGAGTCAGAAGGAAATGTCTTAAAGATAAATTCAAAATCTCAAGCTAGTTATCAGAAACTATGGAACCTCTCTCCCACACTTTTTCAAACCCTAGAATCCTCTTCAAAGCCTAAATCCATCAAACCTCTAGATTCGGCCAAATCTCATTCAACTATCTCTCATAAGAGGTCTGAAATCAAATACCCATATTCTTCAAACTCTTTAAATGGAAGATTGGCGAGTAATCACTGACATTCAGCTTAGAACCAAGTCGTTTGAGAAATTCGAAAAGAAGTTCAGAGATATTCTTGAATTAGTGAAGAAGGCTGGATTCTCAGAATGTCTGGAGGCAAACACTCGAATATATGCTCAACTGGTCAAAGAGTTTTACTCAAACGCATCCATGAATTCCGGAACCCTTTATACCAAGGTCTAAGGTCAGATTCTAAAGCTGAAATCGTCTAACATCAATCAATGCTTAAGCCTTCCTGACCTAGGACTGAAAAGCCTTGAAGAGATCGACATTGAACAAGAAAAGAAGATTATGGTATACAAAAGAAACCCTAGTCTGAATGACATGAAGAAAAAGGAGTTTCCTGAAGAATTTGAGTTCCTTGCTGAGATAGTGGGCAAATGCATACTATGCAAGGATACTGCACATGACACTGTGATTGATCAACAACTAAAGATTATGTATGCAATAGTTTTGAAGAAGCGAATAAACTTTGGAGTTATCTTGATCGATCAAATCTCCAAGTGGCTAGAAAAGGGTGAAATGAAGAAGTCTACAAATAAACCCCTTACAAAGTTTTTTCATGGAAGACTCTTGAGCATTGTGCTAAAGAAGAAATTGGGAAGTAAGATCATGGATGATGAGGGAGAACCACTAAACGTCCATAAAATCATGTCTCCACAGCTGTTTGTAAACTGGAAGAAAAATCCCGAGGAAAATTGGAGGCTAATAACAACTGGGAGCAGCAACAAGGTCTCTATAAAGAAGAGGAAGGCAAATGAGGTAGAAAACTCTCAATCTGATGACTATGCACTAGTAGCAGCCACACCATCAAGGAAGAAGTCCAAGGGTGTGAAAAAAATAGAGGCTCCACCAAGAAGTCTCTCCACTGACAACAAGGAAACAGAAGAAGAAGGTGTCTCAACTGCAGAAACCCCAAATAGAAGAAGTAACAGACTACTCCAAGGACCATCCAAAAAGAAAGCAAAGGTGATAAAGAAGTCAGCCCCGGTTGCCCAAGAAAGTCCATCTAACAAAGAAGAGGACGTAGAGTCAGAAGATGAGAAGGGAACTGAAAGCCCCAAGATTGAACTCTCAAAGAGAAAATCCAGCAATGGGGAAGAAGCTGTATCTATGGAAGAAAAAACTAAATCTGATGGTGAAAAAGAATGTACAAGCCCTATGGCTAACTCTCAGAGCATCCACTCCGATGATGAAGAAAGGCTGCAAGATGACAAAATTGCATCTCCTACTGCAAATGCCCCAACAAGTTCAGATGATGTTTCCAAAAATGTCAAATCCAGAGAAGAAGGACTTGCCCCTAGTGTTGCTGAAGATCAAGGAAGTCTGTCTGATGATGCAGAAGCTTCGAATTTTGAAAAAGAAGAGGAGTCTGAAACTCCTATAGTTGAACCCCCAAAGAGAAGAAAGAGCAACAGACTGCTTGCCATATCTATCTCAAAGAAGTAAGGTGAACACTCAACTGCAATCATTGAAGTGAGTGATGATGATTCTGAATCAAAGGAAGAAGACGTTGAAGAAGGTATTACTGATGAAAATCAGCAAGAAGAATTCATTGATGTATTCGATGAAAGAAGTCAGCATGATTCAAGCTCAGAAGGTGAAGAAATGGAGAAAGATGTTAATTCTAAAAATAAGGAATCAGAGGGAAGTCTACAAAAGTCTTACTCCAGTTCAGAACAGAGAGAAGGTGGAAGAGACTCAATGTCTGAAGAAGAAGAACCAGAAGATTTTCACATTCCCCACCTTGTTCATCACAAGAGAAGAATTGTAGTGGAAGTTGATGAAGAACCATTAGAGGTGATTCCTGACAGATGGATTAATCATGGAAATGAAAGGTTAAATGTGGTAATGATGACCTCAGAAAATTTGATCAACAATCATAGATCCATGAAGTTGGACACTTTAACTATGATATATGAGCTAGAAGCTAAGAATCATTCCATAAGATGGTTCTACTCTCATTTGCCATGGGTAAAGGCATCCCTCACTAACGACAACATCTATCTCATATAGGTCTTCTCTTACCTTCCCAACACAGAGCTAGTGGCACAAAACTTCCCAAGGGTAAAGAGATTTGCAACCCTGATGATCAAAGACCAGCCCCACTACAAAGTCTACCGACATGCTGACAACCATTACATTCCCTATGATAGTAGAGTGGGGTCTGATGGCAGAAGGATCATGGCCAAGGACATAATCGTAGAGTCCCTTCACTCTAACACTAAAAATAAGCAAGTTCAATTTGAGAAGCCTCACTCTGTCCAAGCACTGTTTTCTGACATTCCTTCATCCTACAACAACAATTGGTACTCAACGATTTTTCAGATTCTCAATGCTTTTGAAAATCTGTCAAATGATGAAAATCGTGGAGTTCAATCTAGTGTTCAACAAGAGCCTGCTCGACCACATGACCAAACTCCTACGGAGTAGGAGTTACTGAAGAATTCTGATGAGTTGGTTAAGAAGATATCGATCATCATTGAAGAGTCAGAGGTGTTGACAGAAGAAGGAGGCAATGCAGTTCAAAACCGACTTCAAGCAACTATGTCTGATATATCTCTCAAAATCCAAGAGAGAGATCAAATCTATCTGAAGGCTATAACTGATTAGAAGGCAAAAGCTCTACGAGCACAGAAGGCTAATGAAGATCAAGTCCAAGCCCTCTCTGACAAGATTGATAATCTGAATCAGTCTTTCTCTCTACAACTTGAGCTGAGCCAACAAGAACTCAAGATTGAGGTTGGTCACTCCTCTTACCTGATTGAGCAACTCATGTCCAACATGGAGCAACTTTCACAAGTGATTAATGACAAAAAGAGGGAAAAAAAGAGATATAGGAAGAGGCATTCAAGATAGAGCAAGGAAAGCAGAAGAAGAGAAGATAAAAAGGCCAAGAAGAAGACAAAGAAGAAGATAGCAGAAGTAGAAGCTGAGTCATCATCTGAGGGGGAGCCAAATGATGATGATCCTATGTATGCAGAGTTTAAGGGGGAGACAAAAAAAGAAGAAGAGCATGAATCTGAGGGGGAACAAAGAAAAGAAATGAAGTCACCATCCCAAGGGGAGCAAGAGCAAAAAGGTCAAGAAGATAAGTAACCAATCAATAGACATCCTGAAAACACACATGGAGCCAAAGAGGTACATCTCTAACTAATTAAGTATGTTCTAGATCAAGGATGTAAAGTGTCATAGCTTATGAAATTCTATATTATTATCAATGACATTCATACTTTTCTATTTTAGAAATACAACTGCTCACTGTATATAAGATTCATTCATATCATGCATATGTACTTATTGTTTTTGTCATAATCAAATAGGGGTAGATTGTCAGGAATAAGCATTTGAATGATATTCCTGTTTATATATGATTTGATTATGATATATATATATATATGAATGAATATGCAAGTATACTTGCATCAAGAAAAGTTGTAAAGTCCTTTGATAGATAATAAGAACATATGTACAAGGACTTAAAATGAATTGATCAAATGTGTTAGGTTGATCCTACATAAGCAAAACAGCTTTGTAAAGTCCTTAAAAAGAAATGATGTACAAGGACTATAAATGTAGAAAGATCAAGATTATTAGGTTGATCTTATAATGTAATATATAGGCTTGTCTGATCGTCGTGCACTGCACCAGAAATTGTAGTCTTCCAGGAGAGTCAAGGAAAACTCGAGAGCTATCATGGCAGAATCGTAGTTTGCAAGATAGTAGATCTCAGAGTTCGTAGACTGCCAGAAAAGACAAGGAAGGATCGTAGTGTGTTAAGAAGAACTTCCTCGGAGCCGTAGTCTGCTGACAAAGTCATGTTCAGAATCTGTCCACGAGCCGACCGAGCATCTACCGAAGCCAAGTCAAGAATCGTAGACTACACTTAGAGTCGGAAAGTCTACTAATCATATCAGAGGCAATGATCGTAGTCGAGCAAGATCAGATGAAGATAACAACCATAACAACAAAAATCATAGAGTGTTAAGATCTGATCTCGGTGTAGTAGTGTCTGCACAACCGAAGCTAAATCGTAGAGTGCATAACTAAGGCCTCAACAGATGTGCTCACAACGCCAAGGCAAAATCGTAGAGCAAATACGATTCTCAACAAATGAGCACTCACAGAATATCCAAAGTATAAAGCCTCTGGTCCAAGCTACAAAGTTACATCCAACCTAAAGGAAACTAGAGAGCACTCAACGAATATCATTCAAGCTAACAGAAGATCTAAGCACTAACCCAATCAGCATTCAGATTGAGTTGTGAAGCCATTTAAGTTGAAGTCTTCCACAAGTTGATCAGAAGAAGACTTCAATCAAAGTAACTGACTAAGGAAAGTCGTCTAATACAGTAGCTGTCAAATGAACAGAAGATAACGATCTTGGAAATATCCAGAATAGTAGTGTCTGCCAAACAAAGAAGGAACTGATGGAGTGTACACAAAGATATTGGTCAGCCTATGATGAACAAGGCTAAAGTGATTAAGCATTGGATCAGTCCATTGATGATAAGTGAACGGGAGATCACAAGGAGAAAGCGAGCTGGACACGCCATAAATCTGAAGTGTCTTGCTATTTAGAAGGGGCCAGAACAAGGAGTCAAGCCATCAGTATCTGAGAGCAGTAGAGGCAAACAAAAGTATTGAAGCACTAAACAAAAGAAGGAAGAGGTGTTCTATATTGAAGATCGAATCAACACTCTTAAGAATCGCAGTGTTGTCTCTACCAATCAATGAGCAAACATTCAACCAGACACTACGATCAGGTCCAAGAAGATATGCATCAGAATCGTAGAGTTTGGTCGTCTGAAGGTTGAATCATTGGCAACAGTTCAATCTGAAGATTGATATTCAAACAGAGCTTATTGAGAGCATTGATGCAAAAGGACAACCTCTGATCGAGAAATTCGAAAGGAGGAAATAAAGTCGACTACCTGCCCGAGACATCAAAGTGACATCTCTGACAGAGTAGGTGAAATAGTAGACTGCAGTGTAAGAAAGTCATGTCATGTCACATCTGCAGTCTACACCAAATAACTCGAGATCTGCGAAGCAATTCCAACAGCTTTCAACGGCTATATACCAATAGAAAGATTGAGAAGAAGTATAAATAAGCCAGAGTTTCAACGAGCAAGAGTGCTGATGATTGATATGTTGCAGAATAGTTGAGTTGTTGGAATGCTATTGTTGACTCTACGAGCTCCACCTGAGCTTAACAGAACACGTCTCAGTGACAGTGAGACTACGAAGGTGGAAGTGAAGCAGCTTTGAAGTTGGACTTGAACAGACTAAAGTTTCACTCACCAAAGATAAGAATGCCACTAAAGATGGCAGCTAAGCTGAGAGCCGAGAAGGACAAGAAGATAGCATTCAGAAGAGTGGTTGAGCATAAAGAAGATTCGCAGAGCCACTCTACAAATCACCATGAACCTAAAGCCGAAATAGAACGAGTGCAAAACCATGTCTGCCAACCAGTCAAGAAGGGTTCAGGGAATGGTGATGGTGCATAGCTGACATCATATGAAGATGAGCAGAACAGAATAAAGAGGAAAATGCAAAGAATCAGAACATCATATGAGTTGAATAAATCCAGACTCAAAGCAAAATGCAAAGAGGACCACACCAAGCTGTTGAGTACAAAAGATGTACAAGCTTAAAGATATCTTAACAACTAACCACCAACAACAATAACATTAACAACAACAAGAATCCAGGGCCTGAGGGGTCCTTGTCCGGAGGGACTAAATGAAGTTCCAAGCCTGCTGGGCTTGAAGAGTTCCAAGGAAACTAGAGAAGTTACAAGGCTGCTGGCCTTGAAGAGTTCTTAGTGAACTAAAGTTCTAAGGCTGCTGTTGGGTAATTTCTAGTTACGCACAACACGCAAGTATACGTGGTCAACAAGTAATAAAGAGTAAGTAAAGTATCGTTCCCACGGAGAATTAACTAACAAAGTTCACCAAGCATTAACCCATAACCATCTCAGTCTTATTTAAACGAATGATATTATATTTTGTATTTCAACTACAAAATTAAATAAACCTAACTATTCCTAGAGTGAGACTAGATAATAAAGACCTGAGATTATAATTTCACCTATTGACTCATTCAAATCCATATATTTCATGTTAAGCCAAACTAAATGTACCAGTTTGTTAGTCGAGAACACAAAAGTGAAATATAGCCATCTCTCGATGTACCATACCCATATCAAATATAATCCCCAGTTGAAAGAATACACATGAACACCCAAATTACCTAAACCACTATATGTCTATGTGATTTACAAATAATTAGGGTTTAAGCCCAAGTTCTCAATCGACTACGAGCCAAGCGCTTCTAAGATATGTCTATCCTAAGCATGAATCATATATTCCATAACCATGTAGAACATACAAACACAAGTTATCAAGATCAAATCTAAACCCATACTTCGTCTTTCAAGTTCATATGGGTTATCCCAGTAATTGATGGCCAATCAACTAAGCAAACAAGCATGAATCTTAATAGACAATCCCATAGCAATCAATAAGGTTAGCAACGAAGTATATCAGATTAAACTAATCAATAGAATCCATTGTAATCTCAAAATAGAGTTTAGCTCATCATAGAATCAAAATCCATCATCCACAATAGATTACACATTGAGAAATTAAGATAGAAGTAAAGAGAAGTTAGGGAATTAGGAATGCAAATCTGAGATTCTCCTCTTGCTCCAATTCTGAATTTCCTAAGCTCTTCAATTGCTTCAATCTTCAACTCTAATCTAATCTAGGGTTCTAATCTAATCTAATCGAATATTGGAAGAAGAAAGTGACAGTAGTTTAAGCCCCCAAGGGGTGGAATGTATCTTACATAATGAAAATACGTCTAATATATAAGCCCTAATTGAATCCCCATCTCCGTTAAGCTTCAATTGCACTGTTTAATGAAAAGTCAGCGTTGGTCAACTTTCGAAGTCGCGCGGCCACGCAAGAATTGGCCTAAATTTGGGCGCGGCCGAGCGCAAGTATTAAATCGCGTCTTTTTGCTACTGTAATTCGCGCGGCCACGCAGGAAATCGCGTGCTCGCGAGGTTGATTTTCTGCTGCAGTGTGCTCTGGTAAAATAGCCATAACATTTGATCCGGGAAGAGTTACGGGGCCTGCCACCTATCAAATCGAAGCTATCGACGAGCTCTACAACTTGTATTCTTTGATGATTCAGAAATTCGGGATGGATGAAGGCTGAAAGTGGTCTGGAAGTGACTGCTATGAAACTCCTTAACCAAAATAGCGAAGTTCGACGTCCGTTGGTACAAAGATCATAACTTTTGCATCCGAACTCCGATTGGAATGATTCAAGATGTTCCGGAAAGCTTAAAAGAAGCTCTACAACATAGTCCAAGTTCCAAGCCAAGAACATGAAATGAACACGATAGCCCAAATGATATCCGGATTGCTTTTCTTTGCATTTCCCTTGCTTTTCCTTACCAATAGTCGCTCACACCGCTCCCAAACGTATAACCTACAAAATGAACACAAAATGCATGAAAAGTAACTAAGACAAATAAATATAAACAACTAATTCAAGTAAAAAATACTGGATAAGTAGGTATAAAACGAACTTATCAAATACCCCCAAACTTAAACCGTTGCTTGTCCCCAAGCAACACAACATAATGCAATCTACATGCTATGCAAGCTACACTACTATGACAATGAATCCCCAAATTTCTAGCCATGTTAAGAATTCTAATACGATATGCCTCATAAAAATATCAAGATCCAAGACTAAAGCATCAAACTAAGCTACAGGCATAATGACATACAATCAAATAATCCTAACCTGCTATAAAGATGTTGTGTGTGTGTGATGTGTTCACAAATAAGCTTGACAAAGATGAAGATACCACATGCTAAATTGCTTAAGACAAAAAATTGAAGTTTGAATCAAGAACTGCATATACTAAGGAGACATCAACTACTCCAACACATTAATACAAATTAAGGTTCAACAATGGGTTTATTCTGCTTTATTTTTACTCACGAGGGCGATTTTTGCACTTTCCCGCGGTGTTTATTGATTTCTTTTTCTTTTCTTTTCTTTTCTTTTCTTTTTTTTTATATATAGCGAGTGCGTTTTATGCTCCATCTCACTTTCTATTTCCATTTAAACGAGTGTGTTTTACGCTCCATCTCGTCCCAATAGCAAGCATACCCATGTGTTCCCAAAGTTTGAGTATCTGTGTTTTCATAGTCTATGTCTACTTTATACACAATTCTATCTTTAAAAACAACATTTTCTACTTAGCAAACAAGCATGTTAATCTTAACTAACAAGCAAATAGGAACATTGTCGTGCTACCTGGTAACATCTAAACAGCAAACATGAATTATATCATGTATAAAATTATGACTAAGCTCAAGATATCAACCAAAATCAAAAATCTATCAAATTTCTATTTCATCATTGGCAAAATTAGACTTCAACTAGTTAAAAACCTGGGATTATGCAATGTTATGCAACTAAACGGATATTAAGCAAACAAGGCAAAAGAAAACTAACTAAAATTTTATGTTTAATTTAACGACAAAGATACTAAAATACCCCTACTATGCAACTTAAACATGCAATCAAACTATATGCAACGTCTACTCACTACAACCCAATACCCCCAAACTTAAAATAAACAATGCCCTAAGTGGCAATGTCATCTCCGTTTGCCTCCTCATGATCCGATGGTATATCAGGCGATGGCTAAGTTTGAGATATTCTATAGTTGGAGACTGAGTGTGGACTTCTAACTGTCTGAATGCTTGAGTCAAAAATTCTAAAAATTTAGCATTTTTTTTCCTGGATCAAGTTATCAGCGACCGCCATGGTGTTTGGCTTATAGTAGAGGCCGCCACGACCACCATATTCTAGCGACTTGGATTTTTGACTTGCTTGATCCTAAATGCTTATACCAATTGGATTGAACCTGGGAGGAGAAATAATAAAACTATTATTAAGACTTACCACTATCTAACATCTACTAAATATGGAAATGTTAAAAAAAAGAATTAAACAAGGAGGGAGAAAGATTGGATAGGGTGCCTCCCATCGAGCGCTCGATTTATAGTCCGTTAGCTGGACTCTTTTCTTGACACCGCTATCCAATTCCTCTATGATAAGCTAGGAACCCTCCATCCATTAGAACTGCAATGTGCGTAGGTAGGTTCCCCATCTTGCGTGTCTTTGAATTGAAACAACCTGGCATATTTCCTGTACATGATGCCCCCAGTTCAATTGCATAACCAGGTGTTCTTTCCGTTGTGTCTGTGAATAGATTTTTCCATTGAGGCATGACAGATACAACATGATTCTCTTCTTCTATTATCTCTTCCTCAGCCCACCATAGTTTATAAGAGGCCTCATAATCGCAGAAATTCTTGCTTTGGATGTGACTACCAAGGGGACATGGGTGTGCAAATTTCACTAAAATTTTCAACTCTATCTGAGAAGGCACTTGGGGTATTATACAAGTCAGCTCATGATCTTCATTTTGCATACCCCTAGTTGTCTCCTCAATGTCCACTCCTTTCAGTTCATTCAGTGGCATGAACACCTTTGGATCTCCATCAGTTTCATCGTCCATGTCATAACACCAATTGTTTTGAGGGCGGTTGTTCAAGGCTTCGAGTATTTGATCCATTTGATTCTGCAGATTCAGAATTGACCTCCCTTGCTCAATCATCTTCTCCTCAGTTTATGCTACGAACTCGAACCACAAATCCTCCACTCTTGAATTATCTTGTTCAGTTTCAAAATCCATGTATTGAGGACCATTCATTGAGGAGTTAATGATTTGTTCCGTCTGGTTGTTAAGATTTTGGCTTGATAACTCCTGACTCATCATCATCTC
The DNA here is from genome assembly GCA_020205605.1 of Panax ginseng. Taxonomy (NCBI): domain Eukaryota; kingdom Viridiplantae; phylum Streptophyta; class Magnoliopsida; order Apiales; family Araliaceae; genus Panax; species Panax ginseng. The sequence continues at coordinate 121,933,750 of CM035136.1, forward strand.
GTCATGGTCTGCTATGCTTTTTGACATGAATTCCTTCAACCTTAAATTTTCCTCTTGTTTCGTTGAAGGTGGATATGAGAAATCTGATGGATGTGTTGGACTTGGGATGCGATGATTGGTTGGGATAGTTATAACTCCATTCATAACTGGGTGATACCCCCAACCTTGTTGATAATCGGGATAAACATCGTTGTTGAAGTAATCACCCCAAACCGCACTTGTCCAACCTTGATGTCAGATCGATAACTCTCATGCTCCGCCAAAGACAAGATTCACATGTAACTACTATCTCTCGAGAAAAGCGCCAATGAAAGAATATCCAACCCTCCGAAAGTGTTGCAATTTATGCTGACAATGTAGAAAATACATTGAGTCCCTCAGTGCTCGTGTCCCTTGGTTGAATCATATTTGCATAAGGCCATTGATAAGCAAAGTCACCCATGGTACCTGAAAAGAGAGAAATATAAGAAGATAATTAAAACAATAACAAAAAATGTTTAAATTAAGACTAATTTGATTGAAATTAATGTTGGCAAAAATTTATTAAGCTAAGTCCCCGGCAACGACGCCAAAAACTTATTGGGTAATTTCTAGTTACACACAACACGCAAGTATACGTGGTCAACAAGTAATAAAGAGTAAGTAAAGTATCGTTCCCACGGAGAATTAACAAACAAAGTTCACCAAGCATTAACCCATAACCATCTCAGTCTTATTTAAACAAATGATATTATATTTTGTATTTAAACTACGAAATTAAATAAACCTAACAATTCCGAGAGTGAGACTAGATAAAAAAGACCTGAGATTACAATTTCATCTATTGACTAATTCAAATTCATATATTTCATGTTAAGCCAAACTAATTGTACCGGATTGTTAGTTGAGAACACAAAAGTGAAATATAGCCATCTCTCGATGTACCATACCCATATCAAATATAATTCTCAGTTGAAAGAATACACATGAACACTCAAATTACCTAAACCACTATATGTCTATGTGATTTACAAATAATTAGGGTTTAAGCCCAAGTTCTCAATTGACTACTTAGATTGCTTTCAGATATGTCTATCGTAAGACTAATCATATATTCCATCACCATGTAGAACATACAAACACAAGCTATCAAGATCAAATCTAAACCCATACTTCGTCTTTCAAGTTCATATGGGTTATCCCAGTAATTGATGGCCAATCAACTAAGCAAACAAGCATGAATCTTAATAGACAATCCCATAGCAATCAATAAGGTTAACAACGAAGTATATCAGATTAAACTAATCAATAGAATCCATTGTAATCTCAAAATAGAGTTTAGCTCATCATAGAATCAAAATCCATCATCCACAATAGATTACACATTGAGAAATAAAGATAGAAGTAAAGAGAAGTTAGGAAATTAGGAATGCAAATCTGAGATTCTCCTCTTGCTCCAATTTTGAATTTCCTATGCTCTTCAATTGCTTCAATCTTCAACTCTAATCTAATCTAGGGTTCTAATAGAATATTGGCAGAAGAAAGTGACAGTAGTTTAAGCCCCCAGGGGGTGGAATGTATCTTACATAATGAAAATATGTCTAAGATATATGCCCTAATTGAATCCCCCTCTCCGTTACGCTTCAATTGCACTGTTTAATGAAAAGTCAGCGTTGGTCAACTTCCGAAGTCGCGCGATCGCGCAAGAATTGGCCTAAAGTTGGGCACGGCCGCATGCAAGTATTAAATTACGTCTTTTTGCTATGTAATTGCATGCATGCACAGAAAATCATACCATGAGGTTGATTTTATCTTTGCGATTGTGCTCTGGTAAAATGGCCATAACCTTTGATCCTGGAAGAGTTACAGGGCCTGTCACCTATCAAATCGAAGCTATCGACGAGCTCTACAACTTTAATTCTTTAATGATTCAGAAATTGTGGACGGATGAAGGGTGAAAGTGGTCTGGAAGTGACTGCTATGAAACTGGCTAACCAAAACAGTGAAGTTCGACATCCGTTGGTACAAAGATCATAACTCTTGCATCCGAACTCTGATTGGAATGATTCAAGATGTTCTGGAAAGCTTAGACGAAGCTCTACAACATAGTCCATGTTCCAAGCCAAGAACATGAAATGAACACGATAGCCCAAAATGATATCCGGATTACTTTTCTTTGCATTTTCCTTACTTTTCCTTACCAATAGTCGCTCACACCGCCCCCATACGTATAACCTACAAAATGAACACAAAATGCATGAAAAGTGACTAAGACACATAAATATAAACAATTAATTCAAGTAAAAGATATCAGATAAGTAGGTATAAAACCAACTTATCAGCTGCTGGCCTTGAAAGAATCTTAGTGATTCAGGGTGCTGCCCTTCCTTAGTGAAAATTCTGCTAGTTGAAAGCAGAAGAGTGGATTAGAAGCTTGTGTCTCTGAACCACTTAAAATCTCTTGTGTCTTTTACTTTATGTCATTTACATTATGCACTTAAATGTTATAACTGCTATGTATGTATTAACTACTTACCACTGAACTAACTCTAAGAACAATGTACTTATTATTATGAATATATCAATTAAGGAGATCTTTTACTTATTTTACTGTGCTTGAAAAGATTCTTATGTTTGTCATATGTTAAATCATTAGCAATACAAAATAAACGAGAAAAGTAATTGGAATTAAAAAGGATCTATTCAACTCCCCCTTCTAGATCTATTGTATGTCTACTGGGAACTAACATAGTGTGATAATAATTGTAATGAGGACTCCATTTGAGTTTGGATATTGTCTACGAGACAATATTCGTGTTAAAACTCTCAGCTATGTTTTGTCGTATTTTACATGACAGTTGTATAATTATGTTTGTATTTAAATTATGTACCATGTATTTGACGACTCAAAATAGGTTGTGTATAGGTATTTTGGGGGCGTCACAACAAACTTTAAAAATCACATATTTAAGCGAATATTTATAATACTCCCTCCATCCGAGGATAAAAGTATTTATTACTATTTCAGGTAGTCCTAAGTTAAATGTCCACTTACCTTAAATGATCTATTTTTTACAATAATTTATCTATACTACCCTTATTATTATTTGTATATTTCTATGTTAGGTTTGTGAGAATCAAAGACACAATCAAATTGCATAAAATAGCATAATCCTGGCAAAATTAGATTTTAAATTTTTTCACAAACCAATTACCCGGATAATTTTTTATGCATGTTATTAATTAGAACAAAGAATAAGAAGTAATGGAATCATACCCTTGTTGATATGAGCTTCCACATGTACGAGTTCAACTCCTACTTCTCCGCGATCTTCTTGAATCTCCGGGTTGATTCCTTTTCTTTGATCAATATTAGCCAACCAAGTGTTTAGCTTCTAGATGTGATCCACCAAGATAGAAGGATTATTCAAGAAGGAGGATGGTTGGCTAAACCCTAGTTTTTCTATCTTTGTTGAAACAAAGTACTCTCCAACAATTGGAATTACGCTTACTGATATCTAGCATAAGACTCCTCTTAATCTTAGTTAAATAAATAAATTAAACTATTAATTTATTTAAATAAATAATATTTATTCTACAATAAGGATAAGCCTCCTTAGCGATCAACGACTTTCTAGATAATATAGATTTCAACATTAATCATAAAAGAATATTTGAGTACATAGTTACCGTACAATTCAATCCTTCTACCATACAATGTCCCAATTAAATATAAGACATGAAATTACTGTCAAGTCTTATTTTATTTAATTTTATGTATTTCAATTCCCAAATGCACAACTCCAAATGAATACAAATTAGAAACTCCTTTCTAATTTTATTCCACCTTAGCCAAGGATTCCTGGGTTGTCATTTATCGAATCGCATATGACATTTCTCTTTTTTTTACTAGAAGTGGTAGATTCTTTATTGATCATTCATTATCTCCATATATAACTTATTACACCCAAACATACCCTTTGATATACCCTAAGGGTCTTAAGGAATAAGGCAAAGTATAATTTATTATGTACAAGATACTATGATGATCTCAAGTTTAAAGATCACTTGTACTACTTGTTGCCTCTTTTCTAGTTATAACAAAAGAGCTCTAACTCATGCAAGTATACATGCTTCAACAAGCAATACAGAGTAAGTCGAGTATCGATCCACAGGGAAAGTTGTCTAATTTAAACACTATGCATTAATTAAATCACTATATTTTATATGCTTAAACTAATGATTATAATTGTGAATTACTCTAATTGTAAATAACAAGAATAATAAGATAATAAATCAAATCTGGAAATAATGGGATCCTAACTTCATTTAATACTTCATCTAATTATCACCATCATGCAAGATTATTAACATATCACATAAAATTAGCCAAGAGCACTAATATAGACATAGCCATTTTTCAATGTACTATGGCCTACTTACACAGTATCCACATGTGATAGACATCGTGTAATCATCAATATAACCAAAATCACTATATGTCTATGTGAAATTGCAACCATGTTGAATTTAAGCACAAGCCCTTATTTTAACTCACACGATGAAACAGTATATGTCTATCTGGTTCACGAAATACAAAGCTACGCAAAACAACCCTATATACTCATGCTATCATGATTACAGTCCATACTCATATGTTATTTTTCAACTCCATACAAGTACTAAAAACGAATGGTGATCAAGCATTCATGTGTGCAAAACAACCATGATAGAAATTCCTTATGACATACAAAATAGTCCAGCACTCAAGCAATCAATTAAACTACATATTAAAATCCATTAGAATCCCATAATGGAGTTTAGTTCATGACTGAACCAAAAGCCATTATGGGATTAAGGCAAAACATGGATAATAAACAAACAATTGAAAGAGAGAAGAAAGCATCGATCAAACCCAATTGCTTATTGCAAACCCAACGTAACATACACGTCCTCAATAATATCTAGCAAAACTAATGTAAAGCGTCCACAATTACTAAAATCTAAAGGAGGAGTAGTTAATACGAAATCTAGCTTGGTTTCACGTTGGAATACTCTCCAAGTGTAAACCCTAGGTACGAATATGAAAAACACGTAAAACTAATGAATGATACGTCTGACACCAGCCAGAATTGTTTTTAATCGATCCAAACCCTTAAAATTACAAATTAAAATAAAACAATTTCAAGAAGACATCGGTATCATTCTTGTGCATCAAGCGTCCTTCCTTCTTCAGTAATCTCCTCGGCATGCCGCTTTCTATAAAATCTGGTCCATCTGGGTGCTTCATGGTAAGCGCCCTCAAGCCTAATCTATCGCTACGGCTGCAGTAGCGCACTCGGCATTTGTTGTTGCCATCTTCTTCCGTCATGTCGCTTCATTCTTATTTGTCATCCATGCTTAGTCTCCTTGATCCTCACACCATGCATCCATAGCCTCATGCCATCTAATACCACCAAATTATGCCATATCCTGTACTTTTACACCAAAGGGAGTTCTAAGTACATGCAATGCAAAATAAACAAAATGCAACTAAAAACACATTAAAATGTACATGAGATGGGCACAGTTCGCGTGAATTGTTATCCAATAAGTAGGTATAAAACCCACTTATCAAATACCCCCAAACTTGAACTGTTGCTTGCCCTCAAGCAATGCATACTAATGAACAATGAAAATGCAGCTATATTACTATGCAACTAAATTATGATGCAACTAGTCTCACATTGTTCCAGCTATCACAGAAATTCAGTCCAAAATGCCTCAGCGAATTTTTTCAGATTCAAGAATACAAATTCAAACCAAACTGTAGGCATAATGTCATACACTCAGATAATTCATAAATACAATAGAGATGTTGTGTGTGTGTTGTGTTCACCAAAACTTGATTTAATCAAAGAATACACATGCTAAATTGCTCAAAACAGAAAATTACAGTCTAAACATGTATACTTATGCAACAAAGACTGTTCCAACATATTAAAATAATCTAAGGTTCAACAATTGGCTTAACTGCTTTATTTCTACTCACGAGGGCGATTTTCGCTCTTTCCCGCGGTGTTTATTGTTATTTTTCTTTTCTTTTTCTTTTTTTTTCACATGACTGTGCAATGCCTCATTCCATTAGGCAAACACTGTTATCCCTTAGCGAGCTTTCAACCAATGACTACCAGATCATGAAAGACTTTAGGGAGCTAGGTGTTAAGACACCCCTACGGGTGTACTTACTCAAGTAGCTAGGGCCCCGAAATAAGACTAGCCACGTTATTGCTATTTGTTTTTTTTATATACATAGCATACCCATGTTTTCTCCAAGTTTGACAATCAATGGTTTCAACGGTCTAAGTTCACTTTCCACATATTTCCCTTTTTAAAACTACATTTTCTATCGAGCAATGCAACACATAATTCTTATACCTACAAGTGATTGTGAACACGTTTGTGAAAACCAAAAGTATTTAAACAACATTATGAATTGCATTGTGTAAAACATTATATCTTAGCTCATGTTATCCCAAAATACTCAAAAATCTTCAAACTTCACTATCATCATCGGCTAGATAAAATTTCCATAAGGCTAGGCTTTGTGAGACATGCAAACTAAACATGAACATGCAAATAAACATGCAACTATATGCAAAAATAAACTATATGATGCAAAAATTAAACTAATCATGCAAAAACTATATGTTACTATACTACTACCCCAATACCCCCAAACTTATAATATTCAATGTCCCAGTGAATGAAGGTAAAGGGTTAAAGAAAACTCCCTTAATGCTCAGCCGAACCACCCTCTGCGGGTGGTGAATCTGGTGGTGGATATGGCATAGTTGTCCCGAATTGAGGATACTCAAGCATTGTCCCCTGCTGTGCAAAAGCTTCTGCCAATGACCTCGTCAACCCCATTGCAAACGCTAAAAAATTATCGTACACGGCGTCGACTTTTCGCTCCAACCTTCGGAGCTGTCGATCCCCAATAGCAAAGGGAACTTGGGTTGACAGACCTGCCTCATTTGTTTGAGATGGCTGCTGCGGTGGCTTTGGGAAAGTGGGTTGGATAATAAAACCTAATCCGCGCGGGTGTGGTACACCTCCTGCCCAATCCTCAAATTTTACAATGGTGGCGTGGGTGATATACTGGCTTGGGTTCTACATTTGCTCATTATCCCAATGGCATCCCTGATTAGGACACAACATGGCTACAACTGACGCGTGTGGAATGCTCCTTGTAGTGCTTCCCCGCAGATAGCGCAACATATTTTGATGGATAAGATGACCCACATCGATATATTTTCTGGTGATAATGCCCCATAGAATGATTGCCCTTTCCGTTGTGATCTCGTGCTGATGAGATGAAGGAACTATTTTGGCACATATGAACAAATTCCACGCCTTAGCATATCGATTTAAAGCTGCGGCGGGAAATATGCGAGGCTGATTCGTGCCGGCTTTATAAGTCCACTTCGTGTCAGGCTCGCATAATTCAGCAATAACCAATTCCAAGTCCGTTTCCATATATGCACCTGTTACCCAATTCGCAGACCCAGTTGGTGGTGTGTTAGTTAACCTGAAAACTACCCTTATTGCAGGAGGTCTAAAATCCACTTGCACTCCACGCACCACAGATAACCCATTCATGGTTGCCTTCGCATTCGCATAGAATTCTCTAACAATTCCCATTGTGATAGGCATGGGCGTGGCGGTCAATCCAAGCCATCCTCTTTCGCGAATTATGTCACATAGCTGACCATCTTGCCCTTCAGGTTTGAACCCTCTTTCTTTCATAAAGGTTTTGGTCACAATTCGGTAATACTCCTACTAGGCTTCCAAATCCAGAAACTTGGTGTCATCAACCATATCCTCCCCTTGACTGCTAGAGGACGACGATGATGAAGCAGAAGAGCGTGCTCTCTTTGGACCCATTGCGATTGATAGAAAGAATGAAGATAATTTTCTTGGTAATGAATAAGAAATCGATGAGGAGAATAGCCCAAACTCGTTTCTGCACCACCCACTCAATTACCCTAGATTTATACTGCAGTGTAGAGGTTGAGTAGATGTGGAAAGTGGAAGAAATTGTGGATGATTACGTGGTGGAGAGCTTGATTGCTTCAATTGTGTAACTAATAGAGAGGAAGAGACGTGCGTATAGGAGAGAACACGGTGATTTTGCTTCTGTTATATTTTCAAATGAGAGCACAAATGATCTCCAACACGTTTTTAAACTTAAAAAAAAATTCCACGTCTGATGTCGCGCGCAGCCACGCGGTCTGTCCATGTAATTTGGGCGCGGGCACGCGTGTTGAGTTTCACTCTGATACAAGTGCAGTGCGGGCATGCTGTAGCATGGTTCGGGCGCGTGAGGAACGTGTTTAGCACAAAAATTTGGAGTGCACGGGAACGCGAGTTGTATACTGTATTCATGTGCGGCCGCGCGAGGCTGAATTCTGCAATGCTGGTTTTTGTGATGTAATGCAGTATTGCATTTGCTAATTCACCTGCATACACCAATAGACACTATCAGATCATCATTTACTACATAAACATGAGTGTCTATTGTATCATCCTCATTTCAATGTAATGCACAAACATGCTCCTACTCAATTTCAGCTACTATGCTAATTATGCAGAGATAATCACATGATCCTAAATAAGGATGAAAATGAGCTAACAAGACAACTTGGACTGAATAAATAAAGAAAAACAAAAATAGAGATAGAAATAATGGGTTGCCTCCTATCAAGCACTAAGTTATAGTCAATTAGCTTGACTGTCTTTGAATCGTATGTTGAAGACAGATTTGAGGTGACTTTCTGTCTGTCCACCTCACTACCCCAGTAATGCTTCAGTCGCTGTGCATTCACCTTGAAAGGCTTGTCTGGAAACATGTCAAATACTTCAATTACACCATGCGAAAAGACAGTCTTCACTATAAATGGCCCTGACCATCTTGATTTTAGTTTCCTTGGAAGAAATTTAAATTTGGATTTATAAAGTAAAACCCTTTGTCCCGGATCAAATGTCCTATCGAATGTCTTTTGGTCATGCCATTGCTTCACCTTTTCTTTGTACAACTTCGAATTCTCATACGCCTGTAATCTGAATTCCTCCAACTCTGAATTTTTAGCAATTTCACTTCTTAAAGGTTCATACTCCACCAGACTCTCTATTTTATCATTTAAGAACCGATCCACCAAATCAACTCGGAAACATTCCTCTTCATCTGCTGGACACTTCATGGCCTTGAAGACATTAAAGGTAACCTCTTGATCATGAACGCGCATAGTGAGTTCCCCCTTCTGCACATCTATCAAAGTCTTTTCATGTGGCTAAGAATGGTCTCCCCAGTATGAGTGGTATATTTTTATCTTTCTCATAATCCAAAATGATGAAGTCAGCCGGAAAGATAAATTTGTCCACTTTCACTAATACATCTTCAACAATTCCCCATGGATATGTGATGGATCTGTCAGCTAACTGCAATGAAATGTTTGTCGGCCTTGGAGCCGGTAATCCTAACTGATTGAACAATGACAAGGGCATCAGATTAATACTTGCCCCAAGATCACACAAACATTTATTAAAGTTCATCTTCCCGATTGTGCACGGAATTGTGAAACTGCCCAGATCCTTCAGCTTCGGAGGTAACTTCTGCTGAAGCACTGCACTGCACTCTTTTTTCAAGGCCACTGTCTCAAACTCGTCTAATCTCCTCTTCCTTGACAATATACCCTTCATGAACTTTGCATAACTTGGCATTTGTTCCAATGCCTCCGCGAATGGTATATTAATCTGCAGCTTTTTAAATACCTCCAAGAATTTGCTGAACAATTTATCTTCCCTCTGCTTATTCAATCTTTGTGGATACGGTGCACCGAGGGTGAATTGGTAATCTTGAACTCTTAAGCTTCTCCTCTAAAACTCGCTTTATCTTTCTCTTCCTTTGAACCTCGAATTTTCAGATTTTTTCTTCTTCAATAGTCGATCGCTCTTCCTCTTGGCATACCACGCGGCCTCCTAAGTACAATTGGGCACGGGCGCGCGACTTGTAGTGTCTGTAGTGTTTTTCACAGACCTCAATGTGATCGCTTGACACTGTTCCTTCCCGTCTCTTCATGGATTTGTTTCTGTATTACTCAGCAATGAACCCTGGGGCCTGTTGTTAAGCATGTTCGCCATTTGCCCCATCTGAGTTTCCAGAATCTTAATAGCCACTGCTTGGCTTTTGATCATAACCTCTGTATTCGCCATGTATTTCATCATCATCTCCTCCATTTCTGATTTCTTTTCTTGATGAGGTGCAGCTGGAGTGTGATGTTGTTGTTGTGGAGAAAATCCCAGCGGAAAAAGTGGTCTAGGAGTAAACTGTGGCTGCGCTGGTTGTGACTGAAACTGATTATTTGGTTAAAACTGATTCTGCTGATTCCCTTGGTTATTTGACCAACTGAAGTTTGGATGATTACGGTTGTTGGGGTTGTATGTGTTCAAACCGACCTTGGTCTTTTTCGTAATTGCTCACATCTCTGCATCGATCGACGAAATGATAGCACATTGCTCTATTGAGTGCGATCCCGCACAGATCTCACATACAAATGCAACCATCTTCGTTTTACCTTCTGTTAATGTATCTATTTTCTTCGCCATGGCTGCCATCTATGCTAACAACTGTGTGATAGCATCCACTTCCAACAAACCTGCAACTTTGGGTTGTGGCATCCGAGATGTAGGATTTTGAAAATCATTTGATGACATTGTCTTGATAAGGTTATAGCCTTCCTCATAGCTCTTTGCCCATAATGCCCCTCCTGCAGCTGCATCTATAATCGGTCTAGACTGCCATCCCAATCCATTATAAAATGTGTTGATCACCATCCAATCTGGCATACCATGGTACGGACACTTCCGTAGCATCTCTTTGTATCTCTCCCATGCCTAATATAAGGATTCACCCTGCTGTTGCTCAAACTGAGAGATTACTGTCCTCATTTTCGCAGTCTTAGCCATTGGGAAAAACTTGGCTAAGAACTTCTGTGCTAAGTCCTCCCATATAGTTATAGATCCTTCTGGCAAAGAATGAAGCCAACTTCTCGCTTTATCCCTCAATGAGAATGGAAATAGCCTAAGTCTGATAGCATCCTCCATCACCCCGTTATATCTGAACGTGTCACATATCTCAATGAAACTCAACAGGTGTTTATTCGGATCATCTATAGCGGCACCCCTAAACTGTACCGAATTTTGTACCATCTAAATAGTGCCCATTTTTATCTCGAATGTATTAGCTGCTATCGCTGGTCTTACTATGCTAGACTGTAGTCCATTAATATTAGGCATGGAATATTCTTTCAGAGCCCTATGCTCCTCTCTTTGCTCTTCTCCTTGTGCCTCGGCTGCCATATTAGATGTAGTACCTTCTAACTGTGCTTGTAAATTTCTACGAACACTCGCTTTCCAACCTCTCCCGTTTATGTTGTCCTGAGCAGGTGTTAAGTCGAGTTGGATGACCGCGTGCGCATAAAAATTTATACAAGTTCCTGAAACAAAAACAAAAAACACAAAATTGGGAATGAGATAAGATTAGATTTGTCTAAGTCATACAATATAACTTAAAACTAATGATAATAATAAAAATTTAAACGCCTTTCCCCGGCAACGGCGCCAAAAACTTGTTGCCTCTTTTCTAGTTTTAACAAAAGAGCTTTAACTCATGCAAGTATACATGCGTCAACAAGCAATACAGAGTAAGTCGAGTATCGATCCACAAGGAAAGTTGTCTAATTTAAACACTATGCATTAATTAAATCACTATATTTTATATGCTTAAACTAATGATTATAATTGTGAATTACTCTAATTGCAAATAACAAGAATAATAAGATAATAAATCAAATCTGGAAATAATAGGATCCTAACTTCATTTAATACTTCATCTAATTATCACCATCATGCAAGATTGTTTACATATCACAGAAAATTAGCCAAGAGCACTAATATAGACATAGCCATTTTTCAATGTATTATGGCCTACTTACACAGTATCCACATGTGATAGACACCGTGTAATCATCAATATAAACAAAATCACTATATGTCTATGTGAAATTGCAACCATATTGAATTTAAGTACAAGCCCTTATTTTAACTCACACGGTGAAACAGTATATGTCTATCTGGTTCACGAAATACAAAGCTACGCAAAACAACCCTATATACGCATGCTATCATAATTACAGTCCATACACATATGTTATTTTTCAACTCCATACAAGTACTGAAAATGAATGGTGATCAAGTACTCATGCGTGCAAAACAACCATAATAGAAATTCCTTATGACATGCAAAGCAGTCCAGCACTCAAGCAATCAATTAAACTACATTTTAAAATCCGTTAGAATCCCATAATGGAGTTTAGTTCATGACTGAACCAAAAGCCATTATGGGATCAAGGCAAAACATGGATAATAAACAAACAATTGAAAGAGAGAAGAAAGAATCGATCAAACCCAATTTCTTATTGCAAACCCAACGTAACATGCACGTCCTCAATAATATCCAGCAAAACTATTGTAAAGCGTCCACAATTACTGAAATCTAAAGGAGGAGTAAAAAATACGAAATCTAGCTTGGTTTCATGTTGGAATACTTTGCAAGTGTAAACCCTAGTTACGAATATGAAAAACACGTAAAACTAATGAATGATAAGTCTGACACTAGTCAGAATTGTTTTTAATCGATCCAAACCCTTAAAATTATAAATTAAAATAAAAAAATTTCAAGAAGACGTGATCATGGTTTCATGCGGTCGCGGCCGCGCCCTTCCTTCGTAATCCTCGCGTGGGCGTGCGTCTACATAATCTGGTCCATCTGGGAGCTCGCGTGGGCGCGCGTCCTCAAGCCTAACTTTGTCGCATGATGTTGCGCACCGGCCGCTGCAGATCAGACTCGGCATTTCTTCTTGCATTACTTACATCATGTCGCTTTCATTCTTCTTTGTCATCCATGCTTAGTCTCCTTGCTCCACTTGATCCTCACACCATGCATCCATAGCCTCATGCCATCTAATACCACCAAATTATGCCATATCCTGCACTTTTACACCAAAGGGAGTTCTAAGTACATGAAATGCAAAATAAACAAAATGCAACTAAAAACACATTAAAATGTACTTGAGATGGGCACAGTTCACGTGAATTGCTATCCAATAAGTAGGTATAAAACCCACTTATCACTACTATCACTACAGGAATTCCTATTGACAGACAAATAAAACTCCATTAGGTATTCCTTAGCGAGCCACGTTCAATGAACTTATTCTCTAATAAGCACCTACATAATTGTTTTAGTGTCTCCACATAAATGATCATGAAATCAATCATCCTCATCTAATGAGCAAGCAACGTATGTACCAATCTATCTGGATTCACTAATCCCCTTTTTAGTAATCCATTGATTGAGAACATTTTATTTTTTAAGCTATCTAAGAATTTAGATCTAATTATCATGATCTCATCAGGATTCTAAATGTTTTGCCTAAAACTATGAGTTTATCACATATTATTAAAACAACACCATGTAGATAATCAAATGCATTTAGTAAATAAAAAACTTTATTAAATAAATAAGATTGTTTACAAAGTATATACTTTATCATCATACATGATTGGCTTGTATGCATACTGCTTTCACTAACAGCAAAAAGTTGTTGGTTTAGTGACAAAGACAAAGTATATAGCTGTAAATGAAGCTGCAAATTAATTATTTGGATGAAAAGTTCATTACAGAACTAGGAATAGTTCCTAAGTACCATCTTGGATCTAAACATGTGTTGCGACACTTTCATTTGATTAGAGAATCATTGAAAGAAGAGAAGTCACTATAGAGAAAGTGGACTCTGAAGAACAACATTACATATCCATTAACTAAAGCTTATCCAATAGCAAGATGATCGCCAGTTAGAGAAGAAGGGTATGAAATACTATGGCGATTGGATTTAGTGAAAGTGGGGGATTGAAAGTAGTATGCACACAAGCGAATCATGTTTGATGATAAAACATATACTTTAAACAATCTTAGTCATTTATTAATAAAAGAATTTTTTAATTAAAGACTTTTCATTTATCTACATGGTGCTTTTTTATAATATGTGATAAACTCATAATTTTGAACAATGCTTTTAGAATCATCATAATGATCATGCTAATGAGATCTACATTCTTAGATAGCTCAGAAACTAAAATTGTTCCCATATAGTTGGATGACTAAAAAAGGGATTAATGAATCTGGATAGATTGGTACATACGTTAATTGCTCATTAGATGAGGATGATTGATCTCATAATCATTTATGTGGAGACACTAAGTATGTAGGTTTTTATTGGAGAATAAGTTCACTGAACGTGGCTCACTAATGAATACCTAATGAAGTTTTACTTGCCTGTCAATAGGAATTCTTGTAGTGATAGTAGTACAAGTGATCTTTAGACTTGAGATCATCATAGTATCTTGTGTATGATGAGTTGTACTCTGACATGTCCCTTTAGACCCTTAAGGTATATCAAAGGGTATGCTTTGGTGTAATAAGTTGTACATGGAGATAATGAATGATCAACAAAGAATCTACCGTTTCAAGTAAAAGAAGAGAATGTCCTATGTGATTCGATAAATAACAACTCAGTAGTCCTTGGCCAAGGCAGAATGAAATTAGAAAGGAGTTTCTAATTTGGATTTAAGAATTGAAATACATATCTATATAATAAAAGAGAACCAATTTTGAATCTTTCATTTGACAAAGCACAAGGACGGTTCAGATTTCATCTCAATTCTTCCAACTTAATCTAAATGCTCACATATCATCTCACACTAAAAACTCCCGCACAAATCAAATTCACCCCTAAAAATTCTCACCCAAATAATATAACAATAATAATAACAATATTGATAATAATTATAATAATAATAACAATAATAATTATAATAATAGTAATAATAAAAATAAAAATAAAATAACAATAATAATTATAATTATAATAGTAATAATAGTAATAATAAAAAATAATTATAATTATAATAGTAGTAGTAGTAGTAGTAGTAATAATATTAATAATAATAATACTAATAATGATAATAATAGTAATAATTATAATAATAATAATAATTACAATAATAATAATAATAATAATTATAACAATAATAACAATAATAATTATAATTATAATAAAAATAATAATACTAATAATAATACTTATTATTATTATTATAATAGTAATAATAGTAATTATTATTATTATTATTATTATTATTATTATTATTATTATATTATTATATATTATTATTATAATAGTAATAATTATAATAATTAATAATAGTAATAGTAGTAGTAATAATAATAATAATAATAATAATAATAATAATAATAATAATAATAATAATAAAAATAATTGTAATAGTAATAGTAATTATAATAATAAGAATAATAGTAATTAATAATAATAATAATAATAATAATAATAATTATTATTATTATTCTAATTATAATTATTATAATAATAATAATAATAGTTATAATTTTTATTATAATAATAGTAATAATAATTATAATTATTATTATAATAATAGTGATAATAATTATTATAATTATAATATTATTATAATTATAATAGTAATATTAATAATAATAATAGTAATTATAATAATAATTATGATAATAGTAATAATAATAGTAATTATAATAACAACAATAATTACAATAATAATAATTATTATTATTATAATAATAGTAATTATAATAATAGTAATAATAATAATAATAATAATAATAATAACAATAGTAATTATAATAATAATTATAATAATAGTATTAGTAATAGTAATAGTAATAGTAATAATAATAATTATTATTATAATAATAGTAATAATAATAATAATAACACCAATAATAACAATAATAATAATAACAATTATAATAATAATAATAATAATAATAATAATAATAATAATAATAATAATAATAATAATAATAATAATAATAATAATAATAATTGTTATTCAATAATAATTATTATAATTATTATTATTATTATTGTGGTGATGTGGTGAATTATAAAAATTGTTATTGATGATTTGTAAGTTTTGTAGACAGGTTTAGATTTTTCTAGATATCTATTTTTAAAAGAAAATAAATTATTGTGATGGTGTGGTGAATTATGATAATTGTTATGTGTGATTGTAAGTTATTATAGGTTGTGAAAAGTATTTAGGTAATGTAGTATTTTTCGAATTTTAATCTAATTTTTTGTTACATCGTGCCTTCAGGCACAGGCAATTACTAGTAATTAAATAAAATAAGACTTGACAATAATTTCGTATCTTATATTTAATTGGAACATTGTATGGTGGAATACAAGGGTTCTTTTTATGATTAATGTTGAAATCTATATTATCTAGAAAGTCGTTGATCGCAAATGAGGCTTATTCTTATTGTAGAATAAATATTATTTATTTAAATAAGATTAGAATTATTCTAACTGATTTATTCACAACCGGTTTATTATGGAGAACCTAAAGGGTCATACCATAAAAGGAAAAATATTTATTTAAGAAGTAAATGGCATAATCGTAATAATAATTTAAGTGTATTTAATTTAATCTATGGTGATAGAATAAATTAAATAGCTTAATATTTATTATTTAATATTTTGGAAATATTAAATATAAATTAATAAGAGGAGTCTTATTATTATTATTATTATTATTATTATTTAATTCCTAAAGGATTTTTTGAATTAATTAATAAAAGGTACTCTCATATATTTCTAATAAGATTAGGAGACTAATTAATTAAAAAAGTTAAATTAATTGTTCCTAATAAGATTAGGAGTCTAATTAATTAAAAAGAGTTTAATTAATTAAAATAAAACTATATTTCTAAATTATTTAGGAGGGTTACCTACATCTATAAATAAGAGGAGTCTTATGTTGAATTAGGGTTAATGATAATTCTAATAGTTGGGAGAGTACACAATATTCTATAGAAATAGAATTAGGGTTTTGCTAAACACTCATCTTCTTGAATACATGTTCTTTCTTGGTAGATCACTCCCAGAGGCCAAACACATGAGTGGCTAACATTGATCAAATGAAGGAATTAAACCCAGTGGATTAAAGTTGAACGTGTAAAGGAATTGGAGTTGCACTCGTACATGAGGAAACTAGTTTTTACAAGGGTATGAATCTGATCTTCTTCTCTTTCCTATTGATTGATAATTATGCATAAAGTATATATGATCATGGTGATGGTTTGTATGAAAAAAATTTAAATTCCGTTTTATCGCTCTTCCGCACATTTTGTGTAATTTGATTGCATGATCGCGCTATAAACAAACCTAACATATAAATTATAAGCTTTCTGTTGTTACATGATAAAAGTTATAATACTTGTAAGGGGGAAGATGAAGTGGAGAGGAGATAACTTTTACATATTCGATCCCAAAATGCAGTTGCGGGGCAGGATTGTAAAGAAATCCAAGACGCGTTATTCCAGAGAGTTATAGCAGTAGTGTCAGATAGGTTTCAGACGAATCTGATTTTTCATCATCAATAGTTGCCTAGTCATGCTCAATTTCACCAACTAGCTCAAGATATTGCTTCAGAGCTCACCACCGAAAGTACGAGATTATCGCATGAGCAGTTCATCGTGATAAGCAACGGGGTGCTCCAGATGGTGGTTACCATACTATTGCAGGCTTTAGGTCTGCCCTAGCAGCCTACTCAAGTATTTTGCATGTTATTTTATTTTCATTTAGCAGCCTCTTTAATTCTCGCATATATACATATTGAACTAATGATTTATATTTTTAATCCTATCAACATGTTGGTGATGCAGAGCATAGTGGCGATGGAAAGCGAGGGGACGGCGATGCTGATTTTCATACACCAGAGCAACACTGTCGTTCACCCTCGCCCGATGATCCTCCTACTAGTTTATAGTTCATTTGTATAGATTTATTCATTAAATTCTAGATCATTTGTACATATTTATTCATTATAGTGTAGATCATTTGTAGTTTAGTTTAGTTGAGTCTGTATGAGTTTTGTAAATCATATTGTATAATTTATGGATCATTGATGTATGTATAATTGTTATTGTTGATCAGTTACTTCATATTAACATTCATTACTTGGTTTATGTTTGATATATGATGAGATAAAACAGGTTTTAATAGTTATGTTGGATGTGAAAGATATTACTGTATGTGTTGTGGGATAAATTAGGTTACATATACAAAAATAGGGTTTTAAAACATGAAAAATGCAATTTTTAAAAATTTAATTAAACAATGCCATTTAATCTCGATGGAATAAGGGTTCCCGACGAAAATTTTGTCGACCTTATATTTTTTTATTTTTTTAAAAAATTATTATTTCCAACGGAACAATGTCTAATTCCGAGGGATATTCCGTCATAATTAACTTTCTTTATCATCGACGAAAAAAGTACGTCAAAAATAGATAATTTTGATGAAATTTTAGTTTGTATTATTATGTCAATTTTATATATTTTTGACTGAATTTTTGACGGAAGTAATCCTGATGCCTGTATATCTGACAGAATTGCCGATAAAATTTTCCATCGGAAATAGGCTAAACTCGACGGAATAGAGATATTTTCGACGAAATAATATGTCGGAATTAAGCCTTTTTCTTGTAGTATATATAATTTAATACTTCCCAACTTCAATTAGCAAATGTCCACCAAAATCAAGAACTTAATCAGCCAAATCAGCTCCCAGATTATCGTACGCGTGCAAACTACCCGCCTGTAGAAAACACTATAGCACTGCGGCTCCGAAGAAATAACAGGGATAGCGCCGCGACTTAGAAGTTTCTGCAGATTTTCTAGTCTCGTTTACGCGCCCGTTTGGTCCACTCTCGCCATATGAAGTCCAACTACTTGGCATTTATCCCTGTCAAGCTATTGCCAGACAATCTTTATCGCACGTAGCTTCAAATCAAGGCTAAATATACATCAACTATTGCAATTTACACCATCATATGTTAAAATTAACATTCAATGGAACCCGATGATCTCTGTGATGAGAGAAGTTTGCGAACACCTTCTTTGAATACAACCCATCATCACCTACACCCACAAAACTATACAAACACACAGAGAGGGAGAAAGAGGAAGTGAAGGGTGAAAGTAACCCGAAAATAGAAAAGGAGGTTGTCGAAAAAGAGAAAAAGAGGGGGCAGAATTGTAAGAGAGTTGGTGAAATTATGTAGACCAGGTATAAGACAAAAGTGTTTTGCAAAGGAATCAGAGATCTACACAAGTAAACATTATTGACATGAATAATGAAGGTCCTCTTAATATAAGAACTTGATGTGCGAACTGCGAAAAGATTGATTATTGATATTCAAATCTTTATAGAAACCTTGAAGCTGAATGTGTTGCCATCATTTTGACAATTGGAATGATAAGATGAGCTCTGCTAAATCATTCAATGAGTTATACAAAGAACCCCTTTTATTTACCCTGAGCTTGATCTTTTCCATCATGTCCATCGCATTTTGTCTAGTGTTCTCTCCTTCTTTGTCGACCATAAGTCTTCTTATAGCTTGCTTGATTGCATTTCTTTCCAATCCATGCTCGAATTGTTGTCCTACTTGCCACACATGACTCAAGTACCTTGAGTTTATTTTTTGGTCCCCGCCAAAAGGCCAACATATGATTGTAACCCCTTCACTTAAACTTTCTAACGTCGAGTTCCAACCACAGTGGCTCCAAAACTCTCCCACTGCATCATGTGCCAGGACTTTTCTTTGCGGTGCCCATTTAATTATACAGACTCTTTCTCCAATTGTTTCTTTAAAACCTTTTGGAAATAACTTCCATTCTGAGTCGCATGCTGAGTCATTTTTAACCACCCATAAGAATGGTTGGCCACTACTAGCCAGCCCCCAAGCCATCTCGGTTAGTTCTTTCTCTTCCATAAATGCTAAACTCCCTATACTCACATAAATAACCGAGCGAGGAGCTTGCTTGTCGAGCCATGACATACAACTAGTGTCCTTTTCTAATAAGCTAGTAGAAGAGGGTGGAGCCATTATATTTAAAGGGCCTACTGCGAATAACTGAACTGGATGTTGTTGTAGGAACTGGGCCAAAGTTGTTTGCTCAAGATGGTCGATAGTGTTCCAGATGATGGTTGAACAGTTTCTTGTATTGCTCATAAGCTTTATACTTTCTATTTGAACTTCTAAACTTCCTAGTATATTAAAAGTTGGCACATATCCGTAAATCTTAGGGGAAAAAGACCAGGCACCAGGTCCGATAACTTGGAATCTCTAATACAGTCAAACAGACTTATTATGCTAAATTTAAATGAAGTAGGTCAAATTTTTACATAAATTTAATTTTGCATTTTATCTCTTCAAATATTTTCTACCAAAATGTAAAATTATACCATTAATTTATCATTTTGTAGATATATAGTACCAAACTTTATAATATATAGCGAATCGTTATCTCGTAATATAATTAATATTGTAAAATTATATCTCTTGGGTCAATTTTTGACTACTAATCATGCTTTAAAAATTATAATTTTGAACTAACAATTGTACTTTGATGGAGAAATTTGTTAATTAGTCAAACTCAAGGTCGAAAACATAATACGGACACAAACATAGGGTAATTCTTGCATTTTAGTCAATATTTTCAGATATGAGTTTGGAACACATACTTTGTCGAGGAATGTAACCTTCTGTTATCCTAAAAGTAATTATATACTAATTATATAAACAGAAATATAAGATAAACAATTTTATAATAATGACTTACAAGATATAATTGACAAATTTTTAAAACAAAAGTCAATTTGTTGGACGATCTCCTTAAAGTTAGATTTAAATCCATTATCGGTCTTTACGGATGAAACAATGGACGTCTATGACTGTCCACGAACCAACAAAATTCTGAATACTCTCTATGACTTTTATATGAATACTCTATATGACTTCTATATGAATGAAGAATGAGATTAAATTTTAAGAACTTAAGAAGGATTAAAGTTGAAGATGAAGTGATTGTTTTGGGTAGATTGGGAACCTATTTATAGGTTTCCAAATACCCCTTTGAAGATATACATCCTTTCAAAAGGTTACATCCTTTTGAAAAGTTACATCCTTTTGAAAGGTTACACCCTTTTGAAAGGTTACATCCTTTTGAAAAGGTATGAACCAAAGGTCACACCTATTGGTTTTATTTCATTCATTTATTATATATATATATATATATATATATATATATATATATATATATATATATATATCCAACACCTTCTGCTACGAGCCGAGGAATTTCCTGGTAAGCTAAAGCTAATGATGCACCGATTGTACGAAAATTCATGCATGGAAGCTTTAGATGACTAGCCACAGCTTCCGAAAAGTACATGATCTGGTTGTAAATGATTCATACAACTTGATCATGTAGCTCTTGTTGATTCATCATCTGAGCCAAGCTTTCTCATAGTGGTTCTTCGCAGTTGTTGTTAATAGTTAATAGTCTTAAAAAAGAGCTAAAAGATTCCAGGGGAGGTATCGGGGTTAGATAAGTTGTCGATTATTGGTAGGAAGGTGAATTCAGGGTGGTTGGAAGGATTGGGAGAGTTGAAAATGGTGTGGGCTATAATGATAGAAAAGCCCTTAGAATGAAGAACAGCTCCCAATTCGAACATCGGACTTATATGTCCTTGGAGTGGAGGTGGGACAAGCACCACATGAGGGCATTTTTGTAATCCTTGATTTTCCATCTGAGAGTATTTGTGTGATCCTTATTTAGTAACTAAATTGGCTGTCATATATATATATATATATATATATATATATATATATATACTCCCTCCGTTCCCTCCGTCCCATGATAAAAGTCATTATTACTATTTTGGGTAGTCTCATGTTAAATGTCCATTTTTCTTTAATAACCAAATTTTTATATATTTTTTTCTATTATATCCATAGCATTAAATATCTCATACTTTTCTTATTCTAATTCTCTTTCACCTACATTGAAAATAATTAATGACATTATTATGGATAATTTTGTCATTTCATTCTATTCTTAATATCGCATGAAAAGTTCATAGTAATTTATATCCTAGGATAGAGTATATATATATATATATATATATATATATATATATATATATATATATATATATATATCAGAAGCTGGCAGATATTTGCAGTTCTAAATCGTCTTAAGTGTGGTTCATGTATCTAGTCAAACGGGAAAACTTGCAGGTCAAGAAGTCAATAGGAATGCGCGTTGGATTTTGGTTGTGTATTAAATTAAGTGGAGAAACTTGGAGGTCAAGAACGAAAGACTGGATTATGACATTTTTGTTTTACTGATTTTTTTAGTCGGAATGTTTGACCAGTTTGTGGACAAGATTTTATTTTATTTTGTAATTTGCTTTTGGTTATTGTGGGGTGGTTAGTATGAAATTAAATTTTGTCAATTGATTAAAAAGGTATCGACATATAGGCCGGAAGATGATCTTTCTCTGCGTATTAGCACTGTATTGATCAATTGATTAACTTACCATAAAGTTAACTTTATGATAACCGCATCCGGCTCTTGTTTGGGGCCTCAAGTATCATTATTTTTTATTTATTATCTTTCATTAGATATGACCCTTTTTAGCAAGGTTTTCGAGCTCGAATTGGTCATCGAAAAAGGTACCGGGTAGATGAATTATTAGTTCAACTAGTGATCGAACCGTTATTGACCAAGTGACATTATTAATATGTAATAAATAATAAATAATTAATTATATTAATTATTATATATTATATATAATATTTAGTAAATATGTAAAATTAATCAATTTATCTACAAAAAAAACTAAACATATTTTTACAATGTTTACTTTATACAATTCAAATAAATACTAAATCTATATGAAAATAAAGATATTAAATCATGATCATAACTCAAAACTCAAGACTCAAGAGTGATAAAATCAAAAACAAATGAACATAAACATCTTTGGGATACATTCAATCAAATTCAAAGGCTTAAACTAAAAAAAGATTATGTTTTGTAGGGAACCGGTAAAACCGGTGAACTAGTTACCAGTTCACTACGACGACTGATTCAATCATCGGGTGATAAGGTCTGACCGAATTTTGGTCTAAACCAGATCTGTAAGACCCCAACTTTTTATGAATAAAAATTTTAATTTCTCTAAATATTATTTTGAATAATAAGGTGTCGATTTGATATAATGTTATAGTTGTGGGTAAAATTTACAAATTTTGTAAAGTAAGCAAGTTGTCATAAAATATTCGTTTGGTCGGAGAATATTAGTTTTATCAGGGAATATCTGTACGATGGCACAATCCTTGGTGGACCCCACAATGGTATTATTATCGAATTTAGAAAGTAACAGAAATAACTTTTTTATAAAAATAACGACAAAACTTTTACCGTTAATTGTTGAAATACCCGGTGATAAAAGTACAGTAATACGCGTGGTTGCACAGTAGCACACAATATTGTACAATATCTTTAATTATTGATGCTTACTTAAGAAGTCACTCAGTTTTGTTCAATTATTGCAACAGTTGTTGATGCATAATATCTCATATTATTGATTCAATTATTGTCATAGTATCATCTGCACAATATTTTATATTATTAAATCAATAAATGAGATGACATCGTTATTCATATTATTATTTGTATTATTGACAATGTCCAGAAAGTTCTGTCGAGGAAAGGGGTTAGGTCATCTAATTGTGCGCCAATAAGGAGAAGTCATTATCGAAAAGCCCCATATTTCCTAGGAATGATCCGGTTGTTAATATTGTGAGTTATAATATTAATGATGAAAAGTTGTTGAAAGATTACAAATGTGTTTAGTCAAGTGATTTGTGATAAATAAAAGGGGTTTGCCATGAAGTATTTATTATAAAATTTGACTTATTACATGGACCCCCACTTACTCGTTTTTCAAAATCGTCGGTAGAAAGTTATCTAAGTTTTTGTTTTATATTGCATAGTACTGCATAGTGTTTCATAGTACTGCATAGTGTTGCATAGTATTGCATAATGCTGCATATGAAATGAGAAAATTCGTCAAATTCCCGTGACTTCACCCGTGAAATTTTTCCTGTGCAGTCCGTTATTATTTTCTAAATAGTATCCTGCCATTCTCCTATAAATATGATGCTTAATTTAGAAAAATTCTTTTTCTATAATATTGAGCGTATTTTTTTTTAGCATAAGGATACTTTGAGTGTAAAAAACAGTGCAAGTTTTCTTCAAGAATATTCCCACTATATCGTCAGAATTACTCTCCTTTTAAGGTAAGGGGTATTATTTATTTCATATTCGTAAGAGATTATTTTTCGTATTCGTATGAAATATTAATTTCGTTCAATATTCGTAAGGAATATTATCTTCGTTCAATATTCGTAAGGGATATTATCTTCTTTCAATATTCGTAAGGAATATTATTTTCGTTCAATATTCGTAAGGGATATTATTTTCATTCAATATTCATAAGAAATAATATTTTCTTCCATACTCTGTAGTATGTAAGTAATATTATTTCATTTCATATTCCTAAATCTACACTTATTTTGATAAGTATTGCTCCTATACTCCTTGAAATTAGTAGAATATCCTTGAAATTTGAGCTTCATCTAGTATCGTTCACGGAAATATTTTTTTGAATTTTCTTGTTAAATTTTAAGCTTTTAATGCCAGAGTACTATTCATGGGTATTATTCATACATACGGCACTATTCATACATATGGTACTATTCACGGGGTATTATTCACAAAGTACTATTCACGGGGTACTAATCACTCAGGTACTATTCACCCGGGGGTATTATTCACGATAAAAATTGATTTCTTTTCTGTCCAAAATATTTTTGATACATGAATATTATTCTTGAATTTTACTCCACAAAGTAGTTATCATGTTGACAATTTGGACATTCTTGAACTCTGGATAAATTAAATTTTAAATCTTTAACATTTTTCCTTGCTCTCACTTGATTGATTTCTTATATCATTGTCATCATCCTCATGCTTAAATTGTGATGAAAGCCATCTTTGGCCCGTAGTGCATAGATGGACTATTGATTAGTATGATTATTACCATGAATTATGTATCGGTATAATCATGACCTGTAATGTTACAAATGATGTGATAAAAGTCCTCATTGGCCCGTAGTGCATTGATGGACAGTTATTTGGCATGATCATGACCACTGGTGATAATAACGAATATCATTGGCCCGTAGTGCATGGATAATTTGTGGATGTGATACTAACGAATATCCTTGGCCCGTAGTACATGGATAATTCGGTGATGTGGATTATTTATTGAAATGTATTATAGAGATAAAATATTGATGATGAACTTTTAAATCGTAGAAGATAGTAGACATCATGCTCTACTTGACTCTTCTAATGGATTGCTTGTTCCGCTGCAGTTAAACTTGTTGTCTATTGTATTCTATCAGTTTTTATACTGTTGAAGACTAAGGATAATTTATTCTACATTATCTTAGTCATAATATTCTTTACTGGGCTAGTTGAGCTCACTCTTTTCTTTCATTGTTCTCTTCAAGAAATGAGAATATATATAGCTGGGACTAGTCGGAGAATGGAGTGACGGTCCAAGATGGTTACTATAGTAGTCCTCACTATTCTATAAAATAGTGTGAAAATAATTGTAATGAAGACTTTATTTTAGTTTGGATATTGTCTACGAGACAATATTTATATTGAAACTTAGCTACTGTGTTGTCGTATTTTGCACGACAGTTGTATAAATTAAGTTTGTATTTAAATTGTGTAATATGTATTTGGCGACTCAGAATGGGTGGTGTATACCTATTTTGGGGGCGTCATAGGATCGAAGTGTGAACCGATTTTGATTTTTATCGGTCCGGTCGACGGTCCAATTCTAATAACCTTGCGTTTTAGTTTTTAGTGTTTCGTCCCCAAGTCATCTCATATTTTTTGAAAGGAAACTTCCTTATGTGCCGGTATCTAAGTTAATGTTGAATTTGTGGGAAACTTATGAGATGATTCTATTTAAATTAGGAATATTTTTTACTTTGATATGTTTATTTTTCGAAATTGAAAAAAAATTAGAATTCTGAAACATATTGAAATTGGGAGATTCCCGTGTACGACCATGTTAAAAAGGAATATGGATTCCTTCATTTACTGAATCTAATTTGGATTTGGAGTATACCATATATATGAGATTTATGAGGCATGAAGGCATGCAGAAATTAAAAAAAAGCAGCATATAAGGAATCTAATTTGGAAGTCAGGTTTTCAATAGCAAGACCAAAAATGAATCGATTATAGCGACGGTTTTGTCCATCGCTATATTATAGAAAACCGTTGCTATAATCGGTTATATCTAACGCGAAGGTTCGAACCATCCCTATATTTCAAAAAACTGTCGCTATAGCTTGATTCGTCTTTGGTTCTTTTTTTGGTTTGTTAGAAAAAAATTCATTTATATATATATATATATATATATATATATATATATATATATAGAGAGAGAGAGAGAGAGCAAGGATCAAGAGCAATCCTTTTAACTAACATTCCTCCTTAAATAGCACTCCTTTATTAAAACTACGTCGTTTTGGAGTGACCACGGGTGGCATTTTTTTAAATAAAAGGAAAACAAGTGGGACCACTCTCTTTTAAGCCACTCCAAAACGACGTAGTTTTAATAAATGAGTGCTATTTAAGGAGGAATGTTATTTAAGAGGAATGCTCTTGATCTCTATATATATATATATATATATATATATATATATATATATGTGGGATATATGTATATACACAGCTGTGTAATACATAGTCACTTATGGCGATGGTTGTTTTGGGCTATAGCGAAGGCTCACCCGTCGCAACCGTCGCCATAGACCAGAATAGCTATAGCGACGGGTGAACCGTCACTATAGCCCAAAAAAACCGTCGTCATAGGGGACTGTGTACTACACAGTTGTGTATATATATTTTTTCATATATATATATATATATCATGTATTTGCATCTCCACCATTAATTACATAAATTAAGGGTTAAGATTTAAATCTCTAACTCTTCTTCCCCTAGTTCAACTAGCGGACACAATTTTAAAAAAATTAGGACAAGTATGCCCCCATATCAAGCCCCCAAATCCATTTTTATTTTTTAAAAACTCCGTCCGTTAGTTCAAGTAGCGTAATTTGAAAAGTGGAAAACCAAATTTGATACTAAAATCGTCAAAACCCACACGCGATTCCTTTGTCAAAAACCCAAAACCCTGTTACGATTTTGAAATCGTCAAAAACCATGTTGCGATTCCTATGTCAAAAACCCTAACTCTGTTGCGATTTCAAATTTAACACTGTGAAATCTTATCCGAAATCGTTCCCTAGTTCTTTGAAATCGAATTGGGCCCGTTCACAATTAGTGAAATCGAATTGGGGTTGTTCGCAAAAGTAGGTAATTGAAGCATTTTGAAGGCATATCGGCAACAAGTTTTGGAAATTCATAGGCTTTTGCCCAAAATTTGTGTTCCACATCAACGAAATCAACATTTATTCGGTAAGTTTTGTATATAATCAGTAAGTACCTCACATTTCCTCACACATAATTTTTCTTTTTGGATTTTTGTTGTTGAATCTTGCTTTTGATTTTTGTTTTTGTTGTCTTGTACGTACATTAATAATTAAATTGTCAGGTTATTTAGTTGACATATTAATCATAGGTAAAATGTGGATCTTTATTGTTGAATATTGGTTTAAGTATTGATGATAGTGTGGGTATATTGTGTGACAAACAAGAAGTGAAAAATTATATTGATTTGAGTTTGATATACATATTAAAAATGTGTCTATGAGTGTACATTTTCCAATCATCTATACACATAAATGGTATGCCAGTTAGCTATTTTCTAATAGGTTATAGTTGTTTTATGTTTGGTGGTGGTTGAGCGCTATCAACATTCCATCAAAGCTAAGATGAAGCAATATACTTATAAGTTTTATGTGATGCCCCCAAAATAAGTATACATCACCCATCTTGGGTCGCCAGATACAAGGTACTGAATACAAATACAAACTTAAATATACAACATGAACTGTGAGTTTTAATACAAATATTATCTTCTAGATAGTATTCAAACTCAAAATAAGTCCTCAATACATTTATTATCACATTATTTCACAGAATAGTGATGACTACTAATGCAACCATCTGGATCGTCAATCCATTCCCTGACTAGTCCCAGCTATATTCTCATTTCCTGAAGAGAACAGTGAAAGAAAGGGTGAGCTCAACTAACCCAGTAAGAAATATTATGACTAAGATAATGCAGAATAAATTATCATTAACCTTCAACAATGTTAAACTGATAGAATATAATAGACAACAAGTTTAATCTGCAATGAACAAGCAATCCATTAGAAGAGTCAAGTAGAGCATAAAATCTACTATCTTCTATGATTTAAAAAGTTTTTCATCAACTTTATCGCTGAGACTAAGCTTAATAAATAAAATCGAATCATCCCTGCTCCACGGCCAAGAATATTCATGTAATCATCAATGGTCATGACTATACCGAATAATCCCTGGTCATTATCATACCAACAACTGTCCACCAATGAACTACAGGTCAATGAGGACTTTTACCACATCATTCGTCACATTACGGTCATGATTATACTGAATATTCCCTGATCATAATCATACCAAGTCCATCTATGCACGTAAGCCAAAGATGACTTTCATCACAATATAAGCATGAGGATGATGACAATGACATAATAATTCAATAAAATAAGTTCAAGAATAAATTTTAAAGATTTATAAATTAATTTATCCAGGAACCAATAAAGTCCAAATTGTCAACATGATACTGCTTTGTAGAGTAAAATTCAAGAATGCTCAGAAGAATATTTCTATGAAAAGATACTGGATGAAGCGCAAATATCAAGGATATTCCACTAATTTCATGGAGTATAGAAGCCAAAGCTTTAACCAACTAAGTATAATAGAATATATGAAACTGCAAATGGATTTTCGCCGCCATGCGAAAATCCACATAAATGATGCATTATTCCAATGTAATAATAAAGAATGGAATAATGTAATAATTCATCAGCGCGTGCATAATCCGTGCATGCATAAAAGTTATTCCAATGTAATAATGAAGAATGGAATAACAATGTAATTCACCGGGCATGCGATAGATCGCATGCATAAAAGTTATTCCAATGAATAATAAAGAATGGAATAACAACAGAATTCACGTGCATGCGATAGATCAGGCAGATAAAAGTTATTCCAACCGAATAATAAAGAATGGAATAATAACCCTTACGAGTATTGAAAGAAAAAAGTCTCTTCATGAATACGAAAGAATAATACCCCTTACGAGTACAACAAATAATATCCCTTACCTTAGAAAACCTGAATAATTGGAGTAGTGAAGTAGCGAGTAATACTTTTCTTCTTTCTCTCTATAGTTTCTCTCTAGAGTTTCAAATTGAATTCGTAAGAAATAATGAAGGAATGAGCTTTATTTATAGGAGAATGGACCAATAGTAACTAATTCATGAACGGTTCAGATTGATTTACTTTTAAACGGACAGTCCATATTGATTTACTATTAAAGCTTAAAGCAATGGTCCATACTGATTTACTATTAAAACATTAAATCAGCGATCCATATTGATTTACTATTATAACTTTCCACCAGCGGTCCATATTGATTTACTATTATATCTTCAACCAACGATCCATATTGATTTACTATTATAACTTCAACCAACGGTCTAAAAAATTATCACATCTCCTCATGGAATAATATTGTATCCAAAAATGATTTGGACCGAAAAGAAATATATTTTTTGGGTGAGTAGTACCCCGTGAATAGTACTTCATAAATAGTACCCCATGAATAGTACTCCGACACAAAAAGTGTCTCAAATACCCGAGTGAACAATACTAGAGTGAATAGTAACTGGGTGAATAGTAACCCGTGAATAGTACTACGACATGAAAAATGTCCCAAATACCCGAGTGAACAATACTAGAGTGAATAGTAACTATTGGGTAAAATCTGGTTACGCACAACATGCAAGTATACGTGATCAACAAGTAATAAAGAGTAAGTAAAGTATCGTTCCCACGGAGAATTAACTAATAATGTTCACCAAGCATTAGCCCATAACCATCTTAGTCTTATTTAAACGAATGATATTATAGTTTATATTTAAACTACGAAATTAAATAAACCTAACTATTTCTAGAGTAAGACTAGATAATGAAGACCTGAGATTATAATTTTATTTATTGACTCATTCAAATCCATACATTTCATGTTAAGCCAAACTAATTGTACCAGTTTGTTAGTCGAGAATACGAAAGTAAAGTATAGCCATCTCTCAATGTACCATACCCATATCACGTATGATCCACAATTGATAGAACACACGTGAACACCACATTACCTAAACTACTATATGTCTATGTGATTTATAAATAATTAGGGTTTAAGCCCCAAATTCTCAATAGACTACGAATGATGCCTCGGTATATGTCTATCCTAAGCATGAATCATACATTCCATCACCATGTAGAACATACAAACACAAGCTATCAAAATCAAATCTAAACCCATACTCCGTCTTTCAAGTTCATATGGGCTATCACAGTAATTGATGGCCAATCAACTAAGCAAATAAGCATGAATCTTAATAGACAATCACATAACAATCAATAAGTTTAACAATGAAATATATTAGAAATAACTAATCCATAGAATCCATTGCAATCTCAGAATAGAAGTTAATTCATAATTGATTCAATTCTACCATCCACATATTGAATAAACATCACAAGATACAATTAGGAATCAAAGAGAGAATAAGAATAGAGAATGGTAGTGCAAATCTGTTCTCTTGCTCCAAGGTTGAATCTCCAATGCTTTCCAATCGCTTCAAGTCTTCAATCTAATCCACTCGAGAAATCACTACTCTAATCTACTATAATCTACTTATTCAAAGTTGAAGAAAGAAAACAATAATAGCTTCAGTCCCCAAGGGGTGGAATCCCCTTTACAACTGATATACGTCTAATATATATAAGCCCTAGTTGAACCCCCTTCTCAGTTACGCTTCAAATAAAATAAAGTCAGCAGCTTCAGTCAACGTCGCACGCGGGTGCACGCTTCCCCTTAGTAATTCTCATGGTACGCGATGCTGATGTGCATGCCCGTCGGTCCAAATGGGTGGTCATGCTGAGTAGCGTATCCTTTAGCATGTGTAGTCGCGTGGCCGCACGGCTTCTAAACTTTTAATCCTCAGGTTCTACCGCTGCTTCTTCCTTGTCATGTCGAGCTCGTGCCATTTCCTTCACTTTTACACCAATATGAGTTCTCAGTACGTGCAATGCAAAATATCATGAAATGTAACTTAAAACATACTAAAATATACTTGAGATGGGCATAGTTCTCGTAAATTGATATCCAATAAGTAGGTATAAAACCCACTTATCAAATACCCCCAAACTTGAACTATTGTTTGCCCTCAAGTAATGCAACGTAATGTAATCTACATGCTATGCAAGCTATGCTACTATGACAATGAATCCCAAGATTTCCAGCCATATTACGAATTCCAATAAGATATGCCTCAGAGAAATATCAAGATCCAAGAACAAAGCATCAAACTAAGCTAAAGGCATAATGATATACAATCATATAATCCTGACATGCTATAAAGATGTTGTGTGTGTGTGATGTGTTCACATATAAGCTTGAAAAAGGTGAGGATTTCACATGCTATACTGCTTAAGAAAGAAAACTGAGGTTCAAACCAAGAACTATGCATACAAATGAAACAACAACTACTCCAACACATCAGTACAAGCTACGGTTCAAAGAAAGGGTTTATTCGCTTTATTTTTACTCACAGGCGATTTTTGCGCTTCCTCATGTGTTTATTGATTTATATATATATATATATATATATATATATTTCCATGATTTGTGCAATGTCTCATTCCATTAGGCTAACAATTGCTACCCTTAGCGAGCTTTCAACTAACGACTCCTGCACCATTAAGACCTTTGGGGCGCTAGGTGTAGAGACAATCCCCCAAGCATTTTACTCAAGTAACAAAGGCCCCAAACAAGACTAGCCACGGTAATTATTTAATTTTATTATTATTATTATTATTATTATTATTATTTTTAAAGCAAGCATACCCATGTGTTCCCAAAAATTGAGTTTCAGTGTCTTCATAGTCATTACTCACTTCCTACACAATTCTATCATTAAAAACAACATTTTTCTCTCAGCAGACAAGCATGTTAATCTTAACCAACAAGCAAATAGGAACATTGTCGTGCTACCCAGTAACATCTAAACAACAGGCATAGATTACATCATGTATGAAATTATAACTAAGTTTAAGTTATCAACAGAGTTCAAAAATCTATCACATTTCTATTTCATCATTGGCCAAATTAGAATTCAACTAACTAAAAGCATGGGATTATGCAATGTTATGCAACTAAACACATACTAAGTAAACAAGACAAAAGAAAACTAAAAACAAAAAATTTCATGTAAAGTTTAACTACAGAGATACTAAAATATCCCTACTATGCAACTTAAACATGCAATCAAACTATATGCAACTAACTATATGCAACAACTACTCACTACAACCCAATACCCCCAAACTTAAAATAAACAATGCTCTCATTGTAATTAAAAGTGAAAGAATACTCCCCTAAGTGGCAATGTCATCTCTATTCTCCTCATCAAGATCTGATGGTATAAAAGTGAAACTGAGTGTGGGCTTCGAACTGTCCGAATGCTTGAGTCAGAAATTCTAAAATTTTAGCTTTTTTTTTTCTCTCGTGGATCGAGCTAGGCTATGCATGATCGCATGGTGTGTTTGTCTTTTGTAGTTGGTAGGCGGCCACGACCTCATACTCTAGCAGACTTGAGCTTTTTTATTTTTGACTTCTGTTTGATCCTGAATGCTTCTAGCAATTGGATTGAACCTGAGAGGAGAAACAATAAAACTATTATTAAGACTTACCACTATCTAGCATCTACGAAATAATGAAATGTAAATAAGAATTAAACAAGTAGGGAGAAAGATTGGATGGGGTGCCTCCCATCGAGCGCTCGGTTTATAGTCCATTAGCTGGACTCTTTTCTTGACACCGCTATCCAATTCCTCTACAATAAGCTAGGAACCCTCCATCCATTAGAACTGCAATGTGCGTAGGTAGGTTCCCCATCTTGCGTGTCTGTGAATTAAAACAACCTAGCATATTTCCTGTACATGATGCCCCCAGTTCTATTGTATAGCTAGGTGCTTCGTGCGTTGTATTTGTGAATAAATTTTCGCATTGAGGCATGAAAAATACAACAGACTTTTCCTCTTCTTTTATCTCTTCCTCAACCCACCATGGTGTAAAAGAGGTCTCTTTATCATCCTGATCTTTACTTTGAATGTGACTACCAAGAGGACATGGGTGTGCAAAGTTCACTGAATTTTTTAACTCGAACTGAAAAGGCACTTGGGGTATTATACAAGTAGATTCATGTTCTACATTATCCAATTCCCCAGTTGTCTCCTCAATGATAACTTCTTTGAGCTCATCCAGTGGCATGTACACTTCTGGTTCTCCATCAGTTTCATCATCCATGACATAACACCAATTATTTTGCGGGCGATTTCTCAAGGCTTCGAACATTTGATCCATATGATTCTGAAGATTCCGAATTGACCTCTCTTGCTCAATCATCTTCTCCTCAGTTGATGCTAAAAACTTGAACCACAAATCCTCCTGTCTTGAATTATCCTGTTCAGTTTCGAAATTCCTGTATTGAGGGCCATTCATTGAAGAGTTAATGAGTTGTTCCATCTGTTTGTTAAGATTTTGGCTTGCTAACTCCTGACTCATCATCATCTCTTCATGGTCTTCTATGCTCTTAGACATGAATTCCTTTAACTCTGAATTTTCTTCTTTTCGCAATGGAGGTGGATATGAGAAATCCAATGGATGTATTAGACTTGGGACACAATATGGGTCTTGATAGTTATAACTCCATTCATAATCTGGGTGATATCCCCAACCTTGATGATCATTGGGATAAACATTGTTGTTGAGGTAATCACCCCAAAACGTGCATTTTGTCCAACTTTGATGTCGTGACCGATAACTTCGGATGCTCGCCAACACAATATTCACATGTAATCGCTATCTCTCGAGTGCGTTGGGCTGCAAGTACATCCAACCTCTCCGAAAGTGTTGAAATTTGTGCTGACAATGTAGAAAATACATTGAGTCCCTCAATGCTTATGTCCCTTGCTTGAGTCACATTTGCATAAGGCCATTGATAAGCAAAGTCATCCATGGTACCTGAAAAGAGAGAAATATAAGAAGATAATTAAAAAAATGTTTAAATTAAGACCTATTTGATTGAAATTAATGTTGGAAAAAATTTATTAAGCTAATTCCCCGGCAGCGGCGCCAAAAACTTGTTGGGTAAAATCTAGTTACGCACAACACGCAAGTATACGTGGTCAACAAGTAATAAAGAGTAAGTAAAGTATCGTTCCCACGGAGAATTAACTAATAAAGTTCACTAAGCATTAGCCCACAACCATCTCAGTCTTATTTAAATGAATGATATTATAGTTTATATTTAAACTACGAAATTAAATAAACCTAACTATTTCTAGAGTAAGACTAGATAATGAAGACCTGAGATTACAATTTTATCTATTGACTCATTCAAATCCATACATTTAATGTTAAGCCAAACTAATTGTACCGGTTTGTTAGTCGAGAACACGAAAGTAAAGTATAGCCATCTCTCAATGTACTATACCCATATCATGTATGATCCACAGTTGATAGAACACACGTGAACACCACATTACCTAAACAACTATATGTCTATGTGATTTATAAATAATTAGGGTTTAAGCCCCAAATTCTCAATAGACTACGAATGATGCCTCGGTATATGTCTATCCTAAGCACAAATCGTACATTCCATCACCATGTAGAACATACAAACACAAGCTATCAAAATCAAATCTAAACCCATACTACGTCTTTCAAGTTTATATGGATTATCACAGTAATTGATGGCCAATCAACTAATCAAATAAACATGAATCTTAATAGACAATCCCATAACAATCAATAAGTTTAACAATGAAATATATTAGAAATAACTAATCCATAGAATCCATTGCAATCTCAGAATAGAAGTTAATTCATAATTGATTCAATTCTACCATCCACATATTGAATAAACATCACAAGATACAATTAGGAATCAAAGAGAGAATAAGAATAGAGAATGGTAGTGCAAATCGGTTCTCTTGCTCCAAGGTTGAATCTCCAATGCTTTCCAATCGCTTCAAGTCTTCAATCTAATCCACTCGAGAAATCACTACTCTAATCTACTCTAATCTACTTATTCAAAGTTGAAGAAAGAAAATAATTGTAGCTTCAGTCCCCAAGGGGTGGAATCCCCTTTACAATTGATATACGTCTAATATATATAAGCCCTAGTTGAACCACCTTCTCAGTTACGCTTCAAATAAAATAAAATCAAAACTCAATCAACGCTGCTGCAGCAAGCGCGCTCCCCTTAGTAATTCTCGCGCGGGCACGCGACTTGCAGTGTGCCCTATCTGGTCCAGCCGGGTGGTTGCGCGGGCGCGCATCCTTTAGCATGTGTAGCCGCGCGGCTTCTGAACTTTGAATCCTCAAGTTCTGCTACTGCTTCTTCCTTGTCATGCCAAGCTCGTGCCATTTCCTGTACTTTTACACCAATATGAGTTCTCAGTACGTGCAATGAAAAATATCATGAAATGTAACTAAAAACATACTGAAATGTACTTGAGATGGGCATAGTTCTCGTAAATTGATATCCAATAAGTAGGTATAAAACCCACTTATCACTAACCGGGTGAATAGTAACCCGTGAATAGTACTCCAACATGAAAAGTGCCCCGAATACCCGATTGGTCAATATAACCTCCAGACATCAATTATTATCGAAATAAATATCAATTTCTACTAACACTAATAATTCCCACACAATGGAACTATCAATTTCATCTTTAATTAACACTTAACTTATTCATCATTAATATTATAATTCACAATATTTAACAAACGTGTCGTTCCCAAGAAAGAGGAGCTTTCCGATAAGGATTTCTCCTTATTGGGCGCGCAATTAGGTGACCAAACCTCTCCTCGATGTAACTTCTAGACATTGTTAATATTGCAAATAATAATATGAATAACTTTGTCGTCTCAATTATTGATTTAATAATATAACATATTATGAGATGATATTGTGACAACAATTGAATCAATAATATGAGAGATATGATGCAAAGAATTACAAAGAGTAATAATTGAGTATAACCGAGTGACTTCTTACGTAAGCATCAATAATCAATACCGTGTGCTACTATGCAACCACACGTATTACTGTACTTTTACTACCGGATAGTTCAATAGTTTTGATAAGTACAATAAGCTCCATGTTAGACATCTGATAAGCTCGGCCGCAATCACGAGATGAAGTATAAAAGTTGGCGCGTCATAACGCGCGATCCTCGTAACAAAGATAGTAATGAAGGTTTCTAAGTACAAAGAGAAGAAAACCTAATTGATTTAAAAGTAAACATAACTTAAGGAAGGTAATGTAACATTGTTTAAACTTTGTTAAACCTTAAGGAATGTAATGTAAAGGTTGAGATAACCTAGTCGAATATAAATGGAAGGGTAATGATAAACTGGAACGAATAGTAACTGAATCTAATACACAATTAGATTGAAATGAAGGGTATGATATAGTCATATACATAATTGATTATATGTGACCTAATGTAAGGCATTATGTGATCATGTATTGTAGAGACTTGAACGACTTGAACATAAAGTTAATATACCGTAGCAGACGCTAAAGGCAAGTATTCTAACTCTTGTCTCAGTTCAATCTGAACAAGTTTTTGAGGTTCATGTATTCTTTCGCTTGAATTGAGTTATGATAAAGTTGAAGCCAATTCCTTTGGCTAGACTTGAGGTATTGATAATCTATTCATGTATTACCAAATGTTGCTATCTTTTGTCAACTACTTGTTATGGTTTTCAAAAGAAGACTGAAATATTAAACAAATGTTTTGTCATTTAAAAACGCGAGCACGTGAGGTTGTTAAATGCTTAAGCGTGCATACGTTTAATGGATGTAGTGTTGATCAACATAGAGTACAATAAATTTGATCACCTAGAAGTGCTCGTAAGTAATATCAAGCGACGGACTTGCTTTGGGTTGTCCTTTTCCAATAAAGAATGAATACTCGAGGTCTCTCGATTGGAGTGAATGTTTTACTAAAATCATTGTTATTGTAAAACATTTTGAAAGAAAAGATGAAGTGCTATTTTGAATTATCAATAGTACTTCATAACTATTGTTCGCTTATTGAAGATATACGATTTGTATGTGTCAAGCATGTTGTTATTAAATTGTTATACTTACTTTGAGCTAGTTATGCTCACTCTTGCTTGAACCATATGAATGCAGTTAAGACTGAACGTCCCGAAGGATCGAAAAAGGATAAGGGAAAAGCTAAGGCAAATTACTAAGCTGTCTTGTAATAGTATAGGTCTATTATTGTAATGTAACTGATATTATGACAAAGAACCTTTGTAATGGGTATAGAACCTGGAAAATGTAAAATATTACTTTAAATATATAGAAGTTATGTTCGTTCTTTGAGACTTTTCAATTGAATGAATGTATGAATGATGTACAGTATAGCACCATCTGTCGGGTTGGAAGAAGATACCCGGGTTTGGGGCGCCAAGTTGGTATCAAAGCCTAGGTTATAAAACTTAAGGGGAAAGTAGAACCTTAAGTCATAACCTTAAGAAAGAATAAAGAAGTAAAAGATGGAAATTAACCCTATAAAAATGCATTATATTATGTTATGTATTTCTATTATTTACTGACGTGTACTAATCAAACTATATTTTTTATTGTAGATGTCTAGAGAAAATTATATGCATAGAGATATACATGTAGTGAGCGAGGATTCAGTTAATTGGGTAGAGATACTATCAAATATGTATAGAGATATATCATTAGCCTTCAACAATGTTAAACTGATAGAATATAATAGATAATAAGTTTAACTGCAACGGAACAAGCAATCCATTAGAAGAGTCAAGTAAAGCATAAAATGTACTATCTTCTATGATTTAAAAAGTTTTTCATCAACTTTATCGCTGAGACTCAGCTTAATAAATAAAATCGAATCATCCTCGCTTCCACTACCAAGGATATTCATGTAATCATCAATGGTTATGACTATACCGAATAATCCCTGGTCATTATCATACCAACAACTGTGCACCAATGAACTATAGGCCAATGAGGACTTTTACCACATCATTCGTCACATTACGGTCATTATTATACCGAATAATCCCTGGTCATAATCATACCAAGTCCATCTATGCACGTAAGTCAAAGATGACTTTCATCACAATATAAGCATGAGGATGATGACAATGACATAATAATTCAATAAAACAAATTCAAGAATAAATTTTAAAGATTTATAGATTAATTTATCCATAAAGTCCAAATTGTCAACATGATACTGCTTTGTAGAGTAAAATTCAAGAATGCTCAGAAGAATATTTCCATGAAAAGATATCTTTGGATGAAGCTTAAATATCAAGGATATTCCACTAATTTCATGGAGTATAGAAGCAAAGATTTAACCAATCGAGTATAATAGAATATATGAAGCGCAAATGGATATTCGCCATGCAGTAATCCACGAGATGATAATTCTAATGTAATAATAAAGAATGGAATAACAGAAGAATTCACCAGGCGTGCATAATCCGCACAGACAGGTTATTCCAACAGAATAATAAAGAATGGAATAACAACAGAATTCACCAGGCATGCGATAGACCGCACAGACAGGTTATTCCAATAGGTCGTTCCCAGTAAAGAGGGGGTTTTTCGATAAGGATTTCTCCTTATTGGCGTGCAATTAGGTGACCAAACCTCTACTTGACAGAACTTCTAGACATTGTCAATATTGCAAATAATAATATGATTAACTTTTTCATCTCAATTATTGATTTAATAATATAACATATTATGCAGATGATATTGTGACAATAATTGAATCAATAATATGAGAGATATGATGCAGCAATTACTGTAGCAATAATTGAGTATAACTGAGTGACTTCTTACGTAAATATCAATAATCAATAGCGTGTGCTACTATGCAACCACACGTATTATTGTACTTTTACTACCGGGTAGTTCAACAGTTTTAACGGTAACACTTTCTCCGTTATTTTTATAAAAAGATAATTCTGTCATTTTCTAACTACGACAATACTTCTGTTGTGGGGTCCACCAATGATTGTGCTGTCGTACAGATATTCCCCGATAAAAAGTATATTCCCCGACCAAACGAATATTTTATAACAACTTGCATACTTAGCAAAATTTATAAATATTACCCACAACTATAACATTATATCAAATCCACACCATAATATTTAAAAAATATTTTGAGAAATTTAAATCTTTATTCATAAAATTCGGGGTCTCACAATCTCCCCTCCTTATGAAATTTCGCCCTCGAAATTTACGTACGTACCTGGTATGTTGAAGAGGTGAGGATACCTTGCTTAGATTCTAACTCTTGAGGTATAACCTTTGAGTGTATAATATGATCCTTCTTATCCAAGGTTTTAACACGTATCTCCTCATACGTTAAATCTTCTACTATCTCGTCTAGTTCTAATTTAATAATGTGGTTTGGGTCATCCACATATTTACGTAACATCGATACGTGAAAAATGTTATGAATACGCGATATACTTGGCGGTAAACGAGTCTATAGGCCAAAGTTCCTACTCGATCGAGGATTTCAAATAGACCAATAAAATCAAGGGTTGAGATTTCCTCTCTTCATCGAGTCTTGCTTCTAGAATAACGCCCTCTTGAACCTTCTTCTTCACATTCATCAGCTCCGGGTGTATAGCTTGAGCGGCTTTTAACTTTATTGATTAAATTCGATTCTACTCATATGTCTTTAACTCTATCTCCATCATTTGTAAGTTATACGAAATGGGTCTTTGTGTTAACAACATCACACTCGTAAACACATACGATCTTCTACTCAACGCGTCAGCTACCACGTTCGCTTTTCCCACCATTATATTGAATGGTACGATTGTAATCTTCAACAGCTCAAGCCAACATCTTTGGCACATTACACGTTCGTTTTGGGTGAAGAAAATATTTGATGGTTTTAGAAATGGGTTTTGTACTGGGGTCAGTACAAAACTCGATTTCACGTTTTAGGGGTAGGCTAAGAAGTCTTCAAAAATACGTCAAGAAATTTATTTACAATAGAAATATCATTCAAAACTGTGACTCTCATCCAAGACTTGGATAGCACATGAAATGAAGGTTTCTACTAACGAAGTTTCAACCAATAAGTCAAAGTCTAATTTCTCCGAAGTCAAATTTAAACGTTGAGCGCAAGCAAAAGAGATAAAAGAATGGGTAGAACCGGTATCTAATAAGGTATAAACTTCGCAAAAATTTATAATTAACTAACCCGTGCTAACTTCGTTCTGGTCACTCGCTTTTTGAGAAGTCACGAAAACGCTCTTCCTGAAACCACCGACTTTGTATTGTCCGTATCCGCCTTTGGTGCCATCGTCCCAGCTGGACTTGACTTTGGTGCACGACAAAATTGAGCTAAATGACCTTCTCTTCTTGAAATTTCCACTTCTATTATCTTGGCCATGATTTCCACCGAAGTGGTTACAATTCTTGGCATGATAATTTCCCCCACGATGGTTATCATTGTTCCGATGGCTGTTGCCATCGGTATGATTATTATCGTGTTATTGGTCGTTACCTTTTGGTTGAGCTAACTCAACGGTCCCATGTGCTTCATTGCTTATCTCAGCATTTTCTGATGCCATTTTCAAACACTGTCATAAAACAAGGGTTAATTAACATATCACATATAATCCCTATACTCTGACCGACCAATTAAATACCAAATGAACTTAGGTAGGTCATACTAGCGAAGGAATTCCTCGTCTCTCCGCTCCTAGTTTTTGTCTCACATCTCAGCCAGGGGTCATATCCCTAAGCTTTGATACCAACTGTGAAGCCCCCAAAATAGGTATACATCACCCATCTTGGGCCGCCAGATACAAGGTACTGAATACAAATACAAACTTAAATATACAACATGAACTGTGAGTTTTAATACAAATATTATCTTCTAGACAGTATTCAAACTCAAAATAAGTCCTCAATACATTTATTATCACACTATTTCACAGAATAGTGATGACTACTAATGCAACCATCTGGACTGTCAATCCATTCCTTGACTAGTCCGAGCTATATTCTCATTTTTTGAAGAGAACAGTGAAAGAAAAGGGTGAGCGCAACTAGCCCAGTAAGAAATATTATGACTAAGATAATGCAGAATAAATTATCATTAACCTTCAACAATGTTAAACTGATAGAATATAATAGACAACAAGTTTAACTACAGTGGAACAAGCAATCCATTAGAAGAGTCAAGTAGAGCATAAAATCTACTATCTTCTATGGTTTAAAAAGTTTTTCATCAACTTTATCGCTGAGACTCAGCTTAATAAATAAAATTGAATCATCACTGCTCCACGGCCAAGGATATTCATGTAATCATCAATGGTCATGACTATACCGAATAATCCCTGGTCATTATCATACCAACAACTGTCCACCAATGAACTACAGGCCAATGAGGACTTTTACCACATTATTCGTCACATTACGGTCATGATTATACCGAATAATCCCTGGTCATAATCATACCAAGTCCATCTATGCACGTAAGCCAGAGATGACTTTCATCATGATATAAGCATGAGGATGATGACAATGACATAATAATTCAATAAAACAAGTTCAAGAATAAATTTTAAAGATTTATAAATTAATTTATCCAGGAACCAATAAAGTCCAAATTGTCAATATGATACTGCTTTGTAGAGTAAAATTCAAGAATGCTCAGAAGAATATTTCCATGAAAAGATACTGGATGAACCACAAATATCAAGGATATTCCACTAATTTCATGGAGTATAGAAGCCAAAGCTTTAACCAACTGAGTATAATAGAATATATGAAACTACAAATGGATTTTCGCCGTCATGCGGTAATCAACGTAGACAGATTATTCCAACAGAATAATAAAGAATGGAATAACAGAAGAATTCACCAAAGCGTATGCGTAAATCGCATGCAGATGAGTTATTCCAAATGAATAATAAAGAATGGAATAACAATGTAATTCACGGGCATGCGATAGACGCTTATAGACAAAGTTATTCCAACGAATAATAAAGAATAGAACCGTGTCATCGCGTGAATCCGATGCATGGATATTCCAATGTAATAATAAAGAATGGAATAACAACAGAATTCACTAGTATGCGCGATAGATCTTACGCATACACGTTATTCCAACAAAATAATAAAAAATGGAATAACAACCCTTACGAGTATTGAAAGAAAATAACTCTCTTCATGAATACAAAAGAATAATACCCCTTACGAGTACAACAAATAATATCCCTTACCTTAGAAAAACTGAATACTGGAGTAGTGAAGTAGCAGAATACTTTTCTTCTTTCTCTCTATAGTTTCTCTCTCTAGAGTTTCAGTGAATTTGTAAGAAATAATGAAGGAATGCGCTTCTATTTATAAGAGAATGGACTGAATATTAACTAATTCATGAACGGTCCAGATTGATTTACTTTTAAACGGACGGTCCATATTAATTTACTATTAAAACTTTAAACCAGCGATCCATATTGATTTACTATTATAACTTTCCACCAGCGGTCCATATTGATTTACTATTATATCTTCAACCAACGATCAATATTGATTTACTATTATAACT
Organism: Panax ginseng; assembly: GCA_020205605.1. Lineage (NCBI taxonomy): Eukaryota > Viridiplantae > Streptophyta > Magnoliopsida > Apiales > Araliaceae > Panax > Panax ginseng. Next base: position 121,976,846 of record CM035136.1, read on the forward strand.
TCAACCAACGGTCTGAAAAATTATCACATCTCCTCATGGAATAATATTGTACCCAAAAATGATTTGGACCGAAAAAAATATATTTTTCGGGTGAATAGTATCCCGTGAATAGTACTTCGAGAATAGTACCCCGTGAATAGTACTCTAACACGAAAAATGTCCCAAATACCCGAGTGAACAATACTAGAGTGAATAGTAACCGGGTGAATAGTAACCCGTGAATAGTATTCTGACACGAAAAGTGTCCCAAATACCCGAGTGAACAATACTAGAGTGAATAGTAACATCGTGAATAGTACTCCGACATGAAAAGTACCCCGAATACCGATTGGTCAATATAACCTCCAGACATCAATTATTATCGAAATAAATATCGATTTCTACTAACACTAATAATTCCCACACAATGGAACTATCAATTTCATCTTTAATCAACACGAACTTATTCATCATTAATATTATAATTCATAATATTTAACAAACTGTGTCGTTCCCAAGAAAGAGGGGGCTTTCCGATAAGGATTTCTCCTTATTGCGCAATTGATTAGGTAACCAAACCCTCGATGTGAACTTCTAGACATTGTCAATATTGCAAATAATAATATGAATAACTTTGCCATCTCAATTATTGATTTAATAATATAACATATTATGCAGATGATACTGTGACAATAATTGAATCAATAATATGAGAGATATGATGCAGCAATTACTATAGCAATAATTAAGTATAACTAAGTGACTTCTTACGTAAGCATCAATAATCAATACTGAGTGTGCTACTATGCAACCACGCCAGACATCGTTGTACTTTTACTAATGGGTAGTTCAATAGTTTTAACGGTAACACTTTTGCCGTTATTTTTATAAAAAGATAATTCTGTCATTTTCTAACTACGACAATACTTTCGTTGTGGTGTCCACCAATGATTGTGATGTCGCATTTGATATTCCAGATAAAAAAGAATATTCCCCACCAAACTAATATTTTATAACAACTTGCATACTTAGCAAAATTTATAAATATTACCCACAACTATAACATTATATCAAATCCACACCATAATATTTAAAAAATATTTTGAGAAATTTAAATCTTTATTCATAAAATTCGGGGTCTCACATTTTATATGTGGTGTGTGTATCTTTTCCAAGGAGTAAACATATATGATGACTAGCCTTTAGCCAATGACTGTCATTCAAATTATACATATGTTCTATAAGCTAAGGTATGGACCTGGAAGAGGGCTTGAACTACAATATGTTGAAAATTTTTGTCAATGTTCAAAGACTCTTTGAAGGAGCTTTCTCATTGGTATAGGGTAACATGTCAGATAATTTCATGCCACATGTTAGATTGGTTGTGTGATTCCTTCACACCAAAGTAAAATTTTTTTATCTTATTTCTTATCGATAATTAGTACCAAGAATACGTGCTTGGACAGTGATATATTTGTTTATTATATTTGTCATTTTTCTCATATCCATTTTTGATGGGAATTTTTATAAATTATTTAATACTTGACATTGTGATGAATGTTTAGGAAACATATAGATATTAATCCCGAACCTGCTAATCCTATTGTGTTATGCGACTAAGAAAATCACGTATCGTTATACTTATGGAAAAATATTATAAGTTTATTAATGTATAACAACATTCATTATGTTAAACTTTTGTTAGAAACATGCATGTTGTGACGATTTATGTTTTTATGTTGTTGAACGTGTAGGATAGGGGTGTGTTAGAAATTTGTCAAATGTCTAAAAAATTAACTGAATAGAACTTGATTGAACAACAAGAATATCTGCTGGAACAATAAGGTTTTGGTATATTTTATCATCAAGCTATAGTGTCAAAGATTGATTCATCTCTTGTATCTGCTCTAGTTGAATGTTAGAGAAGTGAAACAAATACGTTTCACTTAAATTGTGGAGAGATTAGCATTTTTATAGAGGATATGGGATTTTTATTTGGGTTGCCCATATTAGGAAAACCTTTAACTTGCGGAGAATTAGAAAATCTCAAAAGCTATTTTATAAGGGATTTTGGGCAACAAGTTGTAGTAGATGAGTGGGAACAATGCTATAAAAGGGGGGGGGGGCATAAATTTTCCTTGGTTAAGGCATAAATATGGACAAGTAACTGGTGATGCTACTCCGGATGGTGTCGTAAAACATACTAAGGCATATCTGTTGTACTTGTGTGGCATTATTTTGTTTCCAACCAAGAGTAAAAATGTTGTTTATCCTAGATATTTACTGTTATTGGAAAGATTGGAAGTCGTAGTTACATATGCTTGGGGGCAGCATTTTTAGGGCATTTGTATAGGGGTTTGCATGATGCTACTCGCAAAACAACGAAAAAATTCACAGGTTGTGCAACCCTTCTTTTGATGTGGGCTCATGAAAGGTTCAACATTGGTCGTCCTACCCCTAGGCCTAACTCCCAGAAGCTGATACCTAGGGCATTATCCTGGGCATACTCCTCTTTTGATCCTAATTCAAAACATTATCAACGCCTTACAAATCCACATCACCATATTTTATTTTACCGAGAAGAGTTTGATAATATGTTGGAAATAGATGGGGTGTGGCTCCATATCAGTTATTTGAGAGACGTTTGTCTTGGGATTTTTTTGAGGCAAGGTTAGGTGGAGCCGCTCATATACCATTGATACCTGACAACATTATTGAGTTCCAAATGCCTCACAGATTTATGAGGCAATTTGGATATTTGCAGTCGTATCCATCTAATGCTGAAAATATGGTGGAATTGCGGAAGGAACATAAATTATTTGAGAGAATAAATTTTGAAAACCATAGGGCCAACTATATTCGATTGTGGGATGCATACATGGAGAGTTTAGAAGGACAAGTGTTGGAGGCTTTGCAACAGATGTCTACCGATGATTATATGACATGGTACAAAGAAGTTACTCGGAGACAGATACACCATTTGCGACCCTTTTGGTGTCAAGGGGAAGATTATGAGCCACGGGCATTCATTGACTAATATATGGCTGTAAACACTATAAGTTGTTCAATTTATAATATTTATTAATGTTTTTGTGTTTTAAACTGATTACCTTGTTTTATTAATATAATTTTTTTATTTAATTGTAGATTGAGAGTGCAAAAGCTATATTTGAAAAGTTGTTGTCAATTGGACATCCACCTGAGTTAAGAACCATGTATGAGATATGGTTCCATACATTATACCAACCATTCATGAATGACTATAGAGGGGTTCAAATCAATCCAAATCCAACGCAACCTCAAGTTTGGCAAATGGAGATTGATATGCCGGGATCCCAGCCTACGGTTCAAGAGACTCAGCCTAACATTGTCCCTTCTACTCGACATAGTAAGAAATTGTCAGTTAGAAGGAGAGAGGGAACAAAGCACACTCACTTTTTTAAGTACTTAAGGATAGAGAAAATCAATTGGCTAAATCAACATTTGTTTAGTCCAACTCATGACCCATCAGACATTTCTCATAGCCATCCAGAAGGTCTATACAAGTTTGAATTTAAAGATGTGAACTGTTTGAGACCCAATGGTTTGTTATGTGAACATGTCTTGGATGCATATTTGTTGTTGTTGCGAGACAGAGAAGCTAAAATGTGTAATGAAGGTATCCAAAGATGGGCTCGATTTTATTTCATGCCAACGTACTTTGCGTTGTTAGGTACCCAAAACTTACCAAGTGCCAAAAACATGCCAACCATACAAAAATTTCTAAGAAGTTACATCAATCCTACAGTTGGTGCCCCAGTAAATGAGCATGATTACATATTTGTTCCAGTCTTCAACGAAACCAATAGTCATTTTTTTCTTATTTATTTGGAGTGTCAACAAGTGGAAAGTAATTCTACTTACCCACTTTAAGATGACAAACCATTAATGTCATTGTCACAATTATACCAAAACTTCTTTGCGGTTGTCGTGAGTTTATTAATATATTTCTTATTTTTCATGTCATTACAGAGACATGTAATTCCTACTACTTCGGAATTATAAGTAATGGGTTTCTGGTTTATAGGTGGAGTTAATTCCTTTGCTGCTTCGTCAGGCAAATCCTACAACAAAGTGGCCAAAATTGAAGTCGAAAGTTGAAGTCTGTGTGAATAGACCGAGACAATGGAACGAAGATGATTGTGACATATATGTTGTAAAGTGCGTGAATTTCTTTTTGCACCGTATAAACATCAAGAAGGAACCGAGGTGGACTCTTAACGAGGCTTATAATTTTAGATTTAGAATAGCACATGAGCTTAGGATGTGCAAAGCTAGGGACATTCCTGAAAAATATATTTGTAACGAACAAACTTTAGATTCAAATTTAAATGAAAACTAGTGAATGTATATTTGACTAACTTTTGTAATACGTTGATTTAGTAACTCGGTTTCCAGTTTCAAAATGATTCTATCTTTTGTATTTATATTAATGTGGATGTCGTTCTAAGCACTGTGTATTTAAGTTTGTGTGTTTTGTATTGGTTTGTATTGTTGTGATTCATTTTGTGTTGTATTGATATGGTTCAGTTCAGTTGAGTTTAGTCTATAGTTTACTGAGAAATTTACTTCTTTGTTCCTGTTCAAATGCACATGCCAGAAGATGGGTATGAGAGCACAAGTTTGCTTTACAATCTAATCGACCCCTAATTGCGAATTTGGTTCGAATGCAAGATGGTCAACTCCTTTCACTTCTTCTAGTTAGTATGGATTTTTTTGTTTACCCATTTAATTCTTTTAGTCAATTATTTGTCAATTTGCATCCATCCGTCTTTGGTGTAAATATTCATCTTTATTGAATTAACTATTATCATGCTTTATAAATGTATATATGGTTTAATTTTACTAACTTACACTTTCAAATGGGGGCACTAATTTTGGGACAGGAAGTGTAGTTTACTATTTCTAAGTTGCTCATATTGTCATTTTGGTTGGTGGTTTGACCGGTGTCACTCTATTTAAGAGGGGTATCTTCCTCTTTCTTATATGGGTGTGATTATTTCCTTTCTTATTTGTCAACTCGATCCGTTTGTTTTATCAGGAACTTTCAAGAATACTAAATACTACTGGTTTCAAAATCCTAAAGTAATCATTTTTTATAATTAGCAAAAATTTAGAAATACTAACAAAAAAACACAGTGCAAGCATAATTTCTTTCCATGTTTCTTTCCTTAATTACTATCAAACCAAGCAGATTCCTGTGAAATTTGAGCTCAATTCATTGCTTATTTATGTAAGTCTGCTATTTAATCTGATAACACATTTTTCCTAACACTATTTTTTACTTACTGCAATTAAACTATGTGCGAGTGATGTTGATTTTGTGGGCTTCCTTGTCATTTTTAATTTGATTTTTTTGCTTATGTTGTCTTATTATCGGATGGTAATTGGGTGTAATAGGTGTTGTATCCACAACAGTGACCCCGATTGAAAATGAAATTCCTTTCAAGAAATTGAATGATGGAAATTTGTTAGTTACACCTCCTAAGGAATCTAAAGTTGTTGCTGGTTTTGATCTCAACAAAGATAAATCCTCGGTCAGTATTATCGTGATTGGAGCCTCAGGGGACCTTGCCAAGAAGAAGATATTTCCTGCACTTTTTGCAATTTATTACGAGGGTTGTCTACCTGAGGTTCTGGATTATAATTTTCTCTCTCTCTCTCTCTCTCTCTCTCTCTCTCTCTCTCTCTTCTTTGAGACAATTTCATTCTTGCATTTTGAGTTGGCTTGTTTTGTAACACATTCTTATTTGTGGATGCAGCACTTCACTATATTTGGTTATGCTCGGAGTAAGATGACCGACGCTGAACTTAGAGACATGGTTAGCAGGACCCTTACTTGTAGGATTGAAAAGAAGTGAACACAGTGTTAGACTTTGTCATATTCCAACCAAAGATTTTGATGATGACTTTCTTATTGTACTAAAATGTCTACTCATGCATTTACATGATATTAAAAGAATTCTTGAAGCTTGAAGAATTGCTTGAGTCATTAGGAAATAAATGTAAGATCCTAGCTTTAATTATTTCTCAATCAAGGCTCTAGGATTTGCATTGCATTGCATCATTAATTAATTGTGGAATAAATTAAAATGATTAATTAATTAAAGATTAATTATGAAAATATTTAATTAAGCTTTCAAAATTAATAAGGATGAAATATTAATTAAGTTATTCATTATGTTTTCCATGATTTATTAATTGATTGAACTTTCCTTAAAATTGATTAAGCAAATCAAATTTTCATATCTTCATAATCAATTATCATGGATCAATAATTGGAGTAATTTTTAAAAAGCTAATTTTGAAACATTCCCATAATTAAAGGAATTAATTTAAAAATAGATTTTGATTCTTTACATAAATCTATACCATATATCTTGGGATTGAGCTATTTATTAATTGATTGAGCTTTCTATAAAATTGATTAAGCAAATCAAATTTCGTATCTTTAGAATCAATTAGCAAGGATCTAAATAAATTGGGATTTTAAAATAAATATGAAAATATTTTTTAATATTGATACTTCCCATATTTGATGGAGTTGGTTAGTAAATGAGTTTTAAAAGATTCATTATCTTTCATATCTCTAACCAAGATTGTCTCCATAAATATTAGGATATGGGGTTTTCCATAATCATGGAAGAAATATATTAAATTGGGAATATACATATATGATATGATCATATCTTGAGTGGAGCATGAATTAAACTAATTAAGTAACATTGCTAAAATCATGCTAAAATCTAATTGATTCAATTGATTCTATATTAAAGATGTTAGTAACCGAAGCTTTCCATTATTTAAATCCTTCCTCAAATAAGCAATATGTTTCCATTATCTTTATTGGGAAAAATCAATTTGGAATAAGATTTGAATGTTATATTGCTTCCATAAATTTTGAGATATGAGTTTTCCAATATTAGGTTTTCCATAATTATGAAAATAATTTTGAATTGCATAAAAATAAATATGGAAGTGCTTAATTTATGGAACAATTTAATTGGGTATTTAAATTTAATAAGGAAATATTTTAAATGCTAATTTTTGAATCTGCCCAACCAATTAGGAAATTAATATCTTTTGGTATAACAGGATTACTAATTAAAGCTACCCATTATTTTGTTAAGTGATTAACCTTTCCATGATATCTAATTTGATAAGCCTACTTTAACGCAACATGTTTTCTTAAGTCACGTGATTAGCTCAATGAATGATGGTATGATATAAGTATATTAACAAAACAAAATCTTTAGTTATTCATATTATCCTATTTGGCGAAATTAATGTGGATATATATATTGGAATATTTAAATGGGCTTACCTTAATGGTAAATATTCGTGGAGCATGGAATACAAATTGGTTGAATTATATCAAAAGGCTAACGTCTTTATTGTAAGACTCATTAGTGGCTGGAATCAATTAGTGGGGTTGTCACAACAAATCCTATGTCTAATTGATTTGGTAGTCTATCATCTTTTAACAACCTTATCCCACTATAATATCTACTTATTCCATAATGGTTCTAACGGGAAAAAGATTGTAACAACTATGTTTTTCAAGGCCGATTCCTTAGATATTCCCAACGGGCATCAAAATGGCTAATCTATAAAAGGAGTCTGATTGCTTAGAAAAGAACCACCGAACAAGAAATTAGAATATACAACAAGCAGAATACTTAGAATACTATTCTGAAAATTTACTTTCTTCACATACAATTCACAAGGGTTTTCAAAGTTTCTAAATTGTGAAGAATCGCTACAAGGCTGTTGTGCATCAAGCTCTTAATTAATTTCAGCTCTTCTCTTTGCGCTTTAATTGGTGATATCTTTATCTTTTATATTGATCATTGCATTTTAGTTGAGCCTTGAATTGTTGATATAATTATTGCTCTGATCATAGTTTATTTTGTTGTCATATATTTAATCAATTCTCTAAACATGTGGTAGACTAATTTGTTAGTCTAAGGTTTCTAATTCAGGTTGAATTAGGGGTTTTGCAAGAAAGTTCAAGGAAGCATAGATGCTTAAGAGTGTATAGGTGCACGAAGAGCAAAGGTGCTCGGGAGCAAAGGTGCTAGGGGAGTATAAGTACTCAAAGGTTGTGAAACTTGTCTTGTAAAGGGGTTAATTGTAAACAAAGTTTATTAATAAAGAGAGTCTTCAATACTAGTTTGTATTGGACGTGGATTAGGCCACTAGAATAGAGGATAGGAAATTTGAACCACGTAAACATTCCTTGTGTTCATGTGATTGCTTATTGTGCTAAATTATCTCATCATTCAGCTATCTATCCAGCAGGCTGCATTCTATATCTATAAACTTACAAACCTAATTCAGCAAATTGGTTTCACACAATCACATTCTGAAAAAGGTTAATCCACGTATTTAATCATTGTGGAAAGTGTTACATAAATTCAATACAACATCTTTACATTTCCACATATAAAGATATAGAATCCAGCTTGCTGCATTGTATATCCAAAAGAATTTTTATTTAATCAAAAGTTTGACATCGTTTGTTCCCACACTTATTCAACCCCCCCCTTCTAAGTGTGCCTATTTAAATTTCATTTGGTATCAGAGCTTGGCTCTACTTATCTTGGTCTTAAAGGTGACTTGTAGGGAAAGATTCTAGCATGACACAACTTGGGAACATCATTCAAGAAGGTCAATCAACTGTTAGACCTCCACTACTTCATGGAGCTGAAAATTACAATTTCTGGAAGTTTCGAATGACGATATTTCTTAAAAGAGACCCTTGGGAATGGTGGGTCATGGAGAATGGTCCTGTTATTCCAAGAAAAAAAGATGGTACTCCAAAGACCTTAATGGAAATGGATTCAACCGAAACTCACATGATCTCCTATGATTCAAAAGCAATGAACACACTCCTTAGTGGATTGGTGCAATTCGAAAGTGACAAAGTTTCCTCATGCAACACGGCTAAGCAGATTTGGGATACTTTAAAAGTAAGCCATGAAGGTACATCGAAAGTAAGAGAAGTCAAGCTTAGTATGCTCATGCATGATTATGAAATGTTCAAGCTTGAGAAAGATGAAACTATCAACGAGGCACAAGCAAGGTTCCTAGTACTAATGAATTCCATGAAGCTTCTTGAAAAATCAATTCCACAAAGTGAGATTAACCATAAGTTACTTCGGGTTATGCCCAAGAGGTTTGCTTCTAAAGTTACAACTCTTCAAGATTCTCCTAATATTTCTTCTATGAATACATTAACTCTATTTGGTGAATTAGAAGAATTTAAACATCAATTAAAGAGATATGATGATGAGGAGGATACTCCTCGAAAGAAGGTTCTAGCTCTTATTGCAGGTGATGAAGAGGAGCTAGAGGACGATTCAGATGAGGAAATCACAAAACTTTCAAAAAGGCTCAAAGGGTTGTTACAAAGAAAGAATGCAATCACTTCAAACAAATTCAAGGGAAAACAAAATGAAGACACTTTCTTTGAATGCGGACGCCCGGGCCATTTCAAAAAGGATTGCTTCAAAATAACGAACAAAGGCAAACCAAGCTACAAGGATAACAAAAGGAATAAAGCATTTATTACTTGGAGTGATGATGAGTCCGAAGTGGAAGTTGATGCAAATGAAGAAATATCCCAAGTATGCTTCATGGGAGTTGGAAATGAATCAAGTGATGAATCGAGTGAGGTAACCATTTCTGATTATAATATCTTGAAACATGAAAATGAAAAACTAAGAGAAAAGAATGTATACTTAAAAGATTTAGTAAATAGTTTAATGAATGAAGTTGATATATTAGTTGATGAAAAGAAAGAAGTTAAACAAGATACATCATCACTAGAAGAAAATATTTTAATTACTAAAAATGATTTTTTAGAAAATCATAACAAATAAAAGGTTAATGATTTAAATAAAGAAGTTAAAAAATTAAATAAAGAAATAGCAATGAGAGATGTTTGTATTGATGCTTTTAATGATGACTCTCATATTAAAAATCCTTCAACGAATGAACTACAAAAAGAAATTGACTCACTAAAATTATCATTGGCTAAATTTGTCCAAGGGGAAGAAAATTTATCTGTTATGTTGGGTAAACAAAGACCTAGCTTTGAAAAACAAGGAATTGGCTATAATCCAACACATAAAAAGAGTGATATAAAAATTTTAAAATCTAGATCACATTTAAAATTAAATTATTGGTCTCCTTTCACTACTTGTAAAACATGTGACTTAAAGGGACATTTAGATTGTTCATCAAATAAAAGGAATATGAAAGTTAAAAGTGTGTGGATTAAGAAAAGTGATTTGTATGTGACTAACCCAAAAGGACCCAAAAAGATATGGGTACCAAAAGGATAAATTTTTTATATAGGTACATCTCAAAGCTAAAGGTCCTTCTTAAAATAAACAGATTGAGTAAGCCAAAGGAGAAAACTGAATTCGTCCGTAAGAAGAAACAGTAGACTGGATTCAACAAGCAGAATATAGCATTGTCTAATTTTCTATCCAGCCTACCAGATAAAGCAAAAACAAGAAGATCATGGAATCAATCCAAACAAGATGAATTAGAGGAGTAGCGGGACTAGACTCTATCCAAAGAAGTGAATACTTAAAATCGAGGAACATATCCAAACCAAATTGAAATGGATGAACAACAAGACCACAATTCTGAATCTACTGAAGAAGTAATACATGATATTCAACTTCCAAAATCACTATGCAGGAGGAGCTACAATAATTTGAAAGATGTCAAGTGTGGGAGTTAATCCCTTCCCCAAAAGATGTGTCCATTATTGGAACTAAATGGGTCTTCAAGAACAAGCTTGACGAGTACGGAACAATTACAAGAAACAAAGCGAGATTAGTAGCAAAAGGATACAACCAACAAGAAGGAATAGACTATGAAGAAATATTTCCCCAGTAGCCCGCTTGGAATCTATTCGTATACTACTAGCATTCGCTTGTTTTAGAAAGTTCAAGCTACACCAAATGGACGTCAAAAGCGTCTTCCTCAACGGGTACATAAATGAAGAAGTATATGTAAAACAGCCACCTGGATTTGAGCATGACAAGTTCCCACATTACATATACAAACTCAAGAAGGCACTCTATGGACTCAAACAAGCCCCAAGGGCTTGGTACGAAAGATTTAGTAAGTACGAAAGATTTTGAATATTATATTGCTTCCATAAATTTTGAGATATGAGTTTTCCATTATTAGGTTTTCCATAATTATGGAAATAATTTTGAATTGCATAAAAATAAATATGGAAGTGCTTAATTTATGGAACAATTTAATTGGGTATTTAAATTTAATAAGGAAATATTTTAAATGCTAATTTTTGAATCTGCCCAACCAATTAGGAAATTAATATCTTTTGGTATAACAGAATTACTAATTAAAGCTACCCATTATTTTGTTAAGTGATTAACCTTTCTATGATATCTAATTTGATAAGCCTACTTTAAAGCAACATGTTTTCTTAAGTCACGTGATTAGCTCAATGAATGATGGTATGATATAAGTATATTAACAAAACAAAATCTTTAGTTATTCATATTATCCTATTTGGAGAAAATAATGTGGATATATATATATATATATATATATATATATATATATATATATTGGAATATTTAAATGGGCTTACCTTAATGGTAAATATTCGTGGAGCATGGAATACAAATTGGTTGAATTATATCAAAAGGCTAACGTCTTTATTGTAAGACTCATTAGTGGCTGGAATCAATTAGTTGGGTTGTCACAAAAAATCCTATGTCTAATTGATTTGGTAGTCTATCATCTTTTAACAGCCTTATCCCAATATAATATCAACTTATTCCATAATGGTTCTAACGGGAAAAAGATTGTAACAACTATGTTTTTCAAGGCCGATTCCTTAGATATTCCCAACGGGCATCAAAATGGCTAATCTATAAAAGGAGTCTGATTGCTTAGAAAGAACCACCGAACAAGAAATTAGAATATACAACAAGCAGAATACTTAGAATACTATTCTGAAAATTTACTTTCTTCACATACAATTCACAAGGGTTTTCAAAGTTTCTAAATTGTGAAGAATCGCTACAAGGTTGTTGTGCATCAAGCTCTTAATTAATTTCAGCTCTTCTCTTTGCGCTTTAATTGGTGATATCTTTATCTTTCATATTGATCATTGCATTTTAGTTGAGCCTTGAATTGTTGATATAATTATTGCTCTGATCATAGTTTATTTTGTTGTCATATATTTAATCAATTCTCTAAACATGTGGTAGACTAATTTGTTAGTCTAAGATTTCTAATTCGGGTTGAATTAGGGGTTTTGCAAGAAAGTTCAAGGAAGCATAGATGCTTAAGAGTGCATAGGTGCACGAGGAGCAAAGGTGCTCGGGAGCAAAGGTGCTAGGGGAGTATAAGTACTCAAAGGTTGTGAAACTTGTCTTGTAAAGGGGTTAATTGTAAACAAAGTTTATTAATAAAGAGAGTCTTCAATACTAGTTTGTATTGGACGTGGATTAGGCCACTAGAATAGAGGATAGGGGCTGAACCACGTAAACATTCCTTGTGTTCATGTGATTGCTTATTGTGCTAAATTATCTCATCATTCAGCTATCTATCCAGCAGGCTGCATTCTATATCTATAAACTTACAAACCTAATTCAGCAAATTGGTTTCACACAATCACATTCTGAAAAAGGTTAAGTCACGTATTTAATCATTGTGGAAAGTGTTACATAAATTCAATACAACATCTTTACATTTCCACATATAAAGATATAGAATCCAGCTTGCTGGATTGTATATCCAAAAGAATTTTTATTTAATCAAAAGTTTGACATCGTTTGTTCCCACACTTATTCAACCCCCCCTTCTAAGTGTGCCTATTTAAATTTCATACAGCACTAATCTTCTGATCATGATTTGATATTCTATTTTTAATAATTATAGTTTCTCCATAGAACATCTTTCTAACTTTGGTTTTACTTGTCTTGCCAATTCTGGTTCACACATTGGAATTAAATAATGTTTTTAGTGCATAAAAGTTTGCTAGTTGATCAAGGCGCATGGATTATATATGTTTTTGTTTGATTTTCAAGGAGAACTGTAGTTAGAAGATGGAACAGTTCCTAAAAAGATGCTTCTATCATTCTGGTCAATATGATTCGCATGCAAATTTTGCAGAGCTTGACAAAAAACTGAAGGAACATGAGGTAATGATGCTTGTGGTTTAGATATAATAAGCTCGAAAGTATTATGGTTTATGGAAGATTTTAGGTCAAATTAACTGGTAAAATTAGGATGTTTAAATGAGGAGCAAGAAACTGCTCCTCAAACACAAAAAACCTACCAATGGTTGCTCATGTAGTTCCTAATGATAAAAAGTTGTACATTGTGGATGCAAATTGTCGACGTCGAGATTTTTATTTGTCCATTTCTGTTCTTATCTTTTGGTGTTCTCATTTTAGGTGAGATTTGTTTGAAAAAACAAGTTTGAAAAGGTCCGACATGTATATGTCGACGATTTGACTGTTAGAGTCGTCATTTGGTATTTTTAAATGGTTGCACCAACTCAACCGAGAAAAGATTTTCACAAAGACCTAGTGTTTGACACTGTTTAACTGGTCTGAGAAATCAAGATTCATTAGGGTCCGGCGGCTTGATTAAGCAAAGGGAAGGTGTTAGGCACCCCCGACTTCCATGATAACACGGTTACCGCCACTTTTCATTAACTTTTATATGTGTGTGTGTGTGTTAGGTCTATGTGCAGTTGTTTGGAAGTAGTATTATGCCTCTTTTGCACCTATATACAAAGGGTTTGACTTTTGTATAAAAGTTCAATTTTAACAAGATATAGCAGTGAGGTTTTGGAAAATAAGTTTTCAAACCCTTATGCTCAATAGTAATTGAGGCCTTTGATACTTCCATTTTATTATGTGTTCGGCTTGATTGCTTTTATTTTCGAGATGCGAGGCATCTTCGAGAAAATAAGATACATAGCAGTGCGGAACTCCTTGTGGGCATGAGAGTCATCTAAAGATATCCATACACCGTAGATAATTTACAAGCTAGTTGCACCTGTAAAATGTCCATCACGGGAACCAAATCTAGATTCAGAGGCTGAATCTGTGATCACATGATTCCTAGGCTCACATGAAAGAGTGATGTGTACAAAAGCTAGAAAAAGAACTAGATTTAAATAAATCTAAACCATTCTAGCTTCAACGGTTCCAATTTAGTCACTTTGAACCGTTTAAAGTTAGAAATAGCCAGATTTAGGCAAATCTAGCCCACAGGCTGAAAGATTAAATATCTATATTATGAAAGCAGTTAAAGCAGATATTTATATAAAAGCAGTATATATATATATATATATATATTTACATTTCAAAGTCCTGCTTGGAGTTTACTTCGTGGCAGTTGATCGTCCATATATATATAGTGTACGGTTCCAGTCCGGACGCCCAGATTTTAGTTCCGTTCGGACTATTTTTTTTTTGCTTTTTTTTTAAAACAACAAAAAAAATAAATAATATTTATGGAATTGAAATTTTTTCATAATCTGATGTTTTGGGTGTGATTTGGAGTGCGTATAACAAAACATGTTTTATGCGATCATGCGTGATCGTATATATATTTTTAGTATAGGTATCCAAATCACATAAAATATTGTATTATGAAAAAATTTCAACTCCATAAAATACTTTTTTTTTTAGTTGTTTAAAAAAAAGAGCAAAAAAAATAAATAAATTTTGGGGTCCAGTATTTTACTCCATGCAGATTTGGATCCCTCAGATACATATACATATATATATATATATATATATATATATATATATATATATATATATATATATATAAGTAATAAAAAGCCACGGATCGACGATCCGGGCATACCCACACAACGCGACTCTCAATGTTAGTGTGTGTGTGTGTGTGTGTATATATATATATATATAAAGCTTAAAGATTTGAAAAATCTTACAGTGGGCTACCAAGAAGACTTCAGATAGCTTTTGACGTATGAAAACTCGGTTTCCACCGATTAAATTTTAGTATGTTACAAAACACGAGCTCACAAGTGTTTAGAAAGAAGAATCACTCAGTTTAGAGCACTCTAGCAGGGGTTATAGAGCGGGGTTTGGCACCAGACTCTTTTGATGGATAGATGCGCAGACAAATACACGTACAAGGCTGGGAGATGCTCACTGATGATCCAGACCCAACGATAGTTAACGTGGTGAAAGAATTCTATGCGAATGATGAGGATAGGGCTCCATACAGGTCATTTATGCGGGGTAAATACGTGTCGTTCAGTCCAGAGGCCCCTACCACATGCCAATATACTAATTTACGCGATAGCAGTCCCGATTATGATCAAATTTTGGCTGAGATAACTAAGCCCGGCACTACTTGGGTTAAAGGAAGGAAGGGTGGCACTATTTTTCTCAGCAAGGATTTAAGCCGCTATAGCAAGTTTTCGATGTATGGGGGATGGACTTCATGGAACCTTTTCCTCCTTCATTCAACAACCTGTACATCTTGCTAGATATGGACTACGTGTCAAAGTGGGTTGACGCCATAGCACTCCCTACAAATGATGCCAAGGTGGTTCTAAAGTTTCTACGGAAGAATATCTTTACGAGGTTTGGCACGCCAAGAGCAATTATAAGTGACGAGGGAAGTCACTTCTGTAATAGGTCATTTACAGCTCTTTTGGCGAAGTATGGGGTCAATCATAGAGTAGCTACAACATACCACCCCCAAACGAGTGGTCAAGCTGAGGTTTCCAATAGAGAGGTAAGGAAAATTTAGAGAAGGTAGTGAATCCGAGCAGAAAAGATTGGTCTCTAAAGTTGGATGACGCACTATGGGCTTACAGGACAGGATACATGTGACGCCCCCAAAATTAGGTATATATCACCCATCTTGAGTCGACAGATACATGGTACAGAATTCAAATACAACTTATTAATACAACTGTCGTGTACAATACGACAAAACATAAACTGTGAGTTTGAATACAAATATTGTCTACTAGAGAGTATAAAAACTCAAAAGGAGTCCTCATTACAATTATTATCACACTATTTCACAGAATAGTGAGGACTACTAATGCAAACATCTAGGACCATCACTCTGTTCCCCGACTAGTCCCAGCTACGTTCTCATTTCCTGAAGAAACGAAGTAAAAAGAAAAGGTGAGCTCAACTAGCCCGAGAAGAAATATTATGACTAAGATAATGCGAGAATAATTTATCGTTAGCCTTCAACAAAGATGTTAAACCGATAAAATATAATAACTATCAAGTTTAACTGCAGTGGAACAAGCAATCCATTAGAAGAGTCAAGTAGGGAATAAAATCTACTATCTTCTATGATTTAAAAGGTTTTTCATCACTTTTATCGCTGGGACTCAAACAATAAATAATCCACATCATCGAATCACCCTTACGCACTATGGCCAAGGATATTCTTTAAGTATCACGACCACGAATTATCCATGCACTACTGACTTAAAGATAATCATGTTTTCATCAATGGTCCTGATCATGCCATAAAACAATTCATCTTTGCACTACGGCCAAAGAGAATCCATAGCCATAATCATACCAAAAACTGTCCATCAATGCACTACGGGCCAATGAGGACTTTTTCCACATCATTTGTAACATTACGATTATGATTATACTGAATAATCCCTGGTCATAATCATACCAAGTCCATCTATGCACTACAGGCCACAGATGACTTTCAACATAATATAAGCATGAGGATGATGACAATGATATAAGAATTCAATAAAAACAAGTTCAAGAATTAATTTATCCAGGAACTAATAACGTCCACATTGTCAACATGATACTTCTTTGTAGAGTAAAATTCAAGAATGCTCAGAAGAATATTTCTATGAAAAGATACTGGATGAATCGCAAATATCAAGGATATTCCACTAATTTCATGGAGTATAGAAGTCAAAGTTTTAACCAACTGAGTATAATAAAGAATGGAATAACAAAAGAAATTACCATGCATGCGATAGAATCGACAGCAAAAGTTATTCCAATGAATAATAAATAACAGAACTAGGTCGGACGTAAAACGCGCATGCACGTGATATTCTAAAGCGAATAATAAAGAATGGAACCAGTCCCAGCGAACGCATGCATGGATATTACGACGAGAATAATAAATAATGGAACCGGTCCCAGTGTAAACGCATACGGACATGATATTCTAACAAAATAATGAATAATGAAATCACGTAAGAATTTCACCAAGTATAGGGTAGCAGCGTATCTGAGTTATTCCAATGAAATAATAAATAATGGAATAATGAAGTTCTCTTCATGAATACAAAAGAAATAATACCCCTTAACGTAAAAGAAACTGAATATAAGAGTAGGGAAGTATAGAATAATACTTTTCTATAGTTTCTCTATAATTTCTCTCTCTAGAGTTTCTGTGAATTCGTAAGAAATAATGAAGGAATGAGCTTCTATTTGTAGGAAAATGGACTGAATAGTAACTAATTCATGAACGGTCCAGATTGATTTACTTTTAAACGGACGGTCCATATTGGTTTATTATTAAAACTTAAAGCAACGGTCCATACTGATTTACTATTAAAACTTCAACCAACGGTCTGAAAAATTAGCACATCTCCTCATGGAATAATATTGTACCCAAAAATAATTTGGACTGAAAAGAAATATATTTTACGGGTGATCAATAGTACCCCGTGAATAGTAACTCGTGAATAGTAACTCATGAATAGTAACTTGTGAATAGTAACTCGTGAATAGTAACTTATGAATAGTAACTCGTGAATAGTAACTCATGAATAGTAACTCATGAATAGTAACTCGTGAATAGTACTCCGACACGAAAAGTGTCCCGAATACCCGATCGAACAATATAACCTCCAGACATCAATTATTATCGAAACAAATGTCGATTTCCACTAACACAAATAATTCCAACACAATGGTACTATAAAATTCATCTTTAATCAACATGAACTTATTCATCATTAATATTATAATTCACAATATTTAACAACCGTGTCGCTCCTCAGAAAGAGGGGCTTTTCAGATAAGGATTTCTCCTTATTGGCGCGCAATTAGGTGACCAAACCTCTCCTTGACAGAACTTCTAGACATTGTCAATATTGTAAATAATAATATGAATAACTTTGCCGTCTCAATCATTGATTTAGTAATATATCATATTATGCAGATGATATTGTAACAATAATTGAATCAATAATATGAGAAATATGATGCAGCAATTACTGTAGCAATAATTGAGTATAACTGAGTGACTTCTCATGTAAGCATCAATAATCAATACCATGTGCATCTTTGTGCAACTACGCCAGACATCTTGTATTTTTAACACTTAGGGTGTTTCAACAGATAAACAGTAAAACTTCATAGATTATTTTCATAAAGTATTTTTGTTATTTTCTCAATCTGACAAAAATTCCGTTGTGGGGTCCACCAATCATTGTACCGACGTACGGATATTCCCCGAAAAAAAGATTATTCCCTAACCAATCGAATATTATATAACCACTTGCTTACTTTGGAAAATTTGTAAATATTATCCACAACTATAACATTACATCAAATCAACACCATAATATTAAAAAATTATTTCGAGAAAATTAAAACTTTATTCATAAAATCTGGGGTCTCACAATCTCCCCTCCTTATGAAATTTTGCCCTCAAAATTTACATATGTACCTGGTATACCGAACAAGTGAGGATACCTTGACTTCACTTCAAATTCTAACTCTTGAGGTATAACCTTTGAGCGTCGAATATGATCCTTCTTATCCAAGATGTTAACACGTATCTCCTCATACGTTAAATCTTCTGCTATCTCGTCCTAGTTCTAATTAATAATGTGGTTCGGGTCGTCCACATATTTATGTAACATCGATACGTTAAAAATGTTATGAACACGCGACATACTTGGCGGTAAAACGAGTCTATAAGCCACAGTTCCTACTTGATCGAGGATTTAAAATCCGCTATCTCTCTCTTCATATTGTTCCACCAAAATGTATGTCAAAGAACACGATACATTTTGGTACTCCCAGGATGGATTGTAAATGGTGTGTTGTGCGCCTCCATCATGATTTTATACTTCAAGTAAGAATTGTTAGGAACACAAAGTCTATAGTTGACTCGGAGTATTCCTTCTTCATCAATTCTTGCTTCTGGAATAGCACCTTCTTGCACTTTCTTCTTCATACGCATCAACTCTAGGTCTGAAGCTTGAGAAGCTTTAACTTTATGGATTAAACTCGGTTCAACTCGTATATTCGCCATCATCACATGGGTCCCTGGAGTCTTTAACTCTATCTCCATCCTTTACAAGTCATACAAGATGGGCCTTTGCGTTGACAATATCTCACTCGTACCCGCATATGATCTTCTACTCAATGTGTCAGCTACCACGTTCGCTTTTTCAGGATGGTATTGAATGGTATGATCATCATCTTTCAACAGTTCAAGCCAACGTCATTGCCGCATGTTGAGTTCCTTTTGAGTGAAGAAATATTTGAGGCTTTTATGATCTGTAAAGATCTCCACTTTCTCCCCATACAAATAATGCCTCTAAATTTTAAGTGCGAAGACAATAGTTGTCAACTCTAGATCATGAGTAGGATAATTCCTCTCATATTCTTTGAGTTGTCGAGAGGCATATGCTATGACTTTCCTATATTGCATGAGAACACATCCTAACCTTTTGCCTAAAGCATCACTGTAGATGACAAATCCCTCCGAGCCAGATGGTATTGTCAGAACATTTGATGAAATGAGTTTCCTTTTGAGTTCTTGAAAACTCTTCTCACATTCCTCGCTCCAACCGAATTTAATATCTTTCCGAGTCAGCTGAGTTAATGGAGTTGTGATTCAAGAAATCCCTTCTACGAATCTCCGATAATAACCAGCTAAGCCGAGAAAGCTACGTACCTCGGTCACTGACTTAGGTTGTTCACATCTTTGAATTGCTTCAATCTTTGTCGTGTCAACAGATATTCCATGATTTGATATCACGTGCCCAAGGAATGCTACTTCCTCAAGTCAGAACTCGTATTTCTTCAACTTGGCTTATAACTTGTTTTCACGAAGCTTTTGGAGTATCTGTGACAACTCGAATTTTTATAAGTTATTAAAATAGGAATTTAATAATTAAAATTCTTATTATGGGATGTTTTAAGTTTAAGTATGTATATATACGTGCTATATATTTTTAAATATGCGTGCTATATATTTTGAAATATGTGATCTGGTGTGAAGAGATATATATATATTCATTTATTGAGAAAGTGAGGTTTAATAGTTAAGTTAACTATTAAAGAAATTAAATGAATTTGGTAATTATTTTAAATATTTATTGAATTAAATAAATATTTTTAAATAATTGAATTATTGAGAAAAATAAATAATTGATGAATGGTGGTGAATTAATTTAGTAACTAAATTGATTAGTGTAAGTTAAATTGAGTAATGATAATTTTATTTGAAGGATTTAATTAAATTAAATCAAGTGTTTAATATTAAAGAAAATAAATAAATTAAATAAAGTGATGTTTCTAATTTATTAATTAAATTAGATATATAATTATTTATTAATTATAAGTATAACGATAATAAGGTTTTTCTTATTATTATAAGTTGTTAAGCTAAAGTTATTTAATTAACTAGAGTGTGACACAAAGTAACTATATAATATAATACTATTAAAATAATCTAGTTTGGGGGATAGGGGTAGCCAAACAAGGCCTTGTGGCCTTTGGTATACTGTAACTTACACCTATTGGTTTTGCTAACTGATATTCACGATTATCAGTTGGCTTATGTTTATTTTCACGTATTCTTCTATAGCCTTAGAGCAGAGTTTAGAAAAGAGAGCTTGGAAGCAAGAGAGAGTTCTCTGTGATTTTCAAGAGGAATGAGGGAAATTTCTAAACCTAATCATCATCATCTTGTTGCTAGCAAATAATCAAAGGAACAAGGTATAATTTATTCTAGTGTAAACCCTTGTTTTTGAAATTTTATTGCTAATTCATGTTGGATTGATATATATATATATATATATATATATATTGTATATATGGATTATAAACTGATAATCATTATATGTGGTTGATATTTATACATGATTGTAGTAAGGGAATCCATGAAAATTATGATTGGTATTCTTAAGTTTTGGGGAAAAGGGAAGAAATTGGGTGGATGATTTCCTAGAATAGTTGGTAATTGTGTTGTAAAGGGATTACATAATCTGTTATATGTTGTCTATAGATGATTTTTAAAGTATCGAATTCATAAAATTGGTTTATGAGAAGAAGAAATAAATAACATTGTTATGCTCATATGATATGGCTTAGAAATTACAAATTTTCATGATCAATACTTGTTATTATCTGTAATTTGTTGGTGGATTATGTTAGTAGGTTAAGAAACGAAAGCGGTGTAGTTGGAATAGTGTTAATTGGTTAAGAAACGAATTCATGGTGATCGAATTCGCTAAAAGTGTAAAAATTAAAGAAATTTGGAAAATTAAGGTTTTAATTCTTCAAATATGTGTATATGTAATGCTTATTTATTTGGAATGGTGTATAGCATGTTTATTTATGTTATTACATAAGTTTAGATGTTAAGTTTCATGAATTTCTGTAGGAATTGGGTTGGTTTTGGAGTCGGGGCTCAAACAGAGGCTGCTGCTTGGTTTACATGCGTGTCCGAAGCAGCATTGACGCTGTAGCATTACGTTTGACCAAAAAGCATGATCTTCGCTACATATGGTTTTTTCTGTAATGAGCACCGGTAAGAGCTGCTTGAGGTTAAGGCTTGGGACAACAGTTGTGTATCTTGAGTATCTTGAGCCTAGGCAGTGAAGTCTGCCTATTTGTAGGTCATGACTAATGGACTTAATCTAGTTTGACAAGCATGTTAATGATGTTAAGACATATTGTGGACTATAATAACAGATTGTAATGAGATGTAATATACAATGGGAAGATTTTTAAGTAATTATTTAAATAAGTTATGAAATGAAACTAAATGTGATGTTTTTAAAAGTTGAAGATAAATGATAAGGTTTATGTTGGTTTATAGTGAGATATAAGTTGAAAGAACGATTTGAATGTTAACTTGATTGGTTAATCTAATATATGTTTAAAAGGATGTAAATACGCGTTAGAAGACTTAATTGTCAACTGTAAGAGAAGTGTAACGAGATATAAGGCGGAGGTTATATAACCTAGTTGTTGTTAACAAGTGTAATACATCTAATATGTGGTAATGGAATATATGACGACTTTAATGAATGTTAAGTGTCGGTTTCGAAAGAATTATAAAGGAACACAAAATGGGATTATGTAATGATTAGTGTTATACTAAGAGGAGTAAACACCTGAAGATATGTGTTAAGTTTCAAAGAGATGTAAGTTATAAAAGATTAAGACTAAGAGTCGTTGTGGTTTCGTTATATGTAACTAATGCATATGAATATGAACCTTTGAACTGTTGTAAGATGTACGCAAAACATTTAAGCTATTTTTCGGTAATTAGTAATCTACGAACCAGGAAAGTCTTTCAGTTCCTATTTGCTATTTGAATTTGATTGTTTTAAATCTTTATTGCAAATGACATGATGTGTTATATTTATATTGAATGCATGAAATGTTAAAGTCAACTTATAACTACGTTGATTGAGTAAAGCATGTTGATTGAGTAAGGAACTCAATCTTTATACTTGTTATATGAAATGTAGCATGTATGTTATGATAGTCCAATGTTTAAGTGTTATATGTTGAACATGTTATTATATGCTACGTGATGCATGAAAACTGTTAGATTTTGTTGGGCTGTCGAGCTCAACCTTGCAAATAACCATTTTTGCAGGTTAAGGATTGAAGATAACACTATGTGCTACTTGGACGAAGTGAACCAGAAATAATATACGAAGATGTATATTTTAGTTAAAGTTGTTATTTCCTTAAAACATGATTAAGACTCATGAGATGTATTAAATGTTTTATGATGTATAGTTTTATATTGAGTTATAAAGTTAGTTAGAGTTATCTGATATGTAAAGGTTATCAGATTGAATTGTAAAGTTTGATATGATAACAGTGATAAAGCGAATCATAAAATAAGATTGATTCAAAGACATGTAAATGATAAAGGTTTTGATTCAGGGAACTAAAGTAAGAGGACATAAAAGTTTTAATTATTCCGCATTCTATTAAGTTTAACATTGAATAATGATGTAAAATCAAAAGTTAGACGTATTATTAACGACCAAAGTCGATAATTAAATTATAGGAATTTTGGGTGGGGTCGTTACAGTATCAGCCTTAAGTGTTGATCATGATCATCACGGCTTTTGGAGTAAATGAGGATGTCATCAATAAAGACGACCACAAAGTGATCTAAATATTCCTTTTATACTCGGTTCATCATATCCATGAAGGCAGCAGGAGCATTAGTTAATCCAAAAGACATGACTAGGAATTTGTAATGCCCGTACCGAGTTCTGAAAGCAGTCTTTGGAATGTCATCAGTTTTAATCTTCAACTTATGATATCCAGAATGAAGATCGATCTTTGAAAAGAATTTGGCACCTTGCAACTGGTCAAACAAGTCATCAATGCGAGGCAACGGGTACCTATTTTTGATGGTGACATGATTCAACTCCCGATAATCAATACAAAGTCGCATACTTCCATCTTTCTTCTTCACAAATAGAACAGAAGCACCCCAAGGAGACGTACTAGGTCGAATGAAACCGATGTCTAACAATTCCTGCAGTTGGGTTTTTAATTCCTGAAGTTCAATAGGAGCCATTCGATATGGGGCTTTGGAAATGGGTTTTGTACTGGATTCAAGGTCGATACTAAACTCGATTTCCCACTCCGGGGTTAGGCCGGGAAGTTCTTCGGAGAATACGTCAAGAAATTTATTAACAATAGAAATTTCATTCAAATCTGACATATTTTTGTTTAAATCTGTGACATGAGCTAAGAAAGCTTGACATCCGATTTTCAATAAACGAATTGCTTTATGGCTTGAGATGACCGTGATTTATTTTAATGGTTTGGTCACTTGAATTCACATAATAGGTTGATTAGGAATATGAAAGCTAACAACCTTACGAAAACAATCAATTTTAGCATAATGAGTAGTTAACCAATCAATCCCTAGAATCACATCAAATGCAAGTATTTTTAAGCAGATAAAATCGACAGGTAACGTGCGGTTACCGATTTGAATTAAACAAGACTTATAAATAGTGGATGTGACGCCCCCAAATCTGGGTCCCTTCGAACCATGAATCTGGTCTGCCACGATACTACTATCATCAAACTATTTATATGTTTTATTCATAACTTAATGAATATAACTTTGCTTATTACAATTTAGAATATAAATTCTTTCCATTTCCAGGATCTGCACAATGACCCCAAACTTTTATAAGTTTCATAACTTGGACATTTACTATTCCTATTGTACATCACATTCTATGTTATAAAAATATGGGGAATAGTTTAAACTTTTTCAATCTCCTTTGAAAATAAATCTTTTATTGATATCTTAACTTGAATCAATTACATATCCTTGAATCAAATTATGTTATGACTCATTCTATTCGAATTACTGTAAAAATCTTTACATCTCGATTCGAACTCCTGTATGTACCACCTAGTACAACTTTATAACTTAACATGTATTACACATTGTAACCTACTATCATGTACATCTACTAGAACCTAAACATGGTTCAAGAGCATATATTTAATTAAACAAATCAATCTCCTTTGATGTTATTGAACTTTATCAATCAATTAGCACGTAATCTTTATCGTGAATCCTTAACCTGAAAAAGTGGTTATTTGCAAGGGTGAGCTCGACAGCCCAGCAATTCTAACAATTTTCATGTAACACATAGCATATAGTAACATACTCAGTTCATGCATTCATAACCAATTAATATTTACTACGCATGTTACTTAACACATAACAGGCATAGAGATTTATTAACATAGGCATATCATCAAAGATCAACTTTCACATTTCATACATATCTCATATGCATTTCATATATATACATCAACATTTGCATAGCATAATATAGATCAACGAATAGTTATAGATTTCATATATCAAATAGGAACTGAAAGATTTGCCTGATTCGTAGTTTATCAACTACGACTTAATTGCGTAAAGCTTATCTGCACTGCGTGTATTCCTACACAGTTATATAATTATGGATTCACATCCATTAGTAACATATGTCCTGCACTTTTAATATAAGAACAATGTTACATTGTTTTCTAACTAGGTTTGAAAAACTTACATTTCACTTTCTCATCATACTCTTAGAATAGCTAGGTATGTCTAGGTATACCTTAAACACTCGTATATGACATCAACATTCATATATAGCTACCACACACTTGACTCACTAGGTGTTCAACACCTTTAAAACTCATATAGGTAAGTTCAAACGTACACATAAACGTTTAACTTAGTTGTAATTCCATACCACATCACCTATCCTATATTTTCATAGCACAAATTAGATCACGAATTCAAACAACGTATCGTTGCTTTATATCTTGAAAACATTCCTTTGGACTTTAACAATTGAATGTCCTAATTATCATTCATCTCTATCACCTAGCATGCTTCCTACATATTACATAGCATGTTGGTCATATATTGCAAATTAAAGTAATCATTTAAGCATGCCTTGAACTTCATATTAAAAATAGAACTTATTCATAACTGCAGGATGGCGCGACCGCGCCTGATGTACTAAGGAGACGTGAGGTCGCACGGCTCCCAGTTCAAACCAGGGTTGAGACACTTGTTTGGCCTAGCTTTCCCATCCTTATATACATAACATATATTAATATGTTAAGGGTCCTTTTGCATCTTTCAAGTTTAATCTAGGTCCCGTATTGCATAATATGGTTCTAAGTTGGACATCTCAACAAATGAAGGTCATTTAAGGTTATGAAACCACAAAGTCCAACATGATTGATTCTTAAACATATAAGGTAGTCATATAATAAATATTAGACATGCTTGTGAGTATTCATATGACTAGCATAGTTTTTCACTTGAAAACTTACTTTAAGACATGCATATTTCATATTACGTCTATCTAGTTGTGTGCACGTATCATTCATGTTCAAAGGCATACACGTCCTATTATGTTTGCACATATAGGCCATGTTTAAAGATCCAAAAATTACTAGTATGTCATCCTAAAAGTTTAGAATTTTAGACAACACAATGCTCATGAATATTGGTTTCAAAACGTCTAAGTTTTCTTTTCTTCAAATCTATGTCATTCCAACCTAATCATGAAAGGCTACTTTAAAACTACATTTCATGGACGTTTATAGCGTACACTGGGTCGAAGGTCAGAACTCAAAGGACACCAAATTCATCAACTTTCGTTTCTCAAAAACTTTAACTTTTCTTTTAGAAATTATTGTTAAAGCATTCCATTATGAGTAAACTAATCTTAGCCATATGACATGTCTATTATCATGCATTTTCATGTTATATTACTTACAATAACATATTCCATCGTCGGGAGCACTATACTTACGTATGTGCTCGCTCGACGCCCTCCGATCGCCTCCGAATACATAACAGTCACACAAATGACAATTTTGACCCTTCCTAACGACCTCAAATTGAAAACCTTAAAGAACAAAAGTTGTAGGTCTATTCGTCCTCATTCTGTATCATCTTGAACCACCTCAATGTTATGGCCATTTTACCAAAACAGGTCATAGCAGTCATAGTGAAACACACAGAAGAGGCGGCAGCACCACTTTTCTCTCAAGATGATCATGGCGCGCTTAATGCCCAAATTTCAATGACGTCTTTGGCGTGCAGTCAGCGGCCGCTGTGACGCTCAAGGTTCGCACAGATAATAGTTTCCTAAATGTTTTTACTTCAAAACTTCATAACTTCTTCATTTTAGGTCCAAATTAGTTGGTTTTCGATTCGTTGGATAATTAAACTCTTAGCTACCCATCTACAGAGTAATTATAACACTTCAAACAAATTAACTAACCCAAAGATTAATCCAAAACTCATAGTCATACTAAATTTTCATGTTTATGAATAGTTTAGCGAATTCGTTCACCACGAATTCGTTTCTCAACCAATTGGGTTCGTTTAACTTCCGTTGTTTTCGTATTGAACTATATTAACAACATCTGCCAAAAAATTCATGGATTACATCAACACTTAGCCATCAAATTTGTGACTCAAAAGTTACTTTTTCATGACATTTCTATGAATTTACAAAACTTAGAACTCAAGAGCATTAAGGTTAGAATCATTACCTCTTGATGGCTTCAATTTGCTATCTATAGCTCTCCCAATCTTTGATTGTTCTCAATACTACTGAACTTTCATAACCCATTTCTTAGACAACTCAAACAAACGGGAAAGAAAAGAAGGAGTCCCTATTTATAAAGGAAGGATTATCTAGATCATGGTTTTGCACATTGAATTGATCCAAGGGGAGGAAGAAGAAGCCAATGGATGCTAAAGAGTTGGTCACCAACTCCATGTTCAACCATCATCAACTCTACTATGTAATGAAGAAGAAATAGGATAGGCCAATGGCCTATACATACGGCAGTTATATAAAATTGACACTAATTTTGGGACAAAAGCTTATACTCAACAACTAGCTTAGTTTAGTTCCTTAAATTCCCAAAATGTAATTTTAATGTGGTAATGCTACTACACCAAGTAAATTTAGGGATTATTTATGTAATCACATCATATAATTTATGTACATTTGGGCTAGTCCAAATAATATTTTAATTGGGCCAAGAATAATTCAATTGAGTATTCCCAACCCACTATTTCTAATCACACTTAATATCACAATGATTAATATCAATCCTTTAATTTCTTCCCATTAATTCTCTTTTAATAATTTCAGTTAAACCTTCAGTTTGGTTTAACTTTAATACTCATGCCACAAAAGGCTCATTTATCTTATTTACTGGAGTTATATAACTCAAGCTCATTATTTCTATAATAAAATATTAGGGGTCTAGGCCATGTTTGGCTTTTCCCCAATTCCACGTTATTTTATTATGTATTTAATATCAAGTTTATGTCACACTTTATTAGCATGCTAAACTATTTAGCTTACTTAATAATTACATACTTAAAATATGTACAACCTTTACACTTAGAATAATTAATATTTACTCTATTAATTATTTAAATTATACACTATACGTATAATTATTTGATTGTCCCAAGACAACTTCTTCCATCTTTATAATCAGTCACACCTTAAGTGTTAATCTAATCCCTCCATCTCTAACCAATATTCATTCATAATTATATTGGTATTTTCTTTTATTAATCACTTATCTTTCAAATATTACAATACTATGTAATATATTAACATATTTCTTTCATCCTTTTATGCTAGACACATATATTAATTCACCGTCTTTTGTAAGTGAATTAATCCTTTCTATTTAAAATAATACCATGACAAGTAATATTTATAAAGGCACCTACTATAATCACATATTCCACACGTGTATTAACTCACTATTTACTTAAGTGATTCTTCCAACCCTTACTATATCACCATAGTCAATTAAGGCTTTAATATTCAAATTATATTATTCCATAATATAACTTCCAATTTAATATAAATTAACCAATGTTTAAACTTGTTAGTTAATTCTCGTAATTAAATCATTTATGCTTTACTATCTCAATCTATTCATGGATAGCTTAAGCACTATCTAAAACTCATATTACATCATACCAGTTACTAGTATATATATACAAGTCTAAACCTAGCACACATCGAGTCTTTAATAGTATTCAATATAGTACACTGAGTGGTTTCCCACAAACAACCAACAAATTAGTTTCCGTCTCGTCTACACTGTTTTCACAATGAGTTAGATCGGTCAATAATTCGTATATACCTCCGCTCTCTGAAGGAATCGTTTAGCCCAGCTCCTATACATCCACCATTAAAGAGTACGATTGCATTGCCTTAGACTTGATACTTACTCGTACATACACTCAAGAAATTGGTGATTATCAAAGATATTTAATGTCACCAACTATGATAAAATAATTCTATAAATTATTTAATGCCGATAGATAAGTCTTATCCATCTTCTTACTAATTCATCTCTACAATTTATAGCAAATATATAATAATGATATATATATTTATTAAACACAACATCACTTATTACATAGCTCATATAATCCTATGTAACACAATACCACATATCTCGTAACACACACACACACACACACACACACACACACACACACACACACACACACATATATATATATATATATATATATATATATATATATATATTCTTATTCGAACCTATCTCATGCTTTAAGAATTTTATCTACTAAATTCTTATTTTAATATTTTTCTAAAAAATCGGGTTCTTACATCCTCTCCCCCTTATAAGGATTCCGTCCTCGGAATCACCGAAACCTCCTCTACTATTCCGAATATTACATATTCTTTTGAATAATTTTATTCATTCTCTTTTCGGAAGTTTTATTATAACTTGCTCGCTTGCATTTTACCACATTCTCCTTTCAACGGAACACTCTACTCACTACATTCATCACACAGAAGAATAAGAATCTTCCACAATTTTTCAATAATCGGGAAGTAGTATGAATAACTCAGATTTCAATTTATGCTGAGGGGTCACAAGACTATGAACTAGAGCTTCAACACAATTATCCACACTATCAACCAGAGTGTTCATCAATCACAAAGACTGAAAACATCCTCCACACGTACACTAGGTGGCCAGCCTATTGTACACCTACGTTGGGCCGCAACGTAGTGTTTTGTAACGACTACATGCGTTATGCTCAGAACCATTGTCCCCGAAAACATGTCCCCTTTTAGGGTTGTTCACCTCAGCTTTTCAACGACTGAATCCGCACCAGAGCAATCTGGTTTGGCACAAATACACAAGAACGCTTGAATTCTATAATCACTTTTCAACAGTCGTCTAGCCGAATCAAATAGCTTAGACTTTTATCAACAGTTCAGACATCAATCGAAATAATTTAGTCAACTCTTCATAATTCGAAAGAAAATTAAAAATCGTTTTATGACGTCATGATACCGTACCAGAGTAGTAGTACGTTGAGGATTCCGCCATTAGGTGACTTTGTCATATTACATCATACCATAGTGGGCTGACGATCTTTCGATCATAACCTACACTAGGTTCGACTGCATTGATGACTCCATCGTTTACCATCATACACCATATCAAGTGATGTCCGTGGTCAAAATACATTTTGAAAGATTTTCAAATTATTTTTGTCTTAGCCGAAACAAGTAGCTTAGACATACGAATAACGGTGTTGTTTTTAAAACTTATTGGTTCAGTCACTTAACCCAATGTTTTTCTCAAGAAAACAGAAGTGCAAACACTAGCACGAAGTCAATAAATATTGAAAAATCTAGTGTAGCTAGAGGATTTAGGAAAATCCAATTTCTCCACCACTTCAATCTTTACTATACCAAGATTTCTAACTTCATAACATATATATCCCCGATACAGTTCATCAAACTTACCACACTTTGGAAATTCAGGAACTTGCCACAATTATATGAGTTTAAGAACTTATCCTAGTCAGACCATAGGCGTCCATTCGCTGAGGGGTTCAAAAATATTTCATATAATTATGAGTCACGAACGTACCATGTGCATGAGTTTTAAGAACTCGCGCCTAATCTTAATATTATATATCTTACTCTTAATAGTCTCTATCTATCAAATATGATATGAGAAAAGAATCACCTTCTCGCCATAAGCACATCGATAGCGCGACACCGACATTCTATTGATTATCATTGTGAGAAACCGAGTGTGAGCACAAAGCCTCCGCCCACACAAAGGTTTGTACAACTCATCTCTCACATGAGTCCTCAACTGAAATCCCACTTTACTCTATCTTACACTTAACTTGCTCTTTGCTCGATACGAATTCTTCGTATCTCATCACATAAAACTCCTCATGAGTTCACATTATACTATTTCATAGTACATTTACTTATAGCATCAAGCTATACACACTTAGTCATTATAGACTATTTATCACTTCATAGCTTAATTCGATCACGTCGTGATCATCAATTTACCTTAGGGTTTTTTCCCATTATCAACTAAACTCTACTCGAGTTCATTCTTATTATCTTTGTCATATAGACACCATCTTAAAATTTTTATTACCAGAGTTAGGAAACTCCTGAATTCTCATTCTCTTAGATATTTCAAGATTCTTCTTTGAATCTTCACTTATATATATTTATCTTTATCTTTCTCTCTCTCTCAGGTTATAGCCTAAGGTACACTTACCTAAGTTTATAACCTACAGCTTTGATACCAACCTGTGATGCCCCAAAATCTAGGTCCCTTCGAACCACGAATCTGGTCCGCCACGATACTACTATCGTCAAACTATTTATATGTTTTATTCATAACTTAATGAATATAACTTTGCTTATTACAATTTAGAATATAAATTCTTTCCATTTCCAGGATCTGCACAATGACCCCAAACTTTTATAAGTTTCACAACTTGGTCATTTACTATTCCTATTTTACATCACATTCGATGTTATAAAAATATGGGGAATAGTTTAAACTTTTTCAATCTCCTTTGAAAATAAATCTTTTATTGCTATCTTAACTTGAATCAATTACATATCCTTGAATCAAATTATGTTATGACTCATTCTATTCGAAATACTGTAAAAATCTTTACATCTCGATTTGAACTCTTGTATGTACCGCCTAGTACAACTTTATAACTTAACATGTATTACACATTGTAATCTACTATCATGTACATCTACTAGAACCTAAACATGGTTCAAGAGCATATATTTAATTAAACAAACCAATCTCCTTTGATGTTATTGAACTTTATTAATCAAGTAGCACATAATCTTTACCGTGAATCCTTAACCTGCAAAAGTGGTTATTTGCAAGGGTGAGCTCGACATCCCAACAATTCTAACAGTTTTCATGCAGCACATAGCATATAATAACATACTCAGTTCATGCATTCATAACCAATTTATATTTACTATGCATATTACTTAACACATAACAGGCATAGAGATTTGCTAACATAGGCATATCATCAAAGATCAACTTTCACATTTCATACATATCTCATATGCATTTCATATATATACATCAACATTTGCATAGCATAATACAGATCAACGAATAGTTATAGATTTCATATATCAAATAAGAACTGAAAGACTTGCCTGATTCGTAGTTTATCAACAACGACTTAACTGAGTAAAGCTTATCTGCACTACGTGTATTCCTACACAGTTATATAATCATGGATTCACATCAATTAGTAACATATGTCCTGCACTTTTAATATAAGAAAAATGTTACATTGTTTTCTAACTAGGTTTGTAAAACTTACATTTCACTTTATCATCATACTCTTAGAATAGCTAGGTATGTCCAGGTATACCTTAACCACTCGTATATGACATCAACATTCATATATAGCTACCACACACTTGACTCACTAGGTGTTCAACACCTTTAAAACTCATATAGGTAAGTTCAAACGTACACATAAATGTTTAACTTAGTTGTAATTCCATACCACATCACCTATCCTATATTTTTATAGCACAAATCAGATCACGAATTCAAACAACGTATCGTTGCTTTATATCTTGAAAACATTCCTTTGGACTTTAACAATTGAATGTCCTAATTATCATTCATCTCTATCACCTAGCATGCTTCCAACATATTACATAACATGTTGGTCATATAATGAAAATTAAAGTAATCATTTAAGCATGCCTTGATCTTCAGATTAAAAATAAAACTTACTCATAACTGCAGGATGGCGCGGCCGCGCCTGATTTTTACTAAGGAGAAGCGCGGCCGTGCAGCTCCCAGTTAAAACTAGGGTTGAGCAAACACTTGCTTGGCCTAGCTTTCCCATCCTTATATACATAACATATATTAACATGTTATGGGTCCTTTTACATCTTTCAAGTTTAATCTAGGTCCCGTCTTGCATAATATGGTTCTAAGTTGGACATCTCAACAAATTAAGGTCATTTAAGGTTATGAAACCACAAAGTCCAACATGCTTGATTCTTAAACATATAAGGTAGTCATATAACTCATATTAGACATGCTTGTGAGTATTCATATGACTAGCATAGTTTTTCACTTGAAAACTTACTTTAAGACATGCATATTTCATATTACATCTATCTAGTTATGTGCACGTATCATTCATGTTCAAAGGCATACACGTTCTATCATGTTTGCACATATAGGCCATGTTTAAAGACCCAAAAATTACTAGTATGTCATCCTAAAAGTTTAGAAGTTTAGACAACACAATGATCATGAATATTGGTTTCAAAACGTCTAAGTTTTCTTTTCTTCAAATCCATGTCATTCCAACCTAATCATGCAAGGCTACTTTAAAACTACATTTCGACGTTTATATGCGTACATAGGGTCCAAGGTCAGAACTCAAAGGACACCAAATTCATCAACTTCCGTTTCTCAAAAACTTTAACTTTTCTTTTAGAAATCATTGTTAAAGCATTCCATTATGAGTAAACTAATCTTAGCCATATGACATGTCTATTATCATGCATTTTCATGTTATATTACTTAGAATAACATATTCCATCGTCGGGAGCACTATACTTACGTATGTGCTCACTCGACGCCCTCCGATCGCCTCTGAATACGTAACAGTCACACAAATGACTATTTTGACCCTTCCTAACGACCTCAAATTGAAAACCTTAAAGAACAAAAGTTGTAGGTCTATTTGTCCTCATTTCGTATCATCTTGAACCACCTCAATGTTATGGCCATTTTACCAAAACAGGTCATAGCAGTCACAATGAGCACAAATGGGGCGCGACCGTTCCCCTTTTCCTCAGCATGATCACATGCACATGCCTAATGCCCAGTCCCAATGACCTTCCGCACTGTGAAGGTTCTCACAGATAACAGTTTCCTAAATGTTTTTACTTCAAAACTTCATAACTTCTTCATTTTAGGTCCAAATTAGTTGGTTTTCGATTCGTTGGACTCATTAAACTCTTAGCTACCCATCTACAGAGTAATTATAACACTTCAAACAAATTAACTAACCCAAAGATTAATCCAAAACTCATATTCATACTAAATTTTCATATTTTTGAAGAGTTTAGCGAATTCGTTCACCACGAATTCGTTCCTCAACCAATTGGGTTCGTTTAACTTCCGTTGTTTTCGTATTGAACTATATTAATAACATCTAAAAACAATTCATGGATTGCATCAAAACTTAGCCATCAAATTTGTGACTCAAAAGTGACTTTTACATGACATTTCTAAGAATTTACAAAACTTAGAACTCAAGAGCATTAAGGTTAGAATCATTACCTCTTGATGGCTTCAATTTGCTATCTATAGCTCTCCCAATCTCTGATTGTTCTCAATACTACTGAACTTTCATAACCCATTTCTCAGACAACTCAAACAAACGGGAAAGAAAAGAAGGAGTCCCTATTTATAGAGGAAGAATTATCTAGTTCATGGTTTTGCACATTGAATTGATCCAAGGGGAGGAAGAAGAAGCCAATGGATGCTAAAGAGTTGGTCACCAACTCCATGTTCAGCCATCATCAAATCTACTACGTAATGAAGAAGAAATAGGATAGACCAATGGCCTATACATACGGCAGTTATATAAAATTGACACTAATTTTGGGACAAAAGCTTATACTCAACAACTAGCTTAGTTTAGTTCCTTAAATTCCCAAAATGTAATTTTAATGTGTTAATGCTACTACACCAAGTAAATTTAGGGATTATTTATGTACTCACATCATATAATCCTTGTACGTTTGGGCTAGTCCAAATAATATTTTAATTGGGCCAAGAATAATTCAATTGAGTATTCCCAACCCACTATTTCTAATCACACTTAATATCACAATGATTAATACCAATCCTTTAATTTCTTCCCATTAATTCTCTTTTAATAATTTTAGTTAAACCTTCAGTCTGGTTTAACTTTAATACCCAGGCCACACAAGGCTCATTTATCTCATTTACTATAGTTATATAACTCAACCTCATTATTTCTATAATAAAATATTAGGGGTCTAGGCCACGTTTGGCTTTTCCCCAATTCCACATTAATTTATTATTTATTTAATATCAAGTTTATGTCACACTTTATTAGCATGCTAAATTATTTAGCTTACTTAATAATTACATACTTAAAATATGTACAACTTTTACACTTAGAATAATTAATATTTACTCTATTAATTATTTAAATTATACACTATACGTATAATTATTTGATTGTCCCAAGACAACTTCTTCCATCTTTATAATCAGCCACACCTTAAGTGTTAATCTAATCCCTCCATCTCTAACCAATATTCATTTATAATTATATTGGTATTTTCTTTTATTAATCAGTTATCTTTCAAATATTACAATACTATGTAATATATTTAAAATATCAAATTAATAATTAACATATTTCTTTCATCCTTTTATGCTAAACACATATATTAATTCACCGTCTTGTAAGTGAATTAATCCTTTCTATTCAAAATAATACCATGTCAAGTAATATTTATAAAGGCACCAACTATAATCACATATTCCACACGTTCGGATGCCATTTTTAAATACTGCCACAAAATAAGGGTTAATTGACATATCACATATTATCCCTATACTCTGACCGACCAATTAAATACCAAATAAATTTAGGTAGGTCATACTAGCGAAGGAATTCCCCGTCTCTCCCCTCCTAGTTCTTGTCTCACATCTCAGCCAGGGATCATATCTCTAAGCTTTAATACCAACTGTGACGCCCCCAAAATAGGTATACATCACCCATCTTGAGTCGCCAAATACATGGTACAAAATTTAAATACAAACTTCTTTTATACAGTACGACAAAACGTAGCTAAGAGTTTCAACACGGAAATGTCTCGTAGAGAGTATCCAAACTCAAATAAAGTCTTCATTACAATTATTATCACACTATTTTACTGAATAGTGAGGACTACTAATGCAAACATTTGGACCATCACTCTGTTCCCCGACTAGTCCCAGCTACGTGGTGCTCCACGGTGCTACAGTTCACACAAACATTCAATTGAAAAAGCCTCAAAAGAACGAATCTGTCTTATATATATTCCAAAACAATACTACCAATCCCCAGGTTCTTTATAACCGTTACATTTGTTCTTGTCATAATATCAAATATTATCATTACAAACCTATACTATTACATAGGTACGCTACAAGTTCGCTTTAGCCTTCACTTTATCCTTGTCGAATCCTTTGGTCATATCGTCTAAGCTGCAATCATATGGTTCAAGCAAGTGAGAGCATAACAAGCTCAGCAAGTACAACAATTTCATTTTTAAAAGCATGCTTGAAACATAGGAATCATATATCTTCAATAACTGGATGATAGTTATGAAGTACCATCAATAATTCAAAATAGCTTTCATTTTCCTTCAAAACGTTTTGCAATAACAATATTCCATAAATCATCAATTCTAGTTCAAGACGTGAACGTCTTATAGTTTCTTTGAAAAGGACAACCCGGCACGAAGTCCGTAAGTCCGGCATAGCTTACGAGTACATCTAGGTGATCAGCCTATAGTACCATATGTTGATCAACACTACATCCATTAAACATGTGTACGTTTACGTTGTGGCAACCTCACGTGCCCATCGAATACTCAATGAAAATATATTTGTTTATACATATTCAGGCTTACCTTGAATCCGTACCAAAGAGTTGGCATAGGATAGCGTTAGCAATTCTATATTGAAAGACTTATAAATAAATCAATCAACTTATCAAGATTAGTCTAGCCGAGTTAAAACGGGCATCGACTCTTTCTTTAAAACCAAACATGCATCTCATAACTTGAATCATTTGAAAACCTGACTAACACGAAGGTTAGGCAAGGGTTTAAGAAAAACTTGCCTTCAGCGTCTGCTATAGTAAAATTACGTATCCTTTAAGTCTTTACAGTCCCTATAACACATAATCACATAACATACCACATTAGGTCATGAATGAACATACATAGTTCCTAAAGAATCTTACCCTACTTCTCAATCTAATCCCGTATTAGATTTGTTATTTATGGGTTCCGGCTTTCTGTCATTCTTTTACATCATTCTTACCAACTTCGTTCTCTTCTATAACTTAATTGAAATTATTTCATTAATACAACTCGGTTCGTGTTAATCATCTTTCCTTACGGCTTATTAACGTCCTTACGTTATTAATCGAAACTCGATCATCATTGGTTATGTGTACTTATTACGTATAGTTCACGTTCATCTTCAATTGACTTTCTTTAACCCTAAGTGATCATACTTGGGGTTTAATTATAACTTAATAATGTTTGATTAAGTCCCTTAGTTCGTTACTAACCAATTTCCCTTCATCTCCTACTTGTAAACATTTTTCATTGTCGAAGTTTTAGGGTTAGATCATGGCATACTGTTATCAGACACTCAGGTTGCGCCTACTGGCGTCACTTTATTAGGGCTTGAGACCCGGACTCGTGACATGGCCTGAGTCCCTGTGTTAAAGGTCGCGATGTGGCGTGAGTCTCTGAAAGTCGAAGCTCACTTTGAAGCCCTTTGCCGGTCATTTAAGCTTGAGTCGCGTCATACACATGATTTCGAGCCACGAAAACTTTGACAGTTTTCAACTTTGCGAGATTCCCAAACGCGTAACTTCTTTTGTTATAAGTCCGAATTGGCTCGTTCAAGAGCCTATGATTCACAAATTTTATACTCTACGTGGTCATGCAAGTATTTTATCTATTCGTCTTTGTTTGCTAAAATTTCACCTATTAGTCCATTTTTAACGAAAACGATAAACGTTCGTGAACGTTCAACGCTCGTTTCTTCGCTCTAAGTCGGAATCCGGCCATTTTTGAGTCCGTAACTCTATAATGCCAAATAAGACTTGTCTCCATTGGAAACCAATGTTTCCAAGCTCAATATCAAAATTCGACTTCCATTCCGAGAATTTCACGAATTCGACGATTATCGTCCAATCGTGTAAATTCCGGCAAAACTTCGTTACTTGAGATTTTTAAACCGTTTCAATTGGATTTAATCCATCCTACTAATATCTTGACATACATATTACAACATCTTATTTTCATTTGAAATCATTACATGTTCTTCATGAACTTATTTACTTATTAAAGTATAACATACTTGATTTTATTGCTTATGACTTATTAATGAGTTAAGTCCTTTAATCATTATTCTTACATCTTATTAATCCTACTAATTTCTTAATATACATACTTCATTAACTTATAATCATGATAAGTTATTACTTGTTCTTTACGAGTTTGTAACTTATAAAAATACAAACTACTTATGTTTTTATTTCTCATGACTTAGGATTGTTTATGACTTCTAACCATTATTCTTAGTTCTTGTTAACATACTAACTTCATTTGTGTAACCATGTTACAAGATCAAATACGTTCATTATAAGTTCATAACTTATTTATGATTGAATGATTTACTCATGACTTATACGGCTTATTAAGACTTAAGCCCTTTGATTTATCATTCTAACCCCTTCTTAGAATACATGTTCTACCACCACCCGCTTCTCTAACAATGGAAGAGAAAGAGAATAATGGTATAAGATTACTTACTCTTGAATAACCTTTGCTTAATCTTTAATCTCTTTCTTGATTCTTTGAAATATGAAATACTAGCTTTCTTGCTTTTCTAGTTTTTTCTCTCAAGCAAATAAGCTATAAGTTGTTGGTGGAAAACATCTAATAAAAGATGTTAAGCTTCAAAGTGCTTATCCTCTCTAACACTTAAGTTGTTTTGAAATGGATGAAAACTAACAACCAAATAATGATCCATCTCCTCCTCTATTTATAGGATTTCTAAAGTGAGGGTAAATGAGTCATAAGTCATCCCACTTCCTTAATAAACCTCCTTACTATTCCTAACTTATGGCTTAAGTAAACTTGGACATCAAACTTAATTCTTGCCCACCACACAAAGTTCTTGCCCACCACTTAACCCATGGGTTGCCCCATGGATCAAACTTTACCCATAGGATCATTAAATGGGTCTTAGTCTTAATTTAATTAACTTATCTTTGGGCTTGTAATTAAAAAAACACTTGGGCTTGTTCATTAACTTACCTTGGACTTAACCATACTTACATTTGGGCCTTATCACACTTCTTATTGCACAATACAATTTCCTACACAATTCAACAAATCCATTACATTTGGCTTAAAGCCTTATAACGTATAATTTACGTGTTCATCTTGTTTCCTCCTCGTATACTTATTCCTCATGATATAACATCATTCATACATTCTCGTATAATACTCGTATTTGTAATAACCCGAGAATTTCTATATAAAATAAATAAGAAATTTTCGGTATAAATTTTTTATTTATTTAATAAGCGAGACTAAGTGTCAAGTAAAGTGAGCGATAAATGCGAATACATTTATTACTTGAAAAATTAGAAATAATTTTGGAATTATTAATTACCACAAATTATATGGTAATAAATTTACGTAGTTAGAAATGTTTTTTATTAATTATTTTCCATGAAAACATGATTGGAAATAATATATGAAGTGATAATTAGATTTATATAATAAATATTTTATTATATGAATTGTTCGAGAATATTTAAGTTAATTATTTTAACTTGATTATTGATCTTGTGTAACGAAGAATAAGTCGGACATGAGATCCAAACCTGGATTGGGATTGTGATCAAGAGATGAGAATAATAATATTATATTATTTATATAATGATTTTCAAATTACCATAATTATGTCTTTGGGTATGTGAGACGAGATAATATTGAGCAATGATGGTCAATTAGGTCATAGCATATTACCGTCTTTGTGAAACCCTAATTATTAAACTCGGTTATGGGGTATTTCGAGTAAAGGTATCGTGTATATGAAGTTCTTGTGAATAAGAATATCGGTAATTAGAAGAAACCCTAATTACGATTTATGCGTCGATAATTAGGACAAACCCTAATTATTATAACCCCTAACAGGTTGAAATTAGAAACCGTAACGATCGTGTTAGTAACATACACAGATAATTAAAGAACCACTAATGGTCAATTAGAAACCCTAATTGATGACGTTGAGAAACCCTAATTTTAATTAAGGGTTTAATTTCGATGTTATTGTATAAGTGTTTTAATTTACCAAAGGATAGAAGTTAATTGGTAAATTATAAGAATTAAATCTAGTGATTAAATATTACATTTAATTGCCTTGTACTAGATTGCCCATACACTCTTAAACAAAGCCCAACCATCACCCATAACAAATCGAAGCAAGGATCAAGAATTTTTGGCAAAAGGGTATAAGAACACTAAACCTAGAAATCCTTTGATTCGATGTTATTTGATGCAATTGATTGTTTAAAGTTGTGTAATAGAATGGTAATTGATGATATGGGTTGATAAATCAAAGACCCATAACATCAAAGTGTGCAATTTGAAGAGTTAAGCAAGTTGGAAAAACCAAGATTCATTATTTTTTTCACCAAATGTCGAGGCCATAACTCTTTGCTCGATCATGAGTTTTGTTCTTCAAAAGTTGTTATGTGTAGCCCGATATGTGGTCTTTAATCTGCAAAAAGAATCAAGTCCATATCATGTATAGATTAGAAGTTATAGATGGTCAAACATGGTTGACCGATCATGATAAACTATTTTTGGGCGATCAGTAATGGGGCATTCTCATCCACTTTTTGTGCTTTAAAAGGTCTGGGCTTTTGATATGTTGTAGTGCACTTTGAGTTAGGAAGTCATAGGCTTTGGAATGACCTCATTCCGACCTCGGATGAGGGAATTACGGTGATTGGAAGGAAATGTGTCAAATTTCTCAAACCGAAAGTCAGCGAGCGGGATGTGCTATTCGGGACACTATTTCGATCAGTTAATGTTTCCAAAACCTTCTGGGCTTTTGGTATGTTATAGTACACCGAATAAGCTTTCCATAGACTCAAAACGAACTAAATCCGATATCGGAGAGAGAGTTATAACATTTCAAAGTAGTAGTGTCAAAACTTCCCAACAAGTGCGGTGCAGTCCATTTGAACGGAATTTACGGGCTGATGTGTTCGGAATTTGGAAATGGTCAAAGAATAAAATTTGTAGCCCAGAAGTTAGCTTGGCGTGGGCTCAAGAATCTCTCAAAAATGTTTTAAAATGAAAGAGTTATGACTGTTTTTAGCGGAAGAGGTAAAGCTGAAGCGAGATTGAAAAAGCTATTATGAACGTCCACTTTTGGACCTTTGTTTGGGCTACCTAATGAACCCGAATTGGGTAATTCGTATTTTTAAAAATAGTCTTACATACCATGTATAACATATCCAAAAATCAGATTAATCGGAGTTATGAGCAATGCGTTAGAAAATCGCAAAGTGAGCTATTGAAAAATTAGTATAAACCAAGTCCCACATCGACTGAATTGAAAACTTCACCATTTTCTAAACCTATAAATAGAAGGGTTTGGCCTTTGTTTCATTCACCAACAATAAGGCCTCCAATTTTTGAGAAAGGCTTTGTTGTGAGAGAACTTTTATAAAGATCTCCTTAGTTAAATTTTAGGCGTGGAAGTGCGTATTCAATCTGTGGAATTCAGTATTTAGGGTATGTTTCTTATTTAATTTTGTAATGTTATTATTTTTAATTGTTAGTTACAGTTTGAATTTTTGAGGTTTAGTTAGTGTTGTTAATAAACTAGTTAGTTTACTATGTTTATTTTGGCTTGGAATTGATTATGTAAATGAGTTATTTGTGATGACTTTTAATATTTTGTGATGAATTTCATTAATTAATAATTATTAATGATATTAAAGTTATTTAATGATTATATTAAATAATTTAGTTTTAAAATGATTTTAATATTATAAAAATCATTTTAAATAAAAATAAGGTATTTAAAATATTTTAAGTTATAAAATATAACTTTTAATATTTAAATGATAATTTCATTAATAATTAAATATTAATGATATTAAGATAATATTAATGATATTTAGTTTATTTAATGATTAATATTAAATAAATAGTTTAAAAATGGTTTTACTTATTTAAAAACCATTTAAAGAGGATATTAAGGATTTAAAAATATTTTAAGTTTAATTAATGACTTTTAATATTTGGATAAATAGTACATTAATATTTAAATATTAATGGTAATTATTTGGGTAATATAAATGTTTTAAAAATAGTTTGAGTTATTATAAATAACTTTTATATTTTGTAGAATGGTTTCATTAATAGTTTAGTATTAATTAAACTATTAATGATAATGGAATTGTTTAATGTTTAAATCATTTAATTATGATTAGATATTTGAAAGTTATAATAGGCTACCAAACTATTTGACTTGAGAACCGATTATGAAGTTCGAATTTGAAGAAGAACACCTATAGTAACAGTTATATCACTATAGGCCCTTTAGTGACAGATTTGAATTATTTTAAAATTTTTAATTTTTG
Source organism: Panax ginseng (assembly GCA_020205605.1). Lineage (NCBI taxonomy): Eukaryota > Viridiplantae > Streptophyta > Magnoliopsida > Apiales > Araliaceae > Panax > Panax ginseng. The sequence goes on from CM035136.1 coordinate 122,019,560, forward strand.
GAAATTGCGAAAATGATTAAAAATAAGATGTCTGATATTTACAGATGTTGAGGTATAGAATAAGAGTCTTAGACTCAGTATTTACCCAAAAAAAAGTTGTCGATACTGTGCAAACAAATGTCGGACCTTATAAAAGAAAGAAAAGACTATCAGAAGAGCATGGATGAAATATTTGAAAAATGTATAAAAATATTTCAAGTATAGAATAGGAACTAAAAGTATGATCACTATGATTATGTGATTGGACTATGTCTCAATTGTAATAGACGAGATTATGTGTTAAGATATATTGTTCTAATCGAAGCGAATGATCCGATTATTGATAGGTTGTGATAAAGAGATAAAACCTAAGTTGAGATTTGTAATCGGTGAATCAGCAAGTATCCTACCTTTGCACTTCCTTTATGCAATGGACATGAGTAAGAAGTTTTAATTATTCTATCCTCGCATGATTATGTACTCTTTGATTATCGACATGTTAGCTCGGATATATATTCATTCATTGATTTCTATAAATGGTTATACAAGTGTCCCCACTTGGATAATCATGGCATTTGTTCACATGTTGATACACCTTTGTCAATTACCCGTATATATATGTTAAATTACATATTATTGTTGAGCAAGATTAAAACCTTGGGTTTGGAACCAAGCATGTATGAACATCCCTATATGGGAAGATTTTTGTGCAAAGCGGATAGAGTGAGCGATGAATTTCATTCAAGTTATGTAGTATTAATCAATCTGAGGTACAATCTGGTGATCACCCTCCGTGCGTAAGTAAGTTATAACAGTTTGAGGATAGAATTCGCTAAACCTTTTCAAAAATGAAAAGAATGTTCATAGTATGTTTCTTAAACCTCTTCAAGGGTAGAGCGAGCCAAATTTAAAGAATTTAAAATAGAGTTGTTATGTGAATTTTTATCAAGATGATTACTTCACAACTTTTAATTCGTTGTAGAAGTGTTATGTAAAGAGAATACTTATATTCTTTCAAATTTTATATATAATTGCTATTACTTCTTTGGGCACTTAAATGCTCATCCTTGCTTAAATTAAATGTTTTCAGTTATGTATGAGAAACCTGAAGGCTCAGGCACGAACAAAGGAAAAAGAAAGCTGATTGAATAAGTGTGTATTATGAGTTAATGGTTATAGTTGTATTGGTATCTATTCAAGTATTGTAAGGAATGTATTTGAAGGTCACGACACAGGAAGTAAACTTTGATGTATGTAAATTAAGTTCGAATGTATTATTATTTAGTATTATTCAGCTTAAAGAAATGGTATCGTGGGGAACCGAGTTCGGGTTTCAAGTACCTGGATTTGGGGTCGTCACAGTATTCATTACTTCGTATAATACCTACGTATTATACGATCATTGTTTTATTCATTAATCACATTACATTTCCTTCTCGTAAATCATTTTCCTTAAACGTTAGGTTTTAAGTCCACAGGCGAAATATTACGTTTTCCATAACTGAAATATTATTGGATATTCCATCTCACCTCGATATTATATCATTACGTATTTCTCGGAAGTTCAAAAATAATTCCTGAGCAGAAATGCGTGAATATTGTTTTTTGCAAAATTTCTCGGAAAGCTTTTATTTTCGTCTTGGAAATTCAAACACTTTAATTCTACCACGTAGCCAAAATACTACGACGTTCTGATATGTTTAGGTCATAGAACGACCTTCAATTAGCTTTCTTCTAAATAATCAATTAAATTCATTTAATCCTAATAATTAAATAAAATTTTAATTCTTCTAAAAATTCAATTTTTCTCGGGCGTTACATTCTTTCCTCCTTATAAGGATTCTGTCCCCCAGAATCTCGCTAATAATACATACACCACCGAGGAAAATTTTCCTTTATTTTAATCTCGACTTCCCACAATGCTTCTTCAACATTGGGGTTCTTCCATTTCACCTTCATCGAAGGTATTATCTTTTCACACATGACTTATCACTTCCTGTCAACAATTTGAGTTGGAAGTTAAACACTTACTAACACATTTCGCTATCTTCATATTATCTCAGTTGTCCTTTTAACTCGGACTTATATGGAACTCAAATTCCTCCCTCAAAATAAGACTATACTTAGTCTTCTACTTATCCTGCATCATCTTATTCATTCACTTGTACTCCTCGTTACCTAATTGTACTTAATTGACTCGGTCCATTATTGTGGATTGAGTCTATGTTTTGAATAACATTTCTATCGTTTCATTCTATAATTTAAATTCTAACTCAACTCCCGCCATCTCCGTTATTAACTCATTCTGAGTCGTTAACATCGATAGTTTTCCTTACCCTTCCTACTTAACGCATGGCGCCTTTCACGTTTACCTTCCTTGAATGATATAAGATATCCCAGTCCTCTCTCTACTACATATTCAACTCCTTCTGTGTGGAGATATATCTCAGACTCTTAGAGTCCTTGTATATCTCACTTTTATCCCCGTATAATTACTATCTTCAGATTTTTTTAAGTCAAAAACTACAACTGCCAATTCTAGATCATAAGTAGGATAGACCTCCTCATAATCCTCTAACTGGCATGATGCATACACAATGACATTGCCATGCTATAAGAGCACGCAATCATGTCATCTATGCGAACATCGAGATACACTACAAAATTCCCTGTATCATCTGATAAAGACAATACAGGTGCCGAAATCAACCTTTCTCTTAAATCATGTGACGCTAATGGTACCTCCTCTTTCTTTCTTACTTCCAACCGACTATACCCCGTACACATATCTATCTTTGGAAAAATTCTTTGCCCCTCTCAACTGACCAAATAGATCATCGATCTTGGGCCATGGGTATTTATTATTAACTGCTAACTTATTCCTCCTACGATAGTCGATACGCAACCATAACAACTCCTCCTCTTCCTTAACACCAACCTAACTTGCGTAATGGTTCGACAATAATAATGTCGCGGTATTTTATTACCGTAAATTACTACCTTAGATTTTCTGAGAAAACTAAAGGTTCACATTTTTCTTATAACAATTTATTATAGTTCTATGGTTAATCAACCCATTCATACCGAGAATTTCCTCAAATCCTCTCGGCATTAATCGAAACTTATCTACCGATACTTGCTTACTTTTATTATTCATGAAACCATTTCCACGAATATAATTAACGAAAATTAATCCCTCCCTCTCTATCTTAATGTTTTAAAGGTATTTATAATCCCTTCCGCATGCACTCCTAGATAAGTCTTTCCACATGTCTTACACACCTCGATCCTTCACTTAGGATCCTTGTCTCACCCAAAGATTCTTGAGTAAAAAATTTTTGTTTCTTTGGCATACTGCCACTACCATTCTCTACCTTGGTTCCTCCCTCTTTCTTGTTCTCATCTTTTCCTTCTTTGTGGTATTGAGTCTACAACTCACTATCACCTTATGCTATAATCACCTTCTCCAGAATGATCCAATAGGAAACACTCTAGATCACCAAAATCCCACTATAGAGCTAGGGTTTCAGGCCCTACTCCAACCTACGAGCCTTCACCTCCTCCGTGTCCACTTGATGTGAAACAAACCTTGCCAATTAATTTGAATTTGGTCGCGTACTGGGGAAATATAATATCCCCCTTTCTTAAGTTCTAAGAATTCAATCTCTATCCTCCCTCACATATTTGTAGGGAAATAATTCTCAAAGAAAACCTTCTTGAATTGTTTCCACGTTACCGCATCTGTTCCAACCCCACCCTAGTGAGTCTTCTACCAAAAGTTGGCTTCACTCTTCCTCGTGTAAGTCACAAAAAAAAACTTCTGCATCTCACATACGCTTGTAATAACAAACGCCTTCTCTATTTCTTTTACCCTGGTATGGGCCTCGATTGGGTCCGTCATTCCTTTGAACTCTGGTGGACCTATGCTTTTAAACTCTTTAAAGGTAATCGTTCTAGCTACCTTAGGTTTCGCGGGTACTCTACCCCCAGTTTGGGTAAATGCGGCCATTAATAACTTAACGAACTCTTGCATAGGGTTGTTTTGACCCCATTAATTATCATTATGTGATTCCGCTTCCTTATTACGTTATCTTCTCCCTGGCGACATTTTTAGATTAAATAAAATTTCATTATTATCTATTTACTTACTTTATTATTAATCACCACATACCAAATCTCATCATAACAAATCATTTCCATGAAAACTTCATTATATTCATATGTTTCTTCATAGTTTGAAACTATTTACAATTTGTTTTCATAGATAAAAGCTATTACATTTTCTATCCCGCAATTGAACTTCACAAAAGTTGGGATTTACAAAAAAGACTACCCTCTAAAAGAGGGTTTTACGTCACTACAAACATATTTATAACTCTAGACTTCTAATAATGCATAACAGCATCCTCGTGTTTCTCATTCACAATCATTGCTACTATATCCCGACTAATCATATGACGGGTTTGTCCTGACTCAATGGAATAACAAGCAACCTTCAGCTTGAAATCCTTATGTGCACTCTCATGGATGTAAGACATCCGTGCTATCTTCTGGTCCTTCTCCCCCAGTTCTCTACGAAGCTCATCGGCCTCTGCCTTATAATTCCTAGCCTGCTCTGCAATAAGCACCTGCTTATCGTGCTCTAACTCAAAATCTGCTTCTACAGACATCTTAGCTTCATGGAGATAACTAATCTCTTCACTCTTATTCTGCACAACTGTACCCAGTTGCACATCCCTGTCAAGCGCTACCAGATACAATGCTTCCATCGCATCTGGAGGTGATGACTCCAGTGTAGGTACCACCGTAGTAATCGATGTTACCTCTTTTTCTTCCTCCCCATCATTCATCATACTAAGATATGACGCTATATCCATCTCTCCCTCGGAGTAGTCTTCCTCATAAAAGTATTCCTCTGCCTCCGACTCCTCTGGAATCACTAATGGTACCTTCGCCACCGGCATAGGCACAGGCTTTACATGGTTCACAAGCTCTTCGCTCACCGCGTGTATATCTCTATACATCAAACTATCGATCGACATCCTATAATAACACATATGTTGATTAGTACATAACACATAATAGTATAAGCACAAATCACATTTAATTTATTTAGGGTTACTTTTCATCTTTTAAATCTTTTGATACTGAGTTTCCTCAATACCTTATTGACTCATTCAACTCAAGTAAAACTCAAGTTTTTTTTTCCGGACTTCTCTTCCTTAACGAGATTATGAGCCTAAGGTTCTTCCCCCCTTAAGTTTTATAACCTAATGCTTTGATACCAACTATGATGCCCCCAAATCCGGGTCTCTTTTAACCCGACAGATGGTGCTCCATGGTGCTACAGTTCACACAAACATTCAATTGAAAAAGCCTCAAAAGAACGAATCTTTCTTATATATATTCCAAAACAATACTACCAATCCCCAGGTTCTTTATAACAGTTACATTTGTTCTTGTCATAATATCAAATATTATCATTACAAACCTATACTATTACATAGGTACGCTACAAGTTCACTTTAGCCTTCATTTTATCCTTGTCGAATCCTTTGGTCATATCGTCTAAGCTACAATCATATGGTTCAAGCAAGTGTGAGCATAACAAGCTCAGCAAGTACAACAATTTCATTTTTAAATGCATGCTTGAAACATAGGAATCATATATCTTCAATAACTGGATGATAGTTACGAAGTACCATCAATAATTCAAAATAGCTTTCCTTTTCCTTTAAAACATTTTGCAATAACAATATTCTGTAAATCATCAATTCTAGTTCAAGACGTGAACGTCTTATAGTTTCTTTGAAAAGGACAACCCAAGCACGAAGTCCGTAAGTTCTAATATAGCTTATTTAGTACATCTAGGTGATCAGCCTATAGTACCATATGTTGATCAACACTACATCCATTAAACGTGTGTACGTTTAAGTTGTGGCAACCTCACGTGCCCATCCAATACTCGATGAAAATATATTTGTTTATACATATTCAGGCTTACCTTGAATCCGTACCAAAGAGTTGGCATAAGATAGCGTAAGCAATTCTATATTGAAAGACTTATAAATAAATCAATCAACTTATCAAGATTAGTCTAGCCGAGTTAAAACGGGCATCGACTCTTTCTTTAAAACCATACATACATCTCATAACTTGAATCATTTGAAAACCTGACTAACACGAAGGTTAGGCAAGGTTTAAGAAAAACTTGCCTTGGTCATTCCGCTATAGTAAAATTACGTATCCTTTGAGTCTTTATAGTCCCTATAACACATAATCACATAACATACCACATTAGGTCATGAATGAACATACATAGTTCCTAAAGAATCTTACCCTACTTCTCAATCTAATCCCGTATTAGATTTGTTATTTATGGGTTCCGGCTTTCTGTCATTCTTTTACATCATTCTTACCAACTTCGTTCTCTTCTATAACTTAATTGAAATTATTTCATTAATACAACTCGGTTTGTGTTAATCATCTTTCCTTACGGCTTATTAACGTCCTTACGTTATTAATCGAAACTCGATCATCATTGGTTATGTGTACTTATTACGTATAGTTCACGTTCATCTTTAATTGACTTTCTTTAACCCTAAGTGATCATACTTGGGGTTTAATTATAACTTAATAATGTTTGATTAAGTTCCTTAGTTCATTGTTAACCAATTTCCCTTCATCTCCTACTTGTAAACATTTTTCATTGTCGAAGTTTTAGGGTTGGTATGCTGGCCCATTTTGACTTTGTTATGCCATAGTCATGGTCGTGTATTATTGGCTTTATTAGGGCTTGGAGACGACCCTTTGTTAATCACGGGCGCATGAGTCTCCGAAGTTTTAGCTCACTTTGGCTAAGCTGCACATGCGGGTCATTTAAGATTGAGTGTGCCATACGGACTCTCTACGCAGCCAAAACTTTGATAGACTTTTTTTTTAGTGAGATTCCGGACGCAGAACTTCTTCGTTATAAGTCTGAATTGGCTCATTCAAGAGCCTACGGTTCACAAATTTTATACTCCATGTGGTCATGCAAGTATTTTATCTATTCGTCTTTGTTTGCTAAAATTTCACCTATTAGTCCATTTTTAACGAAAACGATAAACGTTCGTGAACGTTCAACGCTCGTTTCTTCGTTCTAAGTCGGAATCTGGCCATTTTTGAGTCTGCAAATCTATAATACCAAATAAGACTTGTCTCCATTGGAAACTAATGTTTCCAAGCTCAATATCAAAATTCGACTTCCATTCCGAGAATTTCACGAATTCGACGATTATCGTCCAATCGTGTAAATTCCGGCAAAACTTCGTTACTTGAGATTTTTAAACCGTTTCAATTGGATTTAATCCATCCTACTAATATCTTGACATACATATTACAACATCTTATTTTCATTTGAAATCATTACATGTTCTTCATGAACTTATTTACTTATTAAAGTATAACATACTTGATTTTATTGCTTATAACTTATTAATGAGTTAAGTCCTTTAATCATTATTCTTACATCTTATTAATCCTACTAATTTCTTAATATACATACTTCATTAACGTATAATCATGATAAGTTATTACTTGTTCTTTACGAGTTTGTAACTTATAAAAATACAAACTACTTATGTTTTCATTTCTCATGACTTAGGATTGTTTATGACTTCTAACCATTATTCTTACTTCTTGTTAACACACTAACTTCATTTGTGTAACCATGTTACAAGATCAAATACGTTCATTATAAGTTCATAACTTATTTATGATTGAATGATTTATTCACGACTTATACGGCTTATTAAGACTTAAGCCCTTTGATTTATCATTCCAACCCCTTCTTAGCATACATGTTCTACCACCACCCGCTTCTCTAACAATGGAAGAGAAAGAGAATAATGGTATAAGATTACTTACTCTTGAATAACCTTTGCTTAATCTTTAATCTCCTTCTTGATTCTTTGAAATATGAAATACTAGCTTTCTTGCTTTTCTAGCTTTTTCTCTCAAGCAAATAAGCTATAAGTTGTTGGTGGAAATCATCTAATAAAAGATGTTAAGCTTCAAAGTGCTTATCCTCTCTAACACTTAAGTTGTTTTGAAATGGATGAAAACTAACAACCAAATATTGAGCCATCTCCTCCTCTATTTATAGGATTTCTAAAGTGAGGGTAAAAGAGTCATAAGTCATCCCACCTCCTTAATAAACCTCCTTACTATTCCTAACCTAAGGCTTAAGTAAACTTGGCCATCAAAGTTAATTCTTGCCCACCACACAAAGTTCTTGCCCACCACTTAACCCATGGGTTGCCCCATGGATCAAACTTTACCCATAGGATCATTAAATGGGCATTAGTGTTAATTTAATTAACTTATCTTTGGGCTTGTAATTAAACAAACACTTGGGCTTGTTCATTAACTTACCTTGGACTTAACCATACTTACATTTGGGCCTTATCACACTTCATATTGCACAATACAATTTCCTACACAATTCAACAAATCCATTACATTTGGCTTAAAGCCTTATAACGTATAATTTACGTGTTCATATTGTATTCCTCTTGTATACTTATTCCTCATGATATAACATCATTCATACATTGTCGTATAATACTCGTATTTCTTACTTCGTATAATACCTACGTATTATACGATCATTGTTTTATTCATTAATCACATTACATTTCCTTCTCGTAAATCATTTTCCTTAAACGTTAGGTTTTATGTCCACAGGCGAAATATTACGTTTTCCATAACTGAAATATTATTGGATATTCCATCTCACCTCGATATTATATCGTTACGCATTTCTCAGAAGTTCAAAAATAATTTCCGAACAGAAATGCGTGAATAGTGTTTTTCAGAAAATTTCTCGGAAAGCTTTTATTTTTGTCATGGAAATTTAAACACTTTAATTCTACCATGTAGCCAAAATACTATGACATTCTGATATGTTTAGGTCATAGAACGACCTTCAATTAGCTTGCCCCTAAATAATCAATTAAATTCATTTAATCCTTATAATTAAATAAAATTTTAATTCTTCTAAAAATTCAATTTTTCTCGGGCGTTACAATATTCATGTAATCATCAATGGTCATGATTATATCGAATAATCCCTGGTCATAATCATACCAACAACTGTCCATCAATGCATTACATGCCAATAAGGATTTTTACCACATCATTTGTAACATTACGGTCATGATTATACCGAATAATCTCTGGTCATAATCATACCAATTAATAGTACATCTATGCACGTAAGCCACACATGAATTTTATTGCAACATAAACATGAGGATGATGACTATGATATATGAATTCAATTAAAAGAAAGCAAAGGATAAATATTTAAAGATTATAACTTAATTTATACAAAATTCAATAATGTCCAAATTGTCAACATGATACTGCTTTGTGGAGTAAAATTCAAGAATAATATTGTATCAAAAATGATTTGGACAGAAAAGAAATCAATTTTTGTCATGAATAATTCCTCGAGTGAATAGTTCCCCATGAATAGTACCCCGTAAATAGTACTTTATGAATAGTACTCGTGAATAGTACTTTGTGAATACCCATGAATAGTACTTTGTGAATTGTATCCCGTAAATAGTACTTTGTGAATAGTACCATAAAAATGAATACTACTCATGGACAGTACTCCGACATGAAAAGCTTAAAATTTAACAAGAATATGCAGAAAATATCCTTGTGAAACGATACTAGATGAAGCGCAAATTTTAAGGATATTCTACTAATTTCACGGAGTATAGAAGAAATACTTTAAAAAAATGAGGGTATAATCAGGAATACGAGATGAAATAATAATACTCACACACTACAGAGTATGGAAGACAATATTATTCCTATGAATACTGAAAAAAATAATATCCCTTACTTTAGAAGAAGACTCGGTACTGGAATAGTGAGGTAGCAGACTTCTCTTCTACTTTCTCTTTAAAGCTTCTCTCTCTATAGCTTCTCTTTCTATAATTGCCCTTGTGAGTCTTAGTGAATTGGTGAGAATGAAAGAAGAATGAGCTTCTATTTATAGGAAAACATAGTTTCGATAATTGCACGTTTTGGGGCTCGAAATATTACAGTATAATACCTCATCTTTTCTTTAATTTTTAATTTAGCCATGCAAGTATTATCAAACTTGCACCACCTCCCCTAATAGTACATCATGTGAATCAATAGTATAATCATGTGAATAAATAGTATAATCATGTGAAAAATTAATTACAGTATAGTACATTCATCTATACCTCCATTTTTAATTTAGTCATGCAAGTATTATCAATCTTGCACCACCTCCCCTAATAGTACATGCATGTGAATCAATTGTACACACATGTGAACAAATAGTTATAAGCATGTGAATTAATAGTAATTAATTGCTCATTTATCTGATTAATTACCCGACTGGTCAATATAACCTCCAGACATCCATTATTATCGAAATAGATGTCGATTTCCACTAACACTAATAATCCCAACACAATGGAAATATAAATTTCATCTTTAATTAACACGAACTTATTCATCATTAATATTATATCTCATAATATTTAACAACCAGATCATTCCCAGAAAAGAAGGGGCTTTCCGATAAGGATTTCTCTCTATTGGCGCGCAATTAGGTGACCAAACCTCTCCTTGATAGAACTTTCTAGACATTGTCAATATTGCAAATAATAATATGAAAAACTTTGTCGTCTCAATTATTGATTTAATAATATAAGATATTATGCGAGATGATCTTTGTGACAATAATTGAATCAATAATATGAGAGATATTATGCAAAGAACTCATGTGAGTAATAATTGAGTATAACTGAGTGACTTCTCACATAAGCATCAATAATCAATACCGTGTGCTACTATGCAACCACGCGTACTACTGTACTTTTACCACCGGGTAGTTCAACGGTAAAACTTTCACCGTTATTTTTATAAAAAGATAATTCTGTCATTTTCTAACTACGACAATACTTCCGTTGTGGGGTCCACCAATGATTGTGTCGTCGTACGAATATTCCCTGTTAAAACGAATATTCCCCGACCAATCGAATATTATATAACCACTTACTTACTTTGTAAAATTTGTAAATAATACCCACAACTATAACATTATATCAAATCCACACCATAATATTCAAAAATATATTTCGAGAAAAATTAATCTTTATTTATAATAGTTGGGGTCTTATAATATTGTTCTTCTCTAGCTTGATGAATTCCACCTCCTTCGTGTGACGAATACTTTCGGGAAAGTACTTGTCGTTGAACAATTCTTGGAACTTCTTCCAAGACATCTTTAGTGCAGCAAGTTGAGCACGTTTTACAGATTCCCACCAGTAATCTGCCTCTTTACGCAACATAAAGGTGGCGAAGGGAACCTTTTGCTCCTGTGAGCATCCCAAGACATCAAATATCTTGGTGATCTGCTTAATCCATGTCTCTACCTTAAGTGGCTCTGGCTTTCCCAAAAACTCCAGCGGTCCCAGCTCCTTGAACTGCTTAGAGTGACCAGCCGTGAGTTGCCAATGTTTCCACCTGCATTATGAACATGAGTCTCTCTCGTTTGGTGTTCCATGAATTCTAAAAAGTTCCTAAACATTCCATCATTTGTTATTTGGTCAGTGTTGTTGTTTACACAAGGATTATTTCCTTCTTGATGCACATTATCTTGGTTATTGATCGTCGGTGACTCAACGGTCTCATGTGCTCCATTGCTTATCTCAACATTTTCAGATGTCATTCTCAAACATTGCCACAAAATAAGGGTTAATTGACATGCCACATATTATCCCTATATTCTGACCGACCAATTAAATAACAAATAAGCTTAGGTAGGTCATACTAGTGAAGGATTTACCTGTCTCTCCCCTCCTAGTTCTAGCCTCAAATCTCAGCCAGTGATCATATCCCTAAGCTTTGATACCAACTATGACGCACCCAAAATAGGTATACACAACCTATTCTGAGTCGCCAAATACATGGTACACAATTCAAATACAAACTTAATTATACGACTGTCGTGTAAAATTTGACAAAACATAGCTGAGAGTTTTAACATGAATATTGTCTCGTAGACAATATCCAAACTCAAAAGGAGTCCTCATTACAATTATTATCACACTATTTTATAGAATAGTGAGGACTACTATAGCAACCATCTTGGACCGTCACTCCATTCCCTGACTAGTCCCAGCTATATTCTCATTTCCTGAAGAGAACAATAAAAGAAAATAGTGAGCTCAACTAGCCCAGTAAAGAATATTATGACTAAGATAATGCAGAATAAATTATCGTTAGCCTTCAACAGTATAACAATTGATAGAATATAATAGACAACAAGTTTTAGATCAACAACTACAGCGAAAATAACAATCCATTAGAAGAGTCAAGTAGAGCATGATATCTACTATCTTCTATGATTTAAAAGTTTATCATCAATTTTATAACTGAGACGCAACTCAATAAATAATCCACATCACTGAATTATCCATGCACTACGGGACAAGGATATTCATTATTATCACATCCATAAATTATCCATGCACTACGGGCCAAGGATATTCGTGTTATCACTAATGGTCATGATCATGCCAAACAATAATTCATCTTTGCACCCTTGGCCGAAGAGAACGCATGGTCATGATCATACCAACAACTGTCCATCTATGCACTACGGGCCAATGAGGATTTTTATCACATCATTTGTAACATTACAGGTTATGATTATACCGATACATAATTCCTGGTCATAATCATACCAATCAACAGTCCATCAATGCACTACGGGCCAAAGATGACTTTCATCACAATATAAGCATGAGAATGATGACAATGATATAAGCATCAATCAAACTAAATCAAGGATAAATATTAAAGACTTTAAATTTATCCAGAGTTTAAAAATGTCCAAATTGTCAACATGATAACTGCTTTGTGGAGTAAAATTCAAGAATAATATTATATCAAAAATAATTTGGACAGAAAAGAAATCAATTTTTGTCATGATTAGTACCTCGAGTAAATAGTACCCCATGAATAGTACTTCGTGAATAGTACCACGTGAATAGTACTCCGGCATGAAAAGATTAAACTTTAACAAGAATGTTCAGAAAAATATTCTCGTGAAGAGATACTCGATGAAGCGCACATTTCAAGGGTATTCTACTAATTTCAATGAGTATAGAAGAAAAACTTATCAACATGAGTGTATAATTAATACAAAACAAAATAATATTACTTACATACTACAAAGTATGAAAGAAAATATTATTTCTTACAAATACTGAACAAAATAATATCCCTTACGAATATTAAACGAAAATAATATTCCTTTCGAATATTGAACAAAAACAATATCCCTTACGAATATTGAACAAAAATAACATTCCTTACGAATATTGAACGAAAATAAAATTCTTTACGAATACAAAAAATAATATCGTAAGAAAATATGAAATAAATAATATCCCTTACCTTAAAAAGAGAGTACTTCTGACTGGTAGGGCGATGATATTCTTGAAGAAAACTTATACTGTTTTCTACGCTCAAAGCTTCCTTAAACTCAAAAGAAATACGCTCAATATTATAGAAGAAGAATTCTCTGATTCTGTTGTGATTTTCAATTCTAAACTAAGCATCATATTTATAGGAGAATGGAAGTATACTATTTGAAAATAAAAATCATGGTTGAACAGAGAAAGGAATTCACAGGCGTTCGGCTGAATTCGTTTTAATTTTTTTTTTATTTAACTATGATGCAATATGCAGCACTATGCACACACTATGTATTACTATGCAACACTATGCAGTACTATGCAAATAAAAAATAATATATTCTATTTTTCATAAAAAAAACAAAACTAATAATATATATATATATATATACTGAATAACCTTCTACCGATTATTTTAAAAAATGAGTAAGTGGGGTCCATATAATAAGCCAAATTTACGATATATACTTCATAAAAATCCCCTATATTTATCACAACTCACTTAGCTTCTCAAAACACATTTTTAACAACATTTGTCATTAATATTATAATTCACAATATTAACAAGCAGATCATTCCCAGGAAAGAGGGGGCTTTCCGATAAGAATTTCTCCTTTTTGGCGCGCAATTAGGTGACTAAACCCCTTTCCTCGACAAAACTTTCTAGACATCGTCAATAATGCAAATAATAATATGAATAACTTTGTCGTCTTAATTATTGATTTAAAAAATATAAAATATTGTGCAAATGATATTGTGACAATAATTGAATCAATAATATGAGATACAATGCATCAATTACTGAGTGACTTCCCACGTAAGCATCAATAATCAAAGATATTGTACAATACCGTGTACTACTATGCAACCACGCGTATTATTTTACTTTTATCACCGGGTAATTCAACAGTTAACGGTAAAACTTGTGCCGTTATTTTTATAAAAAGTTACTTCTGTCATTTTCTAACTCCGACAGTAATTCCTTTGTGGGGTCCACCAATGATTGTGTCGTCATACGAATATTCCCTGATAAAATGAATATTCCCTGACCAAACGAATATTTTATAACAACTTGCTTACTTTGCAACATTTATAAATATTACCCACAACTATAACATTATATCAAATCCACACCTTATTACTCAAAATGATATTTAGAAAAAATTAATCTTTATTCATAAAAGTTGGGGTCTTACAACCTCCCCTTCTTATGAAATTTTGTCGTCGAAATTGGTGTACGTACCTGGTATGTCGAAGAGGTGAGGATACATTATTTTCATTTTAAATTCTAACTCTTGAGATATAACCTTTGAGCGTAGAATATGTTTCTTCTTATCCAAGATTTTAACAGGTATCTCCTCATACGTTTAGTCTTCTGTTATCTCGTCTAGTTCTAATTCAATAATGTGGTTCGGGTCATCCATATATTTACCTAACATCGATACGTGAAAAACGTTATGAAGCTGTGACATACTTAGCGATAAGGCAAGTCTATAGGCCACAGTTCCTACTTGACCGAGGATATTAAATGGACCAATAAATCAAAGGTTTGAGCTTTCCTCACATCGTCAATTCTCTCTTTTGGAATAACGACTTCTTGCACCTTGTTCTTCATATTCATCAGCTCCGGATCTGTAGCTTGAGCAACTTTAACTTTATTGATTTAAAGTCGATTCTAATTGTACATTCGCCATCTTCACGTGGGTCTCTAGAGTCTTTAACTCTATCCCCATTTTTGTAAATCATACAAAATGGGTCTTTGTGTTAACAATGATGCACTCGTAACAGCATATGATATTTTACTCATCGCGTTAGCTAACACGTTCGCTTTTCTAGGATTGTATTGAATGGTATAGTTGTAATCGTTCAAAAGCTCGAGCCAACGTCTTTGGTGCATGTTACGCCAAGAAATATTTGAGGGTTTTGTATCGGGTTCAAGGTAGATATAAAATTTTATTTCACGCTCTAGGGGTAGGCTAGGAAGTTCTTCGGAGAATACGTCAGGAAATTTATTAATAATAGAAATATCATTCAAAATTATGACTCTCATCCAAGACTTGGCTAGCACCTCACATTGATACCTATCAACTAGCCATCGTTATTCACGGCGTCCCCTATGGAAAGTCTAGCTTCGATATATCCCACACAAGGAAGTCACCAGCGAAAGGCTTGGGGATCTTTACTTATGGTTTCATATGACAGTGATTGACTTTAGTGGTTTAGTTGCTTGAATTTGCATAACAGGTTGGTTAGGAATATGAAAGCTAACAACCTTACGAAAATAATAAATTTTAGCATGAAGAGTAATTAACCAATCGATTCCTAAAATCACATCAAATGCAAGTATTTTCAAAGAGATAAGATCGACAGGTAACGTGAAGGTGCTGATTTGAATCAAACAAGATTTATAAACAGTGGATGTAATGAAGGTTTCTCCCAACGGAGTTTCAACAGATAAGTCAAAGTCTAATTTCTTCGGAGTTAAGTTTAAATGTTGAGCACAATTAAGTGAAATAAAAGAGTGGGTAGAACCGGTATCGAATAAGGTATAGACTTTGATATGGTGGCTGTAGTAGTCCTCACTACTTGAGTTTGGATATTGTCTAGAAGACAATATTCGTGTTAAAACTCTTAGCTCATGTTGTACAATTAAGTTTGTATTTGTGTTATGTACCATGTATTTGGAGACTCAGAATGGGTGATTTATACCTATTTTGGGGGCGTCACATGAGTTAGTACCAAAGCTTAGGGATATGATCCTTGGCTGAGATATTAGGCTAGAACTAGGAGGGGTGAGACGGATAAATCCTTCGCTAGTATGACCTATCTAAGTTTATTTGTTATTTAACTAGTGGGTAAGAATATAGGGATAATATGTGGCATGTCAATTAACCCTTATTTTGTGACAGTGTTTGAAAATGGCATCTAAAAATGTTGAGATAAGCAATGGAGCACATGAGACCGTTTAGTTACCGACGATCAATTACCTTGATAGTGTGCATCAGGAAGGCAATAATCCTCATGTAAACACAACACCGACCAAATAACGAACGATGGTATGTTTAGAAACTTTTTAGAATTCATGCAACACCAAACGAGAGAGACTCATGTTCATAATGCAGGTGGAGTCAATGGCAACTAATGGCTAGTCACCGCTAAGCAATTCAAGGAGCTGGGACCACCAGAGTTTGTAGGAAAGCCAGAACCACTTAAGGCAGAGACATGGATTAAGCAGATCACCAAGATAGTTGATGTCTTAGAATGCTCAGAGGAGCAAAAGGTTCCCTTTGCCATCTTCATGTTGCGAGGAGAGGCAGATTATTGGTGGGAATTTATCAAACGTACTTAACTTGCCACACTAAAGAGGTCTTGGGAGAAGTTCCAAGAATTTTTCAACGACAAGTACTTTCCCGAAAGTATTCGTCACATGAAAGAGGTGGAATTCATCAAGCTGGAGTAAAACAATATGACCGTATCGCAATACTAGGCTAAGTTTGCAGAGTTATCTCGGTTTGCATCCCATTTGGTGGATAATGAGGAGCGAATGAAGCAAATATTTCTAAGAGGTTTGAAACCCGAAATACATCAATACCTCATTTCTCACAAACTTTGTTTGTATTCAGATGCTGTGAATAAGGCTCAGTTATTAGAACGCGATTATGAGTCAGCTCAACCAAAAGGCAACAACCAACAACACGATAATAATCGTACCTGTTGCAACGGCCATCGAAACAATGATAACCATCGTGGATGAAATTTTCATGCCAAAAATGGTAACCACTTCAGTGGTAATCATGGCCAAGATAATAGTAAAGGTGAACTAAGTGAGAATAACTTCAAGAAGATAAGGCTCAATAATGATGGAAAGACATCAGAACCAACACCCGTTTCTAAGGAATAAGAACAACCACCGGTCGTGTGTTTCAAATGCGGACATGAGGGACACATCCGTCCAAACTGTACGCAGCAACCCAAAGCGTGTTTTAATTATGGAAGAGAAGGTCACCTAACTCAATTTTGTCGTGTAGTGAAGTTAAGTCCAGCTTGGATGGTGACACCAAAAGATGTCCCAAATAAGTCAAAGCCGGTAGTTTAAGTGAGAGCGTTTGTCGAGGAACCCGAATGAAGTTATCACGGGTAAGTTAATCATAAACTCTTGCTAAGTCTATACCTTATTCGATACCGGTTCTACCCACTCTTTTATTTCACCTACTTGCGCTTAACGTTTAAATTTAACTCCAGAGAAATTAGACTTTGACTTATCTATTGAAACTCCATTAGGAGAAACCTTAGTTACATCCACTGTTTATAAATCTTGTTGGATTCAAATCGATACCCTCGCGTTACCCGTCGATCTTATCTCTTTGAAAATACTTGCATTTGATGTGATTTTAGGGATTGATTGGTTAACTACTCATCATGCTAAAATTGATTGTTTTATTAAGGTTGTTAGTTTTCATATTCCTAACCAACTTATTATGCGAATTCAAGCAACCAAACCACTAAAGTCAATCATTGTCATATAAAGCTATTCGTTTATTGAAAAACAGATGTCAAGCTTTCTTAGCCCATGTCACGGATTTTAAAAAAAATACATCAGATTTGAATGATATTTCTATTGTTAATAAATTTCCTCACGTATTCCCCGAATAACTTCCAAGCCTACCCCCAGAGCGTGAAATCAAATTTTGTATCGACCTTGAACCCGGTACAAAACCCTCAAATATTTCTTCACCTAGAACGAACATAACATGCGCCAAAGACGTTGGCTCGAGATGTTGAGAGATTACGACCATAAAATTCAATACCATCTTGGAAAAGCGAATGTAGTAGCTGACGCGTTGAGTAGAAGATCATATGCAGTTACGAGTGCGATGTTGTTAACACAAATACCCATTTCGAACGACTTACAAAAGATGGAGATAGAGTTAAAGACTCTAAGAACCTACGTGAAGATAATGAATATACGATTAGAACCGACTTTAATCAATAAAGTTAAAGCCGCTCAAGCTACAGACTCAGAGCTGATGAATGTGAAGAAGAAGGTACAAGAAGGCGTTATTCTAGAAGCAAGAATCAACGAAGAGAGAAAATCTCAAACCTCGATTTTATTGGTCCATTTAAAATCCTCGATCGAGTAGGAACTGTGGCCTATAGACTCGCCTTACCGCTAAGTATATCGCGTGTTCATAATATTTTTCACGTATCGATGTTACGTAAATATGTGGACGACCCAAACCACATTATTGAATTAGAACTAGACGAGATAGTAGAAGATTTAACGTATGAGGAGATACCTGTTTAAATTTTGGATAAGAAGGAACATATTATATGCCCCAAGGTTATACCTCAAGTCAAGGTTATACTTGCCAAAAGTTCCTTCTCTGTGGTGGTATAGTTCAACTGAGCATTAGTAAGGGTCTTGCTCGCATAGTATATCACATGAAAGATCTTTTCCCTTCGCTGGTACAAAATAGCCCACACAACATAGTCACTGGCATCACACATCAACTCAAATGGTAGGTCCCAATCTGGTGCTGCGATCACTGATGTTGTAGTTAACTTCCTCTTTAAATGCTCAAATGAAGACATGAAATCTTCATCGAACTTGAAATGTGCATCCTTCTCCAATAAGTTGCAAAGTGGCTTTGTGATCTTGGAGAAGTCTTTAATAAACCTCATGTAGAAGCCTGCATGCCCTAAAAAACTGCGCACACCTTTAATAGAAGTTGGTGGAGGCAAATTCTCAATGGTCTCTAGCTTCGCCCTGTCCACCTCTAACCCTTTCTTCGACACCTTATGTCCCAATATTATTCCTTCTTGTACCATAAAATGGCACTTTTCCCAATTCAAAACCAAATTTGTTTCAACAAATCTTCTTAATACCATCACCAAATTTTCTAGACATAAATCAAAAGAATCACCAAATACTGAGAAGTCATCCATAAACACTTCCACATTGTGTTCCACCATATCCAAAAAGTTTGCCATCATACACCTCTTAAATGTGGTTGGGGCATTGCACAAACCAAAAGACATCCTTCTGAAGGCGAATGTACCATATGGACATGTGAAAGTTGTCTTTTCCTGATCTTCTAGATCTATCACAATCTGATTATATCCTGAATACCCATCCAAAAGGCAATAAAATTCATGACTTGCTAGTCTGTCCAACATCTGATCAATAAACGGTAGTGGGAAGTGATCTTTCCTTATAACTTTATTAAGTTCGTGGTAGTCCATGTAGACTCTCCACCCCGTTACTGTCCTCGTCGGTATCAGTTCATTGTTCTCATTGGAGACAAAATTCATTCCCCCTTTTTTCGGCACACATTGCACTGGGCTCACCCATGAGCTGTCTGAAATTGGATATATTATACCTGCATCCAACCATTTCAGAACTTCCTTCTTGACCACTTCCTTCATATATTGAATTAAGTCTCTGATGTTGCTCCACTGAAGGTTTACTGTCATCTTCTAGTAGGATCTTGTGCATACAAAAAGATGGGCTGATCCCTTTGATATCTGCTATAGTCCATCCAATAGATGACTTGAACTCTTTCAGAACTCTTAGCAATTCTTCTTCCTGAAAAGATGTTAGTGCAGAAGAAATAATCACAGGTAATTTTGAATCTCAAGTGATGGAAGTGGTTTCAAATCAAGTTCTGGAGGCATCTCAAGTGATGGCTTAAGTTTCACTGATATCTCTCAAACATTCTTTAGTGGCTCAATAGGAGTCTTGAATTTTTTGAAGCATGGAGTTGTGTCAAGAATTTGAACCAGGTTAGTAATCTCCTCATCTTCAATCTAAGAATTACCCAGAACAGCACTCTATAAGGGTTCATTATCCACTAAATGCCCTAATTCATTAATCAACACCTTATCCACCATATCAATCCTGAAACCTTCTTCTTCTGTTGGAAACTACATAGCCTTGAACACGTTGAAGGTGATTTCTCGATCATTAACTCTCATTGTCAATTCACCTTTCTGAACATCTATCAAGGTCCGTCCTATGGCTAAGAATGGTCATCCAAGAATGATCGGTATACTTCTATCTTCTTCATAGTCTAAGATGATGAAATCATCCAGGAAGATGAATTTATCCACTTTAACTAGCACATCTTCTACAACACCCCATGGATATGTAATGGACCTTTCAGTAAGCTGTAATGAAATGTTTGTCGGCCTTGGAGCCAGCAATCCCAACTGATTGAACACTGACAATGGCATCAAATTGATGCTCGCCCCTAAATCACACAAGCATTTATCAAAACTCATCTTTCTAATCGTGCAAGGTATCGTGAAGCTGCCTGGGTCTTTCAGCTTTGGAAGTAATTTTGTTGAAGCATTGTGCTACATTCTTCAGTTAGGCTACTGTCTCAAAATCTTCTAGCCTTCTCTTCCTTGACAAGATACCCTTCATAAACTTTGCATACTTTGGCATCTGTGCCAATGCCTCAGCGAAAGGTATATTTATCTGTAGCTTTTTAAACACCTCCAAAAACTTGCTAAACTGCTTGTCTTCCCTTTCCTTCTGTAATCTCTGTGGATATGGAACAGGGGGATGAACAATTGATGTCTTGGTCACTGGTTTCTCATTCGACTCTTTACTCTTCTTCTCTACTTTCCCTTGCTTAGAACCTTCTTTACACAAAACCTCATCAGACCCATTTTCTTCACCGCGCAGCCGCGCGTCCTCTCTTTGCAAAAGTGGCACCGGTGCGTCATGCTATGATTCTGCAGTCTGCTTCCCTGATCTTAAGCTAATTGCCTGACATTATTCTTTACCCTCCCTTCTTGGATTAACTTCTATTGTACTAGGCAATGTTCCTTGTGGTCTGTTGTTGAGCACACTAGCCATCTTACCCATCTGCGTCTCCAAATTTTCAATAGCCACTGCTTAGCTCTTGATCATTACCTCAGTATTTTCCATGTACTTCATCATCATCTCCTCCATCTCTAACTTCTTCTCTTGCTGAGGTACATGTGGTGGGTGATGTTGTGGTTGTTGTTGAAATCCTAGAGGGTAGCGTGGTTTTGGTATATACTACTGATGAGATGATTGTGACTAAAAATGATGTTGTGGTTGAAACTGTTGACTTTGATTGTTTTTGATTATTTGACCAACTGAAATTGGGATGATTACGATTATTGGGGTTATAGGAATTCTGGAACTGATTCTGATTTTTCTGATAGTTGCTCACATATTGTACAGATTCTGAACTAATTGCACATTGGTCAGTTGAATGTGACCCTGCACATATTGCATATACAAAAGCAATTATCTTCGCTTTACTCTCTTCTAACGAATCAATCTTCTTTACCATAGATGTCATCTGAGCTGACAACTGTGTGATAACATCTACCTCCAATATTCCTGCAACTTTGGGCTGTGGCATCCTAGTTGTAGGATTTTGGAAATCATTTGTTGCCATAGTCTCGATGAGATTGTAAGCCTCTTCATAACTCTTGGCCCATAAGGCTCCTCCTGCTGCAGCATCTACAATTAGCCTTGATTGCCATCCCAATCCATTATAAAATGTATTAATCACCATCCAATCCGGCATGCCATGATGGGGACATTTCCTTAGCATCTCTTTATACCTTTCCATGCTTAATATAATGATTCACTCTGCTGTTGTTCAAACTGGGAAATTGATGTCCTCATTTTAGCAGTCTTAGCCATTGGGAAAATTTTGGCTAAGAACTTTGTGCTAAGTCCTCCCATGTTGTAATCGATCCTGATGGCAAAGAGTGAAGCAAACTTCTAGCCTTGTCCCTTAATGAAAATGGAAATAGCTTTAGCCTGATTGCATCTTCTGTCACCCCATTGTACCTGAAGGTGTCATATATCTCTATGAAGATCAATAGATGTTCATTTGTGTCATCTGTAGCAGCACCCCCAAACTGGACTGAATTCTGCACCATTTGAATAGTGCCCGATTTGTTCTCAAAAGTGTTGGCTGCTATAGTTGGCCTCATAATGCTTGACTGTAATCCATTTATGTTCGGCATTGAATAATCTCTCAAGGCCCGATGTTCCTCTCTTTGCTCTTCTGCTGCCATGTTAGATGTTCAATTCTCTAAATCTGCTTGTATATTCATACGCGCTTTCGATTTCCAACCTCTATCATTGATGTTATCATGTGTAGGCACCAATTTATGGTTGGATGATCGCGTGTGCATAAATATATACAAGTACATGAAATACACACAAAAACAAAATAGAAATAAGATAAGAATAGAATTGTTTAAGTCACACAAATCTAGCTTTAGCTGATGACGACAATATTAAAAATAAACACCTTTCCCGGCAACGGCGCCAAAAACTCGTTGCCTCCTTTTTAGTCTAACAAAAAGGACTATAACTCATGCAAGTATACATGGGTTAACAAGTAGTACAGAGTAAGAAAAATATCGATCCACAGAGAAAAGTGTTAACTCTAATTTATCATGCAACAACTTAATCACTATTTTTACGTGCTTAAACGATCAAATCATGATTAAATTGAATTCTAAATTAATTAACGAAACAATATTATAATTATGAAAGTGATGAAATCAAATTGGAGAAGAATGGGATTCTAATTTCATTTAATGTTTCATCTAAATTTCACTCCTCATGTCATGTTTGATTAATTATCATGGAAATCTAGTCAAGAGTGCAAAAGTAGAGCATAACCATTTTTCAATGAACTATGTCTAATTTACACAAAATCCACAATCGATAGAATTCATGTAAGCATCACTATTACCAAAATCACTGTATATCTATGTGAAATTACAGCAATAATGAATTAAAATGCATGCTCTTTTCATGACTACACAGGGTGGACCGGTATATGTCTAATAGGTTCACGAATCACCAAGCTTAAACAAATCAGCCTCATAAACACATGCCATTATGATATAATCTATACTTATATTTCATTTTCCAAATCCATACAAGCAACTAGTGTGAATGGTGATCAAGCATTCAAGAATTTAGTATAATCATAATGGGAAATCTAACGATAGATATTCAACAAGACAATCAAATATATATATTTAAACTATGCATCAAAATCCATTAGAATCCCATAATGGAGTTTAGTTCATTTCTGAACCAAAAGCCATTATGGGATTGAAGCAAACCATTAAGATAGAAAAGAAAACAAAAGTTATTAAGAAATGAGAGAATTCCTATATGTCCAAGCCTGTCCTTGAAGACCTTTTGAGCCAATCAGAATGAAGTTCACATGGCTGCTAATCTGTATATGCAAGCAATCCATTCAACCAGAGAAGAAAAGGGTCTTATGTGCTCAAAAGCCAGCCGAAGAATGCTATATGAGAAGAATCCTCAAGGAAGCTCACAACAGAAGATCATCGACAATCGTTCAAAAGGAACTTATTGCAAGAGAAGAACTTCACAAACACAACTGACAAAGAAGACTACGTTCGTAGTGCTGTCAAATAATCGTAGAGTGATCAGTCCTGAAAATACTCATCTCTACGACACAAGGAGATCCAAGCGATGATGGAGATTCCAGTCAGAAGGAGATATGCAAGGCTGCCTTTAAATGAACCTGAAGAAGAGGGAATCACATCTATTTTGGAAGACAACGTCAACAACGGGGGAGCAGTGATCTGTTAAGGAACAACAGCACTGAGATATACTATAAAAAGTTGTACCAGCTATAGAGTCCCAAAACTTTGTGGCTGATGAACCAAATGAAGATCCATAGTCAGTAGGAAAGTCTCAAAACGTACTACTGATAACCTTTCAGCCACCCAACCCATTATCGTGAAGTGCCTACGATCAAACATATGATCATAATGTAAGAGCAAGAGAACACCACAATTTCAGCAATCAGTTGTCTAAAGCTGGTAGAAGAACTCCCAATCAGAAAAGGTCGAATGAGATGTCATTGCAAATCACTGCCATAGCATTGCATCTGGAGAGCGCCTCAGGGACAAACCTGACCCTTAGCTCACTCTAAGAGGTTGGCCCTTCCTGAGCTACCTTGACCAATAAGGAATGTTTGATCTAGTTCATCTCAAGGACCAAGTCAGTCAACGATCGTAGAGTCAAGTTTGAAGAGAACTAAACGATCGCAGTGCAACCTCAACGATCGTAGTGCTACCTCAACGATCGTAGTACAACCTCAGCGATCGTAGAATACAACTCGACGATCGTAGTCCTACCAAAGGGTACTCCAGTTCATAAGGAGCTTGGAAAATGAGATATTATTTAAACTATTCAAGTTAAGAAGATAAGTTCGAATACATCAGTGATTGAGCTATGCTGCATCAAAGTAAGGAGAAAAGACAAAGCCATCCACTGCAGCATCTCTCAAAAGTTGATCGTTGAGTCAACAAAGGGAATCGTAGAGTCCATAGCTGCCTTATCATGCCATTCTACGAATCAAAAGGTCAACGGTCATAGCCACATCATTTAAACGACTACTCTTCTAAAAGGAAACATCTAACTTAAAAGTTATGGGGAGTTATAGCTCATTACTGGGCAACATGCAACCAATGGACGGTTGACACATCACTGATTATGCAGAGTTAGAAGGAACTGCCTTAAAGACAATTTCAAATCTGCAGACAGTTACCAAAAGCTATCGAACCTTTCTCCCTCCCATTTTTTAAACCCTAGAATCCTCTCAAGAGCCAAAATCAGTTAACCCTCCAGAGCCTCACCAAATTACACTCAGTCATCTCTTATAAACATATCTAAATCAGATACCCATATTCTTCAAACTACTCAAATGGAAAACTGGCAAGTAATCACTGGCATTCAGCTTGGAACCAAATCGTTTGAGAAATCCAAAAAGAAGTTCAGGGATATTCTCGAGCTTGTGAAGAAAGCTGGATTCTTAGAATGCCTTGAGGCAAATACTCGAGTCTACATCTACTTGGTTAAAGAGTTCTACTCAAACGCCTCCATCATCACTGAAACCCTTACTACCAAGGTTAAAGGTCAGTCTCTGAAGTTAAAATCTTCTGACCTCAATCAATGCCTAGGTTTTCCTAACCAAGGGCTGAAGAACCTTGATAATGTCAATACTGAACAAGCAAAGGAGGTTATGGGGTACCAAAGAAACCCTAGTTTTAAAGACATGAAGAAGAAGGAATTTCCTGAAGAGTATGAGTTCCTTGCTAAAATAGTTGGAAAGTGCATACTGTGCAAGAACACTGCACATGACACAGTGATTAACCAACAGTTGAAAATAATGTCAGCAATAGTTCTGAAGAAACAAATCGACTTTGGAGCTATCTTGTTCGATCAAATCTCCAAATGGGTAGAAAAGGCTGAGAAGAAGAAGTCCACTGAAAAATCCCTAACCAAGGTGTTTCATGGTAGGCTGCTGAGTATTGTACTGAAGAAGAAGCTGGGAGGGAAAATCAAAGATGATGAGGGAGAAACTTTAAATGTGCACAAAGTGATGTCTCCACAATTATTTGTGAACTGGAAGAAGAACCCTAAGGAGAACCAAAGGCTGATAGTTGGGAGCAGCAGCAGAGCCTATGCAAAGAAAAGGAGAATAGAAGAGGCAGAGAGCTCTGAGTCTGATGACTCTGCACCAGCAGAAATCACACCAGCCTTAAAGAAATCAAAAGGTGTGAAGAAAGTTGCTGATGTGAAGAAAGCTAAGGCCCCACCAAGGAGTCTCACCATCAAAGAAAAAGTTAAAGAAGAAAGAGCTCTAACTGTTGAAACAACAAAGAGGAGAAGCAACAGGCTGCTTCAAGGGCCTATCAACAAGAAAGCTAAGGTGGAAACCAAACCAAATTTCGATTTTCCCAAAATAGTACATCTATCAAGAAAGGGACGAGAAGTCGTGAGAAGAAAAGGAAGCAGATGTCAAGGTGAGTCCTCAGATATCGCACTCCAAAGAAAGAAAGATGAATTTGGATTAATGTATGAAAATTCAAAGATTCATTGAAGAAGAGAAATGTGCAAGCCCAGTGGCTAATTCTCAGAGTAGTCACTCTGATGATAAAGAAGAAATCCAAGATGACCAAATTGCATCCCCAAATGCAACTGCCCCAACAAGCCCAGATAATGGGTCAGACAATGTTGTTCTAAGAGAAGAAGAGAATGCCTCCTCAAATCCAGATAACCCCATGATGAATCAAAAGTTGATGAGATGACAGAAGAAGAGTCTGTTCCTGCCAATGCTGAACCTCAAAGAAGTTTGTCTGCTGAACCAGAGAAGTCAGAGTCTGAAGAAGAAGAAGAGTCTGACTCTCCCAAACCTGAACCTCCAAGAAGAAGGAAAAGCTACAGACTGCAAGCCAAGTTTGCCTCCAAAAGGAGCAGTGGTCAATCAAATGCCATCATTGAATTGAGTGATGATGAGCCTGTATCCCAGGGAGAAAATGCTGAAGAAGAAACCAGCAATGAAGAAGATGAATTTGAAGAAGATCTTGCTAAAGAAAGTTCTGAGAATGAAATACAGCAAGAGGAATTCTCTGTTGAAAATGATCAAGAAAGTTCAGGCTTCGAGAGAGAAGAGATTAAAGAAGATTCTAGTTCTGCACCTCAGGAAACAGACGAATAAGAAGATTATCCAGTTCTATCTCTTGCAGGATTTAGCAAAAGGATCGTAGTGGAAGTTTTAAATGACTTACCAGATGCTCCATCAGAGAGATGGGTGAACTATAGAAATGAGCAACTCAAGGTAGTAATAATGACTACCTTTGACATAGCCAAAAACTGGAACAATATGGAGCTAGACCGCTCAACCATTCTCTACAATCCTGACGACTTGCTGATAAGATGGTTCTTCTAGTGGATGCCATGGCTAAAGGCCCATACTAAATGAGATGAAAGCTATCTCAGCTGGTGCTTCTCTCACTTCCCAAGCGACTTCCCAAGCGTGGAGCTGGTGGCTCAGAACTTCCCAAGGGTGAAGAAGTTTGCAACCAAAACAATCAAAGAACAGCCCAACTTCAAGGTCTATCGCTATGCTAAAAATCTCTATATCCCCTACGATCGTAGAGTGGATTCTGAAGGACGAAGAGTCATGACCAAGGAGCTGATCGTAGAGTCTGTTCACTCTACTGCTGATGATGTTCAAGCCCAAAACCAGAAGCCTCCTTATGCTCAAGCACTACTATCAGACATTCCCTCATCCTCACACAGCTGCTGCCCAACAAAAGGATCAAACTACTTTGGAGCAGGAACTACAGAAGAGTTCTGATGATCTAAGCTAGAAAATATCTCTCCGCCATCGAAGAAACCGAAGTCGACGAAAGAAAGCAGGAGATAACTCCTTCCAGCACAAGCTTCAAGCTACGATGGCAGATGTATCTCTCAAACTCCAAGAGAGAGATAACATCTATCAAAAGGCCATACAAGATCAAAAGGCTGAAGCTCTCCGAGTTCAGAAGGCCAATGAAGAGCAGATCCAAGCCCTCTTTGACAAGATTGACGATCTGAAGCAGTCTTTCTCTGTGCAACTTGAGCTAGGCCAACAGGAACTCAAGTTTAAAGTTGCCAACTCCTCCTACCTAATGGAGAAGCTAATTTCCAACATGGAACAGCTCTCTCAAATGATTGATGACAAAAAGGGGGAGAAAAAGAGGCATAGAAAGAGGAAGAGCAAGAAGAGCAGGAGGCACTCAAAGAAGAGCAGAGGGATAGAATAAAAGAAATCAAAGAAGAAGACAGCAGATGCATCAGAAAAAGAATCATCATCTGAGGGGGAGCCAAAAGATGATGATCACATGATCGCAGAGTCTAAGGGGGAGCATGATCAGAAAGATGCTGAAGGGCAGCAAGAGAAAGAAGAACAATCAGATGAGTAGCTGATCAGCAAACATCCTGGAAACATACAAGGAGCAAAAGAGGTACTTCTCTAACTAGTTAGGTATATTCTGGATCCAGTATGTAGAATGTCTTAATATACAAATTGTCATATCAATATAAATGACATTCATGATTATCTGTTTTAGAAATACAGCTGCTCACTAGATATAAGATTCATTCATAACATGCATATGCACTTATTGTTTTTGTCGTAATCAAATAGGGGGAGATTGCCAGGAATCAGCATGTGAATGATATTCCTATTTAATATATGATTTGATTATGATATATATATATATATATATATATATATATATGAATAAATATGCAAGTATGCTTGCATTAAGAAAAGCTGTAAAGTCCTTTGATAGATAATAGAAATATATGTATAAGGACTTATAATGAATTGATCAAATATGTTAGGTTGATCCTACATAAGCAAAACAGCTTTGTAAAGTCCTTAAAAAGAAATGATGTACAAGGACTATAAATATAGGAAGATCAAGCTTGTTAGGTTGATCTTATGATGTAATAGATAGGCTTGTCTGATCGCCGAGCACTGCACCAGAAGTCGTAGTCTGCCAGGAGAGTCAAGGCTAACTCGAGAGCTATCAAGGCAGAATAGGAGTATGCAAGATAGTAGATCTTGGAGTTCGTAGACTTCCAAGGGAAACGAAGAAGGATCGTAGTGTGTCGAGTAGAGATTCCTCAGGATCGTAGTGTGCTGAGGAAGTCATGTTCAGAATCATAGAGACAACCTGCCTGCGAGCCAACCGGTCATCTGCCGAAGCCAAGTCAGGATAGTAGACTACACTCTGAGTTCGTAGAGTCCAATGACTACATGTAGAGATCGCAGTCAAGCAAGATCAGATGAAGACAACAAGCCCAAGGCAGAAATCGTAGAGTGTCAAGATCTGATCTCAGGATCGTAGTATCTCGCATGTACCAAAGAAAGCAAAAAATCGTGAGAGTGTGTAACTACGAACTCAAAAGAAGTGCTCACAATGCATAGGCAGAATCGTAGAGCAAGTACGATTCTCAACAAATGAGCACTCCCAGAATATCCAAAGGAACGAAGCCTCTAGTTCAAGCTACAAGCTACATCCAAAGAAACTAGAGAACACTCAACGAATGGCATGCAGGCTAATAGAAGATCTAAGCACCAACCCAATCAGCATCAAAATTGAGTTGTAAGGCCATTCGTGATGAAGTCTTCCACAAGGAGATCCAAAGAAGACTTCAGAAGCTGAGTAAGGAAAGTCAGCTAAAGCAGTAGCTATCAAGTGAATAGAAGACAACGATCTTGGAAGCAACCAAGATCATAGTGTTTGCCAAACAAAAAAGGAACTAATGGAAGGTGAACTGAAATACTGGTCAACCTCTGAAGAGAAAGACTAAAGTGATTAAGTGCAGGGTCAGTTCATTAAGGATAAGTGAACGGAAGATCACAAGGAGAAAGCAAGCTGGACGCGCCATAAATCTGAAGTATCTTGATATTCAGAAGGGGACCAGAGCAAGGAATTAGGCCATCAGTTTCTAAGAACAGTCGAAGCAAACAGAAGTATTGAAGCTCTGCAAAATAGAAGGAAGAGGTGTTCTACATTGAAGATCCAATCATCACTCTTCAAGATCGTAGTGTTAATTCTACCAATTAATGAGCAACACTCAACAAGACACTACTATCAGGTCCTTGAAGACGTGCATCAGAATCGTAGAGTTTGAATAGCTGAAGACTGAAGCATTGGCAA
This sequence comes from Panax ginseng, assembly GCA_020205605.1. Taxonomy (NCBI): domain Eukaryota; kingdom Viridiplantae; phylum Streptophyta; class Magnoliopsida; order Apiales; family Araliaceae; genus Panax; species Panax ginseng. The sequence continues at coordinate 122,049,607 of CM035136.1, forward strand.
AGGTTTAATCGGAAGGGTAATATTCGGACAAGTGCTTATTGAGAGCATCGATGCAATATGACAACCTCTGATCGAGAAATCAGAAAGAGGTAATAAAGTCTTCGACCTACCCAAGACATTAAAGTGATACATCTGACAGGGTAGGTGAAACAGTAGACTGCAGCGTCAGAAAAAGTATGACATGTCACATCAAGCAGTCTACCTCAAGCAACTCGAGATCTGTGAAGAGATTTGAATAGCCTTCAGCGACTACTTTCCAACGGAAGGATTGGGAAGAAGTATAAATGAGAAAGAGCTTCAAAGATCAAAGGTTTCTGGAGTTGCCAAGTTTGGAGAGAAGGTGGACTGATCTAAACCATGTGAAACAGTGAGTCTGAAGGCTCACTCTACGATCCACCAAGAACACTCAGAAGTCAGATAAAGAAAGAAGTAGAAGTTTGAGTTCTACTATATAGAAGTGAAAGTTCTACTACATGAAGAGTGTTCTGAACTGTCGAGGGAAAGAAGAGCATTATGTCATCTTGATGTCCATCATGGGAAGACTCTAAGTACAATAGAGAAGAGCCTACAGTCATCTTAGTAAGTCCATCATGAGAAGGCATCAAGTAGCAAGAAGGAAGATCATAAATGCCATCTTGGTGTCAAGCATGAGAAAGCTTCTAAGTACCCAATGAGAAGAGTTTTACAGATTATCTTGAAGCCTATCATGCATGCGTACCATCAAGTACCAAGGAGAAGTATCTTCAAGGTCGTTCATAAAGGGTCATCCAAAGTGGTTGAGTAACCAAGAAGTCGAGCATCATGCAACACTCACCGCACTTCAAGGATGATCAAGCCAAGTCGCTAAGTATAGAAGATGTTTGAGCATGAAGACATCTTAGCGACTCAAAGACCGACTCCAACAACAACAAACAAACAACTCAACAAAGTCGGGGCTGAGGGTCCTCATGTCAAGGACTAAACAAAAGGGGCCGAAGGGTCCTTATCCCAAGGGACTAAATGAAGTTTCAAGCCTCACTGGGCTTGAAGAGTTCCTAGGAACTAGAGGAGTCACAAGGTCAGCGGCCTTGAAGAGTTCTTAGTGAATCAAGTCCCAAGGTCAGCGGCCTTGAAGGAATCTTAGTGATTCTGCAGTGCCGCCTTCCTTAGTGGAATTCACGCTAGTTGAAAGCGGTAAGAATGGATTAGAGCTTGAGTCTCCGAACCACTTAAAACCCCCTTGTGTCTTTTACATTATGTACTATAACCTATTTATAACTTCTATGTATGTTTTAACTACTTACAACTAAACTTACTCTACTTAACAATGTATGTATGATTATGAATATATCAATGAAGGGATCTTTTACTTATTCCGCTGTGCTTGAAAAGATTCTTATGTTTGTCATATGTTAATTATAAACAATATAATATAAACTAGAAAAGTATTTAAAATAAAAAAGATCTATTCAACCCCCCCCCTTCTAGATCTATTGTGCCCTCTAGGAACTAACAAAATGAAGTACCCGGATTTGGGGGTGTCACAGAGTAAATAGAGAGGATTTTTATGAGGTATTTGTTGTAAGTTTGGCGTATTATTATGACCCCCACTTACCCATTTTTCAAAATTGTCACTAGAAAGTATCTCAGTTTTGTTATATATATATATATATATATATATATAAGTATCTCAGTTTTGTTTTATATATATATTATATTAGTAACGTGTGTGTGATGTAAGACCCCAACTTTTTATAAATAAAATTGAATTTTCTCTAATTATTATTTTGAATAATAAGGTGTTAATTTGATATAATGCTTTGGTTATGGGTGAAATATGAAAATTTTGCAAAATTAAACAAGTGGTTATAAAATATTCATTGTTGTCGGGGAATATTCGTTTGGTCATGGAATATTCTTGCTGTCGGGGAATATTCGTACGACGGCGCAACCATTTGTGGGCCCCATAATGGAAAACGGTAGGATGAAGAAAATGACAAGTTTGAGTTTTATAAATAACATGCGTGAAGTTGTTCACAAGATTAATACTATTGGATTACCCGGTGGTTAAAATACAAGAATGTCGCTGTGGTTCGCATAAAGAGCACATGGTATTGCACTGTATTTTTGAATCATTGATTCTTAAGTAAGAAGGCACTACTCAATAATTGTTACAGTAATTACTGTTCAATATTTTATTTTATTGATTCAATAATTGCTTCGTTGATATTTTATATTATTGTTGTTTCAATAATTGTCACTGCACAGTATCTCCATTATCAGATCAATAATTCATATTATTTGAATAATATTGTTAGATAGCATTATTGATAATGTCTAAGGAAGTTCTATCTAAGAAAAGGGTTTGGTCACCTAATTGTGCGCCAATAAGGAGAAATCCTTATCGGAAAGCCCCCTATTTTCTGGGAACGACCTGGTTGTCATTATTGTGATTCTATAATATTATTTATGAATAATTAATTATTGATTTATATGATAAAGAAATATTTATTTTATGTGGTTATAAATGATGAAATTAATGTTGAGGTATTTTATCAGAATGAAGGTATTAAAAATCGTCTGTATGTGGATTTCGGGCATTTTCTGTTTGGAATTTGGAAAAACTTTTTTCTACAAAGTTGTAGAGAATTTAATTTCCTATGGAATGGACATAAAATTCGTATTTTTCTGATAAAAGGGCTATTTATTGTGAATTATTGAAGTTTCAAAATAAATATTTTTTATTAAAAACATGGTTGGGCCCCACTTTTGGTTGGTGAAAAATGTGTTGAAATTTTATTTCAAAAATGGTGGGCTTGAATTGTAGCAGGTAAAGCCATCAGGTAGCAGGTTAGTCTGCTATGACGTTCTAAGCATTTTCCTATAAATAGGGTGCTTAGTTAGAATTGAAAATCATACCAGAAACAAGTTTTCTCTCTCTCTATATATATTATCGAGTATATTTTGTGAGTATTTAGATACTTTGAGAGTTGTTATTCAGTGCAAGTTTCTTTCAGCACTATATCCGATATTCCAGTTAGAAGTACTGTTCTTTTGAGGTAAGGGATGTTATTTTCTTCATAATGATGTTATTCTTTCAATATCATTATACCGAAATATTGGTATGGATTTTATTGTAGAATTTCTACCTTTTTCATGTTGGGGTTACTATTCACGTATACGGCACTATTCACGTATACGACACTATTCACGAATACGACACTATTCATAGAAAAAATGAAATTTTCTTTTCTTTGTCCAAGTTGTCTATTATGGTTATTATATTTGATTGTATCCATGTTTTGATCGTCATTCTTGAATTTTTCTCCACAATTGATTATTATAAGGTATTTTTGAAATTGGATAAACTAAAGTACGAATCCCTAATCTTTGATCTTGTATCTCACTGGATTTGCTTTCTTTAAGATATTTTTCATCATCATCAGTCCTAAATGATGATAGCACCGAATAACTTTGGCCTGTAGTGCAAAGATGAATGATTAACTGATGAATATCTTTGACCCGTAGTGTAAAGATGAACAAGTGTTGAGATGAACATGATCAACCGGTGATACAAATGAATGAATATATTTGGCATGTAGTGCAAAGATGAATATTTGATTCAAGATGTATATTGATTGATGTTACAGGGATAAAATATTGATGATGGACTTTTAAATCTTAGAAGATAGTAGAATTCATTCTCTACTTGACTCTTTTAATGGATTGTTGTTTCCGCTGCAGTTGTTGATCTAAAACTTGTTGTCTATTATATTCTATCAGATTTTTCCCTGTTAAAGACTAATGATAATTTGTTGTATATTATCTTAGTCATAATATTCTTTACTGGGCTAGTTGAGCTCACCTTTTTCCTTTTTGTTCTAATTTTCTTCTTAGGAGGTGAGAACATAGCAGGAACTAGCCGGTGTATGGAGTGATAGTTCAGGATAGTTATTTTAGTAGTCCTCCCTATTTTGTAAAATAGTGTATCAATAATTGCTATGAGAACTCCTTTTGAGTTTGTATATTTTCTATTAGATAATATTTGTATTTAAACTCACAGTATATGTGTTGTCATATTTTGCACGACAATTGTATTACTGAAGTTGTATTTGTTTCTATACTATGTATTTGGCGACTCAGAATGGATGATGTATACCTATTTTGGGGGCGTCACATATGAGGCATGTAATATATATATATATATATATATATATATATATATATATATATATATATATATCATTAGTTTTGTTTTTATGCAAAATAGAATATATTAAATTTTATTATGCATAGTGTTTGCATAGTAAATCATGTGAATTTTTGAAAATTGTCCCTGAAATGCACTGTTTGCCCGTGATTTCTCCTATTGTGCGTTCAAATAGTATCCTTCCATTCTCCTATAAATAGGATGCTCAGTTTAGAAATGAAAATCACACTAGAATCAGAGAGTTCTTCTTCTATAATATTGAGTGTATTTCTTTGGAGTTTAAGGAAGATTTGAGTGTAGAAAACAATGCAAGTTTTCTTTAAGAATATATCCACCCTACCAGTCGGAATTGCTCTCTTTTTGAGGTAAGGGGTATTATTTATTTCATATTCGCTTACGATATTATTTTTCGTATTCAAAATTTTTTTTATTTCATTCAATATATATTTGCAAGAAATATTATCTTTGTTTAATATTCGTAAGGAATATTATCTTCGTTCAATATTCTTAAGGAATATTATTTTCGTTCAACAGTTGTAAGGAATGTTATTTTTGTTCAATATTCGTAAGAAATAATATTTTCTTCCATACTCTATAGTATGTAAGTAATATTATTTCATTTCAAATTCTGACTTCTACACTCATTTTGTTAAGTATTGCTTTTATACTCTTTGAAATTAGTAGAATATACTTGAAATTTGTGTTTCAAAAGGTATCGTTAAACAAGGATATTTTTATAAACATTCTTGTTCATTTTTAAGTTTTTCATGCCGGAGTACTATTCATTTATACGGCATTATTCATACGTATGACACTATTCATACGTACGGTACTATTCATACGTATGGGTACTATTCACGATTACTATTCATGGGTACTATTCACTCATGTACTATTCACCCGGGGTACTATTCATGACAAAAAATGATATCTTTTCTGTCCAAATTATTTTTGAAATATTATTCTTGAATTTTACTCCACAAAGCAGTATCATGTTGACAATTTGGACATTATTGAATTCTGGATAAATTGAATTATAAATCTTTAAAATTTATCCTTGCTTTCATTTAATTAAATTCTTATATCATTGTCATTATCCTCATGCTTATATTGTGATGAAAGTCATCTTTGACCCGTAGTGCATAGATGGACTGTTGATTGGTATGCTTATGACCAAGGATTATTCGGTATAAGCATGACATGTAATGTTACAAATGATGTGGTAAAGTCCTCATTGGTTCGTAGTGCATTGATGGACAGATGTGGTAAAGTCCTCATGATTGTGTCGTCGTACGAATATTCCCTAACCAAACGAATATTTTATAACTTGCTTACTTTATAAAATTTATAAATATTACCCACAACTATAACATTATATCAAATCCACACCTTATTATTCAAAATGATATTTAGAGAAAATTAATCTTTATTTATAAAAGTTGTGGTCTTACATTTGTCTGATATATAGTTTCAATAGCTCACTCATGCTTTGCACGGGTTATCAAGTTTGTTTACATTAAAAATGGGAAAACATTACCTAACAAGCATAATTTATTTATTTATTACGACAACAAAAGAGTATTTAATGATATTTAATAATAGTGGTGTGATGTTTGAAATGATTAAAAGGGAAGTGGTTAGCATTTTGGGTAAGTTGGTCAATTGATTAATAGAGTGTTGACACACATGCGAAATTATATGTGTGTCAGTATTCTATTAATCAATTGACCATCTTACTAAAAAATAAACTTCATGATAACAACTAATGACATTTAAAATATCATTCTACTTTACAATCCCAAAATAAGTTTATAATGTTAAAGAAAACAAACCGTTATTGACTATGTAAAAGTTAGCAAAAAACCAAAAAAGAGACAACAATATAAAAAAAAAATTGGATCCATACAGTCATTCTAAAGATACTGATAATAAGTGATGCATACCAGTGGACAATGGATGCATACCAGTGGACAATGGATTCTTCGTTCTTGGCACTGACTGAGATACCGACACATAAGGAAATTTCCTTTCAAAAAGAAGAGATGACTTGGGGACCAAACACAAAAATTCAAATTCGGCCAGATCCGGTAACTTGGCAGTTGAACCGGTCGACAGTGACCGGTAACAGATTCATCGGTTTTACCGGTTCTTTAAAATTCATTTTAGTTTTAATCTTTGAATTTGATAAAATGTATTGGGTTGGGGGCGGTTCGGTGCACTTATTGACCGGTACCGTCCGATAACTTTGTTATTTTTTTAATTTTTTTTAACCACAATTATAAGAATAATAAATAAAAAATAATATAGCAAGTTTGAACAAAAAACTGTAAATAAAAGTATATTTTCAATTGTTGTTTAAATAAAATAAAATAAAATAACAAAAGTACCGGACGGAACCGGTCAATAAGTGCACCAGACCGCCCCCAACCCAGGGAAGTTTATGTTCATTTGTGTTTAATTTTATCAGTACTCTTGAGTCTTGAGCTTTGAGTTATGATCATTATTTAATATCTTTATTTTCATATGAATTTCGTATTTATTTGAATTGTATAAAGTAGACATTGTACAAATGGTTTAGTTTTTTTTTTGTAGATAAATTGATTAATTTTACATATTTACTAAATATTATATATAATATACAATAATTAATATATTTAATTATTAGTTATTTATTATATATTAATAACGTCACTGAGTCAATAACGGTTAGATCACTGATTGAACTAATAATCTATCTACCCAGTACCAATTCAAGAAAAAAATAAAATAAAAATTGCATATCTAAAGAAAGATAACAAATGAAAAAAAATGATACTTGAGGCCCCATAACAAGAGCCAAAAGCAAATTACAAAATAAAATAAAATCTTGTCCACAAACTGGTCAAACATTCCGACCAGAAAATCAGCAAAACAAAAATGTCATAATCCACAAAGTCTTTTGTTCTTGTGGTCTTGCCCTCCAAGTTTCTCCACTTAATTTAATACACGACCAAAATCCAACGCATTCCTATTGACTTCTTGGCCCGCAAGTTTTCCCATTTGACTAGATAGATGCATGAAACAAACTTAAGATGAATATCTGCCAGCTTCTGTGATATATATATATATATATATATATATATATATATATATATATGACAGTCAGTTTAGTTACTAAATAAGGATCATACAAATACACTCTCAGATGGAAAATCAAGGACTACGAAAATGCCTTCATGTGGTGCTCGTCCCAGCTCCATTACAAGGACATATTAGTCCGATGCTCCAATTGGGAGATGTTCTTCATTCCAAGGGCTTTTCCATTATTGTAGCCCACACTATTTTCAACTCTCCCAATCCCTCCAACCACCCTGAATTCATCTTCCTACCCATATCGGATAACCTATCTGATCACGATACCTCCCCTGGAAATCTTTTAGCTCTTTTTAAGAGTATTAACAAAAACTGTGAAGAACCACTACGACAAAGCTTGGCTCATATAATGCATCAACAAGAGCTAGGTGATCGAGTTGTATGCATAATTTACGACCAGATCATGTACTTTTCGGAAGCTGTGGCTAGTCATCTAAAGCTTCCATGCATGAATTTTCGTACCATCAGTGCATCCTTTGCTTTAGCTTACAAGGAAATTCCTCGGCTTCTAGCAGAAGGTTACATTCCTCGACAAAGTATGTGTTTCAAACTCATATCTGAATTTATCGACTAAAATGCAAACCTCTACCCTATGTTTGTGTCCATGTTATAATCTCGACATACGACCTTGAGTTTGACTAATTCAAATTTCTCCTTCAAAGTACAATTAATGCAAAATTATAATTTTTAAGGCATGATTAGCAATTTAAAAACTGATCCAAAAGGTATAGTTTTGCAATATTAATTATATATATTACGAGATAGCGATTCGCTATATTATAAAGTTAAGTACCATATATCCACAAAATAACAAACTCATGGAATAATTTTGCATTTTGGTAGAAAATATTTGAAGGGATAAAATGCAAAATTTAATTTATGTAAAGAGTTAGTCTACTTCTTTGAAATTTTACTAATTATTCTGTTTGACTATATTACAGATTCCATGTTGCAGGACCTGGTTCCTGGGCTTTTTCCCCTAAGATTTACGGATATGCCAACTGATATAGGAAGTCTAGAAGATGTAATAGAAAATATGGAGCTTTCAATCAATACAAGAAATTATTCAGCCATCATCTGGAACACTGTGGATCATCTAGAGCAAACAGCTTTGGCTCAGTTTCTACAACCACGTCCAGTTCAGTTATTTTCAGTAGGCCCATTACATAAAATGGCTTCACCATCATCTACCAGCTTACTAGAAGTAGACACCAGTTGTATTTCATGGCTTGACAAGCAAGCTCCTCGCTCAGTTATTTACGTGAGCATAGGGAGTTTAGCCTTCATGGAAGAGAAAGAACTAACCGAGATGGCTTGGGGGCTGGCCAGCAGCGGCCAGCCATTTTTGTGGGTGGTTAGAACTGGCTCAGAATGTGACTCAGAATGGAAGCTATTGCCAAAAGGTTTTAAAGAAACAATTGGAGAAAGAGGCTGTATAGTTAAATGGGCACCGCAACGGAAAGTTCTTGCACATGATGCAGTGGGAGGGTTTTGGAGCCACTGTGGTTGGAATTCGACCTTAGAAAGTTTAAGTGAAGGGGTTCCAATGATATGTTGGCCTTGTTTAGGGGACCAAAAAGTAAATGCGAGGTACATCAGTCATGAGTGGAAAGTAGGACAGCAATTCGAGCATGAATTGGAAAGAAATGCAATTAAGCAAGCTATAAGAGGACTTATGGTCAACAAAGAAGGAGAGAACACTAGACAGAACGCGATGGACATTATGGAAAAGATCAGGTTCAGTGTGAATAAAGAGGGTTCTTCGTATAACTCGTTGAATGGTTTAGCAGAGTTCATCTCGTCATTCCAATTGTCAAAGTGACAGCAACACATTCAGCAACAGGGTTTCTTTATAGATTTGAATATCAAGAATCAATCTTTTCGCAGTTCGACATCAAGTTCTTAAAATAAGAGTAGCTTCATTAATCACGTTAATTATGTCTACTTATGTGGAACTATCAGTCCGGTAAGACGTAATATTTATAATCTTTGTAGTCTGTTTACAATAATTGGGTTTTCCAACAGTGTTTTGTACTTTAAGCATTCGATTCAAGTGTGTTGGATTATAATGCCTAATTTTATTCAGAAATAAAATTTTCCTTCTGCCAAAAATAAAATTGCTACGTGCAATCTCAGCTTCATATTAATAAAAAGGTAATGCTTAGGGCGATAGATGGTAACCGAAAAATTTGTATTCGTTCGCATCCCTATTCGAAAAAAGCGAATATTATTCGTATTAAAAAAAACGGATATATCTGTATTCGGTTTAAAGATATCCGTAAATAAACAGATAAAATTACGGATATAGGCATAATCGTATTCGTTTAACATTCGACCATAAATATATCTGACAGATAGCAGATATCTATATATATATATGTGTGTGTGTGTGTGTGTGTGACGCCCCCAAAATAGGTATAAACAACCCATTCTAAGTCACCAAATACATGGTACATAATTTAAATACAAACTTAATTTATACAACATAAGCTAAGGGTTTTAACACGAATATTATATCGTAGACAATATCCAAACTCAAATGAAGTCTTTATTAAAATTATTATCACACTATTTTATAGAATGGTGAGGACTACTATAACAACTATCCCGGACCGTAACTTCATTCCCCGACTAGTCCCGGCTATATTGTCATTTCCTGAAAAGAATAATGAAAGCAAAGGGTGAGCTCAACTAGTTCAGTAAAGAATATTATGACTAAGATAATGCAGAATAAATTATCGTTAGCCTTCAACAGTGTAAAACTGATAGAATACAATAGACAACAAGTTTAACTGCATCGGAACAAACAATCTATTAGAAGAGTCAATTAGTAGAGCATGATATCTACTATCTTCTATTATTTAAAAGTTCATCATCAATATTTTATCGCTGTAACACAGCTCAATAAATAATCCACATCATCGAATTATCCATGCACTACGGGCTAAGGATATTCGTTAATATCACATCCACGAATTATCCACGCATTACAGGCCAATGATATTCGTTATTATCACCAATGGTCATGATCATGCCAACAATTGTCCATCAATGCACTACGGGTCAATGATGACTTTTACCACATCATTTGTAATATTACAGTTCATGATTATACCGATACATAATTCTTGGTCATAATCATACCAATCAACAGTCCATCTATGCACTACGGGCCAAAGATGACTTTCATCATAATATAAGCATGAAAATGATGACAATGATATAAGAATTCAATTAAGTGAGAGCAATGATAAATTTTAAAGATTTATAATTCAATTTTTCCAGAGTTCAAGAATGTCCAAATTGTCAACATGATAACTGTTTTGTGGAGTAAAATTTAAGAATAATATTCATGTATCAAAAATAATTTGGACAGAAAAGAAATCAAATTTTGTCGTGAATAGTACCTCGGATGAATAGTACCCGAGTGAATAGTAATATGTGAATAGTACTCCGTGAATAGTATCCTGGCATGAAAATATTAAAATTTAACAAGAATGTTTAGAAAAATATTTTCGTGAAAAGATCTCGATGTAGCATAAATTTCAAAGATATTGTAGTAATTTCAAGGAGTATACAAGCAATACTTATCAACATAAGTGTAGAATTAGGAATATGAAACGAAATAATATTACTTACATACTACAGAGTATGGAAGAAAATATTATTTCTTACGAATATTGAACAAAAATAATATCCCTTACCTTAAAAGGAGAGTACTTCTGAATGATATAGCGGAGATATTCTCGAAGAAAACTTGTATTGTTTTCTACACTGAAAACTTTCTTAAACTCAAAAGAAATACGCTCAATATTATAGAAGAAGAATTCTCTAATTCTGGTGTGATTTTCATTTCTAAACTAAGCATCTTATTTATAGGAGAATATGAAGGATACTATTTGAAAAGAATTCACGGGTGAACAGGGGGAAAGTTTCACGGGCGCAATTTGGCTGATTTCATGTGATTTTTAGATTTTCACTATGCAGTACTATGCAGCACTATGTAATAAATATTCTAATAAAATAAAAACTTTATATAATATATATATATATATATATATATATATATATATAAACACACACACGACACACACACACACACATACACACACACACACACACACACACACACACATATATATATATATATATATATATCCTGACATATATGTAAAACTTTCTACCGACGATTTTAAAAAATAAGTAAGTGGGGGTCCATGTAATAAGCAAAATTTACAACAAATACTTTAATAAAACCTCCTTTATTTATCTCAATTCACTTGGCTTCACTAAACAAATTTTTAATAATATTTATTCATCATTAATATTATAACTCACAATATTAACAACCAGATCATTCCCAGGAAAGAGGATGGTTTTTCGATAAGGACTTCTCCTTATTGGCGCGCAATTAGGTGACCAAACCCCTTTCCTCGACAGAACTTTTTAGACATTGTCAATAATGTAAATAATAATATAAATAACTTTGTCGTCTCAATTATTGATTTAATAATATAAAATATTGTGTGACAATAATTGAATCAATATTAATGTGAGATATTATGCAGCAATTACTGCGACAATAATTGAATAAAACTAAGTGACTTCTCACGTAAGTATCAATAATCAAAGATATTGCGCAATACCGTGTGCTACTATGCAACCACGCGTATTACTGTATTTCTATCACAGGGTATTTCAATAGTTTAACGGTAAAAATTTTACTGTTATTTTTATAAAAAGTTATTTCTATCGTTTTCTAACTCCGACAGTAATTTCGTTGTGAGTTCCACCAACGATTGTGCCGTCGTACGAATATTCCCTGATAAAACGAATATTCCCCGATAAAACGAATATTCCCCGATCAAACGAATATTTTATGACAACTTGTTTACTTTGTAAAATTTATAAATATTACCCACAACTATAACATTATATCAAATTCACACCTTATTATTCAAAAAAAATATTTAGAGAAAAATAAATATTTATTCATAAAAGTTGGGGTCTTAAATATATATATTAATTATTATATAATAAGCAAAATAATTTTTTTAAAGTGACATTCCTTATATAATAATTATTTTCATTATTATACGAAAATTATTTTTAAAATATATCATTTCACTTCTAAAAAGTAGGAAATAACACATTTATTCTATTATTAATAAACTGAAATAAATTGATTTAAGTATAGGTAATAGATTTTTACTATTATAAAGTTAAAATATCTAAAATGTATCATTTACCAAGAAAATTATATACTAGAAGAACAAAACTATAGTTATTAGCTTGTTATAAGTTTTTTACTTTCAAAACCTACTTGTAATGTTGGGAGGTGAGAACAATAAACAACATAATTTTATTGTTAAAATGTGTTAAGTCCAAATTAATTTAGAATTAATCTACAAGGGGGTTGAATAATTAATTCACGTTTATGAATCTTCGGGTAGAGGAAGTATTTATCACTTTCAGTTGCCCAATTATTTAAAAATTAGAAGTCCAAAGTAAATTTTGGATGAAGTTGGATTAACTAGTTGTCAATTGTCATATATACATTATAACTCGCACTTTCCATAAATATAATGAAATAAAATAAATTTTTATAACTATGTAATTAAACTGTAATCTATGTATTGAGGATAAATTATAAATAAAAGTTCTCATAAACATATAATTAAAGTTTTAATTAAGTATTTGAGAAAAAATAATTAAATATTCAATGTAAACTTTTGAATCTAATTATAAATTATAAATATGTATACATACTACAGTATTACTCCACACACATAAAATGGACATCTAAACATTAATAAGTAGAGCATTCATTTTGAAATTTAGGATTTCAAAAATGATGAATTAAAACTTCTTTGAATTGTAATTTAGAACATTGATTATTGTATTTAAATATTTATTAAAAATAAATAAATTATTATTCATTCATTAATAAACTATATTTTAAAACTCATTATTTTTTATTCTAGTTATAATTAGGGCTATAAATGGTAATCGAAAAATTCGTATTCGTTCGCATCCGTATTAAAAAAAGGCGAATTTTATTCGTATTCGAAAAAACCGGATATTATGTGTATTTGGTTTAAAGGTATCCACAAAAAATGGATACGGATACTACTGTATCCAAATTCGTATATATTCGTACACCCTTAATGCTAAGTTTTTGTCTCAAATAGTGTTTCACATATATATATTAATAAAAGGGGTTAAATGCAAAGTCGACCACTGAACTTTTTTGATATTTGGGTATTGAGCCCCTTTCTTCCTATTCAACAAGAATCGAGCCCCTTTCTTGCGTTGACCGGAAGAAAGGGGCTCAATACCCAAATATCAAAAAGTTCGAAGGTCGATTCACATTTAACCCTTAATAAAAGGGTAATCATAAGAACATGTTATTTTAAGAATTAAATACAGAACAAAAATATATCCTTAATATTTACAAAATTATGCAAATGAGACTTTCTATAGAATGAAGGGAGTACTTACAATCTTTCCCAACCAACAATCAACCCAAAGACATTTTTCTCTCTTCCGCCAATGTATTTCCACAAACTTCACAATAATATCAGCAAAAAATAGCAATAAACTACATAATATGTGACGCCCCAAAATTAGGTATACATCACCCATCTTGAGTCACCAGGACATGGTATGTAATTCAAATACAACTTAATAATACAACCGTGAATATAATACGACAAAAATAAAGCGTGAGTTTGAATACAAATATTGTCTACTAAAGAGTATACAAACTCAAAAGGAGTCCTCATTACAATTATTATCACACTATTTCACGAGAATAGTGAGGACTACTAATGCACCATCTAGGACCATCACTCTGTCCCCGACTAGTCCCAAATTACGTTCTCATTTCACGAAGAGAACAAAGAAAAGAAAGGGTGAGCTCAACTAGCCCAAGAAGAAATATTATGACTAAGATAATGCAGAATAATTTATCGTTAGCCTTCAACAGTGTTAAATTGATAAAATATAATAACTATCAAGTTTAACTGCAGCGGAACAAGCAATCCATTTAAAGAGTCAAGTAGAGAATAAAATCTACTATCTGTAATGATTTAAAAGGTTTTTCATCACTTTTATCGCTGAGACTCAGCTTAATAAATAATCCACATCATCAAATCATCCATCCACTACAGGCCAAAGATATTCTTTAGTATCACGACCACAAATTATCCATGCACCACGGGCCAAAGATAATCATGTTTTCATCAACGGTCCTGATAATGCCATAAAATAATTCATCTTTGCACCCTTGGCCGAAGAGAATCCATAGCCATAATCATACCAAAACTGTCCATCAATGCACTACGGGCCAATGAGGACTTTTTCCACGTCATTTGTACCATTACGGTCATGATTACACCGAATAATCCCTGGTCATAATCATACCAAGTCCATCTATGCACTACAGGCCACAGATGACTTTCAAAAAATATAAACATGAGGATGATGACAATGATATAAGAATTTAATAAAACAAGTACAAGAATTAATTTATTCAGGAACTAATAACGTCCAAATTGTCAACATGATACTGCTTTATAGAGTAAAATTCAAGAATGCTCAGAAGAATATTTCCATGAAAAGATACTGGATGAAGCGCAAATATCAAGGATATTCCACTAATTTCATGGAGTATGGAAGTCAAAGTTTTAACGAACTGAGTATAATAAAGAATGGAATAACAAAAGAAATCACCATGCATGCGGTACTTCACATAGACAGGTTATTCCAACAGAATAATAATTAACGGAACCAGGTCATGCGTAAAAGCTACGTATGAGGATGTTCCAAATGTAATAATAAAGAACGGAATAATAATGTAAATCACCATGCACGCGGTACCCAGAGATAGGTTATTCCAATGTAGAATACCAATAAAGGCGGAACCGTGTCCCACAGAAAACGCATGCATGTGATATTCCAACAGAATAATAATAAAGAGCGGAACCAGTCCGACGTAAAACGCATTGCAGATGTGATATTCCAAATGTAATAATAAAGAATGAAATAATGGAAGAATTTTACCAAGTATAGGGTATCCTGCAGATACAAAAGTTATTCCAATGTAATAATAAAGAATGGAATAATGAAGTTCTCTTCATGAATAAGAAAGAAAGAATACCCCTTATGAGTACAACAAATAATATTCCCTACCTTAGAAAGAAGAAATCTTTGGATATAGAAGTAGTGAAGTAGCAGAACACTTTTCTTCTTTCTCTCTAGAGTTTCATGAATCCAAGTAAAAATAATGAATGAATGAGCTTCTATTTATAGAAAAATGGATCAAGATAGTAACTAACTCATGAACGGTCCAGATTGATTTACTTTAATCGACGGTCCATATTTAAAGCAAAATCTTTTAAATAAAATATAATATATTCTATTTATAATCTAATAAAACGAATAACTTTGTAAAAGATTTTACTATGCAAACACTATACGAGTGCACTATGCAAACACTATGCATAATAAAATATAATATATTCTAATTATTGTCTAATAAAACAGATAACTTTATAAAAGTATTCTGTTTTATATAAAAAGATTTTACTATACAAAACACTATGTAGACACTATGCAATACTATGCATAATAGAATATAATATATTCTATTTATAGAATAACTTTATAAAAGTATTCTGTTTTATATAAAAAGATTTTACTATGCAAAACACTATGCAGACACTATGCAACACTATGCATAATAGAATATAATATATTCTATTTATAGAATAACTTTATAAAAGTATTTTGTTTTATTACATAATAATAATAATAAAACAAACTGAAAGTGACTTATCACGTAAGCATCGATAATCAATCATATGGTGTACTAACAACCACTTGTATTCTTGTACTTTTAACATCGGGTGTTTCAGCGATTAACGGTAAAACTTTTCGCCGTTATTTCCATAAAATATTTTGTTCTTTTCTCAATCAGACAATAATTCCGTTGTAGGGGTCCACCAATGATTGTGCCGTTATACTAATATTCTCGTTAAAGCGAATATTCGACCAATCGAATATTATATAACAACTTGCGTGATTTTGCAAAATTTATAAATATTATCCATAACTATAACATTATATCAAATCCACACCATAATATTCAAAAAAATTATTTCGAGAAAATTAAATATTTATTCATAAAATCTGGGATCTCACATATTAAATGTGAGATCCCGAATTTAATTTTATGAAATAAAAGTATTCAATTTTTCTATTTTGGTAAATAGTTAAATTGATAAAAGTTTAAAGTTAAGGGTGATATTTGAAAATTTTGCAAAGTAAGCAAGTTGTTATAAAATATTCGTTCTGTCGGGAAATATTCGATTGGTCGGGGAATATTCATTTTAACAAGGAATATTCGTATGACGACACAATTATTGGTGGACTCCACAACGGAAGTATTGTCGTAGTTAGTAAAAACGACAAAAATATCTTTTATAAAATAACGTTGAAAGTTTTACCGTTAAACCGTTGAACTACCCTAGTAAAAGTAAAAGTACAAAGAATACTGCTGTGGTTGCATAAGTAAAGACACCTGAGATTGATTATTGATGCTTACGTGAGAAGTCACGATTATACTCAATTATTGCTAAAGTAATCACGCATCATATCTTTCATATTATTGATTCAATTATTGTCACAGTATAATCTGCATAATATTTTATATTATTAAATCAATAATTGAGACGACAAAGTTATTCGTATTATTATTTACAATATTGACAATGTCTATAAGTTCTGTCAAGGAGAGGTTTGGTCACCTAATTGCGTGCCAATAGGGAGAAATCCTTATCGGAAAGCCCCCTCTTTCCTGGGAATGATCTAGTTGTTAAATATTGTGAGTTATAATATTAATGATGAATAAGTTCATGTTGATTAAAGATGAAATTGATAGTTCCATTGTGTTGGGATTATTAGTGTTAGTGGAAATCGACATTTATTTCGATTATAATTGATGTTTGGAAGTTATATTGACCAATCGGGTAATTAATCAGATAAATGAGCAATTAATTGTTATTAATTCACATGCTTATAACTATGTATTCATATGTGCGTACTATTGATTCACATGCATGTACTATTAGGGGAGGTGGTGCAAGATTGATAATACTTGCATGACTAAATTAAAAATGGAGGTATAGATGAAGGTACTATACTGTAAATATTTTTTCACATGATTGTACTATTGAGTCACATGATTGTACTATTGATTCACATGATATACTATTAGGGGAGGTGGTGCAAGTTTGATAATACTTGCAGGACAAAATTAAAAATGAAGGAAAAGATGAAGGTATTATACTGTAATATTTCAAGCCCCAAAACGTGCAATTATTGAAACTATGTTTTCCTATAAATAAAAGCTCATTCTTCTTTCATTCTCACCAATTCAATAAGAATCACAAGAGCAATTATAGAGAGAGAAGCTATAGAGAGAAAGAAGAAGAGAAATATGCTACTTCACTATTCTAGTATCCAGTATTCTTCTGAGGTAAGGGATATTATTTTTTCAGTATTCATAAGAATAATATTATCTTCAATACTCTATAGTATGTGAGTAATATTATTTCGTCTCGTATTCCTGATTATACCCTCATTTGGTTAAAGTATACCTTCTATACTCCATGAAATTAGTAGAATATCCTTGAAATTTGTGCTTCATCTATTATCGTTTCACAAGAATATTTTCTGCACATTCTTGTTAAATTTTAAGCTTTTCATGCCGGAGTACTGTCCATGAGTAGTATTCATTTTTATGGTACTATTCATAAAGTACTATTCACGGGATACTATTCATAAAGTACTATTCACGGGTACTATTCATGAGGTAATATTCTCAAAGTACTATTCACGGGGTACTATTCACCCGAAAAATATATTTCTTTTATGTCCAAATTATTTTTGATACATGAATATTATTCTTGAATTTTACTCCACAAAGCAGTATCATGTTGACAATTTGGATATTTATAAACTCTGGGTACATTTAAAGTCTTTAATATTTATCCTTGATTTCGTTTGATTAATGTTTATATCATTGTCATCATCCTCATGCTTATATTGTGATGAAAGTCATCTTTGGCTTACGTGCAAAGATGGACAGTTGATTATTGGTTTTACAGTTGTATATCTTTGGCTTACGTGAAAAGATGGACCGTTGATTATTGGTTTTGCAGTTGTATATCTTTGGCTTACGTGCAAGGACAAACTGTTGATTGATAACTTTGGCCCGTAGTGCAAAGATGGACAGGTGTATGACATGATCATGACCACTGGTGATAATAACAAATATCCTTGGCCCGTAGTGCACGGATAATTCGATGATGTGATTGGCATGATCATGACCATTAGTTAACAGTTGAATGTCTTCGGTAGTAGTGCAATCGGATGCACAATTGATTGGTATGATCATGACCTTTAGTTTTATAGTTGAATATCTTTGGCCTGTAGTGCAAAGGTGGACAATTGATTGGTATGATCATTGTTATTACATTTGAATATCTTTATCCATTGGGGTAAGGATATTAAGTAAACGTTCTATTAAGCCTTTGTGGCAAGGAGAAACTGTTGATTTACATGATTATAAATATGAATTGTATAATCTTTGGTGGTTCAGGTGAAGACAGGTGATGAGAGTTCTTTTTGTCTTGGGTATAACAAAGAATTGTTGATGAGTATTACAAGAATGAAATATTAACGATGGACTTTAATGTAGAAGAGATAGTAGACATTATGTTCTACTTGACTCTTCTAATGGATTGCTTATTTCGCTGCAGTTGTTGATCTAAAACTTATTGTCTATTGTATTCTATCAGTTGTTATACTGTTGAAGGCTAAGGATAATTTATTCTGCATTATCTTAGTCATAATATTTCTTACTAGGCTAGTTGAGTTCACCCTTTTCTTTCACTGTTCTCTTCAGAAAATGAGAATATAGCTAAGACTAGTCGGGGAATGGATTGACGGTCCAGATGGTTGTTTTAGTAGTCATAACTATTATGTGAAATAGTGTGATAATAATTGTAATGAGGACTCCATTGAGAGTGGATATTGTCTAGAAGGCAATATTCTTGTTTAAACTCTCAGCTATGTTTTGTCGTATTTTGCACGACAGTTGTATAATTAAGTTTGTATTTGATTTATGTACCATATATTTGGCGACTCAAGATGGGTGATGTATACCTGTTTTGGGGGCGTCACAGTTGGTATTAAAGCTTAGGGATATGATCCCTGGCTGAGATGTGAGACAAGAACTAGGAGGGGAGAGACGGGGAATTCCTTCGCTTGTATGACCTATCTAAGTTTATTTGTTATTTAATTGGTCGGTCAAAATATATGGATAGTATGTGGCATGTCAACTAACCCTTATTTTGAAACTATATTCTAGAATGATATCTGAAATACCGGAGATGAGAAATGGGAAAATCATGATAGAGAGGAAATAACCGGGAAGGTACAATCTGAAAAGAAAGCAAGGTATTCTCATCTCTTCGAACTACTAGGTACGTAAATTTCGAGGGTAAAATTTCATAAGGAGGGAGATTGTGAGATCCCAAATTTTATAAAATAAAAGTATTCAATTTTTTAATTTTGGTAAATAGTTAAATTGATAAAAATTTAAAGTTAAGTGTGATATTTGAAAATTTTGCAAAGTAAGCAAGTTGTTATAAATATTCGTTGTGTCAGAAAATATTCGATTGGTCGGGGAATATTCATTTTAACAAGAAATATTCGTACGACGGCACAATCATTGGTGGACCCCACAACGGAAGTATTATCGTAGTTAGAAAATGACATAAATATCTTTTTATAAAAATAACGACGAAAGTTTTACCGTTAAACTGTTGAACTATCCGGTAGTAAAAGTACAGTAATACGCGTGGTTACATAGTAGTACACGGTATTGATTATTGATGCTTACGTGAGAAGTCACTCAATTATACTCAATTATTGCTACAATAATTGCTGCATCATATCTCTCATATTATTGATTCAATTATTATCACAATATCATCTGTATAATATTTTATATTATTAAATCAATAATTGAGATGACAAAGTTATTCATATTATTATTTGTAATATTCAACAATGATGGAAAGACGTTAGTACCAACACCTGTCGTTAAGGAAGGAGAACGACCACCTATGTTTCAAATGCGGATGGGAGGGGCACATCAGTCCAAACTGCGCGATGCCGTCCAAAGTAGGTTATAATTGTGGAAGAGAAGGTCACTTAGCCCGATTTTGTCGTTCACCGAAGACAAATTCAGCTAGGATGGAGGCACCAAAGGCCGTCCCAGAAAAGTCAAAACCGGTAGTGCAAGGGAGAGCGTTTGTTGTGACCTCCCAGAAAGCAAGGAACCCGAATGAGGTCATCACGGGTAAGCTTATCATAAACTCTAACGAAATCTATACTTTATTTGATATCGGTTTTACCCATTCTTTTATTTCTCCTACTTGCGCTCATCGATTAAATTTGACTCCGGAGAAATTAGACTTTGACTTATCTGTGGAAACTCCGTTGGGAGAAACCTTCATTACATCCACTGCTTATAAGTCTTGTTTGGTTCAAATCGGTACCCTCACATTACCTGTAGATCTTATTTCATTGAAAATACTTGCCTTTGACGTGATTCTAGGGATTGATTGGTTAACTACTCATCATGAAAAAATTGATTGTTTCCGTAAAGTTGTTAGCTTTCATATTCATAATCAACCTATTATGCGAATTCAAGCCACCAAACCATTAAAATCAATCACGGTCATCTCAAGCCATAAAGCTATTCGTTTATTAAAAAACAGATGTCAAGCTTGCTTAGCTCATGTCATAGATTTAAACAAAAATACGTCAGTTTTGAACGATATTTCTATTGTTAATAAATTTCCGACGTATTCTCAAGAACTTCTGGCCTACCTGACAAGCGTGAAATTGAATTTTGTATCGACCTTGAACCCGATACAAAACCCATTTCCAAAGCCCCATATCGAATGACTCCTATTGAACTTCAGGAGTTAAAGACCCAACTGCAGGAATTGTTAGACATCGGCTTTATTGGTCCTAGTACTTCTCCTTGGGGTGCTCCTGTTCTATTCGTGAAGAAGAAAGATGGGAGTATGCAACTTTGTATTGATTATCGGGAGTTGAATCATGTCACCATCAAAAATAGGTATCCATTGCCACGTATTGATGACTGTTTGACGATTGCAAGGAGCCAAATTCTTTTCAAAGATTGATCTTCGTTAGGATATCACCAATTGAAGATTAGAAGCCGATGACATTCCAAAGATGGCTTTTCGAACTTTAAGACGGGCATTATGAATTCCTAGTCATGTCCTTTGGATTGACTAATGCTCCTCTTTGCCTTCATGGATATGATGAACTGAGTATTCAAGGAATATTTGGATCACTTTGTGGTCATCTTTATTAATGACATCCTTATTTATTCCAAAAGCTGTGAAGATCATGAGCAACACTTGAGGTTGACACTCCAAAAGCTTCGTGAATACAAGCTTTATGCCAAGTTGAAGAAATTGAATTACGGCGAGGAAGTAGCATTCCTTGGGCACGTAGTATCAAGTCATGGAATATCTGTTGACCCAACAAAGATTGAAGCAATTCAAAACTGGGAGCAACCTAAATCAGTGATCGAAGTACGTAGCTTTCTCGGTTTAGCTGGTTATTATCGGAGATTCGTGGAAGGATTTTCTCGAATCACTACTCCATTGACTCAGCTGACTCGGAAAGATACAAAGTTCGGTTGGAGCGAAGAATGTGAGAAGAGTTTTCAAGAACTCAAAATGAGACTCATTTTGGCACCTGTTCTGACAATACCATCTGGCTCGGAGGGATTTGTCATCTATAGTGATGCTTCGGGAAAAGGGTTGGGATGTGTTCTCATGCAACATGGAAAAGTCATAGCCTATGCCTCAAGACAACTCAAAGAATATGAGAGGAATTATCCCGCTTCATGATCTAGAGTTAGCATTTGTTATCTTCGCAGACTAAAGATTTGGAGGCATTACTTGTATGGGGAGAAGGTGGAGATCTTTACGGATCATAAAAGCCTCAAATATTTCTTTACTCAAAAGGAACTCAACATCGCGACAACGACGTTGGCTTGAAGCTGTTGAAAGATTATGATTATACCATCCAATACCATCTTGAAAAGCTTAACGTGGTAGGCGGCGCATTGAGTAGAAGATCATATGCAAATCACGAGTGTGATATTGTCAATGCAAAGGCCCATTTTGTGTGACTTGCAAAGGATGGAGATAGAGTTAAAGACTCCAGGGACCCATGTGATGATGACGAATATACGAGTAAAACCGACTTTAATCGATAAAGTTAAAGCTGCTCAAGTTATAGACCTGGAGCTGATGCGTATGAGGAAGAAAGTACAAAAAGGTGCTATGCTAGAAGCAAGAATCGATAAAGAAGGAATACTTTGAGTTAACTCTAGACTTTGTGTTCCTAACGACCCTGATTTAAAGTATAAAATCATGATGGAGGCGCACAACACACCGTTTGCAATCCATCCTGGGAGTACCAAAATGTATCATGATATTCGTCATACATTTTGGTGGAGCAATATGAAGAGAGAGATAACGTTGTTTATCTCAAGGTGTCTAACTTGTCAACGAGTTAAAGCGGAGCATCAAGTACCAAAAGGTCCATTACAACCACTTGAAATTCTATAATGGAAGTGGGAGCACATTACCATGGATTTCGTTACCGGTCTTCCTAAGGTTTCTCAAGGCATAGATGCGATTTGGGTCATTGTTGATAGATTGACCAAGTCTGCTCATTTCTTACCGATACGAGAAACTTATACACTTGAACGTCTTGCTCGTATGTACATAAACGAGATTGTAAGACTACATGGTATATCGGTATCCATAGTTTCTGATCGAGACCCAAGATTCACTTCACGATTTTGGGTTAGTTTGCAAAAAGCTATAGGCACAGACTTATGATTTAGCTAGGCATATCATCCTCAGACGGATGGACAGTCAGAAAGGACTATTCAAACTCTTGATGATCTATTAAGACTCTGTGTCCTTGATTTCAAGGGAAGTTGGGACAAGTTCTTACCATTGGTGGAGTTTTCCTACAACAACAGTTATCAAACAAGTATCGGCATGGCTCCATTCGAAGCGTTATATGGAAGAAAGTGTCGTTCTCCAGTATGCTGGGATGAGGTGGGTGAAGCAATGTTGTTGGGACCAGAGTTGGTATATATGACTACAGAAAAGATTCAAATGATCCGACAACGTATAAAAACCTCACAAGATCGACAAAAGAGTTATGCTGATCTTCATCGAAAGGACGTGGAATTCGATATAGGAGATCATGTGTTGTTACGTGTTGCTCCATGGAAAGGAGTTACGAGATTTGGAAAGAGAGGAAAACTCAATCCTTGATTCATCGGCCCATTTTAATCCTCGATCGAGTAAGGCCGTGGCCTATAGACTCGCTTTTACCGCCAAGTATGTCTCGTGTTCATAACATTTTTCACATATCCATGTTACGTAAATATGTGAAAGACCCGAACCACATTATTGAGTTAGAACCAGACGAAATAGCGGAAGATTTGACGTATGAAGAGGTTCCTGTTCAAATCTTGGATAAGAAGGAACATATTCTACGCTCCAAGGTTATAACTCAAGTCAAAGTTTTATGGAGAAACCACGATGTTGAGGAAATGACTTGGGAGTTAGAATCTGAAATGAAATCAAGGTATCCTTATCTCTTCAACATACCAGGTACGTACCCTAATTTCGAGGGCGAAATTTCATAAGAAGGGGAGGTTGTAAGACCCCAACTTTTATAAATAAAGATGAATTTTCTATAAATATTATTTTTGAATATTATGGAGTAAATTTGATATAATGTTATAGTTGTGGGTAATATTTATTAATTTTTCAAAGTAAGCAAGTTGTTATAAAATATTCGTTTGGTTGGGGAATATTCTTTTTGTCGGGGAATATTAAATGCGACAAAGACAATCATTAGTGGACCCTAATAACGAAATTATTGTCGGATTGAAAAGCGACAAAAAATACTTTATGAAAATAACTATGGAGGTGTTATCGTTAAAACCATTGAACTACCCGGTAGTAAAAAAGTACGATGTCTGGCGTATTGGTTGAATAGTAGCTACAGTATTGATTATTAATGCTTACGTGAGAAGTCACTTTCAAATTTGTACTTAATTATTTCTGAGAATTTACGCATCATATCTCTTATATTATTGATTCAATTATTGTCACGATTATCATCATATAATATGTTATATTATTAAATCAATAATTGAGACGACAAGTTATAAATGATTAATAATTGTTGAAAGATTAAATATGTGTTGATTAAAAATAAAATAATTTGTGGTAATATTTATTCAATCCTTGATGTATATAAAGAGTCTATTATGAGATGTTTGTGGTAAGTTTGGTTATTTTATGGGGGGGGGGGGGCCCATATGTCATCTAAGAGTCTCTTCGTCAATAGTAATTATCTTCGTCAATTGTAATTACCTTCGTCAATAGTAATTACCTTCGTCAATAGTAGTTACCTTTACCAGACGTCAAACCACATGCCGTTTCATATTACAGGTGTCGAACTAATTGTCGTTTCACATTACAGGGGTCAAACCACTTGGTGTTTCACATTACAGGCGTCAAACCACTTTTCTTTTCATATCACCAGTCGTCAAGCCACTTGCCTTTTCACATTTCAAGTGCTAAGCTAGAAATATTCTATAAATAGAGGCCTAGTGCTTTATTATTTTTCACAAATTCATTCAAGCTATAGAGAGAAAGTATAGAGAATAAGAGAGAAAGAAGAAGAGTATTACATTACTACACTCTGCAGATTCAATCTACTACTAATGTAAGGGGTGTTATTCTTTCTTATTCATGAAGAGAACTCATTGTTATTCCATTGCTTATTATTCTATTGGAATAACTTTGATACATGATTTACCCTATACTTGGTGACATTCTTCTATTATTCTATTGGAACATCACATGCATGTGTTTTTTACTTTGGACACTGGTTCCCTCTTTATTATTATTCCATTGGAACATCACATGCATGTGTTTTACAGGACTGGTTAAAATCTTTATTATTTTGTTGGAACATCTGTTGGTGCAAATTTTTGCACGACTTTGGTTTCGTTATTATTATTACATTGGAATAACTTTCTATGCATCAAGTACCGCATGCATGATGATTTCTTTTGTTATTCCATTCTTTATTATACTCGGTTGGTTAAAGTTTTGACTTCTATACTCCATGAAATTAGTAGAATATCCTTGATATTTGCGCTTCATCCGATATCTTTTCATGGAAATATTCTTCCGATCATTCTTGAATTTTACTCTATAAAAGCGAGATCATGTTTACAATTTGGACATTATTAGTTCTGGATAAATTAATTCTTGAACTTGTTTTATTGAATTCTTATATCATTGTCATCATCCTCATGTTTATATTATGTTGAAAGTCATTTTTGGCTTCAGTGCATAGATAGACTTGGTATGATTATGACCGAGGATTATTGGTGTAATCATGACCGTAATGTTACAAATGATGTGGTAAAAGTTATCATTGGCCCGTAGTGCATTGATGGACAGTTGTTGGCATGATCATGACCATTAATGAATACACGAATGTCCTTGGCTGTAGTGCATGGATAATTTGTGGTCGTGATACTAAAGAATATCCTTGGCCGTAGTGCATGGGTTATTCGATGATGTGGATTATTTATTAAGCTGAGTCCCAGCGATAAAAGTCATGAAAAACCTTTTAAATCATAAAAGATAGTAGATTTTATTCTCTACTTGACTCTTTTAATAGATTGCTTGTTCCGCTGCAGTTAAACTTGATGTTATATTTTATCAGTTTAACACTGTTGAAGGCTAACGATAATTTATTCGCATTATCTTAGTCATAATATTTCTTCTTTGGGCTAGTTGAGCTCACCCTTTCTTTCCTTTATTCTCTTGAAATGAGAACATAGCGAGGACTAGTCGGGGAGCGGAGTAGCGGTCCGAGGATATCATTAGTAGTCCTCACTATTACGTGAAATAGTTTGTTAATAATTGTAATGAGGACTCCTTTTGAGTTTGTATAATCTCTAGTAGACAATAATTGTATTCCAACTCACGAGTTATGTTTTGTCGTATTGTACCGCAGCGATTGGTATTAGTAAGTTGTATTTGAATTTTGTACCATGTATCTGACGACCCAAGATGGGTGATGTATACCTAATTTTGGGGGCGTCACAGCAGCCATCGTCTCTATCAACTGATATGCCTCCTCATAAGTCTTTGCCATAAATGCTCCCCCCGATGCTGCATCAATACTCGTCCAAAGATTCCCATGTAGTCCATTATAAAATGTATTCATCTGCAACCACTTGGGCAATCCGTGATGTGGGCATTTTCTGAGCAATTCTTTGTATCTCTCCCATGCCTCATACAGTGACTCCCCATGTTGTTAATCAAATATGGTAATCTCGTTCCTCATCTATGCAGTTTTCGCTGGCAGGAAGAATTTTGATAGAAATTTCTAAGCCAGGTCCTCCCATGTCGTTATCGAACCTGCTGGTAGAGAATGTAACCAACTCTTCGCCTTGTCCCGTAGAGTGAATGGGAACACGTGAAGTATAACTGCCTCATTCGAAACCCCATTGTACTTGAAAGTGTCGCATATTTCCAGAAAACTGATTAAATGCTCGGTAGGATCGTCATTTGCCATTCCCCAAACTGAACTGAATTCTGCATCATCTGAATTGTCCCAGGCTTGATTTTGAAAGTATTCGCAGCTATTGCAGGCCTAGTGATACTCGACTGCAGCTCAGTCACCTTAGGTGTTGCAAAATCCCTCAACACTTTCTGGTCTTCGGCAGCCATTGCTTCTTCCTTATCAGAGTTTTCTAAGTCGTCCCTTGTCTCCTTGATCCACTTACTTAACCTCTAAAACCTTCTATTAATGTCATCCTCAAAAGGAAGCAAGTCTAGATTTTTGGATTTAGTTTGCATAAACCAACTTCAAAAACCTGAAATAAGAACAAAAAAAAAACAAAAGGTGTTTAAGTAAAACTGGACTAATTAAACTGATATTGCAAAATAATAAAATCTATACTAAAGTCCCCGGCAGCGGCGCCAAAAACTTGTTGGTTAAAATCTAGATACGCACAACACGCAAGTATACGCGGTCAACAAGTAATATAATAGTAAGTAGAGTATCGTTCCCTCAGAGACTTAGAAAGAAATTAACTTCACAATTACCAATCTTCTATTAATCCTAATTTTATTAAACTAATCAATTTCCAGTTTATAGTAAAAATACTAAAAATCAAATAAATACCAACAAACCCTAAAACTGAATTTTCAAACAAATATTGGAGAATTAGGCTTACAACTTCACTCTAAGCATCACTCTGATTATTATACCTTAATCCAGTTTTATTCACTATCCCAGTTTATTAATCAAGAACACATAAATAGTACTAACCACCTCTCGATGTACTAATACCGTAATAACCCAAATCCACAATTAAGATAGAGTTGTGTTAAACACCTTAATTAACTAACTCACTATATCTCTATGTGAATTATAATTAAAGAAGGTTTAAGTTCAAGTTCTTTATATGATTACATGCGATGTCAAGCATGTCTCTACCCTAACATACATCAAGATTCTGTTCATACACATAAATCAAGAACACATGTTCTATTAATTAAGTTTAGATTCATATTTCATCTCTCGAATTCACACAAGTCCACATAAAATTGTTGATCAGGCAATTCATAAACTTAAGCTCAAATTAATATAGATAAACTGCATAATAGCTTATTAAACTGAAAACCAAGGTTACATAATCATTGTTCCACTTAAAGATCCATTATAAGCCTAATAAGTAATTTACTTCATAGCTAATGAATTAAATACTGAATAAATAAAAGAAAATATCATCCCAATTACACAATTTGAAATTAAAGGAGAATAGTAATACACCACCCTTCTTGACCTTCAAATCTGAAATCTTCGTGAAATTATTCTTCTTCTTCGTTCCTCCAAGCTTTTGCTCTTCAATCTCGTTCTCGAAGTGTGTCTGAATGTCTTTCCAAGCTCCAACATTTCACATAAAAATAGCCTCAACTTAGCTTCATACCACCATTCCTAATCCAACTCTAACTCCTCCCATAGAAAAGTCAAGTAGAAATCTAAATCCTTTTCAATACCAACAAGTCAATAGTCAAAGACTCCCCCCAAATGAAATAAAAACCATCCCACAATCCTATTATGATCACATTACATAAAGAATTAATAGCTCCCCACAATACCCAACTTCTAGCACAAAATTACTTTTTCGCTTTAATCGATGATTACGACGTTTGTACCCTCGCCATACTACAATACTCTTTGACACCGCATACCGCGCCATCGCACCTGGGAAAATTCCACGAACCCATGCGCCCACGCTACTACCATTATACACATCAAGCGCGGTCCGCTTATGTAAGCGAAAAGTCCAGAAATTGCTTGAAATCTCCTTCCAATGCTAGCATTCTGATAGGCACATTGATTATCCTACAACAAGCACAAAACCCATCAAAAGTTAAATGAAAGTACCAAAAACTAACAATATAACAAGCTAAACGAACATAAATCATAGGTTGAAAACCTACTCATCAAATTCCCCCAAACATGAACATTTCTTGTCCTCAAGCAAAATGCAATGCAATGCACTAACAACTAAAAACTACGAATCCAGTATTAAGACAGTAAAGATAGTTTACTCATACGGCCTCAGAAAAATGAAGTAAACATGTCAACACTTCATATCAAAACCAATCTGTAATTCACTATCAGTCCTTACATCTTAACCTGTTATCACTAATATAGTGTGTCTGTGTCCAACACCCATGGTAACTGATATCGAATCAAATTCAATACATAACTAGTTTCTTATCAGAAATTATACAACACAAACTCAAAAAAGTTCAAAAGTAGACAAGTTCCAACTAAAACTAAACAATTACCACTATCAAGGGTTCACATAGGATACTTATGCTTCATTTTTCATCTACGGGGGCTTTTTGCTCTTATTTTCCGTTTTATTCAATTTTTTTTAGATGATGGATAGTGAGTGCGTTTTACGCTCCATCTCACGCCTATGTTTATGGGGAGTGCATTTCACACTTCTTCTCGACCCACCACAGGACTCAATTTATTCAACTCAATATCTTTTTTTTTCTTTTTCTTCTTTTTTTTATATATATACCCCAAATATTCCCCCAAACTTAGGTTCTTGTCTAATTTTCGCATTCACTACTTATCCTCGTCACTTTCTCATTTACACTAGCAGTATCCTTTAGAAAATCTTTATGTAACAATTTGAACTAATCCATTAACATATATGTTATTAACGTGATGCTCGTATTATACCAGTTTCAAATCAGAACAAGATCCACATCATAATAGAAATTACATCAAGGTTCTTATACTAAGTAATGTACTTGTCTACGTAATTTTAATCTCATCATTGGCCAAGAATCAACGTATACGATCTAATAACTGGATTCATGCAAACTAAATGCAAAATATTTTTGTTGTTTTTATTTTTCATTTTTATTTTTATTTTATTTTTTTAGATAACATGAATACGACAATTATAACGACTAAAGAACTTATGAACTAAACTCACTAACATGATTCGCAGAAACATAATCCCCCAAACTTAAATCAAGTAATGACCTCATTACGACAAAATAATTCAAATAAAAGTATGAGGCCTTCCCTGAAAATGAGTCACTGCTCGTCGTCGTCCGACAGAGGATATGCAGGCAGGTTAGGAGGAATGGGCATGACCACCGGAGGTGCAGTTGGATTGTAGCGGGAAAATGCATCAACAAGCGTATTGAATGCATTGGCATTGTATTGATGCATTAGATCTTGACGCTGGGCAAACCACAAAAATTGATTCCTTGAAGCCCTAGGTGGTGGCTCCTGCCTTGGTTCCGCTCCAACTGGGGGTGAGGATTGTCGGATCATAATATAGCCTTCTCCATGTGGATGTGATCTCGCCCCATCCCATGCCTTGTACCTCTCAATTGTGGCATGATCAATGATAGCCATTGGTTGTTGGACCGGCTAGAAAGGTTGCCACTGCACTCTAGCTTTACGGCGCAAATCAGTGATTAAGAAACCATGCAGCAAACCTCCCGTAGTACTCCCGTGTAACAATCGATCGATGGACTCTTGAATACACTCCCCCACATCGACATTGTAGAATGCAATGGAGTTGTTCACACGAAAATGGTGATGAACAATCCCATACAATAGTCGAGCCCGTGCCTTAGTTACATCGTTCTGGTGGCGAGTGGGCATTAAACGGGCACACATAAATGCATACCAAGCTTTTCCGTATCGACTAAGTGCAGAGTGGGGAAAACTTATCTTTTCATCTGTTCCGACTTGAATTACTCATTGCGTTCCTGGTTTTCATAATATGACAATCAACTCATCTATCTCGGGTAACCCATCTTCATATCGTTTAGCTTGTGGTGCCTGTAATCCAAAATACTCATTGATATCATTGACATGAAACGCCACCGGTTTTCGCAAAACCATGACTACGTGATTGACATGTTCCATTGAATTGGCGTAAAACTCTTTCACTATGTTCATTGCCGCTGGAAGTGGTTCTTCGACTAACTGAAACCAATTACGCTCAACAATTTGCAAAGCCATGTCACCATCCAAATTAGCACCCGACTTCAATCCATGTTCAAGCACCGAAGTTTTCTTATCAATGGATGACTTAAATCGTTATGCGACCCTCTCACTAACCAACCTTGTGTGATCATATTGAGGTCGAGCAGTGGAGGTGGATGGGCATTGTCTTTTGTGGGAAGACATGGTGTTTCTGAGGATGAGTAGGCTCAAAGTTTGGTTCATGATTTTTATCAAACAGTTGGCGAGCAGACTGAATTTTTCCCCCAAAATAGCTTACTTGGTGTAATCTTACTAGCCAAATTGTGAAAACAAATACCCAATATCCAAGGTGTTCTACTTACTTGATATCAATAACAGAGAAGAAGATTGAGCAAGAAGTGAGTTGTGCTTACCCTGAATAAATTGTGTTTTCCTCTTTGTAATAGTGTCCCCAATTAAAAGAATTTGTGGAAGGAATGAATTAGATGTAGGATTGGAGTGTAGTGTGTATATTTGATATGAATTGGATTATATGTATAGTTGGAGTTCATATAGGGGATGGAAAACCAACGTGGGTTGGGAGATGGGAGGTGAGTGGGTTTAATGTGAATAGAAGTTGAAAAGGAGAAGGAGTGATGGGGTAGTGGCATTAGTATAGGAGTTATAGAGTTATGGAAGTGTAAAGGGTGTAGGAGAATTGGAGAAGTTAATTTGACGAAGGAAAGGAGAAGTGGGGGAGTTATGGCTTAGGACATGACAATTAAAGCAAGTAGGCGCTTTGGGTGTTATTCTGACGGTAAGCAACTCGTGTCGTGGAGAGAAGTGAAGATAGCAAGCCCCTAGATGTTAGGTGTTAGGAGGTGAGATAAGCGATGAATGCGCCCATCATAGCGTGTATGTGTGGCGACAGTATTTGTGAAATCGGTGAAGTAGCGTGGCCCACGCTTGCATGGCAGGAAGGGACTGGGGTTGTAGCTCGCCCCGCACTAGGCATGTACATTGGGCAGCGCGGCCCGCGCTATGAGGTTAGTGACATCTTGTCTCTATTTTCCTTCTTCAACCTGCGAATCATCCAGAAATGAAGTAAAAAATTCTATGAAAGCTCATACTTAAACTAGATTATAAACTACAATATAAAGAAAAATTAAAAGAGAAAGAATTTTGAGCACGGGTTGCCTCCCAAGTAGCGCTAGTTTTAACGTCGTAAGCCCGACGGTGCCTCATATATCACTATGCATCGATGAAGGTAATGTTGACGGTATCCCAGTTTGAATCTCTACCCCAGTAATGCTTTATTCGTTAACCATTGACTTTGAACGTCTCCAATGGATTTCAACTGTAGACTTCAATGGCGCCATGGGGGAAAACTGTTTTGATGGTGAATGGTCCCGACCACCTGGACTTAAGCTTTCCTAGGAATAACCTCAATCGTGAGTTGAACAGCAGTACTGATTGTCCCGGCTCAAACGTTCGGTGCATGATTTTCTTGTCGTGCCATTTCTTGACATTTTTCTTGTATAGTTTCGCGTTCTCGTACACCTGAAGTCGAAATTCATCGAGCTCATTTAGTTGGAGTAGTCTCTTTTCCCCCATTGCTGCTAGATCAAAGTTCAGTTACTGAATTGCCCAGTAGGCCTTGTGCTGTAGCTCGAGTGGTAAGTTACAAGCCTTTCCGTACAGTAGTTGATATGGTGACATCCCGATCGGTGTTTTATACGTAGTCCGATATGCCCATAATGCATCATCCAACCGGAGCGACTAATCCTTTCGATTTGGGTTCACCACTTTTTCCAGAATTTTCTTGACTTCCCTGTTCGACACCTCAGCCTGCCCACTGGTTTGGGGATGATAAGTCGTCGCTACCTTGTGGTTAACCCCATATTTTTCCAAGAGAGCTGTAAACGATTTATTGCAGAAGTGACTACCTTCGTCACTTATAATGGATCTCAGCATGCCAAACCTGGTAAAAATATTTTTCTGCAAAAATTTAAGAACCACCTTTGCATCGTTAGTCGGTAGTG
Source organism: Panax ginseng (assembly GCA_020205605.1). Taxonomy (NCBI): domain Eukaryota; kingdom Viridiplantae; phylum Streptophyta; class Magnoliopsida; order Apiales; family Araliaceae; genus Panax; species Panax ginseng. The sequence goes on from CM035136.1 coordinate 122,082,727, forward strand.
CTACTGCTTCAACTCACATTGACACATAGTCCACCGCAAGAAATATGTACTGATTGGAAAATGAGGAAGGGAATGGCCCCATGAAATCGATGCCCCATACATCAAAAATTTCAACTTCAAGAATTGTTTGTAGAGGTATCTCAGTCCTTTTCGAAATGTTGCCCACCCGTTGACATTTATCACATGTTTTGACAAACTAATGGGCGTCCTTAAATAATGTAGGCCAATAGAACCCGGCTTGAAGCACCTTTATTGCTGTCCTCTCATTACCATAATGTCCGCCATATGCAGATGAGTGGCACTCATGCAGTATGTTCTTCACTTCACTGTAGGGAATGCACCTTCTAATCATTTTGTTGGCGCACTGCTTGAATAAATAAGGTTAGTCCCACATGTACCATTTTACGTCATGAATGAACTTCTTTTTCTGTTGTCTGGTGAGATCAAGTGGAAGAACATTTCTTACTAGATAATTCGCATAATCCGCGTACCAAGGAAATTCAACATTCATCCTAAATAATTGCTCATCCGGGAATGATTCGTTGATTTCACACTTGTTCTCTTTCAGTTTCTCTTGATTTTCCAGCCTAGACAAATGATCGGCGACATGATTCTCTGTACCCTTTCTATCCTTTATTTCTAGATCAAACTCTTGAAGAAGGAGAATCCATCGGATAAGGCGTGATTTAGCATCTTTTTTTGCAATTAGATACCGAATGATCCGTGTATACTATCACCTTAGTCCCGATCAAGTATGCCCGGAATTTGTCAAACGCGTACACCACTACAAGCAATTCCTTTTCTGTGGTTGTATAATTAATTTGAGTCTCCGTGAGTGTCTTTCTTACATAATATATGGCATGAAATACCTTCTCTCAGTGTTGTCCCAAAACAGCCCCAACCGCATAGTCTCTTGCATCACACATCAGCTCGAAAGGTATATTCCAATCTGGTGCGACTATCACGGGGGCTGTAGTTAACTTCTTCTTCAACAACTCGAAAGCCGACTTACATTCCTCATCAAAATTAAACACAGAGTCCTTCTCTAAAAGATTACACAACGATTTTGCAATTTTAGAGAAGTCCTTTATGAATCTTCTATAGAACCCAGCATGTCCCATAAAACTTCTAATTCCTTTTACTAAGCTTGGTGGAAGCAATTTCTCAATTGTTTCCAACTTAGCCTTGTCAGCTTCCTGTCCTTGAGCCGATACCTTGTGGCCCAAAATTATGCCCTCCTCAACCATGAAGTGGCATTTTTCCCAGTTAAGTACAAGGTTCGTATCTTCGCATCGCTGTAACACCATTACCAAATTCCTTAGGCAAGTATCAAAATTATCTCCATAGACAGAAAAGTCGTCAATGAAGACTTCCACGTTTTTCTCCACCATGTCGGAGAAGATGGCCATCATACACCGTTGAAAGGTAGCAGGTGCATTACACAACCCGAATGACATTCTCCTGAACGCGAATGTGCCGTAAGGGCACGCAAATGTAGTTTTCTCTTGATCCTCAGGAGCGATGGCGATCTGGTTATAGCCCGAGTATCCATCCAATAAACAGTAGTATTCATGACCCGCCAATCTGTCCAACATTTGGTCGATAAAGGGTAGCGGAAAATGATCTTTTCGGGTTATCTTATTCAACTTCCTATAATCGATGCACACCCTCCAACCTGTCATTGTTCTTGTCAGAATTAACTCGTTATCCTCATTTTGTACCACGGTCATTCCCCCCTTTTTTGGCACACAATGAACTGGACTAACCCACTTACTGTCGGAGATCGGGTAGATGATACCGGCATCCAACAATTTTAGAATTTTATTCTTTACCACTTCCTTCATAATTGGGTTAAGTCGCCATTGTTGCTCCACCGTCGGTTTTGCATCATCTTCCATCAGAATCTTGTGCATACAAAATGAAGGGCTGATTCCCTTGATATCCGCGATTGTCCACCCAATCGTTGATTTATGTTCCCTAAGCACCCTCATCAACTTTTCTTCCTGTAAATAGTTAAGTGTAGCAGAAATAATAACAGGTAAAGAATTTGAATTGCCTAAATATGCATACCTGAGGTGTTTAGGGAGTGGCTTGAGTTCTAGATTCGGTGGCTCCTTCAATGACGGTTTCAATTTTTCTGTGGCTATCTCCTCCGTGTGTAAAAGTTCAAATGGTGCTCTGAATCGGCTAACTCGTGGCAGTGAATCTAACATCTATAAGTAGTCCACAAATTCTGGGTCATCGAACTCTTCATCCCCCAATAATGTTGTTTCTAATGGATCGTTGACCAAACTCTTTCTAAGACCCCAACTTTTATGAATAAAGATGAATTTTCTATAAATATCATTTTTGAATATTATGGAGTGAATTTGATATAATATTATAGTTGTGGGTAATATTTATAAATTTTGCAAAGTACGCAAGTTGTTATATAATATTCGATTGGTCGGGGAATATTCGTTTTAACAGGGAATATTCGTACGACGACACAATCATTGGTGGACCCCACAACAAAATTATTGTCGGATTGAGAAAACGACAAAAATATCTTTTTATAAAATAATGGCGTAATCGTTACCGTTAACACTGTTGGAATACCTAGTGGGTAAAGTAAAGTAATACGCGTTGTTGCATAGTAGCACACGGTATTGCACAGTATTTTTGAATTATTGATTCTTATGTAAGAAGGCACTACTCAATAATTGTTTATAGTAATTACTGTTCAATATTTTATTTTAGTGATTCAATAATTGCTACGTTGATATTTTATATTATTGTTGTTTCAATATTTGTCACTGCACAGTATTTCCCATTATCAAATCAATAATTCATATTATTTGAATAAAATTGTTAGATATCATTATTGGCAATGTCTAGAAAGTTCTGTCAAGGAGAGGCTTGGTCACCTTTGCGCGCCAATAAGGAAAAATCCTTATCGGAAAGCCCCTTCTTTCCTAGGAACAGCCTGGTTGTCAATGTGAAGCCCCCAAAACAGGTATACATCACCCATCTTGAGTCGCCAAATACATGGTACAAAATTCAAATACAACTTAATTATACAACAGTCGTGTAAAATACGACAAAACATAATCTAAGAGTTTTAATAAGAATATTGTTATCTAGACAATATCCACACTCAATGGAGTACTCATTACATTTATTGTCACACTATTTAACAGAATAGTGAGGACTACTAATGCTATCATCTGGACCATCACTCCGGTTCCCGATTAGTCCCAAGCCACGTTCTCATTTCACAAGAAGCGGTGAAAGAAAGGGTGAGCTCAACTAGACCGATAAGAAATATTATGACTAAGATAATGCGAGAATAAATTATCATTAGCCTTCAACAATGTTAAACCGATAGAATATAATAGACAACAAGTTTAAGCTGCGTGAGAACAAGCAATCTATTAGAAGAGTCGAGTAGAGCATAAAATCTACTATCTTCTATGATTTAAAAGTTTTTCATCAACTTTATCATTTGAGACTCGATTTTAATAAATAAAATCGAATCATCCCTACATCACAACCAAGGATATTCATGTAATCATCAATGGTCATGATTCTACCGAATTAGCCCTGGTCATAATCATACCAACAACTGTCCATCAATGAACTACAGGCCCATGAGAACTTTTACCACATCATTCGTCACATTATAGTCATGATTACACCAAATAATCCTTGGTCATAATCATACCAAGTCCATATATGCATGTAAGCCAAAGATGACTTTAATCATAATATAAGCATGCGGATGATGACAATGACATAATAATTCAATAAAACAAGTTCAAAGATAAAATTTAAAGATTTATAATTTTAATTTATCCAGAAATCAATAACGTCCAAATTGTCAACATGATACTTCTTTGTGGAGTAAAATTCAAGAATGCTCAGAAGAATATTTCCATGAAAAGATACTGGATGAAGCGCAAATATCAAGGATATTCCACTAATTTCATGGAGTATAGAAGCCAAAACTTTAACCAATTGAGTATAATAGAATATATGAAACAACAAATGGATTTTTGCCCGCCATGCGGTAATCCACGTAGACAGATCATTTCCATAATTTAATAAGGAATGAATACGAAGGATCATTCACCATGCATGCGGTAATCCACATAGACAGGTTATTCTAACAGAATAATAAAGAATGGAATAATGAAGAATTCACAGTGCATGCGTAATCCGCATGCAGATGAGTTATTCAACAGAATAATAAAGAATGGAACCGTGTCGTGCGTGCCCGCATATCTGAGGATATTCTAACATAATAATAAAGAATGGAACCAGGTCATGCATAATCCGCACAGACAGGATATTCTAACAGAATAATAAAGAATGGAATAATAACAACCTTTACGAGTATTGAAAGAAAATAACTCTCTTCATGAATACAAAAGAATAATACCTCTTACCTTAGAAGAAGACTGGATACTAGAATAATGAGGTAGCAGACTTCTCTTCTTCTTTCTCTCTATAATTTCTCTCTATAATAATTGCTCTATAGCTTTAGTGAATTGGTGAGAAATGAAGGAAGAATGAGCTTCTATTTATAGGAAAATATAATTTCGATAATTGGGGCTCAAAATATTACAGTATAATACCTTCCTCTTTTTCTATATTTTTAATTTAGTCATGCAAGTATTATCAATCTTGCACCACCTCCCCTAATAGTACATGAATATGAATCAATAGTACACACATGTGAACACATAGTTATAATCATGTGAATTAATAGCAATTAATTACTCATTTATTTGACTAATTACCCGATTGATCAATATAACCTCCAGACATCCATTATTATAGAAATAGATGTCGATTTCTACTAACATGAATAATTCCAACACAATGGAACTATCAATTTCATCTTTAATCAACACGAAATTATTCATCATTAATATTATAACTCATAATATTTAACAACCAGGTCGTTCCCAGGAAAGATGATGCTTTTCGATAAAGATTTCTCCTTATTGGCGCGCAATTAGGTGACCAAACCTCTCCTTGACAGAACTTCTAGACATTGTTAATATTGCAAATAATAATATGAATAACTTTACCGTCTCAATTATTGATTTAATAATAATAAATATTATGCAGATGATACTGTGACAATAATTGAATCAATAATATGAGAGATATGATGCAACAATTACTGTAGCAATAATTGAGTATAACTGAGTGACTTCTCATGTAAGCATCAATAATCAATACCGTGTGCTATTATGCAACCACGCGTATTCATCGCACTTTACTACTTAGGGTAGTTCAGCGGTTTAACGGTAACCCTTTCGCCGTTATTTTTATAAAAAGATAATTTTGTCATTTTCTAACTACGACAATACTTCCGTTGTGGGGTTGGGAGTGTTCGCTGACACTCCTAAATTAACCTTACTTTCACTTCACAATTTATAATAATTAGCACAGTAGTAAGTAAGGATCGATCCCACAAAGAGTAAAGTTGTTTTAGAATTATTCTACTATTTCAACAGAAAATAAAAATGGGGGTTTTGAAAATTATTTTTAAACGAAGAGAATAAGAATTAATGATGAAATTAACCAAATATGTCAAAACTTCAGTTTTGCAGTTCAGTGTCACCAAGTACAATAATAATTAATCAAGTTATTATTATTTTCCCTTCAATGAAATTATTAGCCCTAGATAACAATAAGCTCTGCTATCCGAAATTCTCCATAGATTATTACTGTATGAAACAAGCTCTCCACCAGATTCTAGCTAACATACACCCTAGAACAAGCTCTCTAGATTTAATATGATAGAAGCATTAAGAAATAGAGAATTAGGCTAATCCAAGCAACAAACACATAAGCTCGATTTGTTTAACTTATTTTTTGATAATCTTAGCAATAAACAAAAGCTTGTCCACAATTATTATTACCAAGTTGCTACTTATGATGAAGACAAATATCAATTACACGTAATACCAATCTTAATCTAGCATACAATAATGATTAAACTAATTCAATTGACCATATTAAATTAATTAAATCAATCAGCATGTAATCGATGAAAACAGATTATCAGAAGAAATTTCACACAAAAATGAATAAATAATAATACTCAGTTAATCAATTACTTGTAACAAGGATTCACCTCCCTTTAGAACTGAATAAAAAGAACTAGCCTGACATGCTCTTGAGTCTGCACTCCAATAGATGATAGTTGATAATTGAATGAGTAAAACCATGACTAACATCCTCTATTTATAGTGCTAGACAAAGTCCTAAATTCTATAGGAAGTAGAAATCCAAATCCTAAAAGGAATTACAAATTACCCTAATTTCCATAAAGAAATAGAATTCAATTTGGAAATAAATCTTAGTCTAAAAGAAATCCTAATTACAATAGAATTGTAAAAATTAATCTTCTAGAATCCAAAATTCAGATTTGAAGTTGGAATTAAATTCTACAATTTGTCGTGTGCCAACTCTCCAATTCGCGTTCGGATTCTTCAATTTCCGAGTGATGCTAAGTCTGCTTTTAGCCAATTGATGAACTCCCACGTGATATGGTATATAGCCATGCATGGTTATTTTAATCCGTGACCCACTTCATATATATGTTGAGTATGTTCAATTTAAAATCCCCACCTGTTTGGTTACTTGTTATGTTGCAACATTAATTGGGCTAGGATCTCATGTTGCCCATAATGTTAGTTTGGAATCCGTGCATTGCTTTTGATTTCTAGGAATTCTTTCTCCAATTGAATAATTCGTGGCCCACTTGAATATTAGCTCCTTTAATCCAATAAAACTCAATTTATCTTCAAATTATTTCCAAATTCACAGAATTTTTCAATTGTACTTAAAATAAAAATATAAGAACAATGAGTGTATTTAGGCACAAAATAAATATAAAAGATTAAGTATTAAAGAATAAAAATATAACATATTTCATACTCATCAAATTCCCCCACACTTATATTTTTACTCGCCCTCGTGTAAACCAAAGGTTTGATTTCCAGAAAAATTATATTCAACCATCATGTCAAAAGATTTCAAGGTACAAATCATGATTATCAACACTAAATTTGCAAAATTCTAATCAATGCCTTATTAGTTAACTCACAATGAACAACCTTACTATTTCACCAATAAATTTCATTAAACCAAATTATAACCACGTAAGAAACTTTTCCAAAATCTACATACTTACTCAACTTAGTTACCATAGAGCAAAAATCGTGCACACTGACTCACAACCAAGAACAAAATTTTCTTGCTTTTTAAGTTTTTTCATAGAACCTTCTTTTTAGCACAGATAAATGTATTTTCATGCTTCTTTTTTTTCATATATTTTTTTTCTTTTCTTGACATGTGCAATGTCTCCTTTTTTTAGGATTTTCAGAGTTACCCATTAGCGAATTTTCCACCAACGACTCCCAAACCAGATGATCTTAGGGCACTAGGTGTAGAAACACCCTTAAGGCTTACTTATTCAAGTAACAAAGGCCACAAAAGTCGACTAGTCAAGCTACTTTTATCCATCACATTTTTCAGCGTGAATACCGATGCTTCCCGAGGCTTAGATACCCAGTTATTTCGCACAATGGACATTGAAGCAGATTTTCACTTTTCTTTTTCTGTTTCTTTTTTTTTCTTTTTTTTTCATTCATCATTTTTTTCACATGGTTCTGCAACAACATAAGCAAGTTAAATAGTTCTAAGTAGTAAAATCAGTGCACATAGACAACTCCACAAATAACTTAGCCAAATAAACATGTTTCTCATATTCAAGTACTCATGTATCACAAATTCAATTCAAATCAATTACTATGGATTATGACTTAGTTGTCATCATTCATTAACAAATTAAGCATCAAACAGATTCTGAATTTTAGCACCGATTTTTAATCTTTGACTTTAATCTTTTTAACACACAGCCAAATAGAATCATGAAATCAAAATTTTTAGAATATTTTATTTTATTTTAATTTTTTCAACTTCCATCAAAATTGGATTATTATTCCTACATAAAATAAAACCTAAATCTCCCCCCCCCCCCCACACTCAAACCTTACATTGTCCCCAATGTAAGAAAATCATGCAAAGAAGAAAATACTACTAGCTAACATGCAATAAAAAAACTAAAAACTAAAAAGTAAATGGATAGAAAAATCAAATCTGAGATCTTGGGTTGCCTCCCAGGTAGCTGCCCGTGTTTAATGTCTTTGGCTCGATGTCATGCCTCTCTTCTCAGCTTTCACAGATCGGATCGTCTAGCTCCACCATCTCAATATTTTCCACCTGATGCCCCTCATAGAAAGGCTTTAATCTATGTCCATTCACCTTAAGGATCTTGTTTGTACTAGGACTTTGAATCTCAACTACACCATGAGGAAACACATTAGTGATAACAAAAGGACCAACCCATCTAGATCTCAATTTACCTGGAATAACTTAAGCCGAGAATGATATAGCAAAACTTTTTGTCCCAAAATAAAGGTTTTTTCTTTGACAATCGCTTATCATGAAAAGCTTTGGTCTTTTCCTTGTAAATCTTTGAACTTTCATAGGCTTCATTCCTCAATTCTTCTAACTCTTGTAACTGTTATTTCCTGTGTACTTTAGCTGCCTCCAAACTCATGTTGCACTACTTGATTGCCCAAAAAGCCCTATGCTCCAACTAACCAGGTAAGTGGCATGGTTTTCCAAACACAATCCTGTATGGTGACATCCCAATAGGTGTTTTGTACGCAGTTCTATAGGCCCAAAGTGCATCATCTAATCTTAGACTCCAATCCTTTCTGCTCGGCTTGACTACCTTCTCCAAAATAGATTTGATCTCTCAGTTAGACACCTCAGCTTAACCATTACTCTGCGGATGGTAGGATGTAGAAACCTTGTGTAGAACATTGTATTTCTTGAACAAAGCCGCTAACACCCTATTGCAAAAGTGGGTTCCGCGATCACTAATGATGGCTCGTGGTGTTCCAAACCTGACAAATATGTTAGTCCTAACAAAAATCGCAACAACTTTAGAAGAATCGCTACCCTAGTGGCTTTAGCTTCCACCCATTTTAAGACATAATCAACAGTCAAAAGAATATATAAATTCCCAAAGGATGAAGGGAAAGGTCCCATAAAATCTATACCCCAAACATCAAAAATCTCAACAACTAATATAGGAGTTTGGGGCATTTGATTTCATTGAGAAATATTTCCCGTCCTTTGGCAATTAACACATGTTTTACAAAACAGATATGAATCTTTAAAAAGCAATGGCCAATAAAAACCACTTTCCAAAAATTTATTAGCAGTTCTTTTTGGACCAAAATGTCTTCCACAAGCATAAGAACAAAAGGAAAGAATAGATTGAAATTCACTGTTAGGCACACATCGTCTAACTATCTGGTCAGCACAATATTTCCATAAGTATGGATCATCCCAAGCATAGTGTCTAGCATCACTTTTTAACTTTTCCTTTTGGGATTTGGAAAATTCTTTAGGAAAATATGCACTTACCAAATAATTCACTGTATCTGCATACTAGGGACTCTCAGTATGGATGGAAAGTAACTGCTCATCCGGGATAGAATCATGTAATGGTAGCTCCTCCTCGTCTCTTAGTAGCCTACTCAAGTGATCCACTACTAAGTTGTCCGCTCCTTTCTTATCCTTAATCTCTAAGTCAAATTCTTGTAGGAGCAGAATCCATCGAATAATCCTTGGTTTAGAATCCTTCTTGGTGAGCAAATACCTAAGAGTAGCATGGTCAGAATAAACTATAATTTTAGTACCAAACAAATATGATCGAAATTTATCTAAAGCAAAAACCATAGATAAAAGTTCTTTTTCAGTTGTGGAATAGTTAATCTAAGCCTCATTCAAAGTCCTTGAAGCATAGTATATGGAATGAACGTCTTTGTCAATCCTTTGTCCCAAAACAGCCCCCACTGCATAGTTGATTGCGTCACACATGATCTCAAATGGCAACTTCCAATTTGGTGGTTGAATGACAGGAGCAGAAGTTAATAATTTCTTTAAAGTGTCAAAAGCCTCCTTGCATTCATCATCAAACTGAAAGTCCACATCTTTTTGTAGCAACTTACATAAGGGTAATGCAATCTTCGAGAAGTCCTTGATAAATCTTCGATAAAATCCTGCATGACCAAGAAAATATCAAATCTCCCGCACACTAACGGGGTAAGACAAAGCAGATATAACATCTATCTTAGCTTTATCAACTTCAAGATCTTTAGATGACATAACATGACCAAGTACTATTCCCTGTTCAACCATGAAATGACATTTTTCCCAATTTAAAACAAGATTAGTTTCCATGCACCTATCTAGAACACAATTTAAATTATCTAAGCATGCATCCAAAGAATCACCATGAATTATGAAATCATCCATAAAAACCTCGATGCATTCTTCTAACAGGTCCGAAAAAATGCTTACCATGCATCGCTGAAAAGTACCTGGGGCATTACACAATCCAAAAGACATCCGTCGATAGGCAAAAGTACCAAAGGGACATGTGAATGTGGTCTTCTCTTGGTCCTCGAGTGCAATCATAATCTGGTTATATCCTGAAAAACCATCTAGAAAATAATAATAAGTGTGCCCAGCTAATCTCTCCAACATTTGATCAATAAAAGGCAGAGGAAAGTGATCATTTCTTGTTACAGCATTAAATTTTCTATAATCTATACACACTCGCCACCCAGTTTGCATTCGTGTGGGAACCCACTCATTATCATCGTTCTTGACAACGGTGATTCCAGATTTCTTTGGGACTACCTGCACTGGACTCACCTATTGGCTATCTGAGATGGGATAGATGATACCGACATCAAGTAATTTGAGCCCTTCTTTTTTCACCACCTCCATCATGGGTGGATTCAATCTCCTTTGTGCATCTGTTGTAAGCTTAGCTCCATCCTCTAACAATATCCGATGCATGCACATGGCAGGACTAATACCCTTGATATCCACTATTGTCCAACCAAAAACTATAATATGGTCCCTTAGGACTCTCAACAATTTTTCTTCCTGCACATTGGTTAGATTACTGGCAATAATTACTGGCAAAGTGTCATTAGTCCCCAAATATGCATATTTCAAATGAGCAGGTAATTGTTTCAATTCTAGAGTTGGGGCTTGTACAACAGAAGGTAATAACTTTTGATGAGAAACAGGAAATTGAATAGAATATACTGTTGAATTATTAGAGAATTTTGGCAATGAATGTAATGCAGCTACATTATCCTTCAATTATTGGGTTTGCTCAATCTCATCTTCCATGTCCATGTCCAAACTGTTGGTGATTGCAATCTCCAAACTGTCCCTATGTAGTTGTTCAAAAACTCTATGCACCAAGGAGTCTCTCACATCGATAGCAACAACCTGTCCTATATCACTAGGGTACCTCATGGCATCATAGATGTTAAACTGAATCTTCTCGCCATCAAACTCCATAGTCAAGGTCCCATTATGCACATCGATCATGGTTTTTGCTGTTTTCAGGAAGGGTCTTCCTAACAAGATGTAGGAAGGGTTTGGTGATGTATCATCTTCTATATCCACAATGTAAAAATCTGCAGGAAAGATTAGTTCGTTCACCTGCACTAAGACATCTTCAATTAACCCTGGGGGGTAAGTGTTAGTATGATCTGCCAATTGTATAATCACACCAGTATTTTTCAAAGGGCCTAGATTTAAGGAAGCATAAACAGATAAAGGCATAACATTAATTGAAGCTCCTAAATCTAGCATGGCTTTTTCAAATCTGGTGTTTCCTATTTTGCATGGGATTGTGAACATTCCTGGATCTTTACATTTAGGAGGCATTTTTCTTTGAAGAACAGCAAATACATTTTCTCCAACTGTGACTCTTTCATCGTTTTGCAATTTTCTTTTATTAGTGCATAATTCTTTTAAACATTTAGCATACTGTGGCACTTGTTTAATTGCATCAAGGAGAGGGATGTTCACTTCTACTTTTCTAAAAGTTTCCAATATTTCTTTATCTTTTTCATCTCTCTTTGAGGTTTTAGAATTTCTGGGAGGAAAGGGAAGAGGAATGTTTTTAAGCTGATTAGGAGGGTTAGGTTGTACCTTGGATTTTTCTGTTTCCTCCTTAGATGCTTCCTCTTCAAACTCTACCGGGGTCGGTGGTGTATCCAACTATGTTCCATTCCACAAAGTTATGGCACTTGCATTCTCCCTTGGGTTGACTATTGTTTGAGATGGTAATTTTCCTGAGCGTCTGGATTCCAATATCCCCATAATTGTAGCCGGTTGTCCTACTTGGTTCCTCAAATCTTGAACCAAAGTTTTTGTCTCTTGCTGGAACTCTTGTGTCTGATTCATGAACTGTTGTGTTTGTCCCATAAATTGTTATGTCTGTCCCATGAATGCTTTGAACATATCCTCCAATGATGTTCCAGTAGGTGCAGGGAGTGCTTGCTTCGGTTGATATTGAGGTTAGGCTGGTTGGAAGCCCTACTGCCTAGGTGGAAATGCAGGTGGTGCCGCTTACTTGCTCCCATAACTCAGATTTGGATGATCCCTCCATCCTGGGTTATACGTGTTTGAGTACGAATCATACTTTTTCTGAGGTTGTGACTGATAATTTCTAATTGCATTAGCTTGTTGCACAACCTCATCATCTTGTAATGTTGGGCATTCATCTGTATTGTGATTTGGTGCGTGATTTGTTCTAGTGCCATATTGTTGCAAGTTTGCAATCAAATTCCTTGCAGCCTCTGGGGTCTTGTCAACTAGTGCTCCTCCGCTAGCTGCATCGATCATGCTTCGATCCATCGGTACCAACCCTTCGTAGAAATACTGGATCATGTGTTGTTCATCTATTTAATGCGGTGGACAACTAGAACAAAGCTTTTTGAATCTCTCCCAATACTCGTATAGTGTCTCCCCACTGAATTGTCTAATCCCACAGATCTCCTTCCTTATGTTGGCTACTCTTGAGGTTGGGAAGTATCTCTCCAAGAACAACTGCTTCATGTCATTTCAAGACTGTATTGAACCTGAGGGTAGGTAATACAACCAATCCTTTGCCAAATCTGCTAGGGAGAATGGGAATGCTCTCAGCTTGATTTGCTCTTCGGTGATTTCGTGTGGTTTCATAATGGAACACACCACATGAAATTCTTTCAGATGTTTGTAGGGGTGCTCACCTGTAAGACCGCGAAAAGTAGGCAGTAAATGGATTAGTCCCGATTTAAGTTCAAATGCAGCATCTAAATTAGGATATTCAATACACAGAGGTTGTTGATTTAAATTAGGAGTTTCCAACTCCCTGAGAGTTCTATTGTTGTTTTGAATCGTCATCTCTTCTTCTTTATCGGATTCAGTGGATGATTTGTTGGATAATAATTCCAAAGCTAAGTTGAGGCCTGGTGATGATGAAGAAGCCTCGTCTATATCGTCAGAAGACTATTGAACTTTAAGTTTTTCCTTCCTTAGCCTCCTTGAAGTTTTCTCAATCTCTGGATCAAAATCTAATATAGTAGCTTGAGAAGATCGAGTCATAAAACAAGAATAAAAAATAATAGAATAAAAACAAAATGCCAAATTACTCCCCGGCAACGACGCCAAAATTTGGGAGCTATCGTTGACACTCCTAAATTAACATTACTTTCACTTCACAATTTATAATAATTAGCACAGTAGCAAGTAAGGATCGATCCCACAAAGAGTAAAGTTGTTTTAGAATTATTCTACTATTTCAACAGAAAATAAAGATGGGGGTTTTTGAAAATTATTTTTAAACTAAGAAAATAAGAATTAATGATGAAATTAACCAAATATGTCATAACTTCAGTTCTGCAGTTCAGTTTCACCAAGTACAATAATAATTAATCAAGTTATTATTATTATTTCCTTCAATAAAATTATTAGCCCTAGATAACAATAAACTCTGCTATTCGAAATTCTCCGTAGATTATTACTGTATGAAACAAGCTCTACACCAGATTCTAGCTAGCATACACCCTAGAACAAGCTCTCTAGATTTAATATGATAGAAGCATTAAGAAATAGAGAATTAGGCTAATCCAAGCAACAAACACATAAGCTCGATTTGTTTAACTTATTTTTTGATAATCTTAGCAATAAACAAAAGCTTGTCCACAATTATTATTACCAAGTTGCTACTTATGATGAAGACAAATATCAATTACACGTAATACCAATCTTAATCTAGCATACAATAATGATCAAACTAATTCAATTGACCATATTAAATTAATTAAATCAATTAGCATGTAATCAATGAAAACAGATTATCAGAAGAAATTTCACACAAGAATGAATAAATAATAATACTCAGTTAATCAATTACTTGTAACAAGGATTCACCTCCCTTTAGAACTGAATAAAAAGAACTAACCTGATATGCTCTTGAGTCTGCACTCCAATAGATGATAGTTGATAATTGAATGAATAAAATCATGACTAGCATCCTCTATTTATTATGCTAGAGAAAGTCCTAAATCCTATAGGAAGTAGAAATCCAAATCCCAAAAGAAATTGCAAATTACCCTAATTTCCATAAAGAAATAGAATTAAATTTGGAAATAAATCTTAGTCTAAAAGAAATCCTAATTACAATAGAATTGTAAAAATTATTCTTCTAGAATCCAAAATTTAGATTTGAAGTTGAAATTAAATTCCACAATTTGTCGTGTGCCAACTCTCCAATTCGCGTTCGGATTCTTCAATTTCCGTGTGATGCTAAGTCTGCTTTTAGCCAATTGATGAACTCCCACATGATATGGTATATAGCCATGCATGGTTATTTTAATCCGTGACCCACTTCATATATATGTTGAGTATGTTCAATTTAAAATTCCCACCTGCTTGGTTACTTGTTATGTTGCAACATTAATTGGGCTAGGATCTCATGTTGCCCATAATGTTGGTTTGGAATCCGTGCATTGCTTTTGATTGCTAGGAATTCTTTCTCCAATTGAATAATTCGTGGCCCACTTGAATATTAGCTCCTTTAATCCAATAATACTCAATTTGTCTTCAAATTATTTCCAAATTCACAGAATTTTTCAATTGTACCTAAAATAAAAATATAAGAACAATGAGTGTATTTAGGCACAAAATAAATATAAATGATTAAGTATTAAGGAATAAAAATATAACATATTTCATACTCATCAAGGGTCCACCAATGATTGTGTCATCGTACGAATATTCCCTGTTAAAATGAATATTCCCCGACCAATCGAATATTATATAACCACTTGCTTACTTTGTAAAATTTGTAAATATTACCCACAACTATAACATTTTATCAAATCCACAACATAATTTTCAAAAATATATTTCGAGAAAATTATTATTTATTCATAAAAGTTGGGGTCTTACAACCTCCCCTTCTTATAAAATTTCGTCCTCAAAATTAGGGTACGTACCTGGTATATCGAAGAGGTGAGAATTTTCCCAGGTCATTTCTTCCACATCGTGGTTCCTCCATAAAACTTTGACTTGAGGTATAACCTTGGAGCGTAGAATATGATCCTTCTTATCCAAGATTTTAACAGGTAACTCTTCATACGTTAAATCTTCGTCTATCTCGGCTGGTTCTAATTCAATAATGTGGTTCGGGTCTTTCACATATTTACGTAACATAGATATATAAAAATCGTTATGAACACGAGACATACTTGGCGGTAAGGCAAATCTATAAGCCATAGTTCCTACTCGATCGAGGATTAAAAATGGTCCAATGAATCGAGGATTAAGCTTTCCTCTCTTTCCAAATCTGGTAACTCCTTTCGATGGAGCAACACGTAACAACACATGATCTCCAATATCGAATTCCACGTCCTTTCGATGAAGATTAGCATAACTCTTTTGTCGATCTTGTGAGGTTTTTATACGTTGTCGGATCATTTGAATCTTTTCCGTAGTCATACGTACCAACTCTGGTCCTAACAACGTTGCTTCACCCACATCATCCTAGTATACTGAAGAACGACACTTTCTTCCATACAACGCCTCAAATGGAGACATGTCAATACTTGCTTGATAACTATTGTTGTAGGAAAACTCCACCAATGGTAAGAACTTGTCCCAACTTCCCTTGAAATCAAGGACACAGAGTCTTAATAAATCTTCAAGAGTTTGAATGGTCCTCTTCGACTGCCCATCCGTTTGAGGATGATATGCCGAACTAAATCGTAAATCCGTGCCCATAGCTTTTTGCAACTAACTCAAAATCTTGAAGTGAATCTTGGGTCTCGATCAGAAACTATTGATACTGGCTACCATGCAGTCTTACAATCTCGTTTATGTACATACGAGCAAGACGTTCAAGTGTATAAGTTTCTCGTATAGGTAGAAAATGAGCAGACTTGGTCAATCTATCAACAATGACCCAAATTGCATCTATGCCTTGAGAAACCTTGGGAAGACCAATAACGAAATCCATGGTAATGTGCTCCCACTTCCATTCTAGAATTTCAAGTGGTTGCAATGGACCTTTTGGTACTTGATGCTTTGCCTTAACTTGTTAACAAGTTAAACACCTTGAGATAAACTCCGTTATCTCTCTCTTCATATTTCTCCACCAAAATGTATGTCGAAGATCATGATACATTTTAGTACTCCTAGGATGGATTGCAAACGGTGTGTTGTGCGCCTCCATCATGATTTTATACTTTAAATCGGGATCGTTAGGAACACAAAGTCTGGAGTTAACTCGAAGTATTCCTTCTTTATCGATTCTTACTTCCGGCATAGCACCTTCTTGCACTTTCTTCCTCATACGCATCAGCTCCAGGTCTATGGTTTGAGAAGCTTTAACTTTATCGATTAAAGTTGGTTCCACTCGTATATTTGCCATCATCACATGGGTCCCTGGAGTCTTTAACTCTATTTTCATCCTTTTTAGGTCATACAAAATGGGCCTTTGCGTTGACAATATTGTACTCGTGCCCGCATATGATCTTTTACTCAATGCGTCAGCTACTACATTCACTTTTCCAGGATGGTATTGGATGGTATGATCATAATCTTTCAACAACTCAAGCGATCGCCATTGCCGCATGTTGAGTTCCTTTTGAGTGAAGAAATATTTGAGGCTTTTATGATCCGTACAGATCTCCACCTTCTCTCCATACAGGTAATGTCTCCAATTCTTAAGCATAAAATGATCACGCTAACTCTAGATCATGAGTAGGATAATTCCTCTCATATTCTTTGAGTTGTCGTGAGGCATAGGCTATGACTTTCCCATGTTGCATGAGAACACATCCTAACCCTTTGCCTCAAGCATCACTTTGTAGATGACAAATCCCTCCGAGCCGGATGGTATTGTGCGAGCGAGGTCTTTGAAATGAGTCTTCTCTTGAGTTCTTGAAAACTCTTCTCACATTCCTCGCTCCAACCGAACTTTGTATCTTTTCGAGTCAGCTGAGTTAATGGAGTAGCGATTCGAGAAAATCCTTCCACGAATCTCCAATAATAACCAGCTAAGCCGAGAAAGCTACGTACTTCGGTCACTGATTTTTGTTGCTTCCAGCTTTGAATTGCTTCAATCTTCGTTGGGTCAACAGATATTCCATGTTTTGATACCACGTGCCCAAGGAATGCAACTTCCTCAAGCCAGAACTCGCATTTCTTCAACTTGGCATATAGCTTGTTTTCACGAAGCTTTTGGAGTATCAGCCTCAAGTGTTGCTCATGGTCTTCACGGGTTTTGGAGTATATGAGGATGTCATTAATAAAGAAGACCACTAAGTGATCCAAATATTCCTTGAATACTCGGTTCATCATATCCATGAAGGCAGCAGGAGCATTAGTCAATCCAAAAGACATGACTAGGATTTCATAATGCCGTGCATCGAGTTTAAAGCGATCTTTGGAATGTCATCAGTTTTAATCTTCAACCGATGATATCCTAACTAAGATCAATCTTTGAAAATAATTTGACTCCTTGCAATCTGGTCAAAGCGGTCATCAATGCGAGGCAATGGGTACCTATTTTGATGGTGACATGATTCAACTCCCGATAATCAATACAAAGTCACATACTTCCATCTTTCTTCTTCATGAATAGAACAGGAGCACCCCAAGGAGACGATTAGGACGAATGAAACCAATGTCTAACAATTCCTCGTAGTTGGGTTTTAACTCACGAAGTTCAATAGGAGCCATTCGATATGGGGCTTTGGAAATGGGTTTTGTCTTTGGGTTCAAGGTCGATACAAAATTCAATTTCACGCCTCGGGGGTAGGCCATGAAGTTCTTTGAAATACGTCGGGAAATTTATTAACAATAGAAATATCATTCAAAATCGGCGTATTTTTGTTTAAATCTGTGACATGAGCTAAGAAAGCTTGACATCCGTTTTTCAATAAACGAATAGCTTTATGGCTTGAGATGACCATGATTGATTTTAATGGTTTGGTTTCTTGAATTCGCATAATAGGTTGATTAGGAATATGAAAGCTAACAACCTTACAAAAATAATCAATTTTAGCATGATGAGTAGTTAACCAATCAATCCCTAGAATCACGTCAAATGCAAGTATTTTTAAGGAAATAAGATCGACAGTAACGCATGCGATTCGATTTGAATCAAACAAGACTTATAAGCGATTGGATGTAATGAAGGTTCTCCCAACGGAGTTTCAACCGATAAGTCAAAGTCTAATTTCTCTGGAGTCAAATTTAAACGTTGAGCGCAAGTAGGAGAAATGAAAGAATGGGTAGAACCGGTATCAAATAAAGTATAAGCTTTACTAGAGTTTATGATTAGCTTACCCGTAATAACATCGTTCGGATTCCTCTCTTTTTGGGAGGTTACGACAAACGCTCTCCCTTGAACTACCAGTTTTGTCTTGTCTGGGACACCCTTTGATGCCTCCATCCCAGTTGGACTTGACTTTTTATTGCAAGACAAAATCAAAGCTAGGTGACCTTCTTTTCCACAATTGTAATGACGCTTTGATCGCATCGTAGCTAGGTTTGTCTCGATGTGTCCTTCCCCTCCACATTTTTAATATATGATAGGTGGTCGTTCTCCTTCCTTAACAACGGGTGTTGGTGCTGACGTCTTTCCATCATTGTTGAATCTCCACTTCTTGAAATGTCCATTCTTATTGTCTTGACCATGATTACCACCGAAGTGGTTACCATTTTTGGCATGTTGATTCCCTCCACGTTTATTGTCACCACTTCTATGACTACCACCACTGGTATTATCATTTTGCCGGCTGCTTTCTCTTGGTTGGGTTGACTCGTTATCGCGCTCCAATAACTGAGCCCTATTTACAACATCTGAATACAAACAAAGTTTATGAAAAATTAGATATTGACGTATCTCGAGTTTCAAACCTCTTAGAAACATTCGCGTCATTCTCTCCTCATTATCAACCAAGTGAGACATAAACCGGGACAACACGGCAAACTTAGCTTCGTACTGTGACACAGTCATATTGTTCTGCTCCAACTTGATGAACTCTACCTCTTTCATGTGACGAATACTTTTGGGAAAGTACTTATCATTGAATAGTTCTTGAAACTTCTCCCAAGACATCTTCAGTGAGGCAGGTTGAGTACGTTTTACCGATTCCCACCAAGAGTCCTCTCTCTCTTCGCAACATAAAGGTGGCAAAGGAACCTTTTCTCTCTGAGCATCCCAAGACATCAAATATCTTGGTGATCTCGCTTTATCCACGCCTCTCCTTTTTTAAGTGGTTTTGGCTCTCCAATAAACTCCGGTGGTCCCGGCTGAACTTGTTTTAGCGGTGACCGTCTCGAGAGTTTCAATGTTTCCACCTACATTTTGGCGGGAGGAGCTCTGCTTTGATGTTGCATGAATTGCATAAAGCCTCTGAACATTCCATCGTTCATCATTTGGTCAATTTTGTTATTTTCTTGAGGATTACTGCCATCTTGATGGACATTATCCTGGGTATTGATCGTTGGTGACTCAACGGTCTCATGTGCTTCAATGCTTATCTCAACATTTTCGGATGCCATTTTCAAATACTGCCACAAAACAAGGGTTAATTGACATGTCACATATTATCCTTATACTCTAACCGACCAAATAAATACCAAATAAACTTAGGTAGGTCATATTAGCGAAGGAATTCCCCGTCTCTCCCCTCTTAGTTCTTGTCTCACATCTTAGCCAGGGATCATATCCCTAAGCTTTGATACTAACTGTGACGCCCCCAAAATAGGTATACATCACCCATCTTGAGTCGCCAAATACATGGTACAAAATTTAAATACAACTTAATTATACAACAGTCGTGTAAAATACGATAAAACATAATCTAAGAGTTTTAATAAGAATATTGTCATCTAGAAAATATCCACACTCAATGGAGTTCTCATTACATTTATTGTCACACTATTTAACAGAATAGTGAGGACTACTAATGCTATCATCTGGACCGTCACTCCGTTCCTCGACTAGTCCCGGCTACGTTCTCATTTCTTGAAGAGAACAGTGAAAGAAAGGGTGAGCTCAACTAGCCCAGTAAGATATATTATGACTAAGGTAATGCAGAATAAATTATCATTAGCCTTCAACAATGTTAAACTGATAGAATATAATAGACAACAAGTTTAACTGCAGCAGAACAAGCAATCCATTAGAAGAGTCAAGTAGAGCATAAAATCTACTATCTTCTATGATTTAAAAAGTTTTTCATCAACTTTATCGCTGAGACTCAGCTTAATTAATAAAATCGAATCATCCCTGCATCACGGCCAAGGATATTCATGTAAACACCAATGGTCATGATTATATCGAATTATCCCTGGTCATAATCATACCAACAACTGTCCATCAATGAACTACAGGTCCATGAGGACTTTTACCACATCATTCGTCACATTACAGTTGTGAGGCCCCAAATTTTATGAATAAAGATTTAAAATTTTCAAAATATTTTTTTGAATATTATGGTGTGGATTTGATATAATGTTATAGCTGTGGGTAATATTTATAAATTTGCAAAGTAAACAAGTGGTTATATAATATTCGATTGGTCGGGGAATATTTATTTTAACAGAGAATATTCGTACGACGACACAATCATTGGTGGAACCCACAGCGGAAGTATTATTGTAGTTAGAAAACGACAGAATTATCTTTTTATAAAAATAACGGCGGAGGCATTACCATTAAAACTGTTGAACTATCCGGTAGTAAAAGTACAATAATACGCGTGGTTGCATAGTAGCACACGGTATTGATTATTGATGCTTACGTGAGAAGTCACTCAGTTATACTCAATTATTATTCAAAGAATTCTTTGCATCATATCTATCATATTATTGATTCAATTATTGTCACAGTATCATCTGCATAATATGATATATTATTAAATCAATAATTGAGACGGCGAAGTTATTCATATTATTATTTGCAATATTGACCTAATTGCGCGCCAATAAGGAGAAATCCTTATCGGAAAGCCCCCTCTTTCATGGGAACAACCTGGTTGTTAAATATTGTGAATTATAATATTAATGATGAATAAGTTCGTGTTGATTAAAGATGAAATTGATAGTTTCATTGTCTGGGAATTATTAGTGTTAGTAGAAATCGATATTTATTTCGATAATAATTGATGTCCGGAGGTTATATTGACCAATCGGGTATTCGGGAAACTTTTTGAGTCGGAGTACTATTCACGGGTCACGGGTTACTATTCACCCAGTTACTATTCACTCTAGTATTGTTCACTCAGGTATTTGGGACACTTTTCATGTCGGGGTACTACTCACGGGGTAGTATTCCCGAAGTACTATTCACGGGGTACTATTCACCCAAAAAATATATTTCTTTTCGGTCCAAATCATTTTTGAGTACAATATTATTCCATGAGAAGATGTGATAATTTTTCAGACAGTTGGTTGAAATTATAATAGTAAATCAATTGGATCGTTTGTTTAAAGTTTTAATAGTAACTTGTCCCTTCGGTTTTCCAAGAGTTATCCCTTCGGTTTTCCAAGAGTTATTTGTCTCTTCAGTGTTCCAAGAGTTAATTGCCCCTTCGCAAATAGTAGTTGTCTCTTCAATATTACCAGGAGTCATTTTGACCCTTCATTAAGACCAAGAGCTACTTTCAGTTCTTCTATAAATAGAAGCTCATTCCTTCATTATTTCTTACTTAATTCTTTGAAACTCTGTAGAGAGAAACTATAGAGAGAAAGAAGAAAAGTATTCGCTACTTCACTACTCCAAAGATTCCGCTTTTCTAAGGTAAGGGATATTATTTGTTGTACTTGTAAGGGTATTATTTCTTCAGTATTCATGAAGAGAGCTTCATTATTCCATTCTTTATTATTATTTTGGAATAACTTTGTTTATGCGAAGTACCGCATACATGGTGAAATTCTTTTGTTATTCCATTCTTTATTATTCTGTTGGAATAACCTGTCTGTGCGGTCTATCGCATGCCTGGTGAATTCTGTTGATATTCCATTCTTTATTATTCTGTTGGAATATCCTGTCTGTGCGGATTACGCATGACCTGGGTCCATTCTTTATTATTCTGTTAGAATATCCTGTCTGTGTGGATTACGCATGACCTGGTTCCATTCTTTATTATTCTGTTGGAATAACCTGTCTATGTGGATTACCACATGCATGGTGAATGACCTTCATATTCATTCCTTATTAAATTGTGGAAATGATCTGTCTACGTAGATTACCTCATGGCGCATGAAAATCTATTTACAGTTTCATATATTATATTATACTCAGTTGGTTAAAGCTTTGGCTTCTATACTCCATGAAATTAGTGGAATATCCTTGATATTTGCATTTCATTCAGTATCTTTTCATGGAAATATTCTTCTGAGCATTCTTGAATTTTACTCTACAAAGCAGTACCATGTTGACAATTTGGACGTTATTGCTTCCTGGATAAATTAATTTATAAATCTTTAAAATTTATTCTTGAACTTGTTTTATTGAATTATTATGTCATTGTCATCATCCTCATGCTTATATTGTGATGAAAGCCATCTTTGGCTAACGTGCATAGATGGACTTGGTATGATTAAGACCAGGGATTATTCGGTATAATCATGATCGTAATGTGACGAATGATGTGGTAAAAGTCTTCATTGGCATGTAGTTCATTGGTGGACAGTTGTTGGTATGATTATGACCAGGGATTATTCGATATAGTCCTGACCATTGATGATTACATGAATATCCTTGGCCGTAGAGTAGGGATGATTCGATTTTATTTATTAAGCTGAGTCTCAACGATAAAGTTGATGAAAAACTTTTTAAATCATAGAAGATAGTAGATTTTATACTTTACTTGACTCTTTTAATGTATTGCTTATCCCGCTATAGTTTTTGATTTAAAACTTGTTGTCTATTATATTCCATCAGTTGTTATACTGTTGAAGGATAATGATAACTTATTCTGCATTATCTTAGTCATAATATTTCATACTGGGCTAGTTGAGCTCACCCTTTTGCTTTCATTATTCTCTTCAGGAAATGAGAACGTAGCTGGGACTAGTCGGGGAACAAAGTGATGGTCCTAGATGGTGCATTAGTAGTCCTCACTATTCTATGAAATTGTGTGATAATAAATGTAATGAGGACTCCATTGAGTGTGGATATTGTCTAGATGACAATATTTGTATTAAAACTCACAACCTATGTTTTGTTGTATTTTACACGACTGTTCTATAATTAGTTTGTATTTGTATTCAGTACCTTGTATCTGGCGACCCAAGATGGGTGATGTATACCTATTTTGGGGGCATCAAAGTTGGTATCAAAGCTTAGGGATATGATCCATGGCTGAGATGTGAGACAAGAACTAGGAGGGGAGAGACGGGGAATTCCTTCGCTAGTATGATCTACCTAAGTTTATTTGGTATTTAATTGGTCGATCAGAGTATAGGGATAATATGTGATATGTTAATTAGCCCTTTTTTTGTGACAGTATTTGAAAATGGTATCCGAAAATGTTGGGATAAGCAATGAAGCACATGAGACCGTTAAGTCACCAACGATCAATATTCAGGATAATGTGCAACAAGAAGATAATAATCCTCAGGTAAAAAATAACACCGATGAAATTATGAACGATGGGATGTTCAGAGGCTTTATGCCATTTATGACACACATCAAAGCAGAGAGACTGCTATTCATAATGCGGTGGAAACAATGGCAACCCACGGTCCATCCGCTTAGGATTCAAGGAGGTGGGACCACCGAGTTTTTGGGAAAGCCGTAACCACTTAAGGCGAGACGTGGTTAAAGCAGATCACCAAGATATTTAATGTCTTGGGATGCTCCGAGAGCAAAAGGTTCCTTTGCCACCTTTTTATGTTGCGTGAAGAAGCGAGACATCGGTGGGAATCAGAAACGCACTCAAATTTTGACACACTCAAGATGTCTTGGGAGAAGTTCCAAGAGCTGTTCAATGACAAGTACTTTCCCGAAAGTATTCGTCACATGAAGGTGGTGGAGTTTATCAAGTTGGAGCAAAACAATATGACCGTGTCGCAATACGAGGCTAAATTTGCGGAGTTATCCCAGTTTGCATCCCATTTGGTTGATAATGAGGAGCGAATGACGCGAATGTTTCTAAGAGGTTTAAAACCCAATATATGTCAATACCTCATTTCTCACAAACTTTGTTTATATTCAGATGTTGTGAATAGGGCTCGGTTATTGGAGCGCGATAATGAGTCAGCACAACCAAAAGGTAACGACCAAAAACACGATAATAATCGTACCGGTTGCAACGACCATCGGAACAACGATAACCATCGTGGAGGAAATTATCATGCCAAAAATGGTAACCAATAATTATGGACAAGATAATAGAAGTGAAAGTTTCAAGAAGAGGAGATTCAATAATAATGGAAAGACGTCAACACCAACACCTGTTGTTATGGAAGGAGAACGACCGCCGATCGTATGTTACAAATGCGGAGGGGAGGACACATCAGTCCAAACTGTGCGAAGCAGTCCAAAGCATATTATAATTATGGAAAAGAAAGTCACTTAGCCCAATTTTGTCGTGCACCAAAGTCAAGTCTAGCTGGGACGGTGGCACCAAAGGTGGATACGGACAAAACAAAGTCGGTGGTTTTAGGAAGAGCGTGTTTCGTGACTTCTCAAAAAGCGAGTGACCCGAACGAAGTTAGCACGGGTTAGTTAATTATAAATTCTTGCGAAGTCTATACCTTATTAGATACCGGTTCTACCCATTATTTTATCTATCTTGCTTGCGCTCAACGTTTAAATTTGACTTCGGAGAAATTAAACTTTGACTTATTGGTTGAAACTTCGATAATAGAAACCTTCGTTACCTCCACTATTTATAAATCTTGTTGATTCAAATCGACACTTTCACATTACCTGTCGATCTTATCTCTTTGAAAATACTTGCCTTTGATGTGATTTTAGGAATCGATTGGTTAACTACTCATCAAGCTTTTTGTAAGGTTGTTAGCTTTCATATTCCCAACCAACTTGTTATGCGAATTCAAGCAACCAAACCACTAAAGTCAATCATTGTCATATCAAGTCATAAGTAAAGAACCTCGAGCCTTTCGCTGGTGACTTCCTTATGTGGAATGCACCGCCGGACTTTTCTCAGTAGCGACGACGTCGTGAATGACGATGACAAGTTGATAGGTATCAATGTGACGTGCTATCCAAGTCTTAGATGAGAGTCACAGTTTTGAATGATATTTCTATTGTTAATAAATTTCCTGACGTATTCTTGAAGACTTCTTAGCCTACCCCTAGAGCGTGAAATCGAATTTTGTATTGACCCCAGTACAAAACCCATTTCTAAAACCCTCAAATTTTTTTCACCCAAAACGAACGTGTAATGTGCCAAAGACGTTGGCTCGAGCTGTTGAAGATTACGATCGTACCATTCAATATTATTGTGGAAAAGCGAACGTGGTAGCTGACGCGTTGAGTAGAAGATCGTATGCGTTTACGAGTGCGAATATACGAACTTACGTGAAGATAACGAATATATGATTAGAACCAACTTTAATCGATAATGTTAAAGCTGCTAAAGCTACGGACCTGGAGCTGATGAATACAAAGAAGAAGGTTTAAGATGGCGTTATTTTAAAAGCAAGAGTTACTAAAGAGAGGAAATCTCAACCCTCGATTTAATTGGCCCATTTAAAATACTTGATCGAGTAGGAACTGTGGCCTATAGACTCATTTTACCGCTAAGTATGTCGCATGTTCATAATGTTTTTCACGTATCGATGTTACGTAAATATGTGGACGACCCGAACCACATTATTGAATTAAAACTAGACGAGATAGCAGAAGATTTAACGTATGAGGAGATACGTGTTAAAATCTTGGATAAGAAGGATCGTATTCAATACTCAAAGGTTATACCTTAAGAGTTAGAATCTGAAATGAAGTCAAGGTATCCTCATCTGTTCGGTATACCAGGTACATAAGTAAATTTCGAGGGCAAAATTTCATAAGGAGGGGAGATTGTGAGACCCCAAATTTTATGAATAAAGATTTCAATTTCTCGAAATATTTTTTTGAATATTATGGTATGGATTTGATATAATGTTATAGTTGTGGGTAATATTTATAAATTTTGTAAAGTAAGCAAGTGGTTATATAATATTCGATTGGTGGGGAATATTCATTTTAATCAGGAATATCGCAGACGACAACACAATCATTAGTGGACCCCACAACGGAAGTATTGTCGTAGTTAGAAAATGATGTAATTATCTTTTATAAAAAAAACGGAGGTGTTACTGTTAAAACCTGTTGAACTATCCTAGTAGTAAAAGTACAAAGAATACGCGTGGTTGCATAAGTAGTAATTACGGTATTGATTATTGATGCTTACGTGAGAAGTCACTCAGTTATACTCAATTATTGCTACAGTAATTGCTGCATTATATCTCTCATATTATTGATTCAATTATTGTCACATTATCATCTGCATAATATGATATATTATTAAATTAATAATTGAGACGGCAAAGTTATTCATATTATTATTTGTAATATTGACAATGTCTAGAAGTTCTGTCAAGGAGAGGTTTGGTAACCTAATTGCGCGCCAATAAGGAGAAATCCTTATCGGAAAGTCCCCTCTTTCTTGGGAACGACCTGGTTGTTAAATATTGTGAATTATAATATTAATGATGAATAAGTTCGTGTTGATTAAAGATGAAATTGATAGTTCCATTGTCTGGGAATTATTAGTGTTAGTGGAAATCGATATTTATTTCGATAATAATTGATGTCCGGAGGTTATATTGACCAATCGGGTATTCGGGGAACTTTTCGTGTCGGAGTACTATTCACGGGTCACGGGTTACTATTCACCCAGTTACTATTCACTCTAGGATTGTTCACTCGGGAATTTGGGACACTTTTTGTGTCGGGGTACTATTCACGGGGTACTATTCACCCAAAAAATATATTTCTTTTTGGTCCAAATCATTTTTGAGTACAATATTATTTAATAAGAAGATGTGATAATTTTTTAGACAGTTGGTTGAAATTATAATAGTAAATCAATATGGATCGTTTGTTTAAAGTTTTAATAGTAACTTGTCCCTTCGGTTTTCCAAGAGTTATTTGCCTCTTCAGTGTTCCAAGAGTTAATTGCCCCTTAGCAAATAGTAGTTATCTCTTCAATATTACCAGGAGTCATTTTGACCCTTCGTTAAGACCAAGAGCTACTTTTAGTTCTTCTATAAATAGAAGCTCATTCCTTCATTATTTCATACGAATTCACTAAAACTCTAGAGAGAGAAACTATAGAGAGAAAGAAGAAAAGTATTCTGCTACTTCACTACTCCAGTATTCAGTTTTTCTAAGGTAAGGGATATTATTTGTTGTACTCCTAAGGGATATTATTTGTTCTACTCGTAAAGGGTATTACTTCTTTCGTATTCATGAAGAGAGCTTCTGTTATTCTATTCTTTATTATTATGTTGGGATAACCTGTTTATGCGAAGTACCGCATTATTGATGAAATTCTTCTATTATTCCATTCTTTATTATTCTGTTGGTATAACCTGTCTGTGCGGTCTATCGCATGCCTGGTGAATTCTGTTGATATTACATTCTTTATTATTCTGTTGGAATATCCTGTCTGTGCGGATTACGCATGACCTGGTTCTGTTGACGTCGGGATTTTTGGGTGTCCCTTTCCGTTACTTGTTCTTTGGTGTTCTCATTTTAGGTGAGATTTGTTTAAAAAAACAAGTGAAAAAGGTCTGACATGTATAATGTCGACGATGGACTGTTAAGAGTCGCCAGTTGGTTTTTTAAATGGTTGTACCAACACAACCGAGAAAAGGTTTACACATTTACCCAGTGATGTGACACTGCTAAACGGGTCGGTGAAACCGAGATTCATTAGGGTCCGGGGAATCCTCGATACAAAGACAAAAACTATCACCTCTTGGTGAAGCTTGCTCGAGAGTTGATCTAACTGCCATTCATGAGATATTAGAGAAGCTTGGGTACGACGATGATGCAGGGATTACACAAAAGGTTTCTCTCTCTCTCTCTCTCTTTCTGTCATTTTGTCAGAAATTTTAGTGCATATGCATGCAAAACATGAAATATTGTTTAGTAAATCTTGGTGTGAACAATGCCATCTATTATGATATTGTAAATTATTCCTTATAACATTGTTTTTATCATCTAGTTGATGCAATGATTATGCATTGTGTTCATTTGTTTCCTTTGCAGCTCCCATTTAGTTGCATTTGCAATGTTTTAACCGTAAATTTTCAACCAAGTATGTTAACTACTTACAATATCGACTTTGCTCATGCGGTCGGTTCTTAATTTTTAAGTCATCGGATATTTGTATACGAAGAACATGTCAATTTCAGAGTCTACTTATGTTTTTATTACTTGAAAAATCCAAGTTAGAACATAACGATAGAATCTTAGATGTTCAAATTTGTTCGCAGAGAGGTTTTTATAAGGCAAATCCCAAAGTGATACTAAAGGATACGTTAGTTGTCATATCTTTATTGTGTTTTTACCTATTCACTTGTGCTAACTGGCTACGCTCATTTTGTAAAAATTATGGGCTAGATAGAACTATTTGTTCTAATTTATTGCTACTATGGACTATTTTACCTCATGATTAGTTCATTATTTAATCTCATGGACTATATTTTATGCGTTTCTAAGGTCATTTGATGATGAATTATAATCCTAAGTGGAAGGTGGTATTATATAATCCTCTTTGAGGTATCAAATGACCTTAGAAATGATAACAAATAGTCCATGAGATTCACTAACGGACTAATCATGAGATAGAATAGTCCATAATGGTGTGAAGTTGGTGCAAATAGTCATATCTCATCCATCATTTGTGCAAATAAGCGTAGCCTTGGTATAATAATGCATTTGAAATGTTATGTCCCAGATTGTTCATCACATTCCCTTATGAATTCAAATGTTTATAATCCAATTTTTTGAGACGTGTCAGTTATTGCTCTCATCGAAGTCCTGGTTAACTAAAACAAGTAACTAGATTTATTTGATACTTTATTCTTGCTGTTAACTATCATTTTCCTTCGCAGCTTTCATTCCAAATGTGGACAAACCAAATGCAGGAAATCATAAACTATAGAAAGCTCGGGGATAATGCTTTTCGAGCTAAAGATTTTACTACAGCCATTCATTATTACACACAAGTATGCATTTGTCAAGAAGCAACATTTTTTTTTGGTAATGAAACATTCTTTGTTTATCTTTCGGGATATTATTATTTATTTATTTACTTTTTTTTAATAATTCGGGGGTGGGGGTGGGGGTTGAACTCAGGACATCTTTGCTTTGCAAGAAGCAGCATTTGCACACTCTTTACCATTAGATATTTATAAACTAGGTGGAATTGCCAGTATGATACTTAAGGGGACCAGATAGAGATTGTTGAAGTGATGAGATAAAGAAATATGGCTTTATATCTTTTGAATAAATGATAAATAGATGTATGATTGATCTCTTTTCAACAAATGAAAAAAAAATAGAAAATAAAAGGAATATGGTTTTATAGTAGAAAAATGTGATGTAAAAATAGGTTAAGACCAACCTTCAAATTTCATATTTTTGTTAAAAAATCTACCTATTCTCATTACCAGGAATAAGTTTTAGAATACTAGCACTTGTGTGATAGTATTATTTAGGGTTTATTGCAAAAGTGTCCCTCCAAGTTCCACAAGATTCTAATTTTAACCTTTAACTATCAATTTTTTTTATTGTGTTCCTTTTTTAAAGTCCCACGAGATCTATCACTGAAAATTGTCATATTTTAGTGTGAGCCATTGAAATGACTTGAAAATTTTATACCATGTATCTATACTAGCAACAATCCTATGCCTCCGACATTATAGACGGTGAGATTTATCCCAAACTTTGGACGACCCAGATGATTTATTAAGATGAGCGGGAAATTCAAATTCATTTGTATTTTGTTATATAGATTATACACGAGTGCTATGTCCATTTTTTTGATTTTTTGAGCTATATATGATTCTCCTCTATTTTATCATCATATTAAGTTGTTCTTCTGCATTGTATAGTTCGTTGAGATTGGAACCTTGGTCTTGCTTTCATCGTGTTCGCCAGATTTGCTTGTCTTTACTTGATGAACGACAAGCCCCAAGAAGCTCTTGGAGATGCTATGAAGCCCAAGTAGCATCCCCGAATGGGGTAACGCCTTCTATCTTCGTGAAGTCGCCCTATATAGCTTCGGGATGGACAAAGATGCCCGAGAGACGCTTAAGGATGGTTCCTCATTAGATGCCAAAAGGAAAAGAAACTGAAATTGTAAAGTTTTCCTTGTGCCTTTTTCCACTATGAGAAAAAAAACTCTTTTTCTTTTATTTTTGTCTTAATTATCTATGGGTCCGTTGAGTTTTGTTGCACCTAAGGATTGACTGTGATATTGATTTGTAATTGGTATAAATTATGTTTGTGATATTTTCCTACTTTGAGAAAATATTTTGTTTGTGCTTCCTAAGAACGTCATATGGTTTAGTATTCTCACAACTAAATATATTTGAATATGAGATAATATATATATATATATATATATATATATATATATATATTCAGAATCTTAAATTCACCTTTATCTAACTCGCCTTGCTTGCTCACCCCTTTTTAGCGATGCAATGACGGATAAGGCATTGTCGACGTCGGGATTTTTGGATGTCCTTTCCGTTACTTGTTCTTTGGTGTTCTCATTTTAGGTGAGATTTGTTTGAAAAAACAAGTGAAAAGGTCCGACATGTATAATGTCGACGATAATTTGTTAAGAGTAAGCGATTGGTTTTTTAAATGGTTGTACCAACACAACCGAGAAAAAGTTTGCACATTGACCCAATGATGTGACATCATAAACGGGTTTGGTGAAACCGATATTCATTAGGGTCCGGGTCTTGGTTATAAATGGGGGAAGGTGTTAGGCACCCAGAACATCCGTGTTGTTACGGTGACCAGCCTCTTTTCAAGAAACTATTATATGAATGTGTGTGTGGGTCAATGTACTATTATTTGGAAGTAGTGCGAGGCCTCGTTTGAACCTATATATATGTGGTTTGAATTTATAAAAATTTGATTTTAGCAAGATATAGCAATGATGTTTTATAAAAGAGGTTTTCAAACCACGATGCTCAATAGTAATTGAGACCTTTTACACTCCCATTTTATTAGGTGTTCGGCTTGATTGATTTTATTTCACGAATGCGAGGCATCCGTACTAAAATAATGTACAAATATAATGCCGACTTTCTCGTGGGTATGGAAACCATCTGAGGAAGTTCAGACACCGCAGAATAATTTACAAGCTGCTTACAGCTGAAAATGTCCATCACGGGAACCGAATCTAGATTCAATGGGATGAATCTGTGATCACATGATTCTAGGCACAAGATATCGTAATTTGTATGAAAGCGATGGCAAGGTGTATATATAAAAAGTTGTAAATATATATATATACTGATGGGATCTCCAACCACGAAGCACCTCCATGGGGATCGAAATGTAAAAAAAGTTGTTAAAGCTATCAACCGCCATGAAGGAAACTCCAAGCGGGACATAATGTAAATAAAGTCAGATAAAGCGATCAATCGCCACTTAAGTAAACTCAGCAGATTTAAACGTAAAGAAAGTCGTAAAAGCGATCAACCACCACGTAAGTAAACTCCAGTGCGATAATATATATATATATATATATATATATATATATATATATATATATATATAAAGCAATAAACGCACTTGGATGTAAAATCCGAGCTCATTGAATGCGAGTTCACCACAGTTCATATATATAATATATATATATATATATATAAGCGAATAAATGCACCGGATGTAAAATCCAAAGGCTCATCGAATGTAATTCACCACGATTCATATATATAAGTATATATATATATACAAAACAGAGTAAACGCATAGGATATCAAATCTGTGCTCATCGTAAGTAGTCAAACAACAGCTATATATATATATATATATATATATATATATATATATATATATATATATATATATACAAAAGCAGAAGTAAACGCATATAGGATATAAAATCGAGGCTCATCGAAATGAGTCCGAACCACAGTTCATATATATAAATATATATATAAAAAAAGCGAGTAAACGCCGGGGCATCAAGTCTAGGCTCATCGAACAAAGTCGACACACGAGTTAATATTTACAAATGTATATATATATTAAAGCGAAGAAACGCACTGCATCAAGTTCAGGCTCATCGAACAAAGTCGATACACGTAATATATAGATGTATATATATATATATATATATATATATATATATATATATATATATATATATATATATTAAAGTAGTAAATGCACCAAACCAAGTCAGTGCTCAATCGAGGCATAACTCGATAATGTTAGTCAATATATATGTAAATATATATATATATATATATATATATATATATATATATATATACAGATGAAATGAAACCACTGATAGAAGTCAAGGCAAAAGCAAGCAACACGATTCTCAACGTGTAGAAAGTGTGTGCAGAGATGAAGAGAAAGACTCTAAAGTATGTGAGAAGGCTTACACGGTAATCGCTAAATAAGACTTCTATATCTTTAGAGTGGGTAAACTCTTGACTTTTTGTAAGTACAAAGGGCTATATATGAGCTCACAGGTGTTTAAAAGGGGCAAGTACACTGCATGGGGTGAGTACAAAGAAAATTGGGCAGGGCTTCCTCGCCTTTTTCTCTTTCAAAATGGGCTTCCCAAGCCCTCTATTTATAGGCATTTTTTTTGCCAGAGTACACCTGCTATGGTGCCACAGTGTACAGAGGCAACCCGGGTGGGCCAGGGTTTTGCCGGGTCGGGTCAAGCATCACGGCTCTTGCACCGTAATGTCCACTCGAACTTTAAGAAGTGCAATCCGGGCATCCGTTTGAGGTATACAGGACCTATTTTGGACCGCCGTTGTCGAGAGTTGTACGATGGCATGGGATTAGAGTTTGTACAAAGTCATTGAAGATGGAATGATGCCCTCCGGTCTTCAAGCTTTAACTTTCATCCGTTACCCCGCACAATAGTCACTCGGGATTGGTTAGTCTTGTGGGACATTGTTGCGTAGAGACGTTATGTGGCATCGTGTTGACGAGATGACGATGTTGCCCCTCACCGGTGTTATCGTCGGATTAAATGATAAAGCGTGACGTTGCTCGAGACTTCACCGAGATTGACCGTCAGAATTGTTGAAGGTCCTCATTGTCACCTTTGAGGTGTGCCTGTTTTCCTGATGTTATTGCCGGGTTGGTGCAGTGTATCTCGTTGTGAGCGCCGAGATTGAAGCTGGTTGCATTTGAAACAAGCATTTCCGGGGTTATCGCCGAAATTGCATTCCTTGGGGCTATCACCAAGGTTGGTGGCTATTCCCATGGTTGGGACTGAGACTGGATACCTCGGGGTTATCTCCGAGATTAATCGGTCTTCTCCGGTGTGTGTTCCGATATTGTATCTGCATGCCTCGGGGTTATCTCCGAGGTTGGATTTGTTATTCCCAGATTGTGATCCGAGGTCGATGCTGAACTTCCGGTAGTATCCTGTATGGATTTGGATTTTCTTTCAGGGTTCTCTCTTAAAGATTTAATATGTCCTCCTGATGCAATGTTAGTGATGAGTCTGAGAAAATTTCGAGTGTCTACAGAAGCCCCTCTTTATCATACTCATGCATGGCGATGCATGGGTAGGATAAAGAATCCTAGACACTTAAAACGCAACAAGAAAAACATAGTATTATGGGTAGTAAAATGATGCAAATGTATGATGCATGTGTACGGGGTTGTAGCCCAACATGCTGGATCCCTGTGGCTTCGATTGGGGATTAGCAATACTGACTAGATTTGATGTGTAAGCCGCATCTGTTAGGATGTTGATGTTGTAGTTATCACCAAATTCATGTGTTCTTGATAACGACTTGATCCTGAAGAGGTACCTCTTATGTGCAAGAGATCTGTGGGGAGAAAGCTTGGTCTATTTGAGGATGTGTATAACATATTCCATCATCTATCCTCTTTGATAACATTGACCTTTCCTTCGTTGACGTGTATTTCACTGACATGTGAATCAACGGCTGAGGCTCGATGAGTAGATTGTCAAGGTTTTTTGACCTTCGATGTCGTGTAGATTAACAGAACATTGAGTTGTGACCCCTGCTGGGGATCTGCTGGGGAATACGAGCAGTTGGGTATGAAAACCTCGAATAGCTCCAGAGCTTTGATAGGTTTAATCGCTATCGGCTGAAATGACGTCGAGGTTACTTGACCTTCATTGATATGTGTGTCAACGGCTGAGCATGCGTGGTTACTCCCTCCGGAGATATACGTGGTAACCCCCGTCGGGGATCTACTGGGGACTCATGAGTATGTATGCAACTATCGAATGGTTCCCAATGCTTCGATGGGTTTACTTGCCATCGGTTGAAATAACGTCAAGGCTGCTTCACCTTCGTTGATAGACGTGTCAACGGATGAACGTGTTGTAACCCCCACCGGGGATTTACATTGTAACCCCCATCGGGGACATACGTTGTAACCCCTGTCGGGGACATACGTTGTAACCCCCGTCGGGGACTCATTTAGGGTAACGACCCGGAGTTGGCGGCATCGGACCTGTACGAGGTATTGTCGGATCTAATTTGCGACAAATGAGATCATTGGCAGGGTATACCTCGTGTTCGGTTGACTACCAATGAGTGATGTACATATTCAAAGTCTCATCTGAGAAGACCAGGATTGTATGTTGTTTTGCTCAATCGCGTGGCATTTTTATTCCTGATTTGACCTTTCTAATCCGTAAGAACTCCTTTGCAACTCGAACTGGACCAAGCCGGAGGGGTGGGACCCACATAGTGGTGCGGTGTACTGCTGCGGTAGTAGATGAGCCTCATGACCATCCGTGTGGATCATAAATCCTGCAGTTGGTCTTCAAGTCACTTTCAACTTGCTTCAGATAGAGAAAACCATGAGCCATCTTCGGATCTGCTTTGAGTTCGGGCCTTTCTATAAATTCTATCACCGTACAAGTGTTCTACCATATCCGGTAACGATGCATGTATTTTTTCCGATTTCTATCCGTTGGATTGTTAGTTATCACACGAAATGCATCTAAACACATAGTAGTGATTATGTATGCATAAATGACTTGATAAAAAATATTCAACATAGTAAATGTTAGTATTAAACCATGTTGGACATAATGATGTGAAAAAATTTGACTTTTGAGACAGTCAAATTGGCACCTTTTTCTGCTATTTCTTGTCCTATTTGATGTCCAATGAGCAAAAGGTAGCAAGGCAAAGTACTCCTAGTATTGAGGTTGGCCTTATGCATGATGATTTTGATTTTAATGCATATATTATGTATATAACTTTGGGGGGTGTGTTTCTTGAATGGCCACCTAGACATACCTATGTGCATATGGATAGTCCTATTTTCAAAGGGACTATGGCAAATTTTTTCCAAATGTAGGCATTGGGTAGTCATGCACTTTAACTCTATTATATGTTAAAGTAAATGCATGCATGCATCTAGTCATAAATGCATTTAAAAGCTCCGTAAGTGAAATACCACACCCTTTCTGAGGTGATTTGGAGACTTATTGTCCAGATATTATAGATCCGGATCAATGAAAGCGGTTCCTATAGGACCACTTTTTGGCGTCACGCATGGAGGGCTTCCAAGTGCCTCGTCCCGATTCTGTCGACAAACCTCGTCCGGTTGGTGGGTAGTGATTAAATCTATCCGGGTAGATGTGCCAAACGTTGAGGAAGAGGAGGCGGATATTCCGATTGAGGATCCCGCTCCTGCTGCACATGTTCCTCGTAGGGAACTCCCGAGCATTCAGGTGGTAAACCCAGAGTTGCTAGGTGATTTGAGCAGACATCCATCGATGTACTTGCATGCTAACGAGGTATGGGGTTAGACTTTGATCTTCCTTCTTTCCTATTGATGAGGATTAAAGGGTTTTGATGTTGATCTGCATTTCATTCAGGTTCCAGGTTTTATACAGCCTCGAGGGAACTGGTTTAGCATTCACTCCATGTACCAGGCGCTTAATCCTGACTATAGAGCGATAGTGCATGAGTGGGGATTCGGGGCATTCTTCTCCATCCTTCCCCGTCATTGTCCCTGGGGTTACCTCAGGGCATTTTCTGAGCGATGGTTTCATCAGACTCAGTCACTCCATCTGCTAGATTGCGAGGTGATGATGAAGCCTATGGATTGGCGATTTATCACAGGTATGGAGTTTGGAGGGGAGCCGGTGCCTTGCATGGAAAATATCACCCTACTGCCATCTGATCCTTACTAGGAGTTCCGGTGGAGGCGCTCAAAGGCAGGATTGTCCGTTCAGGTCCTTTGAGCATAGATGCTATGAGTGGGCTTTTGAGTGAGCCCATGCCTGATGATGTCAGGATCAGGGATCGTTGTGAGAGCTCTTAGAGAGGGTCATACCATTGTACCTATGATTGTGGCAGAGACCCTGCGGTCGGCATCCTATTATTGCACGTATCCTACAGGAGTGTTCACTGGGAGTTCGGTCATGTTGTACGTGTGGTTTATGTCACACTTGAGACCGTTTGGTACCCTTAGACGACATGGGAATTATTTATCCCATGATGTGGCCATGTCATACTCCTTTCAGCTGTCGGAGTGTACAGATGCTCTGTCTTGGTCCGTATTTTTGGAAGATATCAGAGATCCATTCAGCATATTGTCGTGCTCGGGGCTTTGCTCACCATACAGCTTCATTACTCATACTCCGGGCATGGATTTTCTCTCTCTGGCTGGCTTGAGGGGCGTGACTACTTATCACCCACTGGCCGTGATGTCGCAGTTCGATCAGTTCCAGGATTTCCATCCTTTTGAAGGGGCGATAGGTCAGCGTTTAGCTTCTCGATATCCCTCAGCAGAGGACCGATCCTGTGTGTATGCTTGTTGGGATCAGCATGAGATAGCTTCTTTTTCTGTCAGTCATCCAGGTAGTTCTGCAGAGTATTCCGCATGGATGGAGATAGAGGTTTTGTCATTGCAGCGATGATCTCGCATTCTGGGATAAGCGAGTCAGACGATGTAGAGCCCATGGAGGACATTGATACCTACATCGAGGAGGAGCCCACTGCTGGGTTGCCAGCATTTCTTCCGAATTCTCCTAGTACTAGTACTTTTGTGATTCACCACTCGGCACAGTACTTAGAGCAGAGTCTTCATCTGATGACCTTTGAGAGAGATCATGCTCAATCTATGATGTTAACTACCCTTGAGGGGAGAGACGAAGCTCTATTAGAGAGAGATGAGGCATTAGATCACAGAGATGCCGCTGTTGTTGAGTGGGATGAGGCTAGATCAGCCAGAGATGTAGTGATAGTTGAGCGGGATAGTGCTATATCTTCCCGGGATGTAGCCATCACAGATAGTACTGCAGTGAGGTCCCTTACCACTGGCATGATCGCAGAGATGAGCGTATATATTGATGATCATATGGTCACCATGCAGATGGCTACAGATCTTTTGGGTCGTGTGGATATTCTCGTACAGGAGACCACAACTTCACCTCCTTCCTCTGAGAGGGACGCCATGTTGGGCTTGTTAGCTCACATATATCCTTACTTGTAGATGAGATTGTATTTTCCTGCACAAACTAGCTTAGCCATTTTGTCCTGTACAGTTTACATTGTATATATCAAACAACATTACATATGATAGGGAAATATATTTTTGGATCACTTCCCTTTTAGATATGCCTTGCTATTTGCTTGATATTTTGCCTGCTGCTTCAGGGCTTGTGGTCTTGATGTATTCTGAATTCCTCCTGGGTGGATGGACATTGAGTTGTCTCTGGATAGTTCAGAATGGATCATCGATCTCTATGTATCCCTACCATCTTTGGTGTCTTGGGGATTTGGTTTACGGATGGAAATGTGGAGAGGAGTGTGGCTTTCTCTCCGAGATTGACCGCACTTCGGATGGTCGCATGAGATTTCTATTTAGGAGAAGCCTAGTTAATTCCACCTCTTATGGATTGGTGTTGCTCTTCAAGGTATGACCATGACTTAGATGGTCGTCGAATCTCCTATTTGGGAGGAGTTCAGGTAATTCCATCCCTTTGGTCTGAAGCCAATGAAATATGGTGGATTGAAGGATGATCCCAGTACCAACTGACAAGGGTTTGTGTTTTGGTAGGGGGTGAGACCACACCATGAATGGCTGCCTACGTACTCCTAATGAAGAGGAGATCAGGTCTGCGTAGTTCGAACCTGGTATACGAGGTTCAACGCTGTATATAGTAGAAAGGGTGTAGGAATGTTTTTGGTTATTTTTGTTATTGTAAGGGTAGAAATGTTTTTGTTGTTTTTTGTTTTATTCATGTAGGGCCATATATGAAATGGTTGCCCTCGTCTCTATTGAAGAGGAGATCAAAGTCGACGTAGTTCGCCCTCGTAGGCGAGATGAAAAGTGTAATCCCATGTGCGCGGTCGAGTGCGGGGAGGAGAAAGTTTAATCCTAGGTTGAGGATAAACTACGGTATGAGAAGTTTGATCCCGGTATGGGTAGCCAAACCGCTAAACGCGTGAAGAGGTTCAATCCATGTGGGATGACCTAAGTTGTAGGAACAAGAGAGGAGAAAGCCAGTGGCGGCTTGAAATGTATGTTTCCCTGAGGGGCAAAGTGTAGTAAAGTTGTAGGTGGTAAAGGGTTAAAAAACCGGAATGACTAGTGACCTGATGATTCTGCACCAGGGTGTTTGCGAATTACTTCAGACATTGTACCGTTTCATGGCTTCTGAGTTGATGAGTTGTGGAAATTCATCGCCGTCCATTTCTTGCAATCTGAGAGCGCCTCTTGTCAATACTTCTTTGACAACAAATGGGCCTTCCCAGTTAGGAGAGAATTTTCCCTTAGACTGATCTTGGTTGTCAAGGATTTTCTTCAAAACTAAGTCATGTTGTTTAAACTGCCGTAGCCGGACTTTTTTGTTGTAGGATCTGGCGATCCTTTGTTGATATAATTGACCATGGAAGATAGCCGCAGTTCACATTTCGTCTATCAGAGACAATTGGTGATACTTGTCTTGTACCCATTGGTCTTCATCCAGCTGAGCGTCTATCAACACTCTGAGGGATTTCATTTCAACTTCTATGGGGAGTACTGCTTCCATCCCATAGGTTAAAGCATAGGGGGTTGCCCCAATGGAAGTGCGCATTGAGGTTACGTCAGGCTATGAGTCGAGAGGCAATAGGTCGAGGCCAATCTTTGTGGTTGGCGGACATCTTTTGCATAATCTTCTTGATGTTTTTGTTAGCCGCTTCAAGCAAAGACCGTTCATCTTGGACGATAGATGTGAGTTAAGATGTTTGATGTGAAATTCTTGCATAATTCCTCCATCATTTTGTTGTTGAGGTTCTTAGCATTGTCTGACACAATCACCTCTGGTTTTCCATATCGACAAATGACATTGTTTTTGATGAAAACAATGATTACTTCTTTAGTAACCCTAGGGAAGGAGGCTGCTTCTACCCACTTGGTAAAGTAGTCGATCATGGTGAAGATAAATCGATGACCATTACTGGCTTTAGGCTCAATGGGCCCGATAACGTCCATTCCCCACATTGAGAAGGGCCAAGGTGAACTCATATTGTGGAGTTCCCGTGGAGGGGCGTGTATAGCATTCTCATGAATCTGGCACTGATAGCATCTCCTGACGTGGTCATTGCAATCAGCCTTGAGAGATAGCCAATAATGTCCCTTCCTGAGGACTTTTTTGATAAGGAGGGGGCCACAGACTCCGCCATGGATTTCATCCATAAGCCTTTGGGCTTGATCTTTGTCTAAACATATGAGGAGACCTAGTCCTGTATCTCTTTTGTAGAGCGCATCTCCACTCAGGTAGAATTTCATAGCAAGTCGATGGATCCACCTTTTCTCAGTCGGGCTCGCCTCAGTGGGTGTAGCTCCATCTCGCAGATATTCCTTGATATGTTGATACCAAGGAGGTTGGATAGGAGGTAGCTCATCCGATACTTCTCCAACGTAATTCCCATAGGTTGGGGCCTTGTGCAGGGAGATCGCGACGCTAGGCAAGTGTTCCTTGTCTGATATGCGAATCAAGGAAGCCAAAGTTGCTAATGCGTCCGCAAAGTCATTCCTAGTACGAGGAATGTGTAGAAATGAGATTTCTTCGAACTCTAAAGCCATCTATAAAACCTGCCAATGGTAAGGCAGCAAATGTAGTTCCTTGGTTTGATAGATTCCGGTGGATTGTCTGATTACCAACTCCGAATCTCCAAAGATAGTTAACCGCCTGATGCCCATTGAAAGGGAAAGTTTTAACCCCATGAGACAGCCTTCATACTCAGCCGTATTTTTGGTGCTGACAAACTGTAATTTGACGACAACGGGATACTGCTCCCCCGTATCAGACACTAGAACTGCTCCAGCTCCAGAACCTTCCATATTAATAGCTCCATCAAAATACATCTTCCATGATTGGCACGTATCGTACTGATAGTGTTGTTGCACTGTCATTACTCCTTCATTAGGGAAATGTGTTTCCAAGGGTTTGAAATCCCCTGAAGGTGCAGCGGCCAGTAGATCCGCAATTCCTTGACCTTTGATGGACTTTGGAGTCACATATACGATGTTAAATTGTTGTAGGATCAACTGCCATCTGGACAGTCGGCAATTTAACATAGGTTTGTTGAACACGTACTTGAGAGGATCCACACGGGATATGAGATGGGTTGTGTGACCATGGAGGTAATGTTGTAACCTCATGGAAGCCCATGCTAAAGCACAACACGTCTTTTCAATCAGAGTGTACTTGTGTTCACTGGTGTTAAATCATTTGCTGAGGTAATAGATAACTTGTTCTTGGCCTCTATCGTCCTTCTGTCCCAGCATGCAGCTCATGGCATTGTCACTTATGGACAGGTACATAAACAGGGGAACATCATCCCAGGGTGGCACCAAAACAAGAGCTTTGACTAGCTGTTTCTTGATTATAAGGAAGGCCTTTTGACACTCATCATTCCATTTCATAGAGGAGTTCTTCCTTAATAGCTTGAAGATTGGCTCACAGGTTGCTGTGAGTTGGGAGATAAACCTGCTAATGAAGTTGATTCTTCCCAAAAATCCCCGTATTTCCTTCTCCATCTGAGGAATGGGCATTTCGGTGATGGCTTGGATTTTGGCAGGATCCAGCTCAATCCCCTTGTGGCTGACTAGAAATCCTAGCAACTTGCCTTATTTAACGCCAAAGGCACACTTAACTGGATTCAACTTCAAGTTTTACTTACGCAACCTGTTGAAAAACTTTCTGAGATGGTCTATATGGTCATCCTCCTTCCGGGACTTGACAATGATGTCATCCACATAGATCTCGATCTCTTTGTGCATTAAGTCATGTAAAAGAACAATCATAGCTCGTTGATAGGTAGCCCCGGCATTGATGAGGCCGAACGACAACCGTCTATAGTAATAAGTTCCTCAAGGAGTGATGAAAGCAGTTTTCTCACGATCTTCCTCGGCAACCATAATCTGATGATACCCCACAAATTAATCAGCAAAGGAGTACATGTCGTATTGCGCAATATTGTCAATGAGAATGTGGATAAATGGCACGGGAAAACTATCTTTTAAGCAAGCTTTGTTCAAGTCCCGGTAATCCACGCAAACTCGCACCTTCCTTCCAGGTTTAGGCACGGGCACAATGTTGGATATCCACTCAGGATATGTAGACACCATTATGATGCCAGATTGAAATTGTTTCACAATTTCTTCTTTCACCTTTAAACTCCATTCAGGTTTCAATCGCCTGAGCTTTTGCTTCACTGGCTTAAATCCCTCTTTAATGGGAAGGCGATGAAGGACAATGTCAGTGGACAAACCCACCATGTCTTCATAAGACCATGCAAACACATCCTGGAATTGGGTTAATAGCGTAACCATGTCATTCCGTTGGTTTGGGGTAAGGTCTGAACCAATTTGGATTAACTTAGGGCTTTCTAAGGTTTCGAGATTAAAAGAAGTGGTTTGATCAAGGTTGGATTTAGGTTTGTCTTTGACCCATTCTTGAATTTCTGGAGGCACCTCAATGTCATCATGTATGTCCACCAAGGCTGAATTCATCTCTACATCAAAGGTACAATCCTTGTGGAGAAGAGGCACCGTATTAGCAAGTACATGCACATCTAAATTCAGAGTCCTGAAACAAAATATGCTTTCACTTAGTATATATGAAATATGTTGATCATACACAGTGTTAGCATATACTGGCAAAATAAAAGCGCTAATCATATGAGAAAAGTAAGCAGTTATTATATCTCAAGGTGAAGAGTTTACCGCTTACCTATGACGACCAATGCAAGAGATGCTGTTCCAATTGGCAAGGGCAAAGTTCGGGTGGACTGCAGTGATGGAGGGATTGTCATCATCCTCCATGTCCCGAATGATGACCATTACGTCTGGGCAATCATCATCTGGGGTGTATTTGTTGGTATGCTCATCATGAATGATGATGCGTATGCCTGACATAATTCGGATGACGTCTTGCTTGATTCTTCGTTTCTCTTCTTCCACAGCGGGATTTGGAACAAAGATTTCTTTTCCTTTCACCGGTACCAGCTTGGGACATAACATAGCCATTACATTGGCTAACACCTTTACGGGATGTTGTGAGGACTCAGAGTTTGAAGGCGAAGATAAACGCCACATGGTTGAAGTCAAGTGAAAATCTGCTTGATGTTTATGAGGATTCTCGTGACTAGAATGGCGAGAATAGCCTAGCCCAATATATTCAAACTTTCCTAGTTAAGCGAATTGGGTACTTGATACCCTGGCAATCTTTACCCAACCCTTGTCCCGGCTTATGACCCAATGACATCATTTCTTGAGTGGCCGACATTACCTCGGCAGAAATCTTGGGTTCGGGCAATGGTGCTCCCATAGCATGGTATTGGGTATTGCTTATTTCCAAAGCATGAAAACTGACCGGTTCCACATCTGCATTGGCATTGATAAATGACATGTCTCCGTGATGAGGAATCTCCGGTTCAGCGTTGACTGTGACCAGGCTATTGTTGATAATGTATTTCAACTGTTGGTAAAGAGTGGAGGGGACTGCCCCAGCCATATGAATCCATGGTCATCCCAAGAGCAGGTTGTATCCCGAATCTATCTTGAGCACATGGAAAGATACGCAGAATGTGTGAGGACCAATTTCGATTGGCAGCTCAATTATTCCGACCGAATTTTGCCGGGCTCCATCAAAAGCTTTGATGATGGTATGGCTACTCCGAATTCGGTTAAGATTGATGTTCATCTTCACCAATGTAGCATATGTGTAGATATTCAGAGAGGAACCTCCATCTATTAAGACTCCAGCTACCATATATCTGGAGGACAAGACCGCAATGTGCAACGACTTGCAATGACCGATCCCTTCGGATGGTATGTCATCATCAGTGAAGGATATCACATTGTTGTTGAAAATGTGATCGACCAGATGTTGAAACTTTTTCGTATCCAATGATGTCGGGAGATAGGCTTCTTCTAAAACCTTTAACAAGACCTTCCGATGATTCTCGGAAGTTAGGACCAAGTCCAAAATTGATATTTCTTGTGGAGCTTCTTTCAAGCTTAAAACCACCGTAGCTTCATTATGACCCACAGTGCGGAGGAATTTTTCAATCTTCTCCATGGGTATTTACCCCTTTGATTTGGTGGTAGGCTTTATCACCCGTTGGGGAAGATATATTGAATTTTCCTTTGACACTGTAGCAGTTGTATGTGAGGTGGATCCTTTATCTTCTCCATAATTCCACGAAATTGTGTGCAAGCTAACAATAGGATATTGTGCTTTACACGACATGTTGATTGGCTCGGGAGTGGCCACTTTCAAAGGATTGTTGACTCCCTTGAGTTGAATTATTGGCGTTGTGAGTAATGTATTAATCCCATCAGTTTCAAAGGATATGACCGCTACCACACTCTTCCACTTAGTAGGGCCTGCATTCTCACTTGTGCATAACACAATATCGTCGTCCGCTAGGCGCAG
Source organism: Panax ginseng (assembly GCA_020205605.1). Lineage (NCBI taxonomy): Eukaryota > Viridiplantae > Streptophyta > Magnoliopsida > Apiales > Araliaceae > Panax > Panax ginseng. The sequence continues at coordinate 122,127,360 of CM035136.1, forward strand.
GACACCACTGTCAATTAGATTTTGAATAAGGTGGCGGAGTGCCCAACATTCTTCATCTTTGTGACCATGAGATCGGGAGTGATATTGACATACTCCATCGAGTTGTAACGCCCCGAATGGGGTTGATTGGAGGTAGAAGGAACCGATCCTTCCTTCATTGATTAACATATGAAGGATTTCCTCCATAGGTTGGCCCAGATGGGTGAATTCCCTTTTGTTGGCGAAATCCCGACAGGCTTTGGCATTTGCTCTCTTCATCACTTTGTATTCCAGCATTTCATTTTCTGAAAGGGACGAGGGAATATTCATGACAATAGGTAGGAGACTGGCATGCTCCTGGCTGATTAACTGACGAGTCACTTGATGATGATAAGTTACTAGTTCTGCCAATTATTCAATTTGTTTGCAGAGAGCTTTCATCTTCATTCCATTGTGAACTGGAACTTGGCATAATCCCACTTGTCATCACTGTCTTTGATGGTCTGGGAAGAATCACAGCTAAAATTGGAACTCTGTCCACTGCTCCAATTAATCATGTTGACCTCTTCTTCTTTGTGTTGAGGAAGAGGGTTGTCTTGTACGTGAGGTTGATCTGGTTTGGTGACCACAATCTCTCCGTTGTCTATCAGGTCCTGAATCTTGTGTTTCAAGGCCCAACAATCCTGAGTATCATGTCCAGGTGCCCCGGCATGATACGCACATTTTCTCTAGAAAGATTAAAACCCCGCCCATTAGAAATTGGGTGGTGGAAGAAGATGATGTGATTTTCTTCGTGTTGTTAGAAGATTTAAGATGTTCTCGAGGGTATCCCTAAGGGTGTAAACACTCGATGGCGTTTGACTTCTCCACCTTTTGGTATTGGAGGGTTTAGATCGTTTAGAAAGGGAGTGTAGTTTCTCCTTTGAATAGGCATGTTTTGATTGTCTTTTTGCCCTGTAGTATCGAGGAAACATCTTCTTCTTTTTATGGATTCGGGGTTGTTCCCATAATTTCCAGGATTGGATGTGATCAAGAATGACTTTGAGTGCGATTAGGTCTTGAATCTTTCCTGACTTCAATCCCATCTCAGCCATCTCCCCATGTTTGACCATTTCAGAAAATGATTTTCCGATGCCGGCTAAAACTTTCTCATAGAAGGGAGCTTCTTGTATGTCTATGCAAGTCATGACCATTTATGATTCTGTCATGGAAGGACTAACTTGGGCAGCCAGGCGTCTCCACCTCTGAGCATACTCTCTAAAAGACTAGTTAGACTGTTTCTTGATCTTGGTAATTTGATACCGATCAGGAGCCATCTGAGTTTGAAAGCTGTATTGAGTGAGGAAATCATGTGCTAGCTCTTCCCAGCTATGAATTTTGGAGTTGTCTAATCTTATGTACCACGAACGGGCTTCTCCAGTTAGACTCTTTTGGAACAATTGCATTCTAAGCTTTTCATCCTCTGCATAAGATCCAAGTTCTCCAATAAATACCTTTAAATGTGTGTAAGGATCTCCTAACCCTTCATATTTTTCAAAGTCAGGAGTTTTAAATTTTTCTAGATAATGAACACCAGGAAAAATACACAGATCAGCATATGAAACACTCCCGTGTGTTTCAATTCCTTTGATAGCGCGAAGGGTCTCTTCCATTTGGCGGACTTTCTTTTTGATGTCACCAGTGTCTGGATCTCCAATGGGATGGGCAACATCATGAGTTTTGTTGATTGTATCCAACTGCAGTTCAGGTATTGTAATGACCTGGGTTCCTCCTTATATGGAGGATTCAGTATGTATGGGTATTTTCTAACCCTGTGTAGACTGGTGTAATTCTTTGAGTAGAACAGCCAAATCTGTAATTTGTTTGCTTAATCCGTCGAATTCTTTATGAGAAACTGGATTAAGTTCGACCTGATCGGATGACGCGACATGATGGATCGTGAGGCTGTTGCCTTTTTGGACTTTGAACGGGTAGTAGGTCCGATTGATTCCCTGCAAAAGACTTGCATAGTTTAGTCTTTATGGAATGTGGGTAATAACATGCTATGTGATGTGTCCATTTTAGGAATTTTATCCTGCACAAACGATGTCAGTCGTTTGTAGCATGTTAATTAAAATATGTATGTGTACACACCTCTTCATATTTCTCATTACATTGAGAAAGATATGGAATGAAATTACAAGTAATTGTGTTTACAAGTAATTGAAATGAGAGCATGAAGAGACTTTCCTCTGTTTTGGGTTTATCAGAGGCTGACCTATCTTAGGTTAATCTCGCGGCTTTTTAGCATGAAGGTTCCCAAATCATCGCAATCTACTTGACGGGAAGTTACTCCGGTCTTTCAACTAGAGCAAATTTGGGTGGTGCCTTTCCTGAGCCTCGAAGAATTAGTCTTCTCACGAGTCCAGTAATCAAACACCGACGGGATAGCCTCCTGGTGGAGGGACCACACAACATACATTCACATACATCGCGTCTCACCGCATGAAAATGATGACATGTGCGAAGCACTAATATCACAAGCAGATATGGTGCGAAGCACTAATATCACAAGCAGTTATGGTGTGAAGCACTAATATCATAAGCAGTTGTGGTGCGAAGCACTAATATCACAAGCAGTTATAGTGTGAAGCACTAATTGCAATAAGGAAATGCATTCGTAAACATTCATCAAATGTAAATGCAACATCCACACACAAGCAGATAACAATTTTGAAAAGATTGTAATAGCGGCTTAAGTCCTCTTACTGGAGTCCCCAACTGAGTCGCCACCTGTCGACGTCGGGATGGTGTCCCTTTCCGTTACTTGTTCTTTGGTGTTCTCATTTTAGGTGAGATTTGTTTGAAAAAACAAGTGAAAAAGGTTCGATATGTATAATGTCGACGATGGATCGCTAAGAGTCGCCATTGGTTTTTTAAATGGTTGTACCAACACAACCAAGAAAAGGTTCAGACATTGACCCGGTGATGTGACATCATAAAGCGGGTCGGTGAAACCGAGATTCATTAGGGTCCGGGGACTTGGTTATGCAGGGGGGGAAGGTGTTAGGCACCCCTCGACATCCGTGTTACCACGGTGACCGCCTCTTTTCAAGAAACTATTATCTGAATGTGTGTGTGTGGTCAATGTGCTATTATTTTGAAGTAGGCGAGGTCTCGTTCAACCTATATATACGGTGGTTTGAATTTATGTAAAATTCAGGTTTTTAGCAAGATATAGCAATGATGTTTTATAAAAGAGGTTTTTCAAACCCCGATGCTCAATAGTAATTGAGACCTTTTACACTCCCATTTTATTAGGTGTTCTATTGATTGATTTTATTTCACGAAACGCGAGGCATCCATTACTAAAATAATGTACAAATATAATGCCGACTTCCTCGTGGGTATGGAAACCATCTGAGGAAGTTCAGACACCGCAGAATAATTTACAAGCTACTTACAGCTGAAAATGTCCATCACGGGAACCGAATCTAGATTCAATGGGATGAATTTGTGATCACATGATTCCTAAGCGCACAAGTTACTACAATTTGTATGAAAGCAGTAAGCATGTATATATATAAAAGGTAAAAATATATATATATATATATATATAGAAACAGGATCACCAACAACGAAGCACCTCCATGGGGGATCAGAAATGTAAAAAAAGCTATTAAAAGCTATCAACCGCCACGGAGGAAACTCCAGACGGGACAAAAACGTAAATAAAGTCAGAATATACGGCCAACCGCCACGAAGGAAACTCCAAAGGGACATAATTTAAATAAAGTCAGTATTAGTGATCAACCGCCATGAAGTAAACTTCAAAGGTGATTTAAATGTAAAGAAAGTCAAAAGCGATCAACCACCACGTAAGTAAACTCTGTGGGACAATATATATATATATATATATATATATATATATATATATATATATATATATATAAAAATAATAAACGCATGGATGTAAAATCTCAGTGCTCATCGTAATGAGTTAAACCACAGATTCATATATATAAGTATATATATATATATATATATATATATATATATATATATAAGTTTAATAAATGCAAGGATGTAAAATCTAGGCTCATCGAAAAGAATTCACCACAATTCATATATATATAAGTATATATATATATATATATATATATATACAAAAATAGAGTAAATGCACTGAGTATATAAAATCTGTGCTCAACGTAGCAGTAGTCCGACAATAAATATATATATATATATATATATATATATATATATATATATATATATATATATATATATATATATATATATATATAAATAGTAGTAAATGACTGGATATAAAATCTGTGCTCATCGTAATGCAGTCCCACCACGCTCATATATATAAGTATATATATACAAAAGCGAGTAAACGCCTCCAATCAAGTCTAGGCTCATGAACAAAGTCGACACATACGCTAATATATAAAATGTATATATATATATATATTAAAGCAAGAAACGCACTTGCATCAAGTTCAGGCTCATCGAACAAAGTGTCGATACACAGTTAATATATAAATGTATATATATATATATATATATATATATATATATATATATATATATATATATATATATATATATATATATATATATAGCAAAGAAACGACAAGACCAAGTCAGGCTCAATCGAGGCATAACTTGATAATGTTACTCAATATAAATGTAAATATATATATATATATATATATATATATATATATATATATATAGACTGAAATGAAACCACGGACCGAAGTCCGGGCAAAAGCAAGCAACACGACTCTCAACGTGTAGAAGGGTGTGTAGAGATGAAGAGAAAGACTCTAAAGTGTGTGAGAAGGCTTACAGCTGACTACTAAAGAAGACTTCTATATCTTTAGAGTGGGTAAACACTGACTTTTGTAGGTACAAAATGGCTATATATGAGCTCACAGGTGTTTAAAATAGGAAAGTACAATGCATGGGGTGAGTGCAGAGCAAATTGGGCAGGGCTTCCTCGCCTTTTTCTCTTTCAAAATGGGCTGCCCAAGCCCTCTATTTATAGGAATTTTAGCCGCAGGTATACCCACGGTTGAGCCGCAGGTGTACCAGAGGCAACCCGGGTGGGCCCGGGTTTGTCGGGTCGGGTCGTCTCGAAGTACGTGCACTCAGGCACTGTAATGTCCACTCAAACTTTAAGAAGTACAATCCGGGCATCCGTTTGAGGTATACAGGACCTATTTTGGACCGCCGTTGTCGAGAGTTGTACGATGGCATGGGATTAGAGTTTGTACGAAGTCATTGAAGATGGGAAGATGCCCTCCGGTCTTCAAGCTTCAACTTTCATCTGTTACCCTGCACAATAGTCACTCGGGATTGGTTAGTCTTGTGGGACATTGTTGCATAGAGACGTGATGTTGCATCGTGTTGACGAGATGACGATGTTGCCCCTCACTGGTGTTATCATTTGGATTGGGGTGATCAGCGGACATACATTGCTCAGACTTCACTGAGGTTGGACTGCTGCAATTGTTGAAGGTCCTCATTGTCACCTATGAGGTGTGCCTGTTTTCCCGATGTTATTGTCGGGTTGGTGTAGTGTATCTCATTGTGAGCGCCGAGATTGAAGCTGGTTGTATTTGAAACAAGCATTTCTGGGGTAATCACTTAAATTACATTCCTTAGGGCTATCACCAAGGTTAGTGGCTATTCCCATGGTTGGGACTGAGACTGGATACCTCGTGGTTATCTCCGAGATTAATCGGTCTTCTCCGGTGTGTGTTCCGGTATTGTATCTGCATGCCTCGGGGTTATCTCCGAGGTTGGATTTGTTATTCCCAAATTACGATCCGGGGTCGATGCTGAACTTCCGGTAGTATCCGGTATGGATTTAGATTGTCTTTCAGGGTTCTATCTTAAAAGGCGAATCTATCCTCCTGCAATGTTAGTGACAGTAGTACAAAAAATTTCGAGTGTCTACTGGGTTCCATTATTTATTATTCGTTGAATAACTCGCTCATGTGGATTACCACATGCATGGTGAATGATCCTTCGTATTCATTCCTTATTAAATTGTGGAAATGATCATCACGTGGATTACCGCATATGCGTAAAAATCCATTCATAGCTTCATATATTCTATTATACTCAAGTTGGTTAAAGCTTTAGCTTCTATACTCCATGAAATTAGTGGAATATCCTTGATATTTTGCGCTTCATCCAAAGATCTTTCATGGAAATATTCTTCCGAGTATTCACGAATTTTACTCTACACAAAGTAGTATCGTGTGATAATTTGGACGTTATTGGTTTCTGGATAAATTAATTTATAAATCTTCAAAATTTATTCTTGAACTTTTTTTTGAATTATTATGTCATTGTCATCATCCTCATGCTTATATTGTGATGAAAGTCATCTTTGGCTTACGTACATAGATGGACTTGGTATGATTATGACCAGGGATTATTCGGTATAATCATGACCATAATGTGAAGAATGATGTAGTAAAAGTCTTCATTGGCCTGTAGTTCATTGGTGGACAGTTGTTGGTATGATTATGACCAGGGATTATTCGATATAGTCCTGACCATTGATGATTACATGAATATCCTTGGCCGTGGAGCAGGGATGATTCGATTTTATTTATTAAGCTGAGTCTCAGCGATAAAGTTGATGAAAAACTTTTTAAATCATAGAAGATAATAGATTTTATACTTTACTTGACTCTTCTAATGGATTACTTATTTCGCTGCAGTTTTTGATCTAAAACTTGTTGTCTATTATATTCCATCAGTTGTTATACTGTTGAAGGCTAATGATAACTTATTCTACATTATCTTAGTCATAATATTTCTTACTGGGCTAGTTGAGTTCACCCTTTTGCTTTCATTGTTCTCTTCAGGAAATGAGAACGTAGCTGGGACTAGTCGGGGAACAGAGTGATGGTTCTAGATGGTGCATTAGTAGTCCTCACTATTCTGTGAAATAGTGTGATAATAAATGTAATGAGGACTCCATTGAGTGTGGATATTGTCTAGATGACAATATTTGTATTAAAACTCACAACCTATGTTTTGTCATATTTTACACGACTGTTGTATAATTAGTTTATATTTGTATTCAGTACCTTGTATCTGGTGACCCAAGATGTGACGGCCCCGAATTCGAGGTCCCGAATCACCGCGGATCCGGTTCGATCATTCTAACACTATTACTATATTTGCGGAAGATATAAACATAAATTGTTTATACATTAAACTTACATACTTTTCCCCAAGGTCGAGTAACCTTAACTTAATACACAATACATAACTTATTCAACACATAACATTATTATCAAACTATACTATTACAAAACTAATCGCTACATTAACTTTACGCTGGAACTGTCTTTAATTTTTCCTTGTATCCGACGCATTCGCCTTAATCTGCAATGTTTTATCATGATATAGCAAGGGTGAGCATTAAAGTTGCCCAACAATTTAAATTCAACAATATAACGATATATCATGATTGAAATTATTTGAATAATTGGCTGGCTATAATTCAACAATATAATTGTGAACTAGCAGGAACAAATTTATGACTGAACAAGTATTATACATGAACAAATATATCTGAACCAACTAGTAATGAAGGTGATCAGCCTTTCATACCTGACTTATATATGCAATATGTATAGAGTACAATTCATGGCAACCAGCAATGATTAACCATAAGCTTATATGAATAAAGCAACTTTTAGTAGAGTTAAGTAAAAACAAACTTGCCTGAACCGTTGATTACCGCAACGCAATTTATAACGCTTTATTCGAAGACGTAATATTAGTAATATAGATCTCCAATTTTAGAATAATATCATCACAGTAATAATACTATTATATATATATACATAGAATAACCTAAACACATAACACATAACCCTATCAGTCTATAGCACATATAAGACTCGGTATCAACTCAAACTATTGAAGTCTGAGTTGAACCTGACACAAATCTGACGTCCCGACGGTCTAGCCGGACAATTATTCGAGTCTAAGTTCAATTAAACTCTGCCTAAACACTTAACAATTAACTTCAATAATTTTAATATCATTCAAAAATATTTTTCTAAGTCTCATAATAATTTTCACATAATTATTACCATTTATCATGAATTTTCAATCATTAAAAATATATTTAAATAAATTAAATACCACATAATTCTTTTATCATTAATATTTATTTATTATCAAATATTAATGAAATACATGTCATAATATTATAATATATTTATAATATCACAAAATATTTTTAATACTTTAAAATCACCTTTATATGATTTTTAAACAATTAAATTCATTCTCCGATAATTACTATTAATATTAAAATTAATATTTTCACGCATAAAATATCAAAAGTTATAACTTAAAATATTTTTATAACACTTAAATCATTTTTATATGATTTTTATATGATTTATTCTATTTTTCCATAATTTATTTAATATATTTATTAAATAAGTTCACTATCATTAATATGGATTAATTAATGAATTTCATCACAAAATATTAAAAGTCATCAAAAATAACTTAAAATACTTTCTAATATCATAATATAATCTTTCATGATTTTTCATGAATTAAATCAATTTTAAATCATTTATTTAATATTATAATTAAATAAATTAAATACAATTTATATTCCAAAAATATTAAATATTTATGAAATATACTCTAAATAATTAAAAACTATTTTTTCAGAATTTAAAATAATTTTTTTGGAATTTATTTAGTATTTTAATAATAAAATCTATTTATTAATAATTTCTAGAAAATAATAATAATAAAGCTGTCATTAAGGGACATTAGGCGACAAAAAAGCGTCATTGAATGTGTTCTTGGTGTTCTTGGCCAATTTCGTAAACTCCCCGTGGAGTTCATGCTACCTTGTTTGACCGTTAATCAGTCCGTGTTCCTGTTGATTTCTGGGCTTGTGATTTAGTTAGGATTGTAGTACTAGTGTTATACTTTAATCACCAACTAGTTTCATAGCAAATACATCAACAGATCAAGGAGATCATAGCCTCCAAAAATTCTGACAACGCTGTTCTTGAGTTTCTGGGTTTTCCAGAAACTCAAGCAGTGTGAGGGTCCCTACTTTTCATCCTTATATCTTTTGTTTTAGGAATGTTTTATGTGATCTATGAATTCAAAAGTGTAGTATAGGTGTCAGGGTACAATAATATATCAACAGATAGGTCTAACAACAACACATAAAAGGAATCATGGCTGGTCAAAGTACCTGTCAGGTACATGCTCAAGAACAAATCTTGGTTTTCCAGATTGTTCATCAAGAAGTTCGGTCAACTACGTTTGACCATGAATTTCTACAATCCTGTTACATATCTGAGTTATCTAAAGGTTTTAATATACATTCCTCATGTCATACTACAAGGATCAAACAACAAAATAGCCAAAACATAAACAAACAGCAAGATTAAGACCCTGCAAATCGTTGTCAGACGGTTTCTGGGTAAATCTGGGCTACCCAGAACAGTTGGTCAATGCGGGTCAACGACCTTTGATCCTTCATAACTTACGATCTAGACATGATCTGGCCTTGCTTCAAGTGCCAGATCAAAGACCATACAACATACTACACTTTCCAACAGTTAAAACACAAATACAAATAACAGACACCGATCTATGACCTCTGACATTTGCTTGTCAGACGTCATTTAGAAATTTTTCCAGATTTTTCAAAATGCTAATTTCGTGCATCTAATTGTTATGGATCCATGATCCAATAACCCAGATCTCTAAAAGGCACCTTCTAACACATATCCAACCAACAACTAACATCAAAACACAAGATTTACTAAAATTAGGGTTTATACCTCATCCATGCTTTGATCTTGAATCTGGGGTTCCTGATTTGTTATGGAAGTAGTAGGGACTTGATTGGGGACTGATTTACTATTATATTTCGTGGTTCTAGAGAGAGAGAGAGAGACTTGGTTGCTTGTTTGAGAGAAAATTGACCAAGTTAGTGTACTTTATCTCTCTTTAAATCAATATATATGATAACATGTTGCTATGATCTGCAATAATTCGGCTGGAATGGCTAAGATATAGTCACATGGCTAGGCTAGGGTAGTTCACCCACTCAAAATAGGGCAAGACTTGCAAGTTACATCGAATAATGCACTTAAGGGAATTTAAGTCTTTTTTCATTTAATTTTAATGGTATTTTAGACAATTGGCCAAACCCTTAGGGTTTAGGGTTTGGTTAGGGTTTAAAGTTTGGAAAATTTTTAGGGTTTGCAATTAAATTTCTAAAATTTCCAAATTAGGTTTTCAAATTTGAAAATTAATATAATATTTCTTAATTATAATTAGAATTTTCTAATTATATTAAAATTTCTTAATCATAATTTAAATCTCGCTAATTAGGATTAGTATTTCCTAATTAAAATCGCTAATTTAGCAATTAGGATCAAAATCACGGATTAGGGTTTATAACCCAGAATTAGGGTTTCTAATAGAAAATTAATTTTCTAAAATAGAAATTAGATTTCGTAATTAGATTAGGGTTTCTAATTACTTAACTTGAAAATTAGGATTAATATATTCTAATTAACATTAAAAGTATTAAATTAACACTTAGGTTTTTCCCTATTTACAAATTAGGAGTTCAAATCCGTAAATAGGGTTTCAAATTTGGAATTAGGGTTTTGTAACCAATTTGTTAAGATTAACCCTAATTAATCCTATAATTATTTAAACTTACGCCATTAAGTTCCCGATTTAGGGTTTCGTGCACCGAATTAGGGTTTTGGATTCCCGGAACTAAAATTAGGATTTCCAGAATCGGTTTCTAGGGTTTCTTATTAATAGCTAGGGTTTTCTAACGAACGTTAAAGTTCTTAATATATAATTAGGGTTTGTTACATATATCGTTTATCTGGTCAACCCTTGACCCTTAACCACATACTGTACACAAATACACAGAACATAAACTCTTGTTCCCTTAATCCTGAATAATTCACCTGAATCCTTCACATAATTTTAAAATCCTCAAAATTCCTTCTTAAAAATATTAAACGCATACACTTATTTTCTGTCTAGGTTCAAATTTTGAACCTTAATTCAATTTTTAAAAATTTTAAAAATATTCAAAATTCTCGGGTTGTCACAGTCACCCCTTCTTCAAAAACTTTCGTCCCCGAAATTTACCTTACACCTTACACCATTCATCCTACACCATTCACACACATTCGTTTGCTACCCAATACACCACTCACAATAGTAAAAGTTTTTAAATTGTGCTGAGGGGTCATATAGACCACGAACACATAGTTTTAACGGTAGTGATCATACCGCAAAATAATACATTACTTGGTATATTTACAATCACAAAGAAGGTAAACTACCGTTGTTATTACTTTAGGTGATCAGCCTATCGTACTCTTACGTCATGCATAACGTATTAATTATGTATAGCGAATATTTATGCTACTTGATTGGATTATTTATCCAAACAACATAGTTCACCTTAGTCTTATCATAGGATTCCGTACCAAAGCAATTTGGTTCGGGAAATTTATTTCAATGAACACTTTAGAGTTTTCATAAACTTAAGTCTAGCTGAATCGAATAGCATAGACTCATATCAATAATTCAATTCAATCGAATTTTTTAGGTGTAGCCAAACCCGTTGCAAATTAAAATTTTTAAAATATTTTTGAGAATGACGTTATGATGCCGTCATTGTATTAACAAATTCGATTTGAGGATGCCGAGCATTGTATAACTTTATCATAACACATCATACAATAGTGGAATAACGATTTTAGATCAAATTCACACTAAGTATTCCCTGTATTTTACAACTCCATCAAATTTTATCATCTCGCACTAAAGTTACATGGTACATAAGTGATAAATAAAACAAATTTTGATATTTCAAATCATATGTCGTCTGAAAAATATAAGTAGCATAGACTATACTTTAAAACGTTTCAAAAATGATTACGAGTCTACATTTTTTTTTAAAGCACATAGTGCGTATTTAGCTTGATGTCAATCATTTCAAAATCTAGCATAGCTAGGAGTTTTGGAAAACTTATGTCTCCACTAATAATAATTTTCTTAATCAGTCTATCTGTTCCTATTATCCTCAATTCTTCATTCACACACAACTATACCCAGTTCGTAAAACCACACTTATGAGTCCATAAATTACCACAATCATATAAGTTTAAGAACTTTCCTAGTCTGACCTTTGGTGTCCGTTCGCTGAAGGCTTCATAAACATTTCATATAACTATGAATCAAGTATGTCAAATAAGTATGAGTTTTAAGAACTCGTACTTAACCTTATATCATCTACCTATGACCTATCTATCTGTTATACACATGAGAAAGGAATTACCCTCTTAACATGCATATAGCAAATAGTGCGACACAAACATTTCATAATCCCCACTTAATCTTAACCCCCTTCTCAATACGAATTTCATTTAACTTGTATTCATAATCATTTCCTGAATCTGTTCCAATTCATAAGATAACCCGACACAAAGAATCGTTGTTTGTAAACTTTTCAATCATTTGATTGATTCTTATTCCATACTATAACTTTATCCGATCACGGGGTGATCTCATCGTATATGTTACGATTCATTTCTACGCCTTGATCGTTTTGTTTTACGATCTTCTATCACTTTGCTTTTAGTCTTTTAGACTCTATCTATTCATCACTACTGTTCAACTTTATTATCAGAGTTAGGGAACTCTGTATCTTATAACTCGCCGTGATTCGTCTTTGAATCTTATGACTGACCAACTAACTCTATGTGAGTTAGATCTTATCCTAATCACTGCGGTTATTAGTCTCAGGTATTCCTACCTAAGGTTCATAACCTATAGCTCTAATACCAACTGTGACGGCCCCGAATCCGAGGTCCCGAATCACAGCGGATCCAGTTCGATCATTCTAACACTATTACTATATTTGCGGAAGATATAAACATAAATTGTTTATACATTAAACTTACATACTTTTCCCCAAGGTCGAGTAACCTTAACTTAATACACAATACATAACTTATTCAACACATAACATTATTATCAAACTATACTACTACAAAACTAATCGCTACATTAACTTTACGCTGGAACTGTCTTTAATCTTTCCTTGTATCCGACGCATTCGCCTTAATCTGCAATGTTTTATCATGATATAGCAAGGGTGAGCATTAAAGTTGCCCAGCAATTTAAATTCAACAATATAACGATATATCATGATTGAAATGATTTGAATAATTGGCTGGCTATAATTCACCAATATAATTGTGAACTAGGAGGAACAAATTTATGACTGAACAAGTATTATACATGAATAAATATATCTGAACCAATTGGTAATGAAGGTGATCAGCCTTTCATACCTGACTTATACATGCAATATGTATAGAGTACAATTCATGGCAACCAACAATGATTAACCATAAGCTTATATGAATAAAGCAACTCTTAGTAGAGTTAAGTAAAAACAAACTTGCTCGACTGCCGATTTGATTACTTAAGAATGCATAATTTATAACGCTTTATCCGAAGACCTAATATTAGTAATATAGATCTCCAATATTAGAATAATATCATCACAGTAATAATACTATTATATATATATACATAGAATAACCTAAACACATAACACATAACCCTATCACCTATAAAGACATATAAGACTTGTGATCAATTCAAACTATCAAGTCCGAGTTGAACTCGACACAAATCGACGTCCCGGAGTCTGGCCTAGCTTTGGGACAATTATTCGAGTCTAAGTTAAATTAAACTCTCCGCTTAAACACTTAACAATTAACTTCAATAATTTTAATATCATTCAAAAAATATTTTTCTAAGTCTCGTAATAATTTTCACATAATTATTACCATTTATCATAATTTTCAATCATTAAAAATATATTTAAATAAATTAAATACCACATAATTCTTTTTATCATTAATATTTATTTATTATCAAATATTAATAAAATACATGTCATAATATTATAATATATTTATAATATCACAAAGTATTTTTAATACTTTAAAATCACCTTTATATGATTTTTAAACTATTAAACTCATTATCCGATAATTAGTATTAATATTAAAATATTAATATTTTCATGACAAATATCAAAAGTTATAACTTAAAATATTTTTATAACACTTAAATCATTTTTATATAATTTTTAAATCATTTATTCTATTTTTCATAATTTATTTAATATATTTATTAAATAAGTTCACTATCATTAATATTGATTAATTAATGAATTTCATCACAAAATATTAAAAGTCATCAAAATAACTTAAAATACTTTCTAATATCATAATATAATTTTTCATGATTTTCATGAATTAAAATCAATTTTAAATCATTTATTTAATATTATAATTAAATAAATTAAATACAATTTATATTCCAAAAATATTAAATATTTATGAAATATACTCTAAATAATTAAAAACTATTTTTTCAGAATTTAAAATAATTTTTTGGAATTTATTTAGTATTTTTAATAATAAAAATCTATTTATTAATAATTTCTAGAAAATAATAATAATAAAACTGTCGCTAAAGGGACATTAGGCGACAAAAAGCGTCGCTGAATGTGTTCTTGGTGTTCTTGGCCAATTTCCAGAAACTCCTGTCAGAGTTCATGCTACCTTGTTTGACCGTTAATCAGTCCGTGTTCCTGTTGATTTCTGGGCTTGTGATTTAGTTAGGATTGTAGTACTAGTGTTATACTTTAATCACCAACTAGTTTCATAGCAAATACATCAACAGATCAGGGAGATCATAGCCTCCAAAAACTCTGACAACGCTGTTCTTGAGTTTCTGGGTTTTCCAGAAACTCAAGCAGTGTGAGGGTCCCTACTTTTCATCCTTATATCTTTTGTTTTAGGAATGTTTTATGTGATCTATGAATTCAAAAGTGTAGTATAGGTGTCAGGGTACAATAATATATCAACAGATAGGTCTAACAACAACACATAAAAGGAATCATGGCTGGTCAAAGTACCTGTCAGGTACATGCTCAAGAACAAATCTTGGTTTTTTCAGATTGTTCATCAAGCAGTTCGGTCAACTACGTTTGACCATGAATTTCTACAATCTTGTTACAAATCTGAGTTATCTAAAGGTTTTAATATACACTCATCATGTCATACTACAAGGATCAAATAACAAAATAGCCAAAACATAAACATACAGCAAGATCAAGACCCTGCAAATCGTTGTCAGACGATTTCTAGGTAAATCTGGGATACCTGCAATGAATTGGTCTACGGGTCAACGACCTTTGATCCTTCATAACTATCGATTCTAGACATGATCCGGCCTTGCTTCAAGTACCGAGATCAAAGACCATACAACATACTACTACACGCTCCAACAAAGCTTAAAAACAAATACAAATAACAGACACCGATCTATGACCTCTGACATTTGCTTGTCAGACGTCATTTAGAAATTTTTCCAGATTTTTCAAAATGCTAATTTCGTGCATCTAATTGTTATGGATCCATGATCCAACAACCCAGATCTCTAAAAGGCACCTTCTAACACATATCTAACCAACAACTAACATCAAAACACAAGATTTACTAAAATTAGGGTTTATACCTCATCCATGCTTTGATCTTGAATCTGGGGTTCCTGATTTGTTATGGAAGTAGTAGGGACATGATTGGGGACTGATTTACTATTATATTTCGTGGTTCTAGAGAGAGAGAGAGAGACTTGGTTGCTTGTTTGAGAGAAAATTGACCAAGTTAGTGTACTTTATCTCTCTTTAAATCAATATATATGATAACATGTTGCTATGATCTGCAATAATTCGGCTGGAATGGCTGAGATATAGTCACATGGCTAGGCTAGGGTAGTTCACCCACTCAAAATAGGGCAAGACTTGCAAGTTACATCCAATAATACACTTAAGGGCATTTAAGTCTTTTTCCATTTAATTTTAATGGTATTTTAGACAATTGGCCAATCCCTTAGGGTTTAGGGTTTGGTTAGGGTTTAAAGTTTGGAAAATTTTTAGGGTTTGCAATTAAAATTCTAAAATTTCCAAATTAGGTTTTCAAATTTAAAAATTAATATTTCTTAATTATAATTAGAATTTTCTAATTATATTAAAATTTCTTAATCATAATTTAAATCTCGCTAATTAGGATTATTATTTCCTAATTAAAATCGCTAATTTAGCAATTAAGGTCAAAATCTCGGATTAGGGTTTATAACCCAAAATTAGGGTTTCTAATAGAAAATTAATTTTCTAAAATAGAAATTAGATTTCGTAATTAGATTAGGGTTTCTAATTACTTAACTTGAAAATTAGGATTAATATATTCTAATTAACATTAAAAGTATTAAATTAACACTTAGGTTTTTCCCTATTTACAAATTAGGAGTTCAAATCCGTAAATAGGGTTTCAAATTTGGAATTAGGGTTTTGTAACCAATTTGTTAAGATTAACCCTAATTAATCCTATAATTATTTACACTTACGCCATTAAGTTCCCGATTTAGGTTTCGTGGTATCTTAATTAGGGTTTTGGATTCTTAATCGAAATTAGGATTTCGTAACCGATTTCTAGGGTTTCTTATTAATCGCTAGGGTTTTCTAACGAACGTTAAAGTTCTTAATATATAATTAGGGTTTGTTACATATATCGTTTATCTGGTCAACCCTTGACCCTTAACCACATACTGTACACAAATACACAGAACATAAACACTTGTTCCCTTAATCCTGAATAATTCACCTAAATCCTTCACATAATTTTGAAATCCTCAAAATTCCTTCTTAAAAATATTAAACGCATACACTTATTTTCTGTCTAGGTTCAAATTTTAAACCTTAATTCAATTTTTAAAAATTTGAAAAATATTCAAAATTCTCAGGTTGTCACATTCACCCCTTCTTCAAAAACTTTCGTCCCCGAAATTTACCTTACACCTTACACCATTCACACACATTCGTTTGCTACCCAATACACCACTCACAATAGTAAAAGTTTTTAAATTGGCCGAGAGGGTCATATAGACCACTTAACACATAGTTTTAATCTGTAGTGATCATACCGCAAAATAATACATTACTTGGTATATTTACAATCACAAAGAAGGTAAACTACCGTTGTTAGTACTTTAGGTGATCAAATTTATCGTTCTTTTACGCCATGCATAACGTATTAATTATGTATAGCGAATATTTATGCTACTTGATTGGATTATTTATCCAAACAACATAGTTCACCTTAGTCTTATCATAGGATTCCGTACCAAAGCAATTTGGTTCGGGAAATTTATTTCAATGAACACTTTAGAGTTTTCATAAACTTAAGTCTAGCTGAATCGAATAGCATAGACTCATATCAATAATTCAATTCAATCGAATTATTTAGGTGTAGCCAAACCCCGTTGGCAAATTAAAATTTTTAAAAATATTTTCGAGAATGACATCATGATGCCGTACTGTATTAACAGTCCATTTGAGGATTCCGACATTGTATAACTTTGTCATAACACATCATACAATAGTGGAATAACGATTTTAGATCAAATTCACACTAAGTATTCCTGTATTTACAACTCCATCAAATTTTTATCATCTTTGCACCAGGTTACATGGACCATAAGTGATAAATAAAACAAATTTTGATATTTCAAATCATATGTGTCTAGCTGAAATAAGTAGCATAGACTATACTTTAAAACGTTTCAAAAATGATTACGAGTCTACATATTTTTTTTAAAGCACATAGTGCGTATTTAGCTTGATGTCAATCATTTCAAAATCTAGCATAGCTAGGAGTTTTGGAAAACTTATGTGTACACTAATAATAATTTTCTTAATCAGTCTATATGTTCCTATTATCCTCAATTCTTCATTCACACACAACTATACCCAGTTCATAAAACCACACTTATGAGTCCATAAATTACCACAATCATATGAGTTTAAGAACTTTCCTAGTCCTCGACCTTTGGCGTCTGTCATTTGAAGGGTTCATAAACATTTCATATAACTATGAATCAAGTATGTCAAATAAGTATGAGTTTTAAGAACTCGTACTTAACCTTATATCCTCTACCTATGACCTATCTATCTCTGTATATACACATGAGAAAGGAATCACCTCTTAACATGCATATAGCAAATAGCGCGACACAAACATTTCATAATCCCCACTTAATCTTAACCCCCTTCTCAATACGAATTTCATTTAACTTGTATTCATAATCATTTCCTGAATTTGTTCCAATTCATAGTACAACTGACACATCAATCGTTGCTGTAAACTTTTCAATCATTTGATTGATTCTTATTCCATACTATAACTTTATCCGATCACGGGGTGATCTCATCGTATATGTTACGATTCATTTCTATGCCTTCATCGTTTTGTTTTACGATCTTCTATCACTTTGCTTTTAGTCTTTTAGACTCTATCTATTCATCACTACTGTTCAACTTTATTATCAGAGTTAGGGAACTGTGTATCTTATCACTCGCCGTGATTTGTCTTTAAATCTTACGACTGACCAACTAACTCTATGTGAGTTAGATCTTATCCTAATCACTACAGTTATTAGTCTCAGGTATTCCTACCTAAGGTTCATAACCTAACCTACCGATACCAACTCATGATTTTACCAAATCAAGTCCCGAATCACCGCGGTTCCAGTTCGATTATTCTAACACTATTACTATATTTGCGGAAGATATAAACATAAATTGTTTATACATTAAACTTACATACTTTTCCCCAAGGTCGAGTAACCTTAACTTAATACACAATACATAACTTATTCAATACATAACATTATTATCAAACTATACTATTACAAAACTAATCGCTACATTAATTTTACGATGGAACTGTCTTTAATCTTTCCTTGTATCTGACGCATTCGCCTTAATCTGCAATGTTTTATCATGATATAGCAAGGGTGAGCATTAAAGTTGCCCAGCAATTTAAATTCAACAATATAACGATATATCATGATTGAAATGATTTGAATAATTGGTTGGCTATAATTCACCAATATAATTGTGAACTAGCAGGAACAAATTTATGACTGAACAAGTTTTATACATGAATAAATATATCTGAACCAACTGGTAATGAAGGTAATCAGCCTTTCATACCTGACTTATACATGCAATATGTATAGAGTACAATTCATGGCAACCAACAATGATTAACCATAAGATTATATGAATAAATCAACTCTTAGTAGAGTTAAGTAAAAACAAACTTGCCTGAACCGTTGATTACCGCAACGCAATTTATAACGCTTTATCCGAAGACCTAATATTAGTAATATAGATCTCCAATATTAGAATAATATCATCACAGTAATAATACTATTATATATATACATAGAATAACCTAAACACATAACACATAACCTTATCAGTCTATAGCACATATAAGACTCGGTATCAAGTCAAACTATTGAAGTCTGAGTTGAACCTGACACAAATCTGACGTCCCGACGGTCTAGCCGGATAATTATTCGAGTCTAAGTTCAATTAAAATCTGCCTAAACACATAACAATTAACTTCAATAATTTTAATATCATTCAAAAATATTTTTCTAAGTCTCGTAATAATTTTCACATAATTATTACCATTTATCATGAATTTTCAATCATTAAAAATATATTTAAATAAATTAAATACCAAATAATTCTTTTATCAATAATATTTATTTATTATCAAATATTAATGAAATACATGTCATAATATTATAATATATTTATAATATCATAAAGTATTTTAATACTTTAAAATCACCTTTATATGATTTTTAAACTATTAAATTCATTATTCGATAATTACTATTAATATTAAAATATTAATATTTTCATGACAAAATATCAAAAGTTATAACTTAAAATATTTTTATAACACTTAAATCGCTTTTTATATGATTTTTAAATCATTTATTCTATTTTTCCATAATTTATTTAATATATTTATTAAATAAGTTCACTATCATTAATATTGATTAATTAATGAATTTCATCAAAAAATATTAAAAGTCATCAAAAATAACTTAAAATATTTTCTAATATCATAATATAATTTTTCATGATTTTTTATGAATTAAAATCAATTTTAAATCATTTATTTAATATTATAATTAAATAAATTAAATACCATTTATATTCCAAAAATATTAATTATTTATGAAATATACTCTAAATAATTAAAAACTATTTTCAGAATTTAAAATAATTTTTTAGAATTTATTTAGTATTTTTAATAATAAAAATCTATTTATTTCTTTTTATTAATAATTTCTGGAAAATAATAATAATAAAACTGTCGCTTAAGGGACATTAGGTGACAAAAAGCGTCGCTGAATGTGTTCTTGGTGTTCTTGGCCAATTTCCAGAAACTCATGTCAGAATTCATGCTACCTTGTTTGACCGTTAATCGATCTGTGTTCCTGTTGATTTCTGGGCTTGTGATTTAGTTAGGATTGTAGTACTAGTGTTATACTTCAAGCACCAACTGGTTTCATAGCAATTACATCATCAGATCAGGGAGATCATAGCCTCCAAAAACTCTGACAACGCTGTTCTTGAGTTTCTGGGTTTTCCAGAAACTCAAGCAGTGTGAGGGTCCCTACTTTTCATCCTTATATCTTTTGTTTTAGGAATGTTTTATGTGATCTATGAATTCAAAAGTGTAGTATAGTTGTCAGGGTACAATAATATATCAACAGATAGGTCTAACAACAACACATAAAAGGAATCATGGCTGGTCAAAGTACCTGTCAGGTACATGCTCAAGAACAAATCTGGGTTTTCCAGATTGTTCATCAAGCAGTTCGGTCAACTACGTTTGACCATGAATTTCTACAATCCTGTTACATATCTGAGTTATCTAAAGGTTTTAATATACACTCATCATGTCATACTACAAGGATCAAATAACAAAATAGCCAAAACATAAACATACAGCAAGATCAAGACCCTGCAAATCGTTGTCAGACGATTTCTAGGTAAATCTGGGTTACCCAGAACAGTTGGTCTATGCGGGTCAACGACTTTTGATCCTTCATAACTAACGATCTAGACATGATATGGCCTTGCTTCAAGTACCAGATCAAAGACCATACAACATACTACACGTTCCAACAGTTAAAAAATAAATACAAATAACAGACACCGATCTATGACCTCTGACATTTGCTTGTCAGACGTCATTTAGAAATTTTTCCAGATTTTTCAAAATGCTAATTTCGTGCATCTAATTGTTATGGATCCATGATCCAACAACTCAGATCTCTAAAAGGCACCTTCTAACACATATCTAACCAACAACTATCATCAAAACACAAGATTTACTAAAATTAGGGTTTATACCTCATCCATGCTTTGATCTTGAATCTGGGGTTCCTGATTTGTTATGGAAGTAGTAGGGACTTGAATGGGGATTGATTTACTATTATATTTCGTGGTTCTAGAGAGAGAGAGACTTGGTTGCTTGTTTAAGAGAAAATTGACCAAGTTAGTGTACTTTATCTCTCTTTAAATCAATATATATGATAACATGTTGCTATGATCTGCAATAATTCTATTTGGAATGGCTGAGATATAGTCACATGGCTAGGCTAGGGTAGTTCACCCACTCAAAATAGGGCAAGACTTGCAAGTTACATCCAATAATACACTTAAGGGCATTTAAGTCTTTTTCCATTTAATTTTAATGGTATTTTAGACAATTGGCCAATCCCTTAGGGTTTAGGGTTTGGTTAGGGTTTAAAGTTTGGAAAATTTTTAGGGTTTGCAATTAAAATTCTAAAATTTCCAAATTAGGTTTTCAAATTTAAAATTAATATTTCTTAATTATAATTAGAATTTTCTAATTATATTAAAATTTCTTAATCATAATTTAAATCTCGCTAATTAGGATTAGTATTTCCTAATTAAAATCGCTAATTTAGCAATTAAGGTCAAAATCTCGGATTAGGGTTTATAACCCAAAATTAGGGTTTCTAATAGAAAATTAATTTTCTAAAATAGAAATTAGATTTTCGTAATTAGATTAGGTTTCTAATTACTTAACTTGAAAATTAGGATTAATATATTCTAATTAACATTAAAAGTATTAAATTAACACTTAGGTTTTTCCCTATTTACAAATTAGGAGTTCAAATCAGTAAATAGGGTTTCAAATTTGGAATTAGGGTTTTGTAACCAATTTGTTAAGATTAACCCTAATTAATCCTATAATTATTTACACTTACGCCATTAAGTTCTCGATTTAGGTTTCGTATATCTAATTAGGGTTTTGATTCCTAATCGAAATTAGGATTTCGTAACCCATTTCTGTGGTTTCTTATTAATCGCTAGGGTTTTCTAACTAACGTTAAAGTTCTTAATATATAATTAGGGTTTGTTACATATATCGCTTATCCCGTCAACCTCTTGACCCTTAACCACATAATCGTATACACAAATACACGTAACATAAACACTTGTTCCTTAATCCCTAATAATTCACCTAAATCCTTCACATAATTTTGAAATCCTCAAAATTCCTTCTTAAAAATATTAAACGCATACACTTATTTTCTGTCTAGGTTCAAATTTTAAACCTTAATTCAATTTTTAAAAATTTTAAAAATATTCAAAATTCTCAGGTTGTCACATTCACCCCTTCTTCAAAAACTTTCGTCCCCGAAATTTACCTTACACCTTACACCATTCACACACATTCGTTTGCTACCCAATACACCACTCACAATAGTAAAAGTTTTTAAATTGTGCTGAGGGGTCATATAGACCACGAACACATAGTTTTAACGGTAGTGATCATACCGCAAAATAATACATTACTTGGTATATTTACAATCACAAAGAAGGTAAACTACCGTTGTTAGTACTTTAGGTGATCAAATTTATCGTATTTCTTACGCCATGCATAACGATTAATTATGTATAGCTTAATATTTATGCTACTTGATTGGATTATTTATCCAAACAACATAGTTCACCTTAGTCTTATCATAGGATTCCGTACCAAAGCAATTTGGTTCGGGAAATTTATTTCAATGAACACTTTAGAGTTTTCATAAACTTAAGTCTAGCTGAATCGAATAGCATAGACTCATATCAATAATTCAATTCAATCGAATTATTTAGGTGTAGCCAAACCTCGATTGGCAAATTAAAATTTTAAAAATATTTTCGAGAATGACGCTGATGATGCGTCATTTGTATTAACAATCCATTTGAGGATTCCAGACATTGTATAACTTTGTCATAACACATCATACAATAGTGGAATAACGATTTTAGATCAAATTCACACTAAGTATTCCTGTATTTACAACTCCATCAAATTTTTATCATCTTTGCACCAGGTTACATGGTACATAAGTGATAAATAAAACAAATTTTGATATTTCAAATCATATGTGTCTAGCTGAAATAAGTAGCATAGACTATACTTTAAAACGTTTCAAAAATGATTACGTGTCTACATATTTTTTTTAAAGCACATAGTGCGTATTTAGCTTGATGTCAATCATTTCAAAATCTAGCATAGCTAGGAGTTTTGGAAAACTTATGTGTACACTAATAATAATTTTCTTAATCAGTCTATATGTTCCTATTATCCTCAATTCTTCATTCACACACAACTATACCCAGTTCATAAAACCACACTTATGAGTCCATAAATTACCACAATCATATGAGTTTAAGAACTTTCCTAGTCTGACCTTTGGCGTCCGTTCGCTGAAGGGTTCATAAACATTTCATATAACTATGAATCAAGTATGTCAAATAAGTATGAGTTTTAAGAACTCGTACTTAACCTTATATCCTCTACCTATGACCTATCTATCTGTTATACACATGAGAAAGGAATCACCCTCTTAACATGCATATGGCAAATAGCGCGACACAAACATTTCATAATCCCCACTTAATCTTAACCCCCTTCTCAATACGAATTTCATTTAACTTGTATTCATAATCATTTCCTGAATTTGTTCCAATTCATAGTACAACTGACACAGCAATCGTTGCTGTAAACTTTTCAATCATTTGATTGATTCTTATTCCATACTATAACTTTATCCGATCACGGGGTGATCTCATCGTATATGTTACGATTCATTTCTATGCCTTCATCGTTTTGTTTTACGATCTTCTATCACTTTGCTTTTAGTCTTTTAGACTCTATCTATTCATCACTACTGTTCAACTTTATTATCAGAGTTAGGGAACTGTGTATCTTATCACTCGCCGTGATTTGTCTTTAAATCTTACGACTGACCAACTAACTCTATGTGAGTTAGATCTTATCCTAATCACTACAGTTATTAGTCTCAGGTATTCCTACCTAAGGTTCATAACCTACAGCTCTGATACCAACTGTGACGGCCCCGAATCTGAAGTCCCGAATCACCGCGGTTCCAGTTCGATTATTCTAACACTATTACTATATTTGCGGAAGATATAAACATAAATTGTTTATACATTAAACTTACATACTTTTCCCCAAGGTCGAGTAGTAGGGACATGATTGGGGACTGATTTACTATTATATTTCGTGGTTCTAGAGAGAGAGAGAGAGACTTGGTTGCTTGTTTGAGAGAAAATTGACCAAGTTAGTGTACTTTATCTCTCTTTAAATCAATATATATGATAACATGTTGCTATGATCTGCAATAATTCGGCTGGAATGGCTGAGATATAGTCACATGGCTAGGCTAGGGTAGTTCACCCACTTAAAATAGGGCAAGACTTGCAAGTTACATCCAATAATGCATTTAAGGGCATTTAAGTCTTTTTCTATTTAATTTTAATGGTATTTTACACAATTGGCCAAACCCTTAGGGTTTAGGGTTTGGTTAGGGTTTAGGGTTTGGAAAATTTTTAGGATTTGCAATTAAATTTCTAAAATTTCCAAATTAGGTTTTCAAATTTGAAAATTAATATAATATTTCTTAATTATAATTAGAATTTTCTAATTATATTAAAATTTCTTAATCATAATTTAAATCTCGCTAATTAGGATTAGTATTTCCTAATTAAAATCGCTAATTTAGCAATTAGGATCAAAATCACGGATTAGGGTTTATAACCCAAAATTAGGGTTTCTAATAGAAAATTAATTTTCTAAAATAGAAATTAGATTTCGTAATTAGATTAGGGTTTCTAATTACTTAACTTGAAAATTGGGATTAATATATTCTAATTAACATTAAAACTATTAAATTAACACTTAGGTTTTTTCCTATTTACAAATTAGGGGTTCAAATCCGTAATTAGGGTTTCAAATTTGGAATTAGGGTTTTGTAACCAATTTGTTAAAATTAACCCTAATTAATCCTATAATTATTTACACTTACGCCATTAAGTTCACGATTTAGGGTTTCGTGCACCGAATTAGGGTTTTGGATTCCCGGAACTAAAATTAGGATTTTCAGAACCGGTTTTTAGGGTTTCTTATTAATCGCTAGGGTTTTCTAACGAACGTTAAAGTTTTTAATATATAATTAGGGTTTGTTACATATATCATTTATCTGGTCAACCCTTGACCCTTAACCACATACTGTACACATATACACAGAACATAAACGCTTATTCCCTTAATCCTGAATAATTCACCTAAATCCTTCACAGAATTTTGAAATCCTCAAAATTCCTTCTTAAAAATATTAAATGCATACACTTATTTTCTGTCTAGGTTCAAATTTTGAAACTTAATTCAATTTTTAAAAATTTTAAAAATATTCAAAATTCTCGGGTTGTCACACAAGATGGGCGATGTATACCTATTTTGGGGGCGTCACAACAGTCATGATTACACCGAATAATCCCTGGTCATAATCATACCAAGTCCATCTATGCACGTAAGCCAAAGATGACTTTAATCACAATATAAGCATGAAGATTATGATAATGGCATAATAATTCAATAAAATAAGTTAAGGATAAATTTTAATGATTTATAATTTTAATTTATCCAGAAATCTATAACGTCCAAATTGTCAACATGATACTTCTTTGTGGAGTAAAATTCAAGAATGCTAAGAAGAATATTTCCATGAAAATATACTAGATGAAGCGCAAATATCAAGGATATTCCATTAATTTCATGGAGTATAAAAGCCAAAACTTTAACCAACTGAGTATAATAGAATATATGAAACCGCAAATGGATTTTTGCCTGCCATGCGGTAATCCACGTAGACATATTATTTCCACAATTTAATAAGGAATGAATACGAAGGATCATTCACCATACATGCGGTAATCCATATAGACAGGTTATTCCAACAGAATAATAAATAATGGAATAACAAAAGAATTCACCAGCGCGCATGTAATTCGCATGCATATGTTATTCCAATGTAATAATAAAGAATGGAACCAGTCATGCAGAACTTCGCAACATGCATGTGATATTCTAATAGAATAATAAAGAATGGAACTGTGTCACGCGTAATCCGCATGCATGTGATATTCCAAATGTAATAATAAAGAATGGAATAACAACAAAATTCACCGTGCATGCGATAGATCATCGCAAAGTTATTCCAATGTAATAATAAAGAATGGAATAACAGAAGAATTTCACCATGTATGCGGTACTTCGCATAGACAAGTTATTCCAACATACTAATAAAGAATGGAATAACAACCCTTAAGAGTATTGAAAGAACATAACTCTCTTCATGAATACGAAAGAATAATACCCCTTACCCTTAGAAGAAGACTGGATACTAGAATAATGAGTTAGCAGACTTCTCTTCTTCTTTCTCTCTATAATTTCTCTTTATAATAATTGCTCTATAGCTTTAGTGAATTGGTGAGAAATGAAGGAAGAATGAGCTTCTATTTATAGGAAAATATAGTTTTGATAATTGAACGTTTTAGGGCTCAAAATATTACAGTATAATACCTTCCTCTTTTTCTTCATTTTTAATTTAGTCATGTAAGTATTATCAATCTTGCACCACCTCCCCTAATAGTACATGAATGTGAATCAATAGTACACACATTTGAACACATAGTTATAAGCATGTGAATTAATAGCAATTAATTGCTCATTTATCCGACTAATTACTCGATTGATCAATATAACCTCCAGACATCCATTATTATCGAAATAGATGTCAATTTCTACTAACACTAATAATCTCAACACAATGGAACTATCAATTTTATATTTAATCAACACGGACTTATTCATCATTAATATTATAACTTACAATATTTAACAACCAAGTCGTTCCCAGGAAAGAGAGGGCTTTCCGATAAGGATTTCTCGTTATTGGCACGCAATTAGGTGACCAAACCTCTCCTTGACAGAACTTCTAGACATTGTAAATATTGCAAATAATAATATGAATAAATTTGTCGTCTCAACTATTGATTTAATAATAATAAATATTATGCAGATGATAGTGTGACAATAATTGAATCAATAATATGAGAGATATGATATAGCAATTACTATAGCAATAATTGAGTATAACCTAGTAACTTCTCACGTAAACATCAATAATCAATATCGTGTGCTACTATGCAACCACGCCAGACATCGCATTTTTTACTACGGGTAGTTCAACAGCTTTACTAAGAATAACACTTTTCCAAGTTATTTTTATAAAAGATAATTCGTCATTTTCTAACTACGACAATACTTCATTGTGGGGTCCAACAATGATTGTGCCATCGCATTTAATATTCCCTGTTAAAACGAATATTCCACGACCAATCGAATATTATATAACCACTTGCTTACTATGTAAAATTTTAAATATTACCCACAACTATAACATTATATCAAATCCACACCATAATTTTCAAAAATATATTTCGAGAAAATTATTCTTTATTCATAAAAGTTAGGGTCTTACAACCTCCCATTCTTATGAAATTTCGTCCTTGAAATTATAGTACGTACCTGGTATATCGAAGAGGTGAGGATATCTTGACTTCATCTCAGATTCTAACTCCCAGGTCATTTCTTCCACATCGTGGTTTCTCCACAAAACTTTGACTTGAGGTATAACCTTGGAGCGTAGAATATGATCCTTCTTATCCAAGATTTTAACAGGTAACTCTTTATACGTTAAATCTTCCTCTATCTCGTCTGGTTCTAATTCAAAATGTGATTTGGGTCTTTCACATATTACGTAACATTGATATGTGAAAAATGTTATGAACACGAGACATACTTGGCGGTAAGGCGAGTCTATAGGCCATAGTTCCTACTCGATCAAAGATTAAAAATGGGCCAATGAATCGAGGATTAAGTTTTCCTCTATTTCCAAATCTCGTAACTCCTTTCCATGGAGTAACACGTAACAACACATGATCTCCAATATCGAATTCCACGTTCTTTCGATGAAGATCAGCATAACTCTTTTGTCGATCTTGTGAGGTTTTTATACGTTGTCGAATTATTTGAATCTTTTTCGTAGTCATACATACCAACTCCAGCCCTAACAACGTTGTTTCACCCACCTCATCCCAGCATACTGGAGAACGACACTTTCTTCCATACAACGCCTCAAATGGAGCCATGTCAATACTTGCTTGATAACTATTGTTGTAGGAAAACTCCACTAATGGTAAGAACTTATCCCAACTTCCCTTGAAGTCAAGGACACAAAGTCTTAATAAATCTTCAAGAGCTTGAATAGTCCTCTCCGACTGCCCGTCTGTTTGAGGATGATATGCCGAACTAAATCGTAAATCCGTGCCCATAGCTTTTTGCAAACTAACCCAAAATCTTGAAGTGAATCTTGGGTCTCGATCAAAAACTATGGATACTGGCATACTATGCAGTCTTATAATCTCGTTTATGTACATACGAGCAAGACGTTCAAGGGTATAAGTTTCTCGTATAGGTAGGAAATGAGCAGACTTGGTCAATCTATCAACAATGACCCAAATTGCATATTTGCCTTGAGAAACCTTGGGAAGACCTGTAACAAAATCCATGGTAATGTGCTCCCACTTCTATTCTAGAATTTCAAGTGGTTGCAATGGACCTTTTGGTACTTGATGCTCTGCCTTGACTCGTTGACAAGTTAAACACCTTGAGATAAACTCCGCTATCTCTCTCTTCATATTGCTCCACCAAAATGTATGTCGAAGATCATGATACATTTTGGTACTCCCAGGAATGGTTGCAAACGGTGTGTTGTGCGCCTCCATCATGATTTTATACTTTAAATCAGGATCGTTAGGAACACAAAGTCTGGAGTTGACTCGAAGTATTCCTTCTTCATCGATTATTGCTTCAGGCATAACACCTTCTTGCACTTTCTTCCTCATACGCATCAGCTCCAGGTCTATGGTTTGAGCAGCTTTAACTTTATCGATTAAAGTTGGTTCCACTCGTATATTCGACATCATCACATGGGTCCCTGGAGTCTTTAACTCTATTCCCATCATTTTTAGGTCATACAAATGGGCTTTTGCGTTGACAATATTGCACTCGTGCCCGCATATGATCTTCTAGTCAATGCGTTAACTACTACATTCGCTTTTCCAGGATGGTATTGGATGGTATGATCATAATCTTTCAACAACTCAAGCCATCGTCGTTGTCGCATGTTGAGTTCCTTTTGAATGAAGAAACATTTGAGGCTTTTATGATCCGTATAGATCTCCACCTTCTCTCCATACAGGTAATGCCTCCAAATCTTAAGCTTAAAAAGATCATCAGAACTCTAGATCATGAGTAGGATAATTCCTCTCATATTCTTTGAGTTGTCGTTAGGCATAGGCTATGACTTTCCCATGTTACATGAGAACACATCCTAACCCTTGGCTTCGAAGCATCATCAGAGATGACAAATCCTCCGAGCCGGATGGTATTGTCGTAACAAAAATAAATGAGTCTTCACTTGAATTCTTGAAAACTCTTCTCACATTCCTCGCTCCAACCAAATTTTATATCTTTTAGAGTCAGCTGAGTTAATGGAGTAGCGATTCGAGAAAATCCTTTCACGAATCTCCGATAATAACCACTAAGTTCGAGAAAGCTACGTTTTGATCCATCGATTTTGTTGCTCCCAGCTTTGAATTGCTTCAATTTTCGCTGGGTCAACAGATATTCCATGATTTGATACCATGTGCCCAAGGAATACAACTTCCTCAAGCCAGAAATCGCATTTCTTCAACTTAGCATATAGCTTGTTTTCACGAAGCTTTTGGAGTATAAGCCTCAAGTGTTGCTCATGGTCTTCACAGGTTTTGGAGTATATGAGGATGTCATCAATAAAGACGACCACAAAGTGATCCAAATATTCCTTAAATACTCGGTTCATCATATCCATAAAGGCAGCAGGAGCATTAGTCAATCCAAAAGTCATGACTAGGAATTCATAATGCACGTACCGAGTTCTAAAAGCAGTCTTTGGAATGTCATCAGTTTTAATCTTCAATTATTGCTACAGTAATTGTTACATCATATCTCTTATATTATTGATTCAATTATTGTCACAATATCATCCGTGTAAAAACACATGCATGTGATGTTCCAATGTAATAATAATAAAGATTTTAACCAGTCCGTGTAAAAACACATGCATGAGGATGTTCCAAAGTAATAATAATAAAGATTTTAACCAGTCCGGTGTAAAACACATGCATGTGATGTTCCAACGGAATAATAATAAAGATGGAACCATGTGGAAGGTGTAAAACACACATGCATGTGATGTTCCAAATGTAATAATAGAAGAATGTCACTAAGTATAGGTAAATCACAGATACAAAAGTTATTCCAACAGTAATAATAAGCAATGGAATAACAACACTTCACTTCATGAATAAGAAAGGATAACACCCTTACATTAGTAGTAGATTGAATATCGCAGAGTGTAGTAACAAGAATACTCTTCTTCTTTCTCTTATTCTCTATACTTTCTCTCTATAGCTTGAATGAATTCGTGAAAAATAATGAAGCACTAGGCCTTTATTTATAGAAGATTTCTAGCTTAGCACTTGAAATGTGAAAAGGCAAGTGGCTTGACGACTGGTGATGTGAAAAGAAAAGTGGTTTGACGCCTGTAATGTGAAACACAGAGTGGTTTGACACCTGTAATATGAAACGACAATTGGTTCGACGCCTGTAATATGAAATGGCAAGTGGTTTGACGTCTGGTAAAGGTAATTACTATTGACGAAGGTAATTACTATTGATGAAGATAATTACTATTGACGAAGAGACTCTTAGATGACATATGCCCCCCCCCCCATAAAATAACCAAACGTCTCATAATAGACTCTTTATATACATCAAGGATTGAATAAATATTACCACAAATCATTTTATTTTTAATCAACACATATTTAATCTTTCAACAATTATTAATCATTTATAACTTGTCGTATCAATTATTGATTTAATAATATAACATATTATACAGATGATATTGTGAAAATAATTGAATCAATAATATAAGAGATATAATGCAGCAATTACTGTAGCAATAATTGAGTATAGCTGAGTGACTTCTCACGTAAGCAACAATAATCAATACCATATGCTACTATTCAACCACCCATATTACTGTATTTTTACTACCGGGTAGTTCAATAGTTTTAACGGTAACACCTCCGCCGTTATTTTCATAAAGTATTTTTGTCGTTTTCTCAATCCGACAATAATTCCGTTGTGGGGTCCACTAATGATTGTGCCGTCGTACGAATATTCCCCGACAAAAAGAATATTTCCCGACCAAACGAATATTTTATAACAACTTGCTTACTTTGCAAAATTTATAAATATTACCCACAACTATAACATTATATCAAATTTACTCCATAATATTCAAAAATAATATTTATAGAAAATTCATCTTTATTTATAAAAGTTGGGGTCTTACATCTCCCCTCCTAGTTCTTGTCTCACATCTCAGCCAGGGATCATATCCCTAAGCTTTGATACCAACTGTGACGCCCGCAAAATAGGTATACATCACCCATCTTGAGTCGCCAAATATATGGTACAAAATTCAAATACAACTTAATTATACAACAGTTGTGTAAAATACGACAAAACATAATCTAAGAGTTTTAATAAGAATATTGTCATCTAGACAATATCCACACTTAATGGAGTCCTCATTACATTTATTGTCACACTATTTAACAGAATAGTGAGGACTACTAATGCTATCATATGGACCGTCACTCCGTTCCTCGACTAGTCCCGGCTCCGTTCTCATTTCCTGAAGAGAACAGTGAAAGAAAGGGTGAGCTCAACTAGCCCAGTAAGAAATATTATGACTAAGATAATACAGAATAAATTATCATTAGACTTCAACAATTTTTAACTGATAGAATATAATTGACAACAAGTTTAACTGCAGCGGAACAAGCAATCCATTAGAAGAGTCAAGTAGAGCATAAAATCTACTATCTTCTATGATTTAAAAAGTTTTTCATCAACTTTATCGCTGAGACTCAGCTTAATAAATAAAATCGAATCATCCCTGCATCACGGCCAAGGATATTCATGTAATCATCAATGGTCATGATTATACCGAATTATCCCTGGTCATAATCATACCAACAACTTTCCATCAATGAACTACAGGCCCATGAGAACTTTAACCACATCATTCGTCACATTACGGCCATGATTATTTAGAATAATCCTCGGTCATAATCATACCAAGTCCATCTATGCACGTAAGCCAAAGATGACTTTAATCACAATATAAGCATGATGATGATGACAATGACATAATAATTCAATAAAACAAGTTCAAGGATAAATTTTAAAGATTTATACTTTTAATTTATCTAGAAATCAATAACGTCCAAATTGTCAACATGATACTTCTTTGTGGAGTAAAATTCAAGAATGCTCAGAATAATATTTCCATGAAAAGATACTGGATGAAGCGCAAATATCAAGGATATTCCACTAATTTCAGGGAGTATAGAAGCCAAAACTTTAACCAACTGAGTATAATAGAATATATGAAACTATAATTTAATAAGGAATGAATACGAAGGATCATTCACCATGCATGTGGTAATCCACATAGACAGGTTATTCTAATAGAATAATAAAGAATGGAATAACATAAGAATTCACCAAAGCGCGTAATCCGCATGCATGCAAGTTATTCCAATGTAATAATAAAGAATGGAACCAGTCAGTATGTAACCCAGATGTATGGATATTCCAATGTAATAATAAAGAATGGAACTGTGTCACGCCGTAATCATGCACGCATGTGATATTCCAATGTAATAATAAAGAATGGAATAACAACGAATTCACCAGAATGCGATAGATCGCGATGCATAAAAGTTATTCCAATGTAATAATAAAGAATGGAATAATAGAAGAATTTCACCATGTATGCGATATCAGACAGATAAAAGTTATTCCAACATACTAATAAAGAATGGAATAACAACCCTTACGAGTATTGAAAGAAAATAACTCTCTTCATGAATAATAAAGAATAATACCCTTTACCTTGAAGAAGACCGGATATTGGAATAGTGAGGTAGAAGACTTTCTTCTTCTTTCTCTCTATAATTTCTCTCTACAATAATTGCTCTATAGCTTTAGTGAATTGGTGAGAAATGAAGGAAGAATGAGCTTCTATTTATAGAAAAATATAGTTTCGATAATTGCACGTTTTGGGGCTCAAAAAATTTTAGAGTAAAATCCTTTCCTCTTTTCTTCATTTTTAATTTAGTCATGCAAGTATTATCAATCTTGCACCACCTCCCCTAATAGTACATGAATGTGAATCAATAGTACACACATGTGAACACTAGGGCTGTAAATGGTAACTGAAAAATTCGTATTCGTCCGCATCCATATTCGAAAAAATTCGGATATTATTCGTATTCGAAAAAAAAACGGATATATCCGTATTCGGTTTAAAGGTATCCATAAGTAAACGGATACGAATACGGATATAGGCATATTCGTATTCGATTAACATCCATCCGGAAATATATCCAGCGGATACGGATATCCGAATTCGATATCCTAATCCAGTATCCAATAACTTATATATATATATATATATATATATATATATATATATATATATATATATATATACACACACACACACACACACTTAATATTTACATTAATTAAGTTATTAATTAATATAAATTATTAATTAATAATTTACCTATATAAGTTGTTAATAATTTAATATATAAATATATATATATATATATATATATATTATATATATATATATATAATATATATATTTATTAATAACTTACATTCATTGATTAATTACTTATATTCATTTATATAAGTTATTAATATATATATATATATATATATATATATATATATATATATTAATAAATCATAACTTAGATTCATTAATTAATCACTTAACTTATATTCATTAATTAATAACTTACATATACATTTATATAAATAAGTTACTCCCTCCATCCCATTTTAATAGACGTTCTATAAGTTTTCACGTAAATTAGAATGAATACAATTTTACTATTTTACCCTTAATTAATATATCATCCCATTAATGCTTCTCTGTTTTCTTCTAAAAATTCTCACTCCTTCCTATTACCGGTAGCAGAGAAATACTCTATAGATGCAAGCCTTCATCTTCTCTCTCTCCCTCTCTCCCTCTCTCTCTCTCTCCAGGATTAAGATCTACTCCATTGAAGATCATCGGCCGGATCTGACCGTTCAGATCATCGGTTGGATCACCCTACCTATGAGTGATGTAGCTCACGATCCGACTGATCATTTCGTGTCATCTCGATTTATGATTTGGCCGGATCACCATACCTCTGAGTGATGAGTGACTCAGTTGCGATTTGGCAGGATCTGACCCTTCAGATCATCTCTCTCGCTCTGAGTGATTCATGGAAATTAACAGTTCCTGTTAGATGGATTCTAAGTCCAACTCAAAACTGTTAGTTGAGTTATTCATGGAAATTAACAGTTCCTGTTAGATGATTCATTAAAAAATTTCCTGAGTCATTCATGGAAATTAAAAAAATTTGTTAATGCTCAACTAACAGTTCTTGAGATGGATCCTCCAAACCGTCAATAATGAGTCATTCATGGAAATTTCGGGATCCGAGTGATGATTTTTAATTCAAAATTTTTTAATTTTTAGGAGATGTATTCTCAATCCGATCACGGTGTTAGGAGATGAATTTTTTTTTAATATCCTAACAAGAACTGTTCTCAATAGGCATTAATAGTGGTAGAGAAAGAAGGGTAGAGAAGAAAAGTAAATTGCAAAATATTCTTGGGATTGTAGAGCTCAAATATTTTGGGGAAAAAAACCCTCCTAAAACGCGTCTATTAAAATGGGATGGAGGGAGTATTATATATATATATATATATATATATATATATATATATATATATATATACACACATATATATTAATAACTTGCATTAATTAATTAATAACTTACATATATATATATATACGAAAAACTTCAAGAGCATAATCTTAAATAGCATAACGCCTTAAATAGCATAATTTAATCAAAAGCGACGTAGTTTTGATAAGACGCAATGGCATTTTTGTAAATACGCTATGGCATGGTATTTACAAAAATGCCACCGCATTCCCTCAAAAACTACGCTGCTTTTGATAAAATTATGTTATTTAAGGCATTATGCTATTTAAGGATTATGCTCTCAAGCTTTTATATATATATATATATATATATATATATATATATATATATATATATATATATATATTAATAGCTTATATAAAATAATGTAAGTGATTAATTAATGGATGTGTTATATATATTAATAACTTACATCCATTAATTAATCACTTACATTATTTTATATAAGTTTATTAATATATATATATATATATATATATATATATATATATATATATACACACGCTTAAGGACAAATTCACGAGAGAAGTGGAGCAATGGACAATATAATTTTATTGTTAAAATGTGTTAGTCCAATTAATTTACAATTAATCTAGAATGGAGAGTTAAATAAATTAATTCACGTTTATGAATTTTTGGGTGAGAGAGTATTTATCACTTTCATTTGCCTAATTATTTAAAAACTAGAAGTCCAAATATGTAAAATAAGTTCAATGTCAATTTTGAATCAAGTTAGATTAACTAGTTGTCACACATACATTATAACTCACACTCTCCATAAATATAATGAAATCAAATAATTTCTTATAACCATGTAATTTATTTATTGAGGATAAATAATAAATAAATCTCCCATAAATATTACTATTCATTTATTAAATATTAATTTATTTCTCTTTTTTATTATTTAATAAAATTTGAAAGAATAATATTGAGATTTTAATTTCAATTTGATCCATCAAACAAAGTATCGGTTACATTATTGAATCTTTTTATTTTCACCCAAAACGTCAATTAACATGTTCCTCCCCTTATGATTAGGATGTTTAATTAATATATATGGTTTAAATATTAAATTGTGTTTACTTAATATGTATGATTTAAACTTTAAATTTTTTTTTCGTAAATATTTTGAATGAATTTTATATTAGGTTACTGATAAACGAATTCGGATATTCAGATATTTGAATAATTTGTCTATTCGGATAAAATAAACGGTAACGGATATTATCCGTATTCGAATATTTTTCCGAATACCGGATACGGATAATATTTTTAAAATCCGTCGGATACCAGATACGGATAGGGAATTGATTTTTCGGATACGGATACGGATATACCTGTATCCGTATCCGTTTAATACCGTTAACACCCCTAGTGAACACATAGTTATAAGCATGTGAATTAATAGCAATTAATTGTTCATTTATCCGACTAATTACCCTATTAATCAATATAACCTCCAGACATCTATTATAATCGAAATAGATGTTGATTTCTACTAATACTAATAATCCCAACACAATGGAACTATCAATTTCATCGTTAATCAACACGAACTTATTCATCATTAATATTATAACTCACAATATTTAACAACTAGGTCGCTCCCAGGAAAGAGGGGGCTTTCCGATAAGGATTTCTCCTTATTGGAGCGCAATTAGGTGACCAAACCTCTCCTTGACATAACTTCTAGACATTATCAATATTGCAAATAATAATATGAATAACTTTGTCGTCTCAATTATTGATTTAATAATAATAAATATTATGCAAATGATACTGTGACAATAATTGAATCAATAATATGAGAGATATGATGCAGAAATTACTATAGCAATAATTGAGTATAACTAAGTGACTTCTCACGTAAGTATCAATAATCAATACCGTGTGCTACTATGCAACCACGCATATTACTGTACTTTTACTACCGGGTAGTTCAACATTTTAATTCAGAACCCTTTCGCCGTTATTTTTATAAAAAGATAATTTCGCTGTTTTCTAACTACAACAATATACATTGTGGGTTCCACTAATGATTGTCTTCATCGCATTTAATATTCTCTCGTTAAAACGAATATTCCCCGACCAATCGAATATTATATAACCACTTGCTTACTTTGCAAAATTTATAAATATTACCCACAACTATAACATTATATCAAATCCACACCATAATTTTCAAAAATTTATTTCGAGAAAATTATTCTTTATTCATAAAAGTTGGGGTCTTACCGTCAATATTGTGATTCTGTATATTATCTGTGAATAATTAATTATTGATTTATATGATAAGAAAAATATTCATTTTATGTGGATATAGATGGAGAAAATTTTTAATGTGACAATTGTTGAAAATTGATATTTTATCTTTTCTTATAAAATAATTCATTTAAATATATTATTATATTATAATAATATATAATGGTGATATTTTTACAATGAATGTGTGATATATGAGTAAATGAGGAGGAAGAGTATTTTTGTTACAAAAATATTTAACACATGTTTTGTGTGTTGGTACCCTATTTTTGACTGAAATTTGATTATAGCCTGCAAAATCGTCCGTATGTGGATTTCGGTCATTTTCTGTTTAGAATTTGGAAAAGCTTAAACTTACAAAGTTGTAGAGAATTGAATTTCCAATGGTAGGACATAAGATTCGAATTTTTCTGATAAAGGGCTATTTATTATGAATTATTGAAGTTCCGGAATAATTGATTTCTGAAGTTTTAATTATTTTTTTAAAGAAAAACATTTTTATTATGTTGGTGGGCCCCACTAGTATTGAAAGCATGCTGAATTCAGTTTCTTTGGTGTGCGTATGAAATTTTTTAATATATATTAATATTTTATTAAATTTTTTGCTTTTGTGTTCTAAGCATTTTCCTATAAATAGGGTGCTTAGGTTAGAATTGAAAATCACACCAGAAACTTAAATCTTCTCTCTCTATATTATAGAGCGTACCCTTGTGAGTATTTTGATACTTTGAGTGTTGCTATACGGTGCAAGTTCCTTTCAGTGTTATATCTAATATTCAGCCAGAAGTACTACTCTTTTGAGGTAAGGGATGTTATTTTTGTTCAATATTCACTTAAAATAATATTTTCTTTCATACTTTGTAGTACGTAAGTAATATTATTTTGTTTCAGATTTCGAATTCTATACTCGTTTTGTTAAAGTTTTGGCTTCTATACTCCATAAAATTAGTAGAATATCCTTGATATTTGCGCTTCATCCAGTATCTTTTCATGGAAATACTATTCTGAGCATTCTTGATAAGTTTTAACTTTTTCATGTCGGGGTACTATTCACGGGGTTACTATTCCCGAATTTACTATTCACGGATACTATTCACTCAGTTACTATTCACCCGGGGTACTATTCATGACAAAAATTGATTTCTTTTCGGTCCAATTTATTTTTGATATAATATTATTTTTGAGTTTTACTCCACAAAGCAGTATCATGTTGACAATTTGGACATTATTGATTTTCGGATAAATTAAATTATAAATCTTTAAAAATTTATCCTTGAACTTGTTTTATTGAATTCTTATCATCCTCATGTTTATATTATGTTGAAAGTCATATGTGGCCTGTAGTGCATAGATGGACTTGGTATGATTATGAGCAGGGATTATTTGGTATAATCATGACCATAATGTTACAAATGATGTGGTAAAAGTCCTCATTGGCCCATAGTACATTGATGGACAGTTGTTGGCATGATCATGACCATTGATGAATACACGAATATCCTTGGCCCGTAGTGCATGGATAATTTGTGGTCGTGATACTAAAGAATATCCT
Source organism: Panax ginseng (assembly GCA_020205605.1). NCBI lineage: Eukaryota > Viridiplantae > Streptophyta > Magnoliopsida > Apiales > Araliaceae > Panax > Panax ginseng. The sequence continues at coordinate 122,166,596 of CM035136.1, forward strand.
TGGCCGTAGTGCATGGGTGATTTGATGATGTGAATTATTTATTAAGCTGAGTCTCAGCGATAAAAGTGATGAAAAACCTTTTTAAATCATAGAAGATAGTAGATTTTAATGCTCTACTTGACTCTTCTAATGGATTGCTTGTTTCACTACAGTTAAACTTGATGTTTGTTATATTTTATCAGTTTAACACTGTTGAAGGCTAACGATAAATTATTCTGCATTATCTTAGTCATAATATTTCTTACTGGGCTAGTTGAGCTCACCCTTTTGCTTTCATTGTTCTCTTCAGGAAATGAGAACGTAGCCGGGACTAGTCGGGGAACGGAGTGACGGTCCAAATGATAGCATTAGTAGTCCTCACTATTTTATGAAATAGTATGATAATAAATGTATTGAGGACTCCATTTGAGTTGAATACTGTCTAGAAGATAATTCGTATTAAAACTCTCAGTTTATGTTTTGTCGTATTTTACATGACAGTTGTATTATTAAGTTGTATTTAAATTTATTACCATATATTTGGTGACTCAAGATGGGTGATTTATACCTATTTTGGGGGTGTCACACTCTTGCTCATGTCTTCACTGATAATCTGCTCAATTATATTCATCCTGAAACATTTTTCCTTATCCGTAGGGAATTTCATGGCCTTGAACACGTTAAATTTTATTTCCTGATCTTGGACCCTCATAGTGAGTTTGCCTTTTTGTACGTCGATGAGTGTCCTACTCGTAGCCAAGAAAGGTCTCCCTAGGATAATCGGGATGCTCTTATCCTCCTCAAAATATAGAATAATAAAGTCCGCGGGGAATATAAACTTATCCACGTTAACCAATATATCCTCTACTATGCCTCTAGGATATGTGACTGACATATCCGCCAACTGCAATGAAATATTCGTAGGCTTTGGCACGGGCAAACCCAATTCTGTGTATACTGACAATGGCATAAGGTTCACACTTGCCCCCAAGTCACATAAGCACTTATTAAAAGACATGTTCCCGATCGTGCATGGAATAGTGAAACTCCCTGGGTCTTTCAGCTTTGGTGGCAACTTCTAGGGGTGTTCATCGGTAAATACTGGTCCGAACCGAATCAGACCGAATACCGATAGTACCCAAAATAGAGTACCGAAACTGGAACCAATTGAACCGGTATACCGAACCGATTAGCCGGTTTGGTTACAGTTTTTATCTTACTAAAATCGGCCCCAATTTTAAACCAAAACTCAGCCCAACTTTAATCCAAAACTGGCCCAAGAAGAGCTGCCCAAGACTTGCTTTTAAGCTAAAATTCGGCCCAAGGTCAAGCAACCCAAGACTTATACAAGGTCCAGCCTTCTTTGACCCAAAATTCGGCCAAATTATAAATAAAAGACTTAGATGTCTTTTTAAAAGGAAAACTTCCTTAGACTTTTATAAAGAAACCAATGTGGGACTTGTCTATTAAGAACTCACTTGGTTGTATTTTTATAAGGAAAACTTCCTTAGACTTTTATAAAATAACCAATGTGGGACTTGACTATTAAGGTCTCACTTGTAGTTTTTTTATAGGAAAACTTCCTTAGACTTTTATAAAATAACCAATGTGGGACTTGACTATTAAGGTCTCACTTGTAATTTTTTTATAGGAAAACTTCCTTAGACTCTTTATAAATTAACCAATCAATGTGGCACTTGCAAACAACCATATTCTATCCAATTAATTAAGACTTTTATTCTAACTTAGGAGCAAATCTTTCCCAACTTATTGATAAATAATTTAGTTTATCTAATTTCTTTTACTTTTACCAATTTAATCAATATAGAACTTCTAAACCACCAACTATTAATGTATTTAAGTTTATCTAATTTCTTTTACTTTTATCAATTTAATCAATATAAAACTTGTAAACCACCAACTATTAATAGTTGATAGTCTTTTTATAAAGCAAAACTTCCTTAGTCTCACTTGTCAAAGCATATATTTCCCAACTTATTGATAAATAATTTAAGTTTATCTAATTTCTTAACTACTAAGGTTTCATTTTATAAAAGAAACTTCCTTAAATTTTTAACTAGGATGTCTTTCTTTTTTAGACTTTATCAATTAACAAATCTGGGACTTGGCTATTAAGGTTTTTTTATAAAGAAAACTTCCTTAGACTTTTAAAAGTGAACCAATGTGGGACTTGAATATTAAGGTTTCACATTGAAGTCTTTTTATAAGGAAAACTTCCTTAGACTTTTACAAGTTAACCAATGTGGGACTTGGCTATATGTTATTCTCTTGTCTTACCAATATCCCACTTTGTCTAATTTGTGTTCTCATGTCTTACTTCTATTCTATAAATAGGGGAGACCACCAATTCAAATTTCATTCAAGTCTCAAGTATTCTATTATGTATTTTCTTTTGTTAGTACAATTAGTTCTATTTTATAAATAGAGGAGACTTTAATCCAATTTTACAAAGCTAAGTGAAATATTTTTTTTAAAAATAAATTGAATCGGTTCAACCGGTTTGGTCCAGTACATACAGGACTTCTAAAACAGGTAATCGGTACAAAAAACTGGTTTATACCGAACCGGTTTTTTTTTTTACCGAACCGGTCGGTTCGGACCAGTCCGGTTCACCTCAAAAACCAAAAATACTAAAAAATTTGAACAGCTCAACTTCTGCTGTAAAACCGCACTACATTCCTCTGTTAATGCCACTGTCTCGAAATCTTCCAATTTCTTCTTCCTGAACAAGATACCTTTCATGAATTTCTCATAATTCGGCATTTGCTCTAGGGCTTCTGCGAACGGGATGTTAATTTGAAGTTTCTTAAAAACTTCCAAAAATTTCGCAAACTACTTATCTAATTTCTGCTTTTGGACTCTCTGTTGAAACGGCGGTGGAGGATACACAACTGGCTTGTCATCTTCTTTTGTTTTCTCAATTTGCGTATTCTCACCCTGTTTTTTCTTCAACCACCTTGTTGTCATTAATTTTATCATCTGAGGTGCTATTAATTTATTCATTTAGGCTTGAACTTTATTTCCAAGCATGTTATTAAGTGGGTTAATTACCTTACAATTATTCCATATCGATATTACTAATATTCGCACTTAGTGCACTGGAGTTCGTACAGTCTTGGACTTGTACATCGTTTAAAGTTCTATAATTCTTGAACTATGTCAGATAGAGTCTGAACCTTTGTTCGGTCAGACAAGTGTATAAAGTTTTATAAAAGCTATCCAAACCAATTGATAGTAAGGATTCCTAGACTGAAAGAACACCCCTTTTATGATAGGGGTGTACCTCAGGTATCTAATATAAGAGACAAATAAAAAATTTAAATGTTATGCATATACATGGTGTACGCGAGGCTGATCCCCTCAAGTACTTATTCTATAGCCAGTAACCAAAGGGTCGATTAGCGATTGATTCCATTGGAGTGTTATAGTTCAAAGTCTACTTGACTAGCAGTTATTCTAAAAGAAATCATTATCTTTACTTCTAATATTCATATTGTTGAATCCTTCATATATTCATATTGTTGAATTTATTGTCAGATACTTTCCATTCATCATGATATATCCTTATTGTTGCATTTAAACTTGCTGAGCAAACTCGTTGCTAATCCTTGTTATATCATGAATTATATTGCAGCTAAGCCCAAGACCTCAGGAAAGGACAAGGGTAAAGGAAAGATGTAGGATAGTCGCCAGGAGAAGAATGTATCTTATGCTTAATTTAAATTATTGTTATGTAATATGAACCCTAATTACTATTATAGGGTATGGTTGTAAGACGATATTAAGGTTATCGTATCTTGGGACTAGTAATACCTTTTGAATGAACGACGTACATTTATTATTTTCCGCATTTTAGTTATCGTATATTGTTTAAAGGTGGATGTTTGTATTTATCGTGATGACCGAACCGGGGTCAGAGGACCCGGATTTGGGGGCATCACACTTTTAAATCTTAGAAGATAGTAGAATTCATTCTCTACTTGACTCTTCTAATGGATTGTTGTTTTCGCTGCAGTTGTTGATCTAAAAATTGTTGTCTATTATATTCTATCAGATTTTTCCCTGTTGAAGACTAATGATAATTTGTTGTATATTATCTTAGTCATAATATTCTTTACTGGGCTAGTTGAGGTCACCCTTTTCCTTTTTGTTCCATTTTTCTTCTCAGGAGGTGAGAATTTAGCAGGAACTAGTCGGGGTATGGAGTGATGATTCTAGAAAGTTATTTTAGCAATCCTCACTATTTTTGTAAAATAGTGTATCAATAATTGTAATGAGGACTCCTTTTGAGTTTGAATAATGTCTATTAGACAATATTTGTATTTAAACTCACAGTATATGTGTTGTCGTATTTTGCACGACAATTGTATTAATGAAGTTCTTTTTGTTTATGTATCATGTATTTGGCGACTCAGATTGGTGATGTATACCTATTTTGGGGGTGTCACAGATAGTAACATGTATGTAGATGAATAATGATACACCAAGTCTATTATAACTAGTACACATATTTGGTACGTTATAACTGATATATTATGTATAATTAACTAACTATATTTTGTCACATCATTTTATAAGTTGTTTTTTATAAAATTATTTTGTTACCATACCAATACTTCCGACCGAAAAAGTGAGGTGATAAAAAAACTTGCAAGTTTTCATGATTTTCCTTTTTTAAATGGAAAAGAGGCACAAGGTTGCAAAAATATTTGCATTAGTATTGGTTAGAATATACAAGTATACTTTATTTTGTTCTTTATTCACATCATTGATGTGTTTGTAACTTTGAAAGTATAATATTGATTAAAAATTGAGTAGTGCTACAAACACAAATTATTTTACAAACTGTTGATGTGTCATACTCCACCTCAGTGTATTGATCAACAAATTGTTTCAATGTTGTCTTCGGTCCCACACAATATTCTGAGGTGGAGTATGTCACATCAGCAGTTTGTAAAATATTTGTAAAATAATTTTTGTCTCTAGCATTAATCATTGTGAAAGAGTAGTGCTACAGACACAAACTATTTTACAACATTTTACAAACTGCTGATGTGTCATACTCCACCTTAGCGTATTGATCAATAAATTATTTCAATGTAGTCTTCGTTCCCACACAATATGCTGAGTTGTAGTATGTCACATCAGCAGTTTGTAAAATGTTTGTAAAATAGTTTGTGTCTTTGCATTATTCATTGTGAAAGAGTAGTGCTACAGACACAAACTATTTTACAAATATTTTACAAACTGCTGATGTGTCATACTCCACCTCAGCGTATTGATAAACAAAATGTTTCAATGTAGTCTTCGGTCCCACACAATATACTAAGGTGGAGTAGGTCACATCAATAGTTTGTAAAATGTTTATAAAATAGTTTGTGTCTCCAGCATTATTCATTATGAAAGAGTAGTGCTACAGACACAAACTATTTTACAAACTGTTGATGTGTCATACTCCACCTCAGCGTATTGATCAACAAATTGTTTCAATGTAGTCTTCGGTCCCATGCAATATGCTGAGGTGGAGTATGTCACATCAGCAGTTTGTAAAACGTTTGTAAAATAGTTTGTGTCTCCAGCATTATTCATTGTGAAAGAGTAGTGCTACAGACACAAACTATTTTATAAACATTTTACAAACTGCTGATGTGTCATACTCCACCTCAGCGTATTGATCAACAAATTATTTCAATGTAATCTTCGGTCCCTTGTGGTCTGTTGTTTAATGCTAAGGCAATTTGTCCCATCTGGTTTTCTAAATTCTTGATGGCCATTTCTTGTGATTTCATTGCCATTGTTTGATTCTTCATAGCTATCTCATTGCTCGTTATATACTTCGATATCAATTCCTCTAAATCTGATTTCCTCTCTTGACGTTGAATTGGTTGTTGTTGATTCTGAAACCCTGGGGGATACGATGGTCGTGGAGCTTGCTGATTCTGATTATTATTCCACGACGGATTCAGATTATTCCTATTCCCCTGATTATATGCATTCTGATATGTATTCTGCGAAATTCTGTTGTAGCTACTCATGAATTATACCGATTCTAGGTTGATTGTGCATTGATCCGTTGAATGTTCCCCCACGCACAACTCACAAATAATTGCAACTTGTTGTGTCTGTCCCCCTGACAAAACGTCGAACTTCTTGAAGAGTGCTGAAATTTGTGTCGTTATTGCCGTCACTCCATCTACCTCTAACACTCCAGCGATCGTAAGTTGTGTCATTCTTGTCGTGGGCCACTGATAGTTGTTAGCAGCTATCGTCTCTATCAACTGATATGCCTCCTCATAAGTCTTTGCCATAAATGCTCCCCCCGATGCTGCATCAATACTCGTTCTGAGATTCCCATGTAGTCCGTTGAAAAATGTATTCAACTGCAACCACTTGGGCAATCCGTGATGTGGGCATTTTCTGAGCAATTCTTTGTATCCCTCCCATGCCTCATACAGTGACTCCCCATGTTGATGATCAAACATGGTAATCTCGTTCCTCATCTGCTGCGATTTTTATTCAAGGAAGAATTTTGCTAGAAATTTCTGAGCCAGGTCTTCCCATGTCGTTATCGAACCTGCTGGTAGAGAATGTAGTCAACTCTTCGCCTTGACCCGTAGAGTGAATGGGAACAAGCGAAGTCTAATTGCCATATCCGACACCCCCATTATACTTGAAAGTGTCACAGATTTCCAGAAAACTGATTAAATGCTCGTTAGGATTGTCATTTGCCATTCCCCAAACCGAATCAATTTCGCATCATCCGAATTGTCCCAGATTGATTTGAATGTATTTGCGACTATTGCGGAGCTCGGTGATACATGATCGCAGCCTACCACCTTAGGTGTTGCAAAATCCCTCAACGCTTTCTGGTCTTCGGCAGCCATTGCTTCTTCCTTATCAGAGTTTTCTAAGTCGTCCCTTATCTCCTTGATCCACTTACTTAACCTCTGAAACCTTCTCTCAATATCGTCCTCAAAAGGAAGCAAGTCTAGATTTTTGGATTGAGTTTGCATAAACCAACTTCAAAAACCTGAAATAAGAAGAACAAAACAAAAACAAAAGGTGTTTAAGTAAAACTGGACTAATTAAACTGATATTGCAAAATAATAAAATCTATACTAAAGTCCCAGGCAGTGGCGCCAAAAACTTTTTGGGTAAAATCTAGATACGCACAGCACGCAAGTATACGTGGTCAACAAGTAATATAATAGTAAGTAGAGTATCGTTCCCTCAGAGACTTAGCAAGAAATTAACTTCACAGTTACCAATCATCTATTAATCCTAATTTTATTAAACTAATCAATTTCCAGTTTATAGTAAAAATACTAAAAATCAAATAAATACCAAAAAACCCTAAAACTGAATTTTCAAACAAATATTGGAGAATTAGGCTTACAACTTCACTCTAAGCATCACTCTGATTATTATACCTTAATCCAGTTTAATTCACTATCCCAGTTTATTAATCAAGAACACATAAATAGTACTAACCACCTTTCGATGTACTAATACCATATTAACCCAAATCCACAATTAAGATAGAGTTGTGTTAAATACCTTAATTAACTAACTCACTAAATCTCTATGTGAATTACAATTAAAGAAGGTTTAAGTTCAAGTTCTTTATATATTTACATGTGATGTCAAGCATATCTCTACCCTAACATACATCAAGATTCTGTTCATACACATAAATCAAGAACACATGTTATATTAATTTAGTCTAGATTCATATTTCATCTCTTGAATTCATACAAGTCCATATAAAATTATTTATCAGGTAAGTCATAAACTTAAGCTCAAATTAATATAGATAAACTGCATAATAGCTTATTAAACTGAAAACCAAGGTTACATAATCATCGTTCCACTTAAAGATCCATTATAAGCCTAATAAGTAATTTAGTTCATAGCTAATGAATTAAATACTGAATAAATAAAAGAAAACATCATCCCAATTAGACAATTTGAAATTAAAGGTGAATAGTAATACACCACCCTTCTCGCCCTTCAAATCTGAAATCTTCGTGAAATTATTCTTCTTCTTCATTCCTCCATGCTCTTGCTCTTCAATCTCGTTCTCGAAGTGTGTCTGAATGTCTTTCCAAGCTCCAACACTTCACATAAAAATAGCCTTAACTTAGCTTCATACCACCATTCCTAATCCAACTCTAACTCCTCCCATAGAAAAGTCAAGTAGAAATCTAAATCCTTTTCAATACCAACAAGTCAATAATCAAAGATTCCCCCCAAATGAAATAACAACCATCCCACAATCCTATTATGATCACATTACATAAAGAATTAATAGTTCCCCACAATACCCAACTTCCAAAGACAAAATTACTTTTACCAGAATCGATGTTTGAAGCCTAATACGCCCAAGGCCTACATAATACTCTCGACAGTAGCCGCAACGCCATCGCACTGTGAAAATTCCACGAACCGGTAGCGCTTTTGCCACTACTCCACTATACATCACAAGTCATTCGCGCTTATGTAAGCGTAAAGTCCAAAATTGCTTGAAATCTCCTTCTAATGCTAGCATTCTGATAGGCACATTCATTATCATACAACAAGCACAAAATCCATCAAAAGTAAAATGAAAGTACCAAAAACTAACAATATAACAAGCTAAACGAACATAAATCATAGGTTGAAAACCTACTCATCAACAGACACAAGCAAACCAACATGCAAAGATGCATACATAGCATGTGAGATGGACAAAATTTATGGGACAGAATTTGTAGCTTTCAAGCGTATGATGCTGGTGGCTAAACAGGTGGTGTGTCACAAATTAATCACAATGTAAAAGAACATAAATTAATTAATCAAGATTTTATTTAAGGAAATTGATAAATTTACAATAGAAAATAATATTTTCACAACAAAATCGTGGCTATAGATCTTATAGCGATTATTTTTACCGTCGTTATATATTTATATCAACACTTTGTGAAAATATCAAAAAGTATTGTGAAAATATCAATTTCCTTTATTTAATACACAAAAGTTTTGCACGTGATTTTTTATAAAGGATATAACAATATATATATATATATATATATATATATATATATAGGTGTCATCAACCGGTTGTTAAGAGTTACTATTCCACCAACCATGATCTACACCCTTGATCAATAAAGTGAACGACATGGATTAAAAAAAATTCACACTTGCCGCAACAGGCTGTAGCTGCAGTTCTTATGTTACTTTGAGTATTATTTCATTGCTCCCAATTACTTCTTTGCATCTTTGTATGTTAGTCAAGTTTTTATTGTTGGCTCCAAGACAATAATATTAGTAATAATATATATTAATATTGGTATGTGTAAGACCCTAACTTTTATGAATAAAGATTAATTTTTCTTGAAATATATTTTTGAATATTATGGTGTGGATTTGATGTAACAACCCGATATTTTCTATATAAATAAATAAAAAATTTTGCGTATAAATTTTTTTTATTTTAAGGATGAGGATTTGTACAAGATAATGTGTATATGTATTTTTGTGTTAAATAAAAATATATTTATTACATAAATATTTACAAATAAATTTATTTTGGAATTATTGATTATTATAAAGTATATTATTATAATAATTAATTTTAAGATAGAAATGTTTTTATTAATTATTTTCCATGAATATATAATCATATATTATTTAAATAATATATGAAGTGATTTTTAGAATAATTATAATAATTATTTTATTATATGAATTTTAGTATGATTATTAAGTTAATTATTAAACCTTAATTATTAAGGTTAAATATGAGGAATAAATCAGATATGGAATCCAAATCCTAATTTCAGATTTTTATCAAGGAATGAGAATAATAATATAATATTAATTATATTTTGATTTTTCAGTGCTATAAATATGTACTGTATGTAAGTATTAATGATGGTTGGTCAATTATGGTGTATAATTTCAAAACCCTAATATTAATTGGTTAAACCCTAATTTTACTAGGGAAAACCCTAATTTGAAAATCAATTGTGGGTTTAAGATGGTTATTTAACTGTGTTATATGTTTTATGTTGTGTATTAAGTGATTAATTAGGTAAACCCTAATTAAAGTTCTAGAAACCCTAAATAATTTTTAGAAACCCTAATTTGGTAATTAGAAACCCTAATTTTAATTTGGTAACCCTAATTACCAAAAGAATAAACCCTAATTGCTATTTAGTAATGTTAATTATAATTAATGATATTAAACCCTAATGTTCCTGTATAAATTAATTAGAAACCTAATCTAATTAACAAACCCTAATTTTCTAATTTTAGAAACTAAAATTTTTATTTTGTTTTTGTTTTGTGTAAACCCTAAAAGGTAATTCTATAAAAGCAAATGTTGGAAAACCTTAGGGTTAAACCCTAAGGGTTTGCATGATTACAAGATTGCCCTTAAAATTCCATGCAAAAAGACCATTTTACCCCTCTTGAATTATTAGATTTTGCCAAGTGTTTGAGTTGGTGGAGTTGTTGGCCAAACATTGACTTCCCATGTGACAATCTCAGCAGATCAGCCTCTAGATAGCAGCCAATACATGTATCTTGCACTAGTATAAAAGGATTGAGAGAGAGAAAATGTACTCATTTGCTCACTTTGCACTCTAAGCTCTTAACAACACTCTCTCTCACCTAAAGCTACGAATTTCTTAAGTTCTTCTGTCCCAAATACCAGCCCCACTAATACATATAACAAACACTAGAAGCCAGAATCAGAGATTTCTCAAGAAGGTATAAACAAACCCTAGAAAATTTGACCAAAAATCTGTTGTTTGATGTTATTTTTTGTGTTAAACATGTTGTATAAGGTGTCTAAGGATGATCTGGGTTGCTAGATGTTAGATCCATAACATCTAGAGGCTCGGATTAGGCATTTTGCAAAATCTGGAAAAAAGTTGAACTGTGACTTGACAACAAATGTCAGTGGCCACAGATCTTTGGTCGATTATGATTTTTGTTGTTTTTAAGTTGTTATGTGTAGCTTGTAATGTATTCTTTAATCTAAAAAAAGAATCAGAGTCATTTGATGTTTAGTTTGAAAGTTATACAAGGTCAAACGTCGTCGTTGACGCCATTTACCGGCGTTTACAGGTAACCTGAAATGTACCCGTAACCGATTCGACAACATTTTCAACCCATTTAGATCGTTCGATTGTATTTTCTTTTTGTTGTTGTTGTTGTATCTCACTTGTAGTCTGGTATTTGAAGTCCATGTTTATGCTTTAAAATCTCCTTAACAATAAATGAATCGATCTTAGTGGCTGGTCAAAGCAGGTATCTTGAGCACTGATTCGGTTTTCTGGGCAACCCAGAAAACCTATGAGCAAAGTTTCTGACATGCTTTGACTGGTCCGGATCTGACGATTGTGTTGTGTTTTTGTTGATTTTATGTAATAGATCTCTTGTCCTACATGTTGGCTACACACTGCAACCTTTATTTCACACAATCATTACATGTACAACAAGTTGTGAAAACCCAAATATGAGCAGTCGAACTGATTCTTAATTTCTGGGTAACCCAAAAAATGAAGAACAGCTCTGACAGCTTGTTCATGGGCCTAGATCTCGCTGGTTATGTGTTGTTTGGACAAGTTTGTGGTTGGATCTTGTAGTCGTGCATTAGTACTACAATATCTGACTAACAACTTGTCCAGAAACATCATGATCAGATAATAAATCGTGGTCAAAGGAAGTCCCTCGAAACTGAGTATGAATATATGGGTTTACATGAAGAACATGAAGAACACCTATAGCGACAGTTATGTCACTATAGGTGGTCTTTAGCGACGGACAGTGCATTTTAATTAATTTAAATTCTGGAAATTAATTAATTTAATTAAATAAATAGAAAAAATAGTTTTAATTATTAAAATATAAAATAAATTATTAAAATTATTTTAAATTCCAAAAATTAGTTTTTAATTATTTTAAATATATTTCATAAATATTTAATATTTTTAGAATATTAAAGGTATTTAATTTATTTAATTATATTATTAAATAAATTATTTAAAAATGATTTTAATACTTAAAAAATCATTTAAAATTATATTATGATATAAGGAAATATTTTAAGTTATTTTTAATGACTTTTAATATTTTGTGATAAATTTCATTAATAAATTAATATTAATGATAATTAAGTTATGTACTAAATGAATTAAATAAATTAATTAAAAATGATTTTATTATATTAAAAATCATTTTAAATAATAATAAGGTATTTAAAAATATTTTAAATTATAAAATATAACTTTTAATATTGAAGGATAAATTTTATTAATTAATTACTATTAATGATATTAAAGTTATTTAATACTTATATTAAATAAGTTAGTTTAAATATGATTTTAATATTATAATAATCATTTTAAATGAAAATAAAGTGTTTAAAGATATTTTAAGTTATAAAACATAACTTTTAATATTTAAAGAATAATTTCATTAATAATTTAATATTAATGATTATTAAGTTATTATTAATGATATTGAATTTATTTAATAATTATATTAAATAAATAGTTTAAAATGGTTTTATTAATTTAAAAATCATTTCAAAAGGATATAAGTGAATTAAAAATATTTTAGGTAATGATTAAAGACTTTTAATATTTTGATAAATAGTACATTAATACTTTAATATTAATGATAATTATTTAAAATGATTTTAATTCTTTTAAAAATCATTTAAGGGTAATATTAATACTTTAAAAGTATTTTGAGTTATTATAAATAACTTTAACATTTTGGAAATGATTTCATTAATAGTTTAATATTAATTAAATATTAATGATAATAGGATTTTTTAATACTTAAATCATTTAATAATGATTCCGATGTTTGAAAATTCATGATAAATTATAATAAATATTTTAAAATTATATTAAGTCATTTAAAAATAATATGACTGATATTTATAGATATTGAAAGTTACGTATAGAGTCTTAGACTCGATAATTACTCGATAAAGTCAGTTTCAGATTAATCAAGCGTATTTTTAAATTGATCTGGACTTAGATAAATTGATTAGATATAAGTGATTATTTGTGATTCAATGGTTGTTAAATATGGGTAATAATGTGATTAGGTTATGTGCTGACTACAAAATGCAGTACTATGTGTTATAGTATATTGTTCTAATCGAACGAATGATCTGATTAATGATAGGTCGTGATATAAACGATAAATCTAAATTGCAAATGTGTAGCCAAGATCGTGCAAGTATCTTACCTTTGCATTTTCTTTATATCAATGGACATGAGTCGTAATGTTTCTAAACTATATATTATTATCGCATGATTATTAACCTTATATTATATACGCTCATTGATTATCAACATGTTAGTATATGGTAATTAGGATATATATATATTACATTTCGTTAATTTCTATAAATGGTTATACAAGTGTCCCCACTTGCATAATCATTGTATTTAATCACATGTTGATATACCTTTGTCAATTACCCGATATACATATATGTTGAATTATAGATTATTGTTGAACAAGATAAAATCTTTGATTTGGAACCCGCATAAGTATGAACATCCTACACACTGGAAAATTTTTATGCGCGCCAAGGCGATGACAGAGTGAACGATACCCTCGTTCTTGCATGTAGTATTGATCAATGCAGGGCATAACGGGCTGATCACCCCCCATGCCCGTAAGTTATGACGGTTTGCAGATGAATTTCTGTTTAACCTATTTGAAAATTGAAAAAATGTTCATAGCATGTCACCTAAACCCTATTTATGGTCAGTACGTAGTTTCAAAATTTTTGTATAGAATTGATATATTATTATCATTGGTACAGATTACTTCACAACTGTTGAATCGTTGTAGAAGGGTAGTATAAAGAAAACATTTAAATTCTTTCAGCTTATATATATATAATTGTTATTACTTGTTGGGCACTCAAATGCTCATCCTTGCTTAATTTAAATATTTTCAGCTAAGTGTGAAGAACCAGAAAGCTCATGCAGAAACAAAGGAAAATGAAAGCTAACCAAATAAGATTTGTGGTATTCTATGTAATAGTTTGAGACTATTAAGACAATGATATATATATTATCTATCATGATATGTAATGAATGTAATAAAGGTTACGTACTTGGGAGCTAGACTCTGATAATTATGTAAATTAAGTTTGAACTTTATATTATTGTTATTATTATTAGTATTATTCCGCTCATAGAAATGGTATCGTAAAGCACCGAGTTTGGGTTTCAAGTACCCAGATTTGGGGGCTCTACAGGTTGGTATCAGAGCTTAGGGTTAAAAACCTTAGGTGGGATAGACCTTAGGCTATAACCTTAGAACAGAGGGAAACGTTGAAAATATAAATAACTCATATAGAGTTTAAAAAGAGATGAATTGACTAAGTTCATCGTCAAATAAAATAAAAGATAACTTATATAAAACTCTTATTTGTTGTGTGTATAAACTATATGTTAATCAGAATAATTTATATGTGTAGATGTCTGGTGGAAAAGGCTTGTTATATGCATATAGCATGAAGAAGGGTCAAACCCATACACCCGAGCTGATATCGAAGCCAATAGCTGAAATAGAGGCTCACAATGAAAATAACTCAGACGAGGTGGTTATTATAGAAAATGTAGTACCAGATCCGGAGATGGTGGAGCTGACAGATAGTGATTCGGACACTAAAGTTGAAGCTGATCAAGCATCAACGGAGGTGCAGGATCTGAGGAACAAGGTTTCTTCTCTGGAAAGGCTGTGGGAGATAGAAAATCTGTTGAATAGTCAGTTGCGTCAGACGTTAATAGAAACAATGGAAGAACAAGATAAGTTTAAAATCCAAATTGATCAGATGGGAGCTACAAGCAACACATCGTGTGCAGCTCCGAGCAAGAAGGGAAAAAAGAAAGATAGAAGACGATGACTTAGGAAAACCTGATAAGAAGAAAGGGAAAAGAATTTGTTATCTTTGTGGTTATGAAGGACATACTACTCTGTATTGTCCTGACTACAAACCAGGAGCATGTTTTATCTGTGGAATAGAAAGTCATCAAGCGAAAAGTTGTCCAAGGAAGAGGTGTAATAAATAAGTAGTATAGGTTCTGTTGTGTAGGTGTGTATAATGTAATATATATGATAAGTATGTTTGTTTAATGTAATGTTCTAAAACTTTTGTGCTGGTCAAGGTTGTAAATCCCGACTTTCGTAGTCGCAAAGGGATAGCTGATGTTTAAAGGATTATGTGCTATGTTATGTAAAATATTCGTTAAATGAATATGAATCTATGTTTGAGAAATGGAACAAGTTTAATATATTAAACTGATATGATAAGGTTTAGAATGTAAGTTAAATTCATGTTTATTTAATCAGATAATGCCGCCAAGACGTCGAACTCGCAGTCAAAGGGCAGAAGAATCTGTCAACAACGTTGAGGGACAACAACAAGCAGACCCGATACAACACTTTGCCAACATGGTAGCACAAACTATGCAACAAGGGATACCAGTCGCTGGGAATCAGCCGGATAACCATTTAGCAAATTTCAAAGACTTTAAGGCTGTAGGACCACCGGAATTCAAAGGTACAACTGACCCTGTAGAAGCCCAAACTTGGGTGAAAGATATTGAAAAGGCGTTTGTGGTAGCTAGGGTAGATGAAGGGCAGAAGACTACTTTTGCCACTTACATGATGAAGGGTGAGGCAAACTTTTGGTGGGAAGCAAATCAGGCGAGGGCAGGAGAAGGTGAAGTTACATGGGATAGGTTTAAAACACTATTTTTCGAAAACTATTTTTCACCTAGTATGTAGGCGAGGATGGAGGTTAAAGTTTTAGAATTGAAGCAGGAAAACATGACGGTGTCAGAATACGCCGCGAAATTCAATGAGTTAGCTAGGTTTGCTCCGCATCAAGTTGATACGGAGGCTAGAAAAGCGAGAAGGTTTGAGCTGGGATTAAAACCCTGGCTCTACAACAAGGTGGCGGTGTTGTAGATTCTTACATTTGCAACACTCATAGAGAAGGCGATTATTGCTGAGGAGGGGAGTGAGGCTATTAGCCTCTACAACAAGGAGAGGAAGAATAAGGGTAAGACCGAAAAAGCTGGGAAGGAAGGAATTAATAGTGGGAACAAGAGTAGAGATGGAAAGAAGAAGGTGAGCAGTTTTGGAAGTGTGCAGGTGAAGCAAGAAGGTATGAAGAAACAGAATGTGCTGTGCAAGAATTATGGAAAGAACCACTCAGGGAGTGTTTGAAAGGAAAATTCGTTTGCTACAAGTGCGGGCAGGAGGGCCATATCTCTCCCAACTGCCCCAATCCTAGGATGAACAAATGGATGTTTTATATCTTGGATCGACTGAGCACAAGGTGAAAGATTGTCCGAAAAGGAGGGTGGAGGCAGGTAGTGTGAACACGGGCACTGGAAGCGGGACTTTGGCAATCACCGGACCGACTTCGTCAAGCAAGCCAACGAAATCAACCGCAAGGGTCTACAATATTACTGTCCAGGATACTGGCAAAGAAATTGCACTTTGGAACTGTGTATTATTCGTATAACTTTTATTTTATTATACATGATTTTCATATATATAGTAAACTATTTCTAAAGAAATTTTGAGGGAGGAATTTGAGTTCTTTTAGAAATTAAATTTCCGTTTAATCAGAAAGACAAGCTTTATGTGAATAGTTAAAGATCAGTTCGATCAAATTATTATCGAGATCTACTAGCAATGATTGTGTATGCTATGTACCCTTGTATGTATAGGTTTTTAAAACGGTGATTCCGGGGACGGAATCTTTATAAGGGAGGGTGAATGTAACAACCCGATATTTTCTATATAAATAAATAAGAAATTTTGCGTATAAATTTTTTTTTATTTTAAGGATGAGGATTTGTACAAGATAATGTGTATATGTATTTATGTGTTAAATAAAAATATATTTATTACATGAATATTTACAAATAAATTTATTTTGGAATTATTGATTATTATAAAGTATATTATTATAATAATTAATTTTAAGATAGAAATATTTTTATTAATTATTTTCCATGAATATATAATCATATATTATTTAAATAATATATGTAGTGATATTTATAATAATTATTTTATTATATGAATTTTAGTACAGATTATTAAGTTAATTATTTAACCTTAATTATTAAGGTTAAATATGAGGAATAAATCAGATATGGAATCCAAACCCTAACACTACAAGAAATTGGGGCTCTTGCGAAGGAAAATTTGTGAATGAATTACTTCCTTCACAAATAAGTCTTTTTTGTGAAGGATTAGTGAAGGAAAAAAACAGTGTGACAAAAATCAATTAGCGAAAGAAATTTCTTTCACAGAGTAATTTTTTTCCTTCGCAAATTTAAGATAATAAAATAATAATTGGCGCCTATTTTTTGTTAAAAAATTGTGAAGAAAATTTTATTCGCAATGTGTAACAGCCAAAAGTTTTTTCCCTCGCGGATCTTAAAAAAAATCATTGGCTAATTTCTTTTTTCTTTTCATATTTCCTCCCCTATTTCTTTTCTGCGGCATCTTCATCACCCCCATTTCTTAGTTGTGACATCTAGACACCTAAAGGTTCCTCCTCCCGTTTCCCCACCCCATTTTCGACTTTACCCATTTTGGCGGCTAAAACACGGCGGCTATGACGTCCCCAAAATAGGTATACAACACCCATTCTGAGTCGCCAAATACATGGTACAGAAAGCAAACTACAACTTCAATAATACAATTATCGTACAAAATACGACAACACATACTGTGAGTTTAAATACGAATAATGTCTTCTAGACAATATCCACACTCAAATAAGTCCTCGTTACAATTATTCAAATACTATTTTACAGAAATAGTGAGGACTGCTAAAACATCTTTCTAGAACCATCACTCCGTACCCCGACTAGTTCCTCCTATATTCTCACCTCCTGAGAAAAATGGAACAAAAAGGAAAAGGGTGAGCTCAACTAGCCCAGTAAAGAATATTATGACTAAGATAATATACAACAAATTATCGTTAGTCTTCAACAGGAAAAATCGATAAAATATAATAGCCAACAAGTTTTAGATCAACAATCTGCAATGAAACAACAATCCATTAGAAGAGTCAAGTAGAGAATGAGTTCTACTATCTTCTAAGATTTAAAAGTCCATCATCAATATTTTATCCCGTAACAACAATCAATATACATCTTTAATCAAATATTCATCTTTGCTCATGTGCCAAAGATATTCATTTGTATCACCGATTGATCATGTTCATCTCAACACTGTTCATCTTTTGCACTATGGGCCAAAGATATTCATCGATTAATCATTTATCTTTGCACTACACAGTAGAAGATATTTAGTAATATCATCATTTAGAAAACCGAGGATGATGAAAATATTTTAAAGAAAACGAATTCAGTGAAACAGAAGGACAAATAGTTGGGATTCGTATAACAGTTTATCCAAGATCAATAATACTTCATAAATACCAATTTTGAAGCAGAATTCAAAAAATAAAGATCAAAACATGGATATAATCAAAGATAGTAGCCATAATAGACATCTTGGATAAAAAGAAGAAAATTTCATTTTTCGGTGAATAGTGTAGTATACGTGAATAGTAATCCCGACACAAAAAGTTCCAAATTTGATAAAAATTCAGATCAAAAATTCGGCATAATGATATTGAAGAAATAATATCATTTATGAAGAAAATAACATCCCTTACCTCAAAATATCAGTACTTCTGATCGAAATATCGGTATAAGGCTGAAGGAAACTTGTACTGATGAATAGAAACTCACAAAGTATCTAAATACTCACAAAATACATTCAGTAATCTAGAGAGAGAAAGAGAGAAAACTTGTTTCTGGTGTGATATTCAATTCTAACTTAGCCCTCTATTTATAGGAAAATATTAGCAGACTTGACACGCCTACGATGGCTTTACCGCTACTATTCCCACCCACCACATTTGAAATAAATTCAAAGACATTTCTTCACCAACCACAAGTGGGCCCACTCAATTCTAGAATTTTCCACCAAAATCATTTATAAACCTAATTTCGAATCGGTCACCTCTTAAAATTCATAACAAATCATACGTTCATTTTAACGGTTCAAAATTTGTGGACATATACTCAACTTATATATGTATAACATATCCAAAAATTACAACGATCCGGTCGGATTAAAATTATAACTCACACAATATATCTCAAAAACACCTTTGGTTTAATTTTTAATACTTCATTAAAACAAAATCTTGATAAAACACTTCAACATTAACTCCTTCATTTTTTAACCACAATAAATATATCCAACATTTATATCCATATAAAATAAATATTTCCTTATCATATGAATCAATAATTAATTATTCACAAATAATATTACAGAATCACATTTATGACAACAAAAGTAGTTCCTCAGAAAGAGGGGCTTTCAATAAGAATTTCTCCTTATGGCGCGTAATTAGGTGACCAAACCTCTCCTTGATGTAACTTTCTAGACATTGTCAATAATGCTATCTAATAATATTATTCAAATAATATGAATTATTGATCTGATAATGGAAAATATTGTGCAGTGATAATTATTGAAACAACAATAATTTAAAATATCAACGCAGCAATTATTGAATCAATAAAATAAAATATTGAACAGTAACTACTGTATTTTAACCATCGGGTATTCCAACAGTGTTAACGGTAATAACTACGCCGTTATTTATAAAAACTCAAACTTGTCGTTTTCTTCATCCCGAAAGCGGTTATTCATTCAATATGGGGCCCATGAACGATCGCTGGCAATTGCATACGAATATTCCCTGACAACAAGAATATTCCACGACCAAACGAATATTCCCCGACAACAATGATTATTTTATAACCATTTGCATATTTTACAAAATTTGCACATTTCATCTATAATCAGAGAATTATATAAAATTAATACCTTATTATTCACAAATATAATTAGAGGAAATTCGATTTTATTTATAATAAGTTGGGGTCTTACAACCTCCCCTCCTTATGAAATTTTGTCCTCGAAATTGACATACGTACCTGGTGTTTCGAAAAGGTGAGGATACCTCGCTTTTATTTTTGATTCTAACTCCCAGGTCATTTCTTCAATAGCATGGTTTCTCCATAAAACCTTAACTTGTGGTATAACCTTGGTGCGTAGGACATGCTCTTTCCTATCCAAGATCTTAACAGGTACTTCTTCGTACGTTAAATCTTCGGCTATCTCGTCTAGTTCTAACACAATAATATGGTTCGGGTCTTTCATATATTTACGAAGCATGGATATGTGAAAAATATTATGAACACGAGAAATACTTGGAGGTAATGCGAGTCTATAGGCCACATTTCCTATTCGGTCAAGAATCTCAAATGGACCAACAAATCGTGGATTGAGCTTTCCTCTCTTCCCAAATCTTGTAACTCCCTTCCATGGTGCAACACGTAACAATACATGATCCCCAATATTAAATTCCACATCTTTTCGATGAAGATCCGCATAACTCTTTTGTCGATCTTGTGCCGTTTGTATACGTTGTCGAATCATTTGGATATTTTCTATAGTCATGCGTACTAATTCTGGTCCCAACAACATTGCTTCTCCCACCTCGTTCCAAACATCTTTGGAGAGCGACACTTTAAATCCATACAACGCCTCAAATGGAGCCATGCCTATACTTGCTTGATAATCGTTGTTGTAGGAGAATTCCACCAATTGGCAAGTACTTATCCCAACTTCCTTTAAAATCTAGGACACAAAGTCTTAATAGATCTTCAAGGGTTTGAATAGTCTTATCTCGATTGTCCGTCTGGTTTGAGGATGGTATGCCGAATCGAATCAGAATCCGTGCCCATAGCTTTTCGCTAAGCTAACCCAAAATCGTGAAGTGAATCTTGGGTCACGATCCAAACTATGGATCTTGGCATGCCATGTAATCTCACAATCTCATTCACGCATACGCGCGAGCAAGACGTTCAAGGAATAAGTCTCACGATCGGTAAGAAATGGGCGGACTTGGTTAATCTATCAACAATAACCCAAATTGCATATATGCCTTGAGAAACTTTGGGAAGACCTGTAACGAAATCCATAGTAATGTTTTCCCACTTCCATTTCGGAATCTCAAGTGGTTGTAATGGACCCTTTGGCACTTGATGCTCCGCCTTTACACGTTGATAAGTTAAACACCTCAAGATAAACTCTGCGATCTCTCTCTTCATATTGTTCCACCAAAATGTATATCGAATATCATGATACATTTTGGTACTCCCAGGATGGATTGCAAACGGGGTGTTGTGTGCCTCCATCATGATTCTATGCTTCAAGTTAGAATCGTTAGAAACACAAAGTCTGGAGTTGAATCTAAGTATTCCTTCTTCATCGATTCTCGCTTCTGGAATAGCTCCTTCTTGCACTTTCTTCTTCATAAGTATCAGCTCCAGGTCCGTAGCTTGAGCAGCTTTAACTTTATCGATTAAAGTCAGTTCTACTCGTATATTCGCCATCATCATGTGGGTCCCTGGTGTCTTTAATTCTACCTCCATCCTTTGCAATTCGTACAGGATAGGCCTTTGCATTAACAATATCGCACTCGTACTCGCATATGATCTTCTACTCAATGCGTCAGCTACTACGTTCGCTTTTCCAGGATGATATTGAATAGTGTGATCGTAATCTTTCAATAGTTCAAGCCAATGTCGTTGCCGCATGTTGAGTTCTTTTTGGGTGAAGAAATATTTGAGGCTTTTATGGTCCGTATAAATCTCCATTTTCTCCCCATACAAGTAATGTCTCCAAATTTTCAACGCGAATACCACTGCTGCCAACTCTAGATCATGAGTAAGATAATTCCTCTCATATTCTTTGAGTTGTCGTGAGGCATAGGCTATGACTTTCCCATGTTGCATGAGAACTCATCCTAAGCCTTTGCCTGAAGCATCGCTATATATAACAAATCCATCCGCATTCAGATGGTATTGCGTAAGCAGCCTTAAATGAGTCTCCTCTTGAGCTTTTGGAAACTCTTCTCGCATTCCTCGCTCCATACAAATTTTGTATCTTCCGAGTCAATCTGAGTTAAGCTGAGTAGCGATTCGAGAAAATCCTTCCACGAATCTCCGATAATAACCAAACTAAGCCTTAAAGCTACGCGACTTCGGCCACCAACTTTGGTTGCTTTCAACTTTGTCTTCGCTTCAATCTTGGCCGGGTCGACGGATACTCCATGTTTTGACACCACGCGCCCAAGGAATGCTACTTCCTCAAGCCGAACTCGCATTTCTTCAGCTTGGCATAAAGTTTGTTTTCACGAAGCCTTTCAAGTATCAGCTTCAAATGGTGCTCATGATCTTCACGGCTTTTGGAATAGATGAGGATGTCATCAATAAAGACAACAACAAATTGATCCAAATATTCCTTGAATACACGGTTCATCATATCCATGAAAGCAGTAGGAGCATTAGTCAATCCAAAAGACATGACTAAGAATTCATAATGCCCGTACCGAGTTCTGAAGGCAGTCTTTGGAATATCCTCGATTTTAATCTACGGTGATGATATCCGTAAGCTAAGATCGATCTTTGAAAAGAATTGTGCTCCTTGCAACTGGTCGAACAGGTCATCAATGCGAGGTAGCGGATACCTATTCTTGATGGTGACATGGTTTAATTCTCGGTAGTCAATACAAAGTCGCATACTCTCGTCTTTCTTCTTTACGAATAAAACAGGAGCACCCCAAGGAGATGTACTAGGACGAATGAAACCTATGTCTAACAATTCCTGTAGTTGGACTTTTAACTCCTGAAGTTCAATAGGAGCCATTCGATATGGGGTTTTAGAAATGGGTTTTGTACCCGGCTCAAGGTCAATAAAGAATTCAACATCACGTTCGGGGTGACCGGAAGTTCTTTGAAATACATCGAAAATTCTCTAACAATGTAAATATTATTCAAATCTGACTTGTCTTTGTTCAAATCCATAACATGGGCTAAGAAAGCTTGACATCCGTTTTTTCAATAAACGAATAGCTTTATGGCTTGATATGATAGTGACTGATTTTAGTGGTTTAGTTGTTTGAATTCGTATGACAGGTTGGTTAGGAATATGAAAACTAACAACCTTACGAAAATAATCAATTTTGGCATGATGAGTGGTTAACCAATCAATTCCTAAAATCACATCAAAAGCAAGTATCTTTAAAGATATAAGATCAACAGGTAATGTGATAGTGCCAACTTGGATCATGCAAGATTTATAAACTGTAGATGTAACGAAGGTTTCACCCAATGGAGTTTCAACAGATAAGTCAAAGTCCAATTTCTCCGAAGTCAAGTTTAAACGTTGAGCACAAGCAGGAGAGATAAAAGAATGGGTAGAACCGGTATATAGTAAGGTATAAACTTCGTAAGAGTTTAAGATTAGCTTACCCGTAATCACCTCGTTAAGGGTTCCTCGCGTTTTGGCGATCACGACAAACGCTCTTCCAGAACCGGCCGATTTCGACTTATCCGGACCGCCTTGAGTCACCATCCCCGTTGAACTTGGTTTTGCTTTGAGAACAATCCCGAGCTATGTGGCCTTCCTTTCCACAGGTTGTAACATACCTTGGATTATTGTGGGACATTTAATGATATGTCCCTCTTTCCGCATTTGTAACATCTAGCTGGCGATCGTTCTCCTCCCCGGAATTTGTTGTTGGTGTTGGTGTCATTGTTGATGTCTTCCGTCATTGTTGAATCTCCTCTTCGAAATTTCCACTGACTCACCTCTCCTATTATCATGGCCACGATGACCACTCGAGTGGTTACCGCCTTTGTTCAGTATTTTCCCTCCTCGTTGGTTATCATCGCTCGATGACTGTCATCACCCAGATGACCCGGTTGTGGTCCCTCGATTGAACATACTCATTATCTCGCTCTAATAATTGAGCCATGTTTACAACATCCGAATATAAAGAAAATTTATGAGATATAAGATATTGCTTAATCTCTAAGCTTTAGACCTCTCGTAAACATCCTCGTCATTCGTTTCTCATTTTCGACCAAATGAGGTGCAAACTGGATAACTCAGTAAACTTCGCCTCGATCTTTGGGACACCGTCATGTTGTTTTATTCCAAATCGACAAACTCTACCTCCTTCATATGACATTTAATACTTTCGTGAAAGTACTTGTCATTGAATAGTTCTGAAATGTTTCCCAAGACATGCTTTGAGGGCCGTGGTTGGTATGCTTCATGAGACTCCCACCAGTAGTCTGCCTCACCGCGGAACATAAAGGTGGCGAATGGAACATTCTGTTCCTCCGTGCATCCCAAGACATCGAATATCTTGGTAATTTACTTGACCCACGTTTCCGCCATGATCGGATCCGACTTTCCCTTAAATTCTAGTGGTCCCAACTCTTCGAATCGCATTGGTTGTGACAAGTCGGCGCATTGCTAGCATTTCCACCAGATGATACGTGCACGAAGTTTTCTCGTCGGTTTTGCATAAAATGCAAAAAACTTCTAAACATCCCATCATTCACCATTTGTTCGGTAGTGTTGTTTACAAGAGGATTATTGCCTTCCTGTTGCACGTTCTTCTAGTTTGTAACTAAAGGTTATTCCACAGTCTCATACACTCCATTGTTAACGTTCTCAGCAGTCATTTTTAAATACTGCCATAAAATAAGAGTTAATTAAACAAATTAACATATCACATAATATCCCTATATTATGACTGACCAACAAATAAGTTTAGATAAGACACACTAGCGAAGGATTTACTCATCTCTCCCCTCTTAGTTCTATTCCTCGATCTCTGCCAGAGACTATATCCATAAGCTTTAATACCAACTGTGACGGCCCCAAAATAGGTATACATGGTACAGAAAGCAAATTATAACTTCAATAATACAATTATCGTGCAAAATACGACAACACATACTGTGAGTTTAAATACAAATATTGTCTTCTACACAATATCCACACTCAAATAAGTCCTCGTTACAATTATTCAAACACTATTTTACAGAAATAGTGAGGATTGCTAAAACATCTTTCTAGAACCATCACTCCGTACCCCGACTAGTTCCTGCTATGTTCTCACCTCCTGAGAAAAATGGAACAAAAAGGAAAAGGGTGAGCTCAACTAGCTCAGTAAAGAATATTATGACTAAGATAATATACAACAAATTATCGTTAGTCTTCAATAGGGAAAAATCTGATAAAATATAATAGCCAACAAGTTTTAGATCAACAACTGCAGCGAAAACAACAATCCATTAGAAGAGTCAAGTAGAGAATGAGTTCTACTATCTTCTAAGATTTAAAAGTCCATCATCAATATTTTATCCCTGTAACAACAATCAATATACATCTTTAATCAAATATTTATCTTTGTACTACAAGCCAAAGATATTCATTTGTATCACCAGTTGGTCATGTTCATCTCAACACCTGTTCATCTTTGCACTACGGGCCAAAGATATTCATCAGTTAATCATTTATCTTTCTTGCCACTGGTAGAAGATATTTAGTAATATCATCATTTAGAACTGAGGATGATAAAAAATATTTTAAAGAAAACGAATTCAGTGAAACAGAAGGACAAATAGTAGGGATTCGTATAACAGTTTATCCAAAATCAATAATACTTCATAAATACCAATTTTGAAGCAGAATTCAAAAATAAAGATCAAAACATGGATACAATCAAAGATAGTAACCATAATAGACATCTTGGACAAAAAGAAGAAAATTTTATTTTTCTATTGAATAGTGTCAGATTCGTGAATAGTGTCAGATACGTGAATAAGTGCCATATCACGTGAATAGTAATCCCGACACAAAAGTTCCAAATTTGATAAAATTTAAGATAATGATATTGAAGAAATAATATCATTTATGAAGAAAATAACATCCCTTACCTCAAAATATCGATTACTTACGATCGAAATATCGGTATATATAAGGTCAAGGAAACTTGTCTTGATGAATAGAAACTCACAAAGTATCTAAATACTCACAAAATACACTCAATAATCTAGAGAGAGAAAGAGAGAAAACTTGTTTCTGGTGTGATATTCAATTCTAACTTAGCCATCTATTTATAGGAAAATGTTAGTAGACTTGACCTGCAACCTGATGGCTTTACATGCTACTATTCCCACCCACCACATTTGAAATAAATTCAGCACATTTCTTCACCAACCACAAGTGGGCCCACTAAATTCTAGAATTTTCCACCAAAATCATTTATAAACCTAATTTCTGAATCAGTCACCTCTTAAAATTCATAACAAATCATACGTTCATTTTTAACGGTTCAAAATTTGTGGACATATACTCAACTTATATATGTATAACATATCCAAAAATTACAACGATCCAACGGTCGGATTAAAAATTATAACTCACACAATATATCTCAAAAATACTAGTTTAATTTTTAATACTTCATTCCGACAAAAATACTGATAAAACACCTCAACATTAACTCATTCATTTTTTAACCACAATAAATATATCCAACATTTATATCCATATAAAATAAATATTTCCTTATCATATGAATCAATAATTAATTATTCACAAATAATATTACGTAATTACATTTTATGACAACCAGTGCTCATTTCTCAGAAAGAGGAGCTTTCCAATAAGAATTTCTCCTTATTGGCGCGTAATTAGGTGACCAAACCTCTCCTTGACAGAACTTTCTAGGCATTGCCAATAATGCTATCTAATAATATTATTCAAATAATATGAATTATTGATCTGATAATGGGAAATACTGTGCAGTGACAATTATTGAAACAACAATAATATAAAATATCAACGCAGCAATTATTGAATCAATAAAACAAAATATTGAACGAAGAGCTATCGTATTTTAACCCACTCGGTATTCCAACGTTGTTAGCTGTGAATAAACTACAATTATTTATAAAAACTCAAACTTGTCATTTTTTTATTATCGATTGCTTATTACATTATGGGCCCACAAAATATTTGCGTGCGTAAATTTAATATTTCCCAACAACAAAGAATATTCCACTTACCAAACGAATATTAAAACAACAATGATTATTTTATAACCATTTGCATATTTTGTCAAATTTGCACATTTCATCTATAATCAGAGAATTATATCAAATTAATATCTTATTATTCACAAATATAATTAGAGGAAATTCAATTTTATTTATAATAAGTTGGGGTCTTAGAGCGGCGTACGCGCCTGCTCAGCGACGACACAGGGGCGAGCTTAGTTGGGAGTGGAGGTGAGGGGTGTGGCTGCACGGCGACCGTACAGTTGTTGTTGTCAACGGAGTTGAGGGTTTTAGGGGTTTAAGGCTTTAGGGTTTAAGACTTTCCACCGTGCAGCGCTTTCCAACGGTTTCATATAAGGTTAGCTTCTTCCATCCTCTCTCCATATATGCGAGTGTGTATGAATACAAATATTGGATTTCTTAATACACTCATTCTGTAGTCGTAATCATGGAAAAAGGCAAAGATAGCGAGTTAGAGCGAGAAGAAATCCCCAAATTTGTAAACAAAGTATCTAATGAAGCTAAACTAAAGGAATTATTGTGTAATATTACTTCAATCGAGCTTAAATTATGTTCGGATGCTTCAAAGGAGTTTATTAAGTTTCTTAGAGGTGATGCCGAAAGCCAATTGCTTCGTGAATATATTCAAACTTCCTCCAAATGTGCTGAGCTTCTACAAGCTTGGAAACTTAGACAGGGTAAACCTGGGTTGTCTTCAATTTTTTCGTTAATTTCTGCTATATTGGGTCATCCGGATGGAATTTACAAGGCTGCTGATATGGGAGGGATTGTTATTAGTAGGGCTTTGGACAAGTTTGTGCGGTCAATTGTTGAGGATAAGTTGGATGATGTTTATAAAGAGTTGAACAATAAAGAAGCGAAAAGGCAAAATGCTGCACTTTTGTTATTGGGTTCTATTGTGAGGCGTGGGTCGGGTTTAGCTTCTGATGTTGCCAAGATTTTTGATTTTAAACTTCGGATATTTCCTAAGCTTGCAGAGTATAGGAAAAGGCAAATTGAAGAGAAAAGGAAACACTGTATGAGGAAATCTTTTATTGGGCTTGCTATGTCATTTCTGGAAGTTGGGAAGCCAGGGTTATTGAGGTGGGTGTTGCAGAAAAAGGAGATGTATTCTGGTGTTCTTCGCGTTCTTGGTAGTGATTATGAGGAGACTATTGTTTATGTGCTTTCCAGTTTACAAGATAAGGTTCTTACCCAAGAGTCATTGGTGCCCCCTGGTCTTCGGAGTGTTCTGTTTGGGAGTGTTACTCTGGATCAGTTAATCTCCATTTCTAGGAGGGAAAATGGTGGGCTTGCTACAGAGTGGGCACATAAAGTCTTATCTATTGTCTGCACTGACCCTTCTAATGGGCTGATGCCAAATATGAAGCGACATCCTAATCCTTTTAAGGTGAATTTGACCCGTCTATTGGGTGTCATGAAGAAGCTAAAAGCAACAGAAATAGGCTATCAGGGGGACTTGCTTTTAGCCATTGTAAATGGAAGACCGTCATTTGGTTCAGCTTACCTGGACGAGTTCCCTTACAATATTGAAGATCATGCATCACCAACCTGGTTAGATATTTCAAGATGGTCTAATTTCTAGCAATAAATTTCTGTATCTGATTGGTATATAAATTTTGGTTACCCAGGAACTAAGAAAGAGCACTTGAAAGTTACTCTTTTGCGTGTGGATTCTTGATTACAAGGTGTTTCATCTTGTTTGCCTGATTTCAAGCCATCCTCGACAAATGGCAAGGTTAAAGATTTAGGTCATACTTCTTTTCTTATTGCTGAAACAGCTGGTTCAAGAGTTGGAAGCATTGCGTTGTGAGAAAAAGCTGCTAATGTCATTCATGCAGCCTGCAAGTAATACAGATTCCCTATTGACGCTATATAGCCTCTTTTTGTGTTATTCTCCTACTTTGATTCTTGTTCTTTTGAACTGACATCGTAAGCGTGGCTTGCTGAATCTAATGAATATGTGAACTTTGGCAGACACGTGTTAGAGGAAAAATTTGATGATAGCATTCTGTTGCTGCTCGTCATGCTGCCTCTGCTAAGGTTTTTTTCTTCATCTACGTTGGAGAGATGAAGAACATTTAACAAAGTTGGGGATAAATCAAGATTTTCAGAAGAAGTGCACCTTTTCCACCCTGATTAGATGTTTACTTGGTGATTATTTATCAGAAACATTTCAGGCTAATAAGCTGTTGGAATTAGTTGTGTTGCAATATACTAATTGAAAAATTAAAAGAATGAGGTCTTTGAAAATTTATTAGTGGTGGACTTGCTTAATGTGGAGTTTCTTTATCCTTCATTATGTCAATAATAATATCATCATTTATATTTAGTCTGTATAATCATGTGTCTATTTGTAATTTTTATAATATCATTGCCTCATTGAATGGCTGCCAGACTTGCTGGAAATCACTCTTGAAAATGATGAAACGATGACCACCTATAATTTCAAATTGTGTGCTAACTCTCACTGAAAACTTGAGGAACCCCAAAGCACCAGAATATGCCGTCCTAGGTTCTTGTGCAGTCTTTGGTACTCAAACTGTTCTAAAGCGTCTAACGACGGTATGCATCTTAGACAAACAGCTTAGCCGAAATCGTTGAGATTTTTTCTGATACTTATTTTATTATTTCCAAATCAGGATCCAAAGGCATTTTCTTCATTTCTTCTAGGAATTCTTTCAAGGTAACCTTACGTCATGCAACTGATATAGCTGCATTACTTTAGATTTTTTAACAGACTTGCTATTATGATGCCATCCTGTCTATATCTTACTTTCTTTGTTTTTCTTATAGTTCCCATCATGAATCACTGAAAGCTCAGAAAGTAATCACCGAGGTATGATCTTCCATAAGCTGATTTAAAGGTCATGATTTTTTTCTTTCTGTTTTGTGCTTATAATTTTGTGGAATGCCAACAGTTGTCTGTTAAATACAACATCTATTTTGCGGGGGTCTCTAGAAGAATCTATAGTAGTCCCAACAACAGTTCAGATGGGAAGGATTTTGCGGTTTTGGTATCTGAGATTGGTTCTATGAGTTTTGAATCTACCAACTTGCACTGGCGGTATGATTTCTATCTTTTGATTCATTTGAACTCTTAATAAGTATACTTGTGTCGGTGATTTTATTTATTCTATAGTCAATGTAGAGATTATAGATGTACTGGACTTTGAGTTTCGCATAAGATAAAACTATTTGCTCAATGATTAAATTTCCTTTTTCAGGTACAATCTGATGGCTAACAGAGTTAGTATTTAAAGCATGTGGGGTTAGATCAGAATTTCTCCTGAATTTGGTTGTTGAACTACTCGGTGCCTTCTTATTCTATTCATTTAGTTTATATTAGTAACCTTTAAACTGATCAACTAAAACTATCTTCTTTAATTGCTCTTCTTGATTTTTACTTTATGATTTTTCAGGTCATTTCTTAAAAAATCTGAAAAGTCAACTTCCACAGACAAAAATTCTTGCAATCTCTGCTATAAATTCTTGTAATATGAGCCACTCGTCTGCCCAAGTAAGCACACTTTCCATATTTTGGCCTATACTAGAGGCAAATGTTGCACTGTTTTATGAAGACTGTTTCTTGGAATCTTCTTTTTTTTAAATAAAATTTTATGTAGGCTTCGTTTTTCCTTTTTTAATAAATGTTATGAAGGCATTGTTTTGAAGGGGGTACTATGCTAATTGAACAGGTTTACTATTCTAGAGTATTGTGGGTTTTTTTTAGTTTCATAGAAAATGGTTTTTTTGTATAGAAAATATAGCATGGGTGATGGCTTATTTCAATGTGGAAGTCTGAACCTAGAGTACTTCCAAGACTTTCCCTAATTATGAGCTGTATAAATTAGTATCTGTACTTGTTTTGTTTCTCTGTATATATGAGGAATCCCTGGCTTCTGTGATAGTGAAGAGTTTGGAAAATTGGGGAATCAAAGATTCTGTATGAATCAAAGATTTCTGTATGAAGTATCTTTGTTCTATTGGGGAATCAAAGATTCCAGCTTTATAATGGTTCTGTAATTTTAATTTGAATATTTGATTTTTACTAATTAATTCCTTTTCCCCTCAGTATGAAGCATTGGCTTGGTTGTGTGGCGTTTTGAGTTTTTTTGCATCACATGGACTAATGGCTGTTTGGAATGACAAAGCCTCTAAGATATCATTTGTATGTCAATTTTCCACCCTAACTGATTTCTTTTATTTTTTGAAAAACTTTAGTATTTTTCCTATGATATAGCCTGCTTGTGAATTTTGTGGAAGGGCCTTATTATCTAACCTGGAAAAATTATACATTTAACCATTTCAATCATTTTCCATATAAAGAAATCATTGTAAGCAACTTAATCACAAACAGTGGTCTAATATCATTTATATTGTAATTGTTTTCTCTGTGTTTGTAATCAGCTGAAGTGTGGGATGTGCTAGATTGTACATTAGACTTTATACATAAGACTTAAGGTTATTACCAAGGGTACCAACTTTATGACCTTTCAGGTGGACTTGGTTAAGATGACCCAGTGGTACTCTAGAAACAATACTTGATATAGGCTTGGTTTGGGCGAAGGTTAGATTCTGCGATCGGTGTGGTATTTTTTTTGCAGTTTAAGCTCAAGTATATGCTATTAGTATGTCCTATTTCATAAGAGCTCATTTCTCTATTTTTATACACCTTAATAAGAGAGTTTATTTTCTACAGACTTATAAGTTATATAATGATTAAAGTTTAAACATGATGAAGTCTATAATTTATCTAGATATTATTGTCGTTATTTAGATTAGCTAGAAGGTTAAATTCGAAAAATCAACTCTATGTAAATTACATGTTCTTTTGAAAGTGGACTTCATATCTGGGCAGAGGGAATATCACATCTCAAGATTGTGTAGGTAGTCACTGATTAAGTAAATGTTCATCATCTAA
Source organism: Panax ginseng (assembly GCA_020205605.1). Lineage (NCBI taxonomy): Eukaryota > Viridiplantae > Streptophyta > Magnoliopsida > Apiales > Araliaceae > Panax > Panax ginseng. The sequence goes on from CM035136.1 coordinate 122,198,612, forward strand.
ATGCAAGAGTTTTGTCTTGTTATTAAAGGTGAATCATATAGAGCAAAGAAATCAAGATGATTCCTAAACTCATGGCCAATTAAATTCACCTCAGTTGGAAAGAATTACTACTCTTGATGCACATAAGTCGAAGGCTAAATGGTAAGTTGATCATTTCTGGGCACAAACTTATGTGTTTCTCATGATAAGGAATATTTTTACACGCACGTGAATATATATGTTTGTTGTCTCTTAGGAAGTGGTGGTTTTATTTATAATTATTAATTTTTGTTTGCTGTCAAAAATTAATTAACTGCAACAACAAGGCAGTAGTTCCAAGAAACAACAGTTTAAAAGTTTGCTCAAGTCTAGTTCCAAATTATATGATTAATGTAACTAAAACTAGTTTAAAGTTGTTACACGGTTTCATTGTACTTTGATTTTGGCATGTTGTTAATATTTGACTTTCATTGGCTTCCTTGTTTATGTTATATTCAGTGTTTTTTCCTTTTGGGATGGACCTTTCTTTTCCTCAAGTTCTCTTTCCTTCCATTAAGTTTTTTTGGCCCTTTGTTTTTGTCGGTTTGATGCAATCATTTTTTCGAAATGGAGCAAGATGAATTGAGTCCATATCTCTGCAAGAGTAGTTCTAATAATTTCTTTGGTATAAGTATTTCAATGACATATCTCGCTTTCGTTATCAATGAGTTCAAAAGAAAATAAATCAAGTCTCACGCCTTTCAAGATATTTTTGCAGGAACAACTTCATATGGGAAAATAACATCTTGTAGTATAGACGATGGAACTATTGTGGGTGTACAGTCTTCAATTGGAGCTCCAATTAGTCGATATTTGGACAACCCCTTCCACCATTGGATCTCGTCTAGTGTTCCAAGTAGTTTATCCTCTCTCGTTAGTGGATCTAACATGTCGTACTTTATTCCTTCTAGTTCATTGTTATTCTTTTAGTTTTCTTATGTTAGTTAATAAATTTTGTAGGTAGTATGGTCCTTGGGAGACTAAGATACAATAACAAATTTTGTAGTTATTGTGACTCGAGTATTATGATCTATTTATATGTGAAGTTTTAATTTTATTAACTCTTTATGCATTAGCTTATCAAATAGTTTGAAAAAAGTATGGCAATATTTATATTAACTTGAAAATATATTTAATATTGCTTATAGAGATCAATAATAATAATAAATATGAAATCAATGATTTAAAAATCAATTATAATTTTCAATGAATTTTGATTATTTAGCAATTAATTTTTATTTACAAATTTATAATTTGTGAAGGAATTTTTCTCTTACTAATTTGAAGATTCTCAATTTATAATTAGTGAAGGAAAATATTCTCTCGTTAAATAAATTTGTTCTTCACAATATATTATTTGTGAGGGAATCAAGTTATTCACTAATTTCAAATAGTCCTTCTTAAAATATTATTTGTGAAGGAAACCAATTTTTCACTAAATAACAATATTACATTACTAAATATAATTTGTGAATAAAAAAGTTATTCACAATATATCCTTCACAAAAAATATTTAGTTACTACTTAGCGAAGGATACCCAATTGCGAGGAGGTCTAATGCGAGCACTCGTGTGAATGAAATATTCCTTCGCAATAAATCACTTGTGAGTGATATAGGGCCTCTAGTGAAGGATTTTGTCCTTCACTAGAGACCATTTTTGGTGTAGTGTAATTTTGGATTTTTATCAATGAATGAGAATAATAATATAATATTAATTATATTTTGATTTTTCAGTGCTATAAATATGTACTGTATGTAAGTATTAATGATGGTTGGTCAATTATGGTATATAATATCAAAACCCTAATATTAATTGGTTAAACCCTAATTTTACTAGGGAAAACCCTAATTTGAAAATCAATTATGGGTTTAAGACGGTTATTTAGCTGTGTTATATGTTTTATGTTGTGTATTAAGCGATTAATTAGGTAAACCCTAATTAAAGTTCTAGAAACCCTAAATAATTTTTAGAAACCCTAATTTGGTAATTAGAAATCCTAATTTTAATTTGGTAACCCTAATTACCAAAAGAATAAATCCTAATTGCTATTTAGTAATGTTAATTATAATTAGTGATATTAAACCCTAATATTCCTGTATAAATTAATTAGAAACCTAATCTAATTAACAAACCCTAATTTTCTAATTTTAGAAACTAAAATTTTTATTTTGTTTTTATTTTGTGTAAACCCTAAAAGGTAATTCTAGAAAAGCAAATGTTGGAAAACCTTAGGGCCAAACCCTAAGGGTCAAACCCTAAGTGTTTGCATGATTACAAAATTGTCCTTAAAATTCCATGCAAAAAGACCATTTTACCCATCTTGAATTATTAGATTTTGCCAAGTGTTTGAGTTGGTGGAGTTGTTGGCCAAACATTGACTTCCCATGTGACAATCTCAACAGATCAGCCTCTAGATAACAACCAATACATGTATCTTGCACTAATATAAAAGGATTGAGAGAGAGAAAATGTACTCATTTGCTCACTTTGCACTCTAAGCTCTTAACAACACTCTCTCTCACCTAAAGCTACGAATATCTTAAGTTCTTCAATCCCAAATACCAGCCCCACTAATACATATAACAAACACTAGAAGCCAGAATCAGAGAATGCTCAAGAAGGTATAAACAAACCCTAGAAAATATGACCAAAAATCTGTTGTTTGATGTTGTTTTTTTGTGTTAAACATGTTGTATAATGTGTCTAAGGATGATCTGGATTGCTAGATGTTAGATCCATAACATCTAGAGGCTCGGATTAGGCATTTTGCAAAATCTGGAAAAAAGTTGAACGGTGGCCTGACAACAAATGTCAGTGGCCACAAATCTTTGGTCGATTATGATTTTTGTTGTTTTTAAGTTGTTATGTGTAGCTTGTAATGTATTCTTTAATCTACAAAAAGAATCAGAGTCATTTGATGTTTAGTTTAAAAGTTATACAAGGTCAACAACGTTGATCGGCCATGACGTAATAAGGCGTTTCGGTAACCTGAAGCATTAACCTACCGACAACATTTTCAACCAGCTAGATCGTTTAGTGTATTTTCTTTTTGTTGTTGTTGTTGTTGTATTTCACTTGTAGTCTGGTATTTGAAGTCCATGTTTATGCTTTAAAATCTCATTAACAATAAACGAATCGAACTTAGTGGCTGGTCAAAGCAGGTATCTTGAGCACGGATCCGGTTTTCTGGGCAACCCAGAAAACCTATGAGCAAAGTTCCTTACATGCTTTGACTGGTCCGGATCTGACGATTGTGTTGTGTTTTTGTTGATTTTATGTAATAGATCTCTTGTCCTACATGTTGGCTACACACTGCAACCTTTATTTCACACAATCATTACATGTACAACAAGTTGTGAAAACCCAAATATGAGCAGTCGAACTGATTCTTCATTTCTGGGTAACCCAGAAAATGAAGAACAGCTCTTACAGCTTGTTCATGGGCCTAGATCTCGTTGGTTATGTGTTGTTTGGACATGTTTGTGGTTGAATCTTGTAGTCGTGCATTAGTACTACAATATCTGACTAACAACCTGTCCAGAAACATCATGATCAGATAATAAATCATGGTCAAAGGAGGTCCCTCGAAACTGAGTATGAATATCTGGGTTTGCATAAAGAACATGAAGAACACCTATAGCGACAGTTATGTCACTATAGGTGGTCTTCTTGACAGACAATGCATTTTAATTAATTTAAATTAGGAAATTAATTAATTTAATTAAATAAATAGAAAAAAATAGTTTTAATTATTAAAAATTATTAAAATTATTTTAAATTTAGAAAATTAGTTTTAATTATTTTAAATATATTTCATAAATATTTAATATTTTGGAATATTAAAGGTATTTAATTTATTTAATTATATTATTAAATAAATTATTTAAAAATGATTTTAATACTTGAAAAATCATTTAAAATTATATTATGATATAAGGAAATATTTTAAGTTATTTTTAATGACTTTTAATATTTTGTGATAAATTTCATTAATAAATTAATATTAATGATAATTAAGTTATGTACTAAATGAATTAAATAAATTAATTAAAATGATTTTATTATATTAAAATCATTTTAAATAATAATAAGGTATTTAAAAATATTTGAAGTTATAAAATATAACTTTTAATATTTAAAGATAAATTTCATTAATTAATTACTATTAAAGTTATTTAATAATTATATTAAATAAGTTAGTTTAAATATGATTTTAATATTATAATAATCATTTTAAATGAAAATAAAGTGTTTAAAGATATTTTAAGTTATAAAACATAACTTTTAATATTTGAAGAATAATTTCATTAATAATTTAATATTAATGATTATTAAGTTATTATTAATGATATTGAATTTATTTAATAATTATATTAAATAAATAGTTTAAAAATGGTTTTATTAATTTAAAAATCATTTCAAAAGGATATAAGTGAATTAAAAATATTTTAGGTAATGATTAAAGACTTTTAATATTTTGATAAATAGTACATTAATACTTTAATATTAATGATAATTATTTAAAAATAATTTTAATTCTTTTAAAAATTATTTAAGGGTAATATTAATACTTTAAAAGTATTTTGAGTTATTATAAATAACTTTAACATTTTGGAAATGATTTCATTAATAGTTTAATATTAATTAAATATTAATGATAATAGGATTGTTTAATACTTAAATCATTTAATAATGATTAGATGTTTGAAAATTCATGATAAATTATAATAAATGTTTTAAAATTATATTAAGTCATTTAAAATAATATGACTGATATTTATAGATATTGAGTTACAGAATAGAGTCTTAGACTCGATAATTACCCGATAAAGCTATTGGTACACCGACATATTTTAGAAATTGATCTGGACTTAGATAAATTAATTAGATATAAATGATTATTTGTGATTCAATGGTTGTTAAATATGGGTAATAATGTGATTAGGTTATGTGCTGACTGCGAAATGCAGTACTATGTGTTATAGTATATTGTTCTAATCGAACGAATGATCTGATTAATGATAGGTCGTGATATAAACGATAAATCTAAATTGCAAATTAGTGGTAAGATCAAAAAAATATCTTACCTTTGCATTTTCTTTATGCAATAGACATGAGTAAGAATGTTTCTAAACCATATTATTAATGTACAGATTATTAACCTTATATTATATATGCTCATTGATTATCAACATGTTAGTATATGGTAATTCAGATATATATATATATATATATATATATATATATATATTTTGTTCGTTAATTTCTATAAATGGTTATACAAGTGTCCCCACTTGGATAATCATTGTATTTAATCACATGTTGATATACCTTTGTCAATTACCCGTATACATATATGTTGAATTATAGATTATTGTTGAACAAGATAAAACCTTTGATTTGGAACCCGGACAAGTATGAACATCCCTACACGGGAAAACTTTTATGCTCCCAAGGCAGACAGAGTGAACGATACCCTCGTTCTTGCATGTAGTATTGATCAATGCAAGGCATAACGGGCTGATCACCCCCCGTGCCCGTAAGTTATGACGGTTTACAGATGAATTTTTGTTTAACCTATTTGAAAATTGAAAACAATGTTCATAGCATGTCACCTAAACCCTATATATGGTCAGTACGTAGTTTCAAAAATTTGGTATAGAATTGATATATTATTATCATTGGTACAGATTACTTCACAACTGTTGAATCGTTGTAGAAGGCTAATATAAAGAAAACATTTAAATTCTTTCAGCTTATATATATATAATTGATATTACTTGTTGGGCACTCAAATGCTCATCCTTGCTTAATTTAAATGTTTTCAGCTAAGTGTGAAGAACCAGAAAGCTCATGCAGAAACAAAGGAAAAAGAAAGCTAACCAAATAAGATTTGTGGTATTCTATGTAATAGTTTGAGACTATTAAGACAATGATATATATATATATATATATATATATATATATATATATATATATATTATCTATCATGATATGTAATGAATGTAATAAAGGTTACGTACTTGGGAGCTAGACTCTAATAATTATGTAAATTAAGTTTGAACTTTATATTATTGTTATTATTATTAGTATTATTCCGCTCATAGAAATGGTATCGTAAAGCACCGAGTTCGGGTTTCAAGTACCCGGATTTGGGGGCTCTACATTTGATATAATGTTATAGTTGTGGGTAATATTTATAAATTTTGCAAAGTAAGCAAGTGGTTATATAATATTCGATTGGTCGGGGAATATTCGTTTTAACAGGGAATATTCGTACGACGGCACAATCATTGGTGAACCCCATAACGGAAGTATTGTCGTATTTAAAAAACGACATAATTATCTTTTTATAAAAATAACGGCGAAAGTTTTACCGTTAAAATATTGAACTACCCGGTAGTAAAAGAACAGTAATACGCGTGGTTGCATAGTAGCACACGGTATTAAGTATTGATGCTTACGTGAGAAGTCACTCAGTTATACTCAATTATTGCTACAGTAATTGCTGCATAATATCTCTCATATTATTGATTCATTTATTGTCACAGTATCATCTGCATAATATTTTATATTATTAAATCAATTATTGAGACGACAAAGTTATTCATATTATTATTTTCAAAATTGACAATGTCTAGAAAGTTCTGTCAATGAGAGGTTTGGTCACCTAATTGCGCGCCAATAGGGAGAAATCTAGTTGTTAAATATTGTGAATTATAATATTAATGATGAATAAGTTCGTGTTGATTAAAGATGAAATTGATATTTCCATTGTGTGGGGATTATTAGTGTTAGTGGGAATCGACATCTATTCCGATAATAATTGATGTCTCGAGATTATATTGACCAATCGGGTAATTAATCGGATAAATGAGTAATTAATTTGCTATTAATTCACATGCTTATAACTATTTGAGTCACATAATTGTACTATTGATTCACATGATATATTATTAGAGGAGGTGGTGAAAGTTTGATAATACTTGCAGGACTAAATTAGAAATGAAGGAAAAGATGAAGGTATTATACTGTAATATTTTGAGCCCCAAAACGTGCAATTATCGAAACTATGTTTTCCTATACATACAAGCTCATTCTTCTTTCATTCTTACCAATTCACTAAGACTCACAAGAGCAATTATATAGAGAGAAGCTATAGAGAGAAAGAAGAAGAGAAGTCTGTTACTTCACTATTTCAGTATCCATTCTTCTTTTGAGGTAAGGGATATTATTTTGTTCAGTATTCATAGGAATAATATTTTCTTTCATACTCTGTAGTATGTGATTAATATTATTTCGTCTCGTATTCCTGATTATACCCTCATTTTGTTGAAGTACTGCTTCTATACTCCGTAAAATTAGTAGAATATCCTTGATATTTGCGCTTCATCCAGTATCTTTTCATGGAAATATTATTCTTAGCTTTCTTGATAATTATTGATCTTTTCATGCCAAAATACTATTCATGAGTGACTATTTACGAGTTATTATTCACGTAGTTACTATTCACTCGAATATTATTCACTGGGGTATTTGGGTAACTTTTCGTGCCGGAGTACTATTCATGAGTTACTATTCATGAGATACTATTCACCCGGTTACTATTCATTTGAATAGTAGTCATTCGGGTATTTGGGGTAATTTTCATGCTGGGATACTATTCACGAGGTACTATTCCTGAAGTACTATTCACAGGGTATTATTCACGGAGTACTATTCACCCGGAAGATATATTTCTTTTCTGTCCAAATTATTTTTGATACATGAAAATTATTCTTGAATTTTACTCCACAAAGCAGTATCATGTTGACAATTTGGATATTTTTAAACTCTGGATAAATTTAAAGTCTTTAATATTTATCCTTGATTTCGTTTGATTAATGCTTATATCATTGTCATCATCCTCATGCTTATTTTGTGATGAAAGTCATCTGTGTCTTACGTGTATAGATGGGCTATTAATTGGTATGATTATGACCAGGGATTATTCGGTATAATCATGACCGTAATGTTATAAATGATGTGTTAAAAGTCCTCATTGGCCCGTAGTGCATTGATGGACAGTTATTAGTATGATTATAACCAGGGATTATTCGGTATAATCATGACCATTGATGATTACATGAATATCCTTGGCCCGTAGTGCAAGGATGATTCGATGATGTGGTTTATTTATTAAGCTGAGTCTCAACGATAAATTTGATGATAAACTTTTTAAATCATAGAAGATAGTAGATATCATGCTCTACTTGACTCTTCTAATGGATTGCGTGTTCCGCTGCAGTTAAACTTGATGTTTATTATATTTTATCAGTTTAACACTGTTGAAGGCTAACGATAATTTATTTTGCATTATCTTAGTCATAATATTTCTTACTGGGCTAGTTGAGCTCACCCTTTGTTTTCTTTGTTCTCTTCAGGAAATGAGAATATAGCTGGGACTAGTCGGGGAACGGAGTGACGATCTAGATGTTTGCATTAGTAGTCCTCACTATTCAGTGAAATAGTATGATAATAAATGTAATAAGGACTTTATTTGAGTTTGAATACTGTCTAGAAGACAATATTCGTATTAAAACTCTCAGTTTATGTTTTGTCGTATTTTACACGACAGTTGTATAATTAAGTTGTATTTGATTTTTGTACCATGTATTTGGCGACTCAAGATGGGTGATATATACCTATTTTGGGGGTGTCACAGTTGGTATCAAATAGGAGGGGAGAGACGGGGAATTCCTTCGCTAGTATGACCTAAATAAGTTTATTTGGTATTTATTTGGTCGGTCAGAGTATAGTGATAATATGTGACATGTCAATTAACCCTTATTTTGCGGCAGTATTTACAAATGGCATCCGAAAATGTTGAGATAAGCAATGAAGCACATGAGACCATTGAGTCACTAACGATCAATACCCAGGATAATGTGCAACAAGAAGACAATAATCCTCAGGTAAACAATAACACCGATCAAATGATGAACGATAGGATGTTTAGAGGCTTTATGCAATTCATGCAACATCAGGTGAGAGCGGCTCCTGTTCAAAATGCAGGTGGAATCATTGGCAACTCTCGGTCGGTCACCGCTAAACAGTTCAAGGAGCTTGGACCACCGGTGTTTATTGGAGAGCCAAAACCACTTAAGGCAGAGACGTGGATAAAGTAGATCACCAAGATATTTGATATCTTGGGATGCTCCGAGGAGCAAAAGGTTCCTTTTGCCACCTTCATGTTGCGAGGAGAGGTAGATTACTGGTGGGAATATGTAAAGCATACCAACCTGCCGCACTGAAGATGTCTTGGGAGAAATTCCAAGAACTGTTCAACGACAAGTACTTTCCCAAAAGTATTCGTCACATGAAGGAGGTAGAGTTTATCAAGCTGGAGCAAAACAATATGACCATGTCACAGTACGAAGCTAAGTTTTCCGAGTTATCCCGGTTTGCGTCCCACTTGGTTGATAATGAGGATAGAATGACGCGGATGTTCCTAAGAGGTTTGAAACCTGAGATGTGTCAATACTTAATTTCTCACAAACTGTGTTTGTATTCAGATTTTGTAAATAGGGCTCAGTTATTGGAGCGCGATAATGAGTTAACCCAACCAAGAGAGAGCAGCCGACAAATTGATAATACCAGTGGTATCAGTCTTCGAAGCGGTGACAACAAACGTGGAGGGAATCAACATGCCAGAAATGGTAACCACTTCGGTAGAAATCATGGCCAAGATAATAGAAGTGGAAATTTCAAGAAGAGGAGATTCAACAATGATGGAAAGACGTCATCACCAGCACCTGTTGTTAAGGAAAGGGAACGACAGCCAATCGTATGTTACAAATGCAGAGGGGAGGGACATATCAGTCCGAACTATACGCAATAATCCAAAGCATATTATAATTGTGGAAGAGAAGGTCACCTAGCCCAATTTTGTCGTGCACCGAAGTCAAGTCCAACTGGGATGGAGGCATCAAAGGTCGTCCCAGACAAGACAAAACCGGTAGTTCAAGGGAGAGCATTTGTCATAACCTCACAAAAAGTGAGGAATCTGAACGAGGTGATCACGGGTAAACTAATCATAAACTCTAGCGAAGTCTATACCTTATTTGATACCGGTTCTACCCATTCTTTTATTTCTCCTACTTGCGCTCAACGTTTAAATTTGACTCCGGAGAAATTAGAGTTTGACTTATGTATTAAACTCTGTTGGGAGAAACCTTCATTACATCCACTGTTTATAAGTCTTGTTTAGTTCAAATCGGTACCCTCACATTATCTGTCGGTCTTATTTCCTTAAAAATACTTGAATTTGATGTGATTTTAGGGATTGATTGGTTAACTACTCATCATGCAAAAATTGATTATTTTCGCAAGGTTGTTAACTTTCATATTCCTAACCAACCTATTATACGAATTCAAGCAACCAAACCACTAAAGTCAATCACTGTCATATCAAGCCATAAAGCTATTCGTTTATTGAAAAACGAATGTCAAGTTTTCTTAGCTCATATCACGGATTTAAATAAAAATATGACAGCTTTGAATGATATTTTTAGCGTGAAATCGAATTTTGTATTGACCCCAGTACAAAACCTATTTCTAAAATCCTCAAATATTTCTTCACTCAAAAGAAACTCAACATGCGGCAACGAAGTTGGCTCGAGCTGTCAAAGATTACGACCATAACATTTAATATTATCATGGAAAAAGCGAACGTGATAGCTGATGCATTGAGTAGAAGATCATATGCGTTTACGAGTGCGATATTGTTAACACAAAGACCCATTTCATATGACTTATAAATGATAGAGATAAAGTTAACAACTCTAAGGACCCACGTGATGATGTCAAATAATACGAGTAAAATCGACGTAAATCGATAAAGTTAAAGACGCTCAAGCTACACACCCGGAGCTGATGAATGTGAAGAAGAAGGTTCAAGAGGGTGTTATTCTAGAAGCAAGAATCGACGAAGAGAGTAAATCTCAACTCTTGATTTAATTGGGCCATTCTAAATCCTCGATCGAATAAGAACTGTGGCCTATAGACTCGCCTTACTGCCAAGTATGTCTCATGTTCATAACATTTTTCACATATCTATGTTACGTAAATATGTGAAAGACCTGAACCACATTATTGAATTAGAACCGGATGAAGTAGCGGAAGATTTAACGTATGAAGAGGTACCTGTTAAAATCTTGGATAAGAATGAATATATTCTACGCTCAAAGGTTATACCTCAAGAGTTAGAATCTGACGAGGTATCCTCACCTCTTCGACATACCAGATACGCACCCTTATTTCGAGGACAAAATTTCATAAGAAGGGGAGGTTGTAAGACCCCAACTTTTATGAATAAAGATTAATTTTTCTCAAAATATATTTTTGAATATTATGGTGTGGATTTGATATAATGTTATAGTTGTGGGTAATATTTACAAATTTTGCAACGTAAGAAAATGGTTATATAATATTCGATTGGTCGGGGAATATTCGTTTTAACAGGGAATATTCGTACGATGGCACAATCATTGGTGGACCCCACAACGAAAGTATTGTCGTATTTAAAAAATGACATAATTATCTTTTTATAAAAATAACGGCGAAAGTTTTACCCTTAAACTGTTGAACTACCCGGTGGTAAAAGAATAGTAATACGCGTGGTTGCATAGTAGCACACTGTATTGATTATTGATGCTTACGTGAGAAGTCACTCAGTTATACTCAATTATTGCTACGAAGAATTTCACGCATAATATCTCTCATATTATTGATTCATTTATTGTCACACTATCATCTGCATAATATTTTATATTATTAAATCAATAATTGAGACGACAAAGTTATTCATATTATTATTTGCAATATTGCCAATGTTTAGAAAGTTCTGTCAAGAAGAGGTTTGGTCACCTAATTGCGCGCCAATAGGTAAAAATCCTTATCGGAAAGTCCCCTCTTTCCTGGGAATGATCTGGTTGTTAAATATTGTGAATTATAATATTAATGATGAATAAGTTCGTGTTGATTAAAGATGAAATTGATATTTCCATTGTGTGGGGATTATTAGTGTTAGTGGAAATCGACATCTATTCTGATAATAATTGATGTCTGGAGGTTATATGGACCAATCGGGTAATTAATCGGATAAATGAGTAATTAAATTGCTATTAATTCACATGCTTATAACTATTTGAGTCACATGATTGTATTATTGATTCACATGATATACTATTAGGGGAGGTGGTGCAAGTTTGATAATACTTGCAGGACTAAATTAAAAATGAAGAAAAAGATGAAGGTATTATATTATAATATTTGGAGCCCCAAAACGTGAAATTATTGAAACTATGTTTTTCTATAAATAGAAGCTCAGTCTTCTTTCATTTTCACCAATTCACTAAGACTTACAAGAGCAATTATATAGAGAGAAGCTATAGAGAGAAAAAAGAAGAGAAGTCTGCTACTTCACTATTCCAGTATCCAGTCTTCTTTTAAGGTAAATGATATTATTTTGTTCAGTATTCATAAGAATAATATTTTCTTCCATACTCTGTAGTATGTGAGTAATATTATTTCTTCTCGTATTCATGATTATACCCTCATTTTGTTGAAGTATTGCTTCTATACTCCGTGAAATTAGTATAATATCCTTGATATTTGCGCTTCATCCAGTATCTTTTCATGGAAATATTATTATGAGCTTTCTTGATAATTATTGATCTTTTCATGCTGGAATACTATTCACGAGTTACTATTTATGAGTTACTATTTACGAGTTACTATTCACCCAGTTACTATTCACTCAAATATTATTCACTCAGGTATTCGGGGCACTTTTCGTACTGGAGTACTATTCACGAGTTACCATTCACGGGTTACTATTCACTCGAATATTATTTATTCGGGTATTTGGGGCACTTTTCATGCTGGGGGTACTATTCATGAGGTACTATTCCTGAATTACTATTCACATGGTACTATTCACGGGATACTATTCACTCAGAAGATATATTTCTTTTCTGTCCAAATTATTTTTGATACATAAAAATTATTCTTCAATTTTACTCCACAAAGCAGTATTATGTTGACAATTTGGATATTTTTAAACTTTGGATAAATTTAAAGTCTTTAATATTTATCCTTGATTTCGTTTGATTAATGCTTATATCATTGTCATCATCCTCATGCTTATATTGTGATGAAAGTCATCTGTGGCTTACGTGCATAGATGGACTATTGATTGGTATGATTATGACTAGGGATTATTCGGTATAATCATGATCGTTGTAGACACTCGAAATTTTACGTACTCTCGCCACTAATATTGGTAGGAGGGCAGATTAAATCTTTAAGAGGAACCACGAAGACAATCCAAATCCATCTTAGGATACTACCGAAGTTTAGCATCAACCCCGAGATCGCACTCGGGAGTAACAAATCAAACTCGGAGATAACCCCGAGGCATGCGAGATCAATCCGGAACACACAGGAGAGAAGACCGATTAATCTCAGAGATAACCCCGAGATATCCAGTCTCAGTCCCAACCATGGGAATAGCCACCAACCTTGGTGATAACCCCAAGGAATGAAGTTTCGGCGATAACTCCGGAAATGCTTGTTTCAAATGCGACCAGCTTCAATCTCGGCGCTCACAAATAGATGAACTATACCAACCCGACAATAACATCGGGAAGACAGGCACACCTCAAAGATGACAATGAGGACCTTCAACAATTGCAGCAGTCCAATCTCAGTGAAGTCTGAGCAACGTCAGCTTTATCAGCCCAATCCGGTGATAACACCGGTGAGGGGCAACATCGTCATCTCATCAACACGATGCCACGTCACATCGTCTTAAGATCTCTACGCAACGATGTCCCACAAGACTAACCAATCTCGAGTGACTATTGTGCGGGGTAACGGATGAAAGTTAAAGCTTGAAGACCGGAGGGCATCGTCCCATCTTCAATGACTTCATACAAACTCTAATCCCATGCCATCGTACAACTCTCGACAGCGGCGGTCGAAATAGGTCTGTATACCTCAAGCGGATGCGGATTGCACTTCTAAAAGTTCAAGTGGACATTACGATTGCACGAGTGCACGCGTCTTGAGACGACGACCCAAAAAACCCGGGCCCTCCGGGTTGCCTCTGATACCTGCAGTGGCGGCGGTACACTGCTGGCTAAAATTCCTATAAATAGGGGCTTGGGCTGCCCATTTTGCAAGAGAAAAAGCGAGGAATACGCCCAATTTGCTCTGCACTCACCCTGTCGCAGTTGTACTTTCCCTTTTAAACACTGTGAGTGAGCTCATATATAGCCCTTTTGTACCTACAAAAGTCAGTGTTTACCCACTCTAAAGATATAGAAGTCTTCTTTGGCTGTCAGTCGTAAGCCTTCTCACACACTTTAGAGTCTTTCTCTTCATCTCTGCACACACCCTTCTACACGTTGAGAGTCGTGTTGCTTGCTTTTGCCCGGACTTCGGTCCATGGTTTTATTTCAGTCTGTATATATATATATATATATATTATATATATATTTACATATATATTGACTAACATTATCGAGTTATACCTCGATTGAGCCTGAACTTGATGCGAGCGTTTATTGCTTTATATATATATATATATATATATATATATATGAAGCTCATTGTCGACTACATTCGATGAGCACGGATTTTATATCCGAATGCGTTTACTCTACTTTTGTATATATATATATATATATATATATATATATATATATATATATATATATATATATATATATATGAATCGTTGTTATCGAACTCCGATTCGATGAGCACAGATTTTACGTCCAAATGCGTTTATTGCTTATATATATATATTCGTCTTGCGGAGTTTTCTTCATGGCGGTTGATCGCTTTTTCTGACTTTATTTATATTTCGTCACTTTGGAGTTTCCTTTCGTGGCGATTGTATATTCTGACTGACTTTATTTACGTTAAAAGTCACTTTGGAGTTTCCTCCGTGACGGTTGATAACTTTTAATGACTTTATTTACATTTTCGATCCCCATGGAGGTGCTTCGTGGTTGGTGATCCATCTCGTATATATATATATATATATATATATATATATATATATATATATATATATATATATATATTTATAGCTTTTATATATATACCGCCATCGCTTTCATACAAATTGCGTGATACATGCTTTAGGAATCATGTGATCACTGATTCATCCCATTGAATCTAGATTCGATTCCGTGATGGACATTTTCAAATTGTATGGCGACTTGTAAATTATTCTGCGTTATGCGAATTTCCTCGAGATGGTTTCCATACCCACGAGGAAGTCGGCATTATTTTGTCTAATATTTTAAATGCGAATGCCTCACATTCGTAGAATAAAATCATTCAAGCTGAACACTTCATAAAATGGGAGTGTAAAAGGTCTCAATTACTATTGAGCATCAGGGTTTGAAAAATCTTTTTTATAAAACATCATCGCTATATCTTGTTAAAAACTGAATTTTTACACAAATTCAAACCACAATGTATATAGGTTCGACGAGGCCTCGCACTACTTCCAAATAACAAAGACATTGACCCACACACACACAAATTCAGATAATAGTTTCTTGAAAAGCGGTCACCGTGGTAACACGGATGTTGGAGGGTGCCTAACACCTTCCCCCCGCATAACCAAGTCCTCGGACCCTAATGAATCTCGGTTTCACAAACCCGGTTTAGCGATGTCACATCTTTGGGTCAATGTGCAAACCTTTTTTTAGTTGTGTTGGTACAACCATTTAAAAAACCAACTGGCGACTCTTAACAGTCCATTGTCGACATTATACATGTCGGACCTTTTTCACATGTTTTTTTCAAATAAATCTCACCTAAAATGAGAACACCAAAGAGCAAGTAACGGAAAGGGACATCCAAAAATCCCGACGTCGACATGTGGCGACTCTGCTGGGGACTCCAGTAAGAGGACTTAAGCCGCTATTACAATCTTTTCAAAACTGTTACCTACTTGTGTGTGGATGTTGCATTTACATTTGATGAATGTGTACGAATGCATTTCCTTACTGCTTCGCACCATAACTGCTTGTGATATTAGTGCTTCGCACCATATCTGCTTGTGATATTAGTGCTTCGCACATGTCATCATTTTCATACGGTGAGATGCGATGTATGTGAATGTATGTTGTGTGGTCCCTCCACCAGGAGGCTATCCCGTCGGTGTTTGATTAATGGACTCGTGAGAAGACTAATTCTTCGAGGCTCAGGAAAGGCACCACCCAAATTCTCTCCAGTTGAAAGACCGAATTAACTTCCCGTCTAGTAGATTGAGATTATTTAGGAACCTTCATGTAAAAAAGCCGCGAGAGTAACCTAAGATAGGTCAGCCTCTGATAAACCCAAAACAGAGGAAAGTCTCTTCATGCTCTCATTTCAAATTACTTGTACTTACATTCCATATCTATCTCCATGTAATGAGAAATATGAAGAAATGTGTGCACATACATATTTTAAAACATGCTACAAACAACTGACACCCGTTTTGCAGGATAAAATTCCTAAAATGGACACACCACATAGCATGTTATTATACACATTCACTAAAGACTAAACTATGCAAGTCTTTCGCAGGGAATCAATCGGACCTACTACCTGGTCTAAGTCCAAAAAGGCAACAAGCCTACAGTCAATCATGTCGTCATCCGACTAGATTGAACCTAATCCAGTTTCTCACAAAGAATTTGACGGATTAAGCAAAAAAATTACAGATTTGGCTATTCTACTAAAAGAATTACACCAGTCTACACAGGGTCAGAAAATACCCGTACATGCTGAATCCTCCACACAAGGAGGAATCCCGGTCATTACCATACCTGAACTACAGTTGGACACGACCAACAAAACTCATGATGATGCCCATCCCACTGGAGATCAGACACTGGTGACATCAAAAAGAAAGTCCTCCAAATGGAAGAGACCCTTCGCGCTATCAAAGGAATTGGAGCACACGGGAGTGTTTCATATGCTGATCTGTGTATTTTTCCTGGTGTTCATTATCCAAAAAAATTTAAAACTCCTGACTTTGAAAAATATGACGGATTAGGAGATCCTTACACATATTTAAAGGTGTTTATTGGAGAACTTGGATCTTATGCAGAGGACAAAAAACTCAGAATGCAATTATTCCAAAAGAGTTTAACAGGAGAAGCCCGTTCATGGTACACAAGAATAGACAACTCCAAAATCCATAGCTGGGAAGAGCTAGCACATGCTTTTCTCACTCAATACAGCTTTCAAACTCAGATGGCTCCTGATCGGTATCAAATAACCAAGATCAAGAAACAGTCTAATGAGTCTTTCAGAGAGTATGCTCAGAGGTGGAGACGCCTGGCTGCCCAAGTTAGTCCTTCCATGACAGAATCAGAGATGGTCATGACTTTCATAGACATACAAGAAGCTCCCTTCTATGAGAGAGTTTTAGCCGGCATCGATAAATCATTTCTGAAATGGTCAAACATGGGGAGATGGATGAGATGGGATTGAAGTCCGAAAAGATTCAAGACCTAGCTGCACTCAAAGCTGTTGCTGATCACATCCAATCTGGAAATTATGGGAACAACCCCCGGAGGGTCCATAAAAAGAAAGAAGAAGATGTTTCCCTGATACTACAGGGGCAAAAAGGAAATCAAAACATGCCTATTCAAAGGAGAAACTACACTCCCTTTCAAGCACAGCCCACGAACCCTCCAATACCAAAAGGTGGAGAAATCAAACGCCCTCGAGTGTTTACACCCTTAGGGGATACCCTCGAGAACATTTTAAATCTTCTTATAACACAGAAGAAAATTACGCATCTTCTTCCACTAGCCAGCCCTAATGGACGGGGTTTCAATGCTGCTAGGAAATGTGCTTATCATGCAGGGGCACCTGGACATGATACTCAGGATTGTTGGGCCTTGAAACATAAGATCCAGGACCTGATAGACAATGGAGAGATCGTGGTCACCAAACCAGATCAGCCTCATGTTCAAGACAACCCTCTTCCTCAACACAAAGAAGAAGAGGTCAACATGATTAATTAGAGCAATGGACAGAGTTCCAATTTCAGCTGTAAATCTTCCCAGACCCTCAAAGACGGTGATGACAGATGAGATTATGCCAAGTTACAGTTCACAATGGAACGAAAGATGAAAGCTCTCTGCAAGCAAATTGAGCAATTGGCGGAATTGGTGACTTATCAGCATCAAATAACTCGTCAGTTAATCAGCCAGGAGCATGCCAGTCTCCTACCTATTGTCATGAATATTCCCTCATCACTTTCAGTAAATGAAATGATGGAAGACAAAGTGACAAAGAGAGTAAATGCCAAAGCCTGTCGGGATTTCGCTAACAAAAGGTAATTCACCTATCTGGGCCAACCTATGGAGGAAATCCTTCATATGTTAATCAATGAAGGAAGGATCAGTTCCCTTCTACCTCCAATCAACCCCCATTCAGGACGGTACAACTCTGATGGAGTGTGTCAATATCATTCACGATCTCATGGTCACAAGATGAGAAGAATCTTTGGGCACTCCGCCACCTTATTCAAAATCTAATCGACAGTGGCGTCCTGCGCCTAGCGGACGACAATACTGTGTTACGTGCAAGTGAGAATGCAGGCCGTACTAAGTGGAAAAGTGTGGTAGCCGTCATATCCATCAAACCGATGGGATTAATACATTACTCTGGCGCCAACAATTCAACTCAAGGGAGGCAACAATCCTTTGAAAGTGGTCGCTCCCGAGCCAATCAACTTGCCATGCAGAGCATAATATCCTATTATCAGCTTGCACACAATTCCGTGGAATTATGGAGGAGGTGATAGATCCACCTCACATACAACTACTACAGTGTCGAAGAAAATCCACTGTATCTTCCCCAACGGGTGATGAAGCCCACCACCAAATCAAAGGAGAAAATACCCATGGAGAAGATTGAAAAATTCCTCCACGTTGTGGGTCATAATGAAGCTACGATGGTTTTAAGCTTGAAAGAAGCTCCACAACAAATATCAATTTTGGACTTGGTCCTAACTTCTGAGAATCACCGGAAGGTCTTGTTAAAGGTTTTAGAAGAAGCCTATCTCCTGACATCAGTGGATACGGAAAAGTTTCAACAACTGGTTGATCACATTTTCAACAACAATGTGATATCCTTCTTCGATGATGACATCCGCTTAGAAGGGACCGGTCATCGCAAGCCGTTGCACATTGTGGTCTTGTCCTGGGATATATGGTAGCTGGAGTCTTAATAGATGGAGGTTCCTCTCTGAATATCTGGCCATACGCTACCTTGGTGAAGATGAATATCAATCTCAACCGATTTCGAAGTAGCCATACTATCATCAAAGCTTTTGATGGAGCCCGCCGGAATTCGGTCGGAGTAATTGAGCTGCCAATCGAAATTGGTCCTCACACATTCTGCGTATCTTTCCATCTGCTCAAGATAGATTCGGGATATAACCTTCTCTTGGGACGACCATGGATTCATATGGCAGGGGCAGTCCCCTCCACTCTTCACCAACAGTTGAAATACATTATCAACAACAGCATGGTCACAGTCAATGTTGAACCATAAATTCCTCAGCACGGAGACATGTCGTTCATTAATGCCAATGCAGATGTAGAACCAGTCAGTTTTCATGCTTTGGAAATAAGCAATACCCAATACCATGCTATTGGAGCGCCATTGCCCGAACCCAAGATTTCTGCCGAGGTAATGTCGGCTACTCAAGAAATGATGTCGTTGGGTCATAAGCTGGGACAAGGGTTGGGTAAAGATTGCCAGGGTATCAAGTACCCAATTCGCTTAACGAGCAAGCTGGAGCAATTTGGGCTAGGCTATTACGCGATTCTAGTCACATGAATCCTCATAAACATCAGTAGATTCCTTCAGCTTCAACCATGTGGCGTTTATGTTCTTCTTCAAACTTTGAATCCGCACAACCTCCTGTAAAGGTGCCAGCTAAGGTAATGGCTATATTATTTCCCAAGCCGGTACCGGTGAAGGAGAAAGAAATCTTTGTTCCAATCCCAGCGATGGAAGAAAGAGAGCGAAGAATCAAGCAAGACATCATACGGATGATGTCCGACATACGCATCATCGTTCATGACGAACATACCAACAGATACACCCCAGACGATGATTGCCCAGACGTAATGGCCATCATTCGGGACAGGGAGGATGATGAGAATCCCTCCATCACTGCGGTCCACCCGGACTTTGCCCTTGCCAATTGGAACAGCATTCCTTGCATTGGTATTCAAGGGTAAAATGGGCAGAACTCTTTCTGCCCTGTAGATATAATAACTGCTTACTTTTTTGTACAGTATTAGCAGTTTATTTTTCCAGTATATGCTAACACTGTGTATGATCAACACATTTCATATATACTAAGTGAAAGCATATTTTGTTTCAGGACTCTGAATTAAGATGTGGATGTACTTGCTGATATGGTGCCTCTTCTCCACAAGGATTGTACCTTTGATGTAGAGATGAATTCCGCCTTGATGGATATACCGGATGACATTGAGGTGCCTCCAGAAATTCAAGAATGGGTCAAAGACAAACCCAAACCCAACCTTGATCAAACCACTTCTTTCAATCTCGGAACCTTAGAAAGCCCTAAGTTAATCCAGATTGGTTCAGACCTTACCCCAAACCAACGAAATGACATGGTTACGCTATTAACCCAATTCCAAGATGTGTTTGCATGGTCTCATGAAGACATGGTGGGTTTGTCCACTGACATTGTCCTTCATCGCCTTCCCATTAAAGAGGGATTTAAGCCAGTCAAGCAAAAGCTCAGGCGTTTGAAACCTGAGTGGAGTTTAAAGGTGAAAGAAGATATTGTGAAACAATTTCAAGCTGGCATCATCATGGTGTCTACATATCTTGAGTGGATATCCAACATTGTGCCCGTGCCTAAACCTGGAGGGAAGGTGCGAGTTTGCGTGGATTACCGGGACTTGAACAAAGCTTGCTTAAAAGATAGCTTTCTCGTGCCATTTATCCACATTCTCATTGACAATACTGCGCAATACGACATGTACCATTAGATCATGGTTGCTAAGGAAGATCGTGAGAAAACTGCTTTCATCACGCTTGGGGAACCTTTTGCTATTGACGGTTGTCATTCGGCCATCAATGCCGGAGCCACCTATCAGCGAGCTATGATGGCTCTTTTCCACGACTTAATGCATAAAGAGATTGAGATCTACGTGGATGACATCATTGTCAAGTCCCGGAAGGAGGATGACCATATAGACCATCTCATAAAGTTGTTCAACAAGTTTCGTAAGTACAACTTGAAGTTGAATCCAGCTAAATGCGCCTTTGGTGTTAAATCAGGCAAGTTGCTAGGATTTCTAGTCAGCCACAAAAGGATTGAGCTGGATCCTGCCAAGATCCAAGCCATCACAGAAATGCCCATTCCTCAAACAGAGAAGGAAATACGGGGATTTTTGGGAAGAATCAACTTCATTAGCAGGTTTATCTCCCAACTCACAGCGACCTGTGAGCCAATCTTCAAGCTATTAAGGAAGAACTCCTCCATGAAATGGAATGATGAGTGTCAAAATGCCTTCCTCACAATCAAGAAAAGGCTAGTCAAAGCTCCCATTTTGGTACCAACCAGGGATGATGTTCCCCTGTTTATGTACCTGTCCATAAGTGACAATGCCATGGGCTGCATGCTGGGACAGAAGGACGATAGAGACCAAGAACGAGCTATCTATTACCTCAGCAAAAGGCTCAGCAGCAGTGAACACAAGTACACTCTGATCGAAAAGACGTGTTGTGCTTTAGCATGGGCTACCATGAGGTTACGGCATTACCTTCATGGTCACACAACCCATCTCATATCCCGCATGGATCCTCTCAAGTACGTGTTCAACAAACCCATGTTAAATTGTCGGCTGCCTAAATGGCAGTTGATCCAAGAGGTCAACATTATCCAAGAGGATAGATGATGGAATATGTTATACACATCCTCCAATAGATCAAGCTTTATCCCCACAGATCTCTTACACATAAGAGATACCCCTTCAGCATCAAGTCATTATCAAGAACACAGGAATTTGGTGATAACTCCAACACCAATATCCTAACAGATTCGGCTTGCACATCAGATCTGGTCAATATTGCCAATCCCCAGTTGAAGCAACAGGGAACCAGAAATCATCCCCAGCATGTTGGGCCACAACCCCGTACACATGCATCATACATTTGCATCATGTTGCTATCCTTATCACCATGTTTATCTTGTTGCGTTTCAAGTGTTTAGGATTCTTTATCCTACCCATGCATCGCCATGCATGAGTGTGATAAAGAGGGGCATTTGTAGACACTCGAAATTTTCTATACTACTGTTACTAACATTATAGGAGGACAGATTCGTCTTTTAAGTGAGAACCCTGAAAGACAATTCAAATCCACACCGGATACCAATAGGAAGTTCGAAGATTAACCCGGATCGCAATCAGAGTAGCGGTTTCAACCTAGGATTTAACCCCGAGACCTACAGATACAATCTGGAACACACAGGAGAAGACCGATTAATCTCGGAGATAACCCCGAGGTATCCAGTCTCAGTCCCAACCATGGGAATAGCCACCAACCTTAGTGATAACCCCAAGGAATGCAGTTTCGGAGATAACCCTGAAAATGCTTGTTTCAAATGCCATCAGCTTCATATCTCGGCACTCACAATAAAATACATTGTGCCAACACGGCAATCGCATCGGGAAGACAGGCACACCTCAAAGATGACAATGAGGACCTTCAACAAATGCAGCAGTCCAATCTCAGCGAAGTCTGAGCAACGCCTGCTTATCGGCCCAATCTGGCAGTAACACCGTTGAGGGGCAACATCGCCATCTCGTCCAACATGATGCCATGTCTCGTCTCTACGCAACAATGTCCCACAAGGGTAACCAATCCCGAGTGACTATTGTGCGGGGTAACGGATGAAAGTTGAAGCTTGAAGACCGGAGGGCATCGTCCCATCTTCAAAGACTTCGTACAAACTATAATCCCATGCCATCGTACAACTCTTGACAACGGCGGTCCGAAATAGGTCCTGAATACCTCAAAACGGATGCCCGGATTGCACTTCTCAAAAACCGAGTGGACATTACAGTGCCTGAGTACACGTACTTCGAGATGACCTGACCCAATAGAACCGGGCCGACCCGACCCGCCTCTGGTACACCTGCGGCACCTTTTGCCTATAAATAAGAGGCTTGGGGTGCTGATTTTTAAGAGAAAAAAGACGAGGAAACCCTGCACAATTTTGCTCTTTTCGCCATACAAATGTATTTTCCCACTTTCAAACACCTGTGAGCTCATATATAGCCTCTTTTGTACCCACAAAAGCCCAGTGTTTACCAACTCTAAAGATATAGAACCCCTTTTTATCAGTCAGCTGTAAGCCTTCTCACACACTTTAGAGTCTTTCTCTTCATCTTTGCACACACCCTTCTACACGTTGAGAGTCGTGTTGCTTGCTTTTGCCTCGATTGAGCCTAGACTTCGGTCTGGAGCGTTTACTGCTTTAATATATATATATATATACTTATATATATTAACTGTCTGTCGGACTTTGTTCGATTAGCCTAGACTTCGGTCTGGTGCGTTTATTCGCTTTAATATATATATATATATATATATATATATATATATATATACTTATATATACTTATATATATCAACTGTGTGTCGGACTTTATTCGATGAGCCTAGACTTGATGCAGTGCGTTTATTCACTTTTAAATATTTATATACTTATATATATCAACTGTGTATCGGACTTTGTTCGATGAGCCTAGACTTGATGCAGTGCGTGCATTCGCTTTATATATATATATATATATATATATATATATATATATATATATATATGAACTGTGGTCGAACTATGTTCGATGAGCTTGGATTTTACATCAGTGCGTTTATTTGTTTATATATATATATACATATATATTTATTTATTTTGTCCTACCTGAAGTACCCTTCGTGGCAGTTGATCGCTTTTACGACTTTTCTTTACATTTAGTCTCGCTCGAGTTTACTTTCGTGGCGATTATTTGCATTCTGACTTTATTTACATTACATCCACTTTGGAGTTTCCTTCGTGGCGGTTGGACCGTATTACAACTTTATTTACATTTCTGATCCCCCATGGAGGTGCTTCGTGGTTTGTGATCCTGTCTGTATATATATATTTACCGCTTTTATATATATATACTTGCTTATTGCTTTTATACAAATTGAAATATTATGTGCGCCTAGGAATCATGTGATCACTGATTCATCTCATTGGATCTAGATTCGGTTCCCGTGATGGACATTTTCAGCTGTAAGCAGCTTGTAAATTATTCTGCGATGTCTGTATTTCCTCAGATGGTTTCCATACCCACGAGGAAGTCGGCATTATTTTTGTATGTATTATTTTTCATACATAATGCCTCGTGATCCGTTAAATAAAATCAATCCAAATTGGGCCACTTAATAAAATGGAGGTGTAAAGGTCTCAATTCCTATTGAGCATCGGGTTTAAAAACCTCTTTTATAAAACATCATTGCCATATCTTGCTAAAAACCTGAATTTTACATAAATTCAAACCGTTGTGTATATAGGTTGAACGAGGCCTCAGACAACTTTCATATAATGACACATTGACCCCACACACACACACTCATATAATAGTTTCTTGAAAAGAGGCGGTCATAGTGGTAACACGGATGTCTGGGTGCCTAACACCTTCCCCGCATAACCAAGTCCCCGGACCCTAAAGCGAATCTCGATTTCATTGAACAGTATATCGTTGTCACATCAATAGGTCAATGTGCAAACCTTTTCTCGGTTGTGTTGGTACAACCATTTAAAAACCAATGGCGACTCTTCTTGCGGTCCATCATCGACATTATACATGTCGGACCTTTTTCACTTGTTTTTCAAACAAATCTCACCTAAAATGAGAACACCAAAGAACAAGTAGCGGAAAGGGACATCCAAAAATCCCGACATCGACAAGTGACGACTCTGCTGGGGACCTCCAGTAAGAGGACTTAAGCCATTACTACAATCTTTTCAAAACAAGGTTATCTCGCTTGTGTGTGGATGTTGCATTTACATTGGATGAATGTATACGAATGCATGTCTTGTTTGAGCTTAGTGCTTCAGATCATCATATCTGCGTGTGATGTTAGTGCTTCGCACTATAAACTACTTATGATATTAGTGCTTCGCATATGTCATCATTTCATGCGGTGAGAGACGCGATGTATGTGAATGTATGTTGTGTGGTCCCTCCACCGTGAGGCTATCCGTCGGTGTTTGATTCTTTGGACTCGTGAGAAGACTAATTCTCGAGGCTCAAGAAAGGCACCACCCAAATTCGCTCCAGTTGAAAGATAGGATTAACTTCCCGTCTAGTAGATTGCGATGATTTGGGAACCTTCATGCCAAAAAGCCGCGAGAGTAACCTAAGATAGTTCAGCCTCTGATAAACCCAAAACGAAGGAAAGTCTCTTCATGCTCTCATTTCAATTACTTGTAAACACAATTACTTGTAATTTCATTCCATATCTATCTCCATGTAATGAGAAATATGAAGCAATATGTCCACATACATGCTACGAACAGCTGACACCCATTTTGCAGGATAAAATTCCTAAAATGGACACATCACATAGCATGTCATTATACACCTTCTCTAAGGACTAAACTATGCCAGTCTTTCGCAGGGAATCAATCGGACCTATTACCTAGTCAAAGTCAAAAAAGGCAACAGGCCTACAGTCAATCATGTCATCATCCGACCAGACTAAACTTAATCCAGTTTCTCACAAAGAGTTCGACGGATTAAGCAAACAGATTACAGATTTGGCTGTTCTATTAAAAGAATTACACCAGTCTACACAGGGTCAGAAAATACCCGTATATACTGAGCCCTCCACACAAGGAGGAATTCCGGTCATTACCATACCAGAGCCACAATTGGATACGACCAACAAAACGCAGGTTGCTGCCCATCCCACTGAGATCCAGACAATAGTGACATCAAAAAGAAAGTCCTCCAAATGGAAGAGACCCTTCGCGCTATCAAAGGAATTGGAACACACGAGAGTGTTTCATATGCCGATCTATGTATTTTTCCTGGTGTTCACTATCCAGAAAAATTTAAAACTCTTGACTTTGAAAAATATGATGGGTTAGGGGATCCTTATACACATTTAAAAGTCTTTATTGGAGAACTGGGATCCTATGCAAAGGATGAAAAACTCAGAATACAATTGTTCCAAAAGAGTCTAACTGGAGAAGCTCGTTCGTGGTACACAAGATTAGACAACTCCAAAATTCACAGTTGGGAAGAGCTAGCACATGCCTTCCTCACTCAATACAGTTTTCAAACTCAGATGGCTCCCGATCGGTATCAAATTACCAAGATCAAAAAATAGTCTAATGAGTCTTTCAGAGAGTATGCCCAAAGGTGGAGACGCCTGGCTGCCCAAGTTAGTCCTGCCATGATAGAATCAGAAATGGTCATGACATTCATAGACATACAAGAAGCTCCCTTCTATGAGAGAGTTTTAGCCGGCATCGGAAAACCGTTTTCTGAAATGGTTAAACACGGGGAGATGGCTGAAATGGGGTTAAAGTTAGGAAATATTCAAGACCTAGCCGCACTCAAAGCTGTTGCTGATCACATACAATCTGGAAATTATGGGAACAACCCCCGGAGGGTCCATAAAAAGAAAGAGGAAGATGTTTCCACGATACTACGAGGACAAAAAAGGCAATCAAAGTATGCCCATTCAAAGGAGAAACTACACTCCCTTTCCAACACAGTCTGCAAACCCTCCAGTACCAAAAGGTGGAGAAGTCAAACGCCATCGAGTGTTTACACCCTTAGGGGATACCCTCGAGAGCATTCTTAATCTTCTGACAACACAGAAGAAAATTATGCATCTTCTTCCACCAGCCAACCCTAATGGACGGGGTTTCAATTCTGCTAGGAAATGTGCTTATCATGTCGGGGCACCTGGACATGATACTTAGGATTGTTGGGTCTTGAAACATAAGATCCAGGACCTAATAGATAATGGAGAGATCGTAGTCACCAAACCCAATCAGCCTCACGTGACAGAAGACAACCCTCTTCCTCAACACAAAGAAGAAGAAGGCCAACATAATTAATTGGAGAAGTGGGATGAGTTCCAAGTTTTGTTGTGACTCCCCTGGACCATCAAAGATGGTGATGATGAGATGGGATTATGCTAAGTTCCGATTCACAATGGAACGAAAGATGAAAGCTCTCTGCAAACAAAATGAGCAATTGGCGGAACTGGTGACTTATCAGCATCAAGTGACTCGGCAATTAATCAGCTAGGAGCATGCCAGTCTCCTACCAATCATCATGAATATTCCCTCGTCCCTTTCAGAAAATGAAATGCTGGAAGACAAAGTGACGAAAAGAGCAAATGCCAAAGCCCGTCGGGATTTTGCCAACAAAAGGGAATTCACCTATTTGGGCCAACCCATGGAGGAAATCCTTCACATGTTAATCAATGAAGGAAGGATCAGTTCCCTTCTACCTCCAATCAACCCCAGTTCAAGAAAGTACAACTCTGATGGAGTATGTCAATACCACTCCCGATCTCATGATTACATAAAGACGAAGAATGTTGGGCACTCCGCCACCTTATTCAAAATCTAATCGACAGTGGTGTACTGCGCTTGGCAGATAACGACACTGTGTTACGAGAAAGTGAGAATGCAAGCCCTACTAAGTGGAAAAGTGTGGTAGCAGTTATATCTACTGAAGGTGAAGGGATTAATAATGTTCTCACAACACCGATAATTCAGCTCAAAGGAGGAAGCAATCCTTTGAAAGTGGCCACTCCTAAGCCAATCAACTTGCCATGCGAGCACAATATCCTATTGTTAGCTTGCAAGCAAGGTTACGTGGAATTATGGAGAAGGTGAAAGATCCACCTCACATACCCCGCCGCTGCGTTGTCGAAGGAAAATCCATCATATCTTCCCCATCGGGTGATGAACCCCACCACCAAATCAAAGGGAAAATACCCATGGAAAAGATTGAAAAATTCCTCCATACCGTGGGTCATAACTTGAAGCCTCGGTGGTTTTAAGCTTGAAGGAAGCTCCACCACAAATATCAATTTTGGACTTGGTCCTAACTTCCGAGAATCCTTTGGAAGGTCTTGTTAAAGGTTTTAGAAGAAGCCTATCTTGAGACATCGATGGATCTGTAAAATTTCAACACATGGTTGATCACATTTTCAACCCTAATGTGATATCCTTCACTGATGATGACATACCGCCCGAAGGGACTGGTCATTGCAAACCATTGCACATTGCGGTCTTGTCCTTTGGATATATGGTGGCTGGAGTCTTAATAGATGGAGGTTCCTCTCTGAATATCTGCCCATATGCCACCTTGGTGAAGATGAATATCAATCTCAACCGAATTCGGAGTAGCCATACTATCATCAAAGCTTTTGATGGAGCCCGTCGTAACTCGGTTGGAGTAATTGAGCTGCCAATCAAAATTGGCCCTTATACATTCTGCGTATCCTTCCATGTGCTCAAGATAGATTCGGGATACAACCTGCTCTTGGGACGACCATGGATCCACATGGCAGGGGCAGTCCCCTCCACCCTTCACCAACAACTGAAGTACATTATTAATAATAGCCTGGTCACGGTCAACGCTGAACCAGAGATTCCTCAGCATGGGGATATACCTTTCATCAATGCCAATGCAGACGTAGAACCAGTCAGTTTTCATGCTTTGGAAATAAGCAACACCCAATACCACGCTATTGGAGCACCATTGCTCGAACCCCATATTTCTGATGAGGTGATGTCAGCCACTCAAGAAATGATGTCGTTAGGTTATAAGCCAGGACAAGGGTTGGGTAAAGATGGCCAGGGTATCCAGTACCCCATTCGATTAACCAAGCAAGTTGGAACAGCTGGACTAGGCTATTCTGCCAGCTTTAGTCATAGGAATCCTCAAAAGCATCAGCAGATTCATTTGGCTTCAACCATGTGGCGTTTGGCTTTGCCTTCAAACTCCGAGTCCGTACAACCTCCAGTAAAGGTGCCGGCCAATGTCATGGCCATGTTATTTCCTAAGCCAAAACCAGTAGAGGAAAAGAAAATCGTTATTCCAGATCCCGCAATCGAAGAAAAGGAGCGGAGAATCAAAGAAAAGCGTTGTCGAATAATGTCGGGCATCGCGATCATCGTCCATGATGAACATACCAACAGATACACCCAGATGATGATTGCCTTGACGGCGTAATGGCCATCATTCGAGACAAGGAGGATGATGACAATCCCTCCATCACTGCGGTCCACCCGGACTTTACCCTTACCAATTGGAACAACATTCCTTGCTTTGGTCGACAAGGGTAAAGCGATGTAAATTCTTTTCTGCCCTATAGATATAATAATTGCTTACTTTTACGACAAAGATTAGCAGTTTATTTTGCAAGATATGCTAACACTATGTATGATCAACGCATTTCATATATACTAAGTGAAAGCATATTTTGTTTGAGACTCAATTTAGATGTGTACTGTATTTGCGGATACGATGCCTCTCCTACACAAGGATTGTACCTTTGATGTAGAGATGAATTCAGCCTTGATGGATCCCCAGGATGACATTGAGGTGCCTCCAGAAATTCAAGAATGGGTCAAAGACAAACCCAAACCCAACCTTGATCAAACCACTTCTTTCAATCATGGAACCTTAGAAAGCCCTAAGTTAATCCAGATTGGTTCAGACCTTACCCCAAACCAACAGAATGACATGGTTACGCTATTAACACAATTCCAGGATGTGTTTGTATGGTCTCATGAAGACATGGTGGGTTTATCCACTGACATTGTCCTTCATCGCCTTCCCATTAAAGAGGGATTTAAGCCGATCAAGCAAAAGCTCAGGCGGTTGAAACCTGAGTGGAGTTTAAAGGTGAAAGAACATATTGTGAAACAATTTCAAGCCGGCATCATCATGGTATCTACATATCCTGAGTGGATATCCAACATCGTGCCCGTACCTAAACCTGGAAGGAAGGTGCGAGTTTGCATGGATTACAGGGACTTGAACAAAGCTTGCTTAAAAGATAGCTTTTCCGTGCCATTTATCCACATTCTCATTGACAATACTGCTCAATGCGACATGTACTCCTTTGCTGATTGCTTTGCGGGGTACCATCAGATCATGGTTGCCGAGGAAGATCGTGATAAGACTGCTTTCATCACTCCTTGGGGAACTTTTTGCTATAGACGATTGTCATTCGGCCTCATCAATGCCGGAGCTACCTATCAGCGAGCTATGATGGCTCTTTTCCACGACTTAATGCATAAAGAGATTGAGATCTACATGGATGACATCATTGTCAAGTCCCGGAAGGAGGATGACCATCTAGACCATCTCAGAAAGTTGTTCAACAGGTTGCGTAAGTACAATTTGAAGTTAAATCCAGCTAAGTGCGCCTTTGGCGTTAAGTCGAGCAAGTTGCTAGGATTTCTAGTCGACCACAAAGGATTGAGTGGATCCTACCAAAATCCAAGCCATCACGAAATGCCCATTCCTCGAGACGAGAGAAGAAATACGTGGATTTTTGGGAAGGATCAACTTCATCGGCCAGTTTATCTCCCAACTCACGGCAAGAACTCGTCAGCCCAATCTTCAAGTTATTAAGGAAGAACTCCTCCATGAAATGGAATGATGAGTGCCGAATGCCTTCCTTACAATCAAGAAACTTGACTAGTCAAAGCTCTATCTTGGTACCACCCGAGGATGATGTTCCCTTGTTCATGTACACATCCATAAGTGACAATGCCATGGGTCATGTATCTTTGGGATAGAAAGGCGATAGAGGCCAAGAACGAGCTATCTATTACCTCGAGAAAAGGTTCAACAGCAGTGAACACAAGTACACTTTGATTGAGAAGACGTGTTGTGCTTTAGCATGGGCTTCCATGAGGTTACAAGATTACCTCCATGGTCACACAACCCATCTCATATCCCGCGTGGATCCTCTCAAATCACGTGTTCAACAAACCCATGTTGAATCGCCGTAGGGTATCGGATGGCGAGTTGATCCTACAATAATTTAACATTGTATATGTGACTCAAAAGTCCATCAAAGGTCAAGGAATCGCAGATCAACTGGCCGTCGCACCTTCAGGGGATTTCAAACCCTTGGAAACATATTTCCCCGATGGAGTAATGACAAGCAAAGAACAACATCTGTACAATACACGCCAATCATGAAAGATGTATTTTGATGGAGCTGTTAACATGGAAGGTTCTGGAGCTGGAGCAATTCTAGTATCTGATACGGGGGAGCAAAGATATCCGTTCTGAAATCAAATTACGGTTTGTCAAGACCAACAATACTACTGAGTATGAAGGTCGCATCTCATGGGGCTAAAACTTGCCCGCTCAATGGGCATCAAGCGGTTAACTCGTCCTTGGAGATTCGGAGTTGGTAATCGAGACAATCCACCGAGTCTATCAAACCAAGGAACTACATTTCTTTGCTTTTACTCGGCGGAGTTTTGAAGATGGCTTTGGAGTTCGAAGAAATCTCCTTTCTAGACATTCCTCGTAATAGGAATGATTTTGTGGACGCATTAGCAACTTTGGCCTCCTTAATTCGCATATCAGACAAGGAACACTTACCAAACGTCATAATTTCCCTGCACAAGGCCCCAGCCTATGGGAATTACGTTGGAGAAGTATCGGATGAGCTACCTCCCATCTAACCTCCTTGGTATCAGCATATCAAGGAATATCTGTGAGATGGATCTACACCCACTGAGGCGAGCCTGACTGAGAAAAGGCGGATCCATCGACTTGCTATGAAGTTCTACTTGAGTGGAGATGCGCTCTATAAAAGAGATGCAGGACTAGGTCTCCTCAGGTGTCTAGACAAAGATCAAGCCCAAAGGCTTATGGATGAAATCCATGGCGGAGTCTGTGGCCCCCTCCTTGTCAAGAAAGTCCTCAGGACGGGACATTATTGGCTATTTCTCAAGGCTGATTGCCATGACCACGTCAAAAGATGTTATCAGTTCCAGATTCATGGGAATGCTATACACGCCCCTCCACGGGAACTCCACAATATGAGTTCGCCTTGGCCCTTCTCAATGTGGGGAATGGACGTTATTGGGCCCATTGAGCCAAAAGCTAATAATGGTCACCGATTTATCTTTACCATGATCGACTACTTCACCAAGTGGGTAGAAGCAGCCTCCTTCCCCAGGGTCACTAAAGAAGTCATCATTTCTTTCATCAGAAATAACGTCGTTTGTTGATATGGACAACCAGAGGTGATTGTGCCAGACAATGCCAAAAACCTCAACAACAAAATGATGGAGGAGTTATGTAGTAAATTCCACATCAAACATCTTAACTTTGTCATCTATCGTCCAAAGATGAATGGTGCTGTTGAAGCGGCTAACAAAAATATCAAGAAGATTATGCAAAAGATGTCAGCCAACCACAAAGATTTGCCTAACCTGTTGCCTCTTACTCTGTTAGCCTATAGAACCACAATGCGTACTTCAACTGGGGCAACCCCATACGCTTTAACCTATGGGATGGAAGCAGTGCCCCCCATAGAAGTTGAGATGGAATCTCTCAGAGTGTTGATCGACGCTCAGCTGGATGAAAACCAATGGGTACAAGACAGGTATCACCAATTGTCTCTGATAGACAAAAGGCGAATCGCGGCTATATTCCATGGTCAGCTATACCAACAAAGGATCGCCAGATCCTACAACAAAAAAGTCCAGCTACGGAAATTTAAACAACATGACTTGGTTTTGAAGAAGATTCTTGACAATCAAGATCAGGCCAAAGGAAAATTCTCTCCTAACTGGGAAGGCCCGTTTATTGTCAAAGAAGTATTTACAGGAGGCTCTCTTAGATTACAAGAAATGGACGGCGATGAATTTCCACAACTCATCAACTCAGACACCGTGAAACGGTATTATGTCTGAAGTAACCGAGAAAAATACCACAGTGCATCATCATCAAGGTCACCCGGTCATTCCGGTTCTTTAACCCTTTACCACCTATAACTTGTTACACTTTGCCCCTCGTGGAAACATACTCTTCAAGCCAAGCCACTGACTTTCTCCTTTCATTCATACAACTTAGGTCATCCCACCATGGATTGAACCTCATGCGTGCTAGATTTGGCTACCATACATGGGATCAAACTTCTCCGCTGCGGTTTATCCTCAACCTAAGATTAAACTTTCTCCTCCCCCGCACTCTGACCGCACATGGGACGCTTTTCTTCTCGCATACGAGGCTTAACTACGTCGACGATCTCCTCTTCAATAGAGTAACGAGGCAACCATGTTACATGGCCGGTCATGATAAAACAAAAATAACAAAAACATTTCTACCCTCTTCTCTCCTTACAAAAGCAAAAACAACCAAAAACATTCCTACACCATATCAAATATATATACGCTGTTGAACCTCTTACACGAGTTCGAACTCACGCAGACTGATCTCCACTTCAATAGAGTACGTGGCGACCATTCATGGTGCGGTCTCACCCCTACCAAAATACAAACCATTGTCGTGGTATTGGGATTCTCTTTCAATCCACTACATTTCATTGGCTTCGGACCAAAGGGATGGAATTACGAACTCCTCCCAAATAGGAGATTTGGCGACCATCTAAGTCATGGTCATACCTCGAAGAGCAATACTAAACCATAAGAGGTGGAATTAACTAGGCTTCTCCTAAATAGAAGTACTGGCAACCATCTGTGGTGCGGTCAATCTCAGAAAGGAAAGCCACATTCCTCTCCACATTTTCATTCAGAAACAAGTCCCAAGACACCAAAGATGGTAGGGATATACATAGATCGATGATCAATTCTGAACTATCCAAAGACAGCTCAATGTCCATCTACCAAGGAAGAATTCAGAATTCATCCATATCACAAGCCCTGAAGCAGCAGGCAAAATATCAAGCAAATAGCAAGGCATATCTAAAAGGGAAGTGATCCAAAAATATATTTCCCTATCATATATAATGATGTTTGATATATATACAATGTGAACTGTACATGACAAAATGGCTAAGCTAGTCTGTGTAGGTAAATACGAGCTCATCTACGAATCAGGGTACATGTGAGCTAGCAAGACCAACATGGCATCCCTCTCAGATGGAGGTAAAGCTATAGTCTCCTGGATAAGAATATCCACAAGACCCAACAGATCTGTAGCCATCTGCATGATGACCATATGCTTATCGATATAAGCACTCATCTCTGCGATCAAACCAGTGGTAAGGGACCTCGCTGCAGTACTATCTGTGATAGCCACATCCCGGGCAGATATAGCACTATCCCGCTCAATATCACTGCGTCTCTGTCTGACCTGGCCTCATCCCGCTCAACAACAGCGGCATCTATACGAGCTAATGCCTCATCTCTCTATAATAGGGCGGCGTCCCTCACATCAAGAGCAGTCGACATCATAGATCGAATCTGGTCTCTCTCAAAGGTCATTAGATGAAGACTCTGCTCTAAATATTATGCCGAGTGTTGGATCACAAAAGTACTGGTACTAGGAGAATCCGGAAGAAATGCTGGCGACCCAATAGCAGTATCCTCCTCGATGTAGGTATCAATGTCCTCTATAGGCTCTACATCGTCTAACTCAATCTCTGGTACTGCAAATACTGTTGCAGCCGATAAAACCTCCGTCTCCATCCATGTGGAGTACTTTCCGGAATAACCGGGACGACTGGCAGGAAAAGCAGCTAGCTCACGCTGATCCCAACAAGCGTATACACGAGATCGGTCCTCGGCTGAGAGGTATCAAGAAGCCGAAGCTGACGACCTAGCCCCCTCGAAAGGATGAAAATCTGAACTGGTCAAATCTGCGACATCACTACCAATGGATGATAAGTCGTCACGCCTCAAGCCACCGAAAGGAGGAAATCCATGCCCGGAGCATGAGTAATGAAGTCAGTATGGTGAGCAAAGCCCGAGCACACAACAATATGCTAAATGGATCTCGGATATCTCGCAAAAATGAGGACCGTGGATCGAGCATCTACACACTCAGATGATGGTGAAAGGAATATGACATAGCCACCTCATGGGAGAAACAATACTCGTGCCGTCTAAAGGTACCAACTGGTCGCAATTGTGACATAAACCACACATATAGCATGACCAAACTCCCTGTAAACACACCTGACGGGTAAGTACGGCAGTAGGACGCTGATCGCAAGGTCTCTGCCACGATCATAGGTACAATGGTACGACCCTCCCTGAGAGCTCTCACCGCCATGATAATGCCTATATCTATCTCATCCATGTACCGCGGCATGTACACGTATGACAGTACACATAGTATCAGTACATCAACTCTGGCCGAACGCCAATGATCCTCCGACACAGTGAAATCCCCTGAATATCGTGAGTAGCTATCCTCCGCACCAAATCTGTCACACAGAAAATGCTGAGAGATCACATGGCCAGATGTCAGCTCATCCTGCACCACTCTGCGCCTCAATCCGGTGAGAGTCATAAATTGTCTACTCATGTCTCCCAAAGCCATGTGTACGCAAGGTCGGTCTAAAGGCGAAGATCGTCAAGCAGGCATACTCCTCAGAGTAGTAGAGTCAACTCATGGGTGCTAAAGCGAAATACCTGCCTATCAGCTAGCCAATGCTCTAGCATCCCATCTACAAATCCTGTAGGAACCTGAAATGCCAAAAGGGTCATGGTATGCTGCAATAACAGATCTACAGTCACCCTATCTGGTGGTGACATGCTATCGTATCACGACGAAGATACCCAATACCACCATTGACGGTGGGGTATGATCTATACTGCTAATCGTCAAGAAGACAGACATCAAGGGCCGTGTCATAAGACCATTCAGGTCAATACCGAAAGTATCTCTGGACATACATACATATGCATAACATGATACATGCATAATGAGATAATGGATGGCAATATGATATAGGAATGAAAACCACCTGATGTAATTCATCCTGAGTCACTGGATCTCTATCAACAGGGATGTCAGGCCTATAAAGGGGAGGATCTGTATTTGGCAAAACCAAATGGGTCGTGCGTCGAGGGGCCAAAGACCTAATTTGGAAGGAACAAATGTCCCCGCCTCTACTAGATCTCTGCCCAAATGCCGAATAAATATATGTGCCCGATCCAACTGCCAGGTCAAGCTATCAATCTGGGTCAGATGAGTCGGAGCTCGGACACAAGCCACCCAATCCGTCATCATGAAAGATCCTGGAACCATGTCCCCCATAAACTGTGTGGCACGGATCTGGGCCCCAATAGTCTTGAGGAGCCACCAGCGCTGGAATATCTCCTGAGTACATGGACCCTCGGATAAATCAAAACCATCAACTCCCAACAATGGAATATCAATGGCGGGTGACTGTGATACAGGCCAATGACGCCTAACAAGATGCAAGATCGGTATACGAATCTCCCCTATGGTGCTCCTAATAGCACGCTCTCCTAAATAGAGCTCCCAGCCTCCATCGGTGAAAAGAGGAAATCTCCGGGTGGAAATCAAATACTCTACTCCAGTAGGGTGTCCATCCTCAAAACCGATGATCAAATGATCCCCTGAATATGGAAGCCATGTGATGGCGTCGGTTGTCAGCAACTCCAGCTGCATATGGTAATGAGCGAAGCCCTCAGATACAGGGACCTCTGGCAAAATAGAATGATGCCATCGTCGTCCTCGTGGATAGGTGTCTAAGCCTAACACACTCACAGGACGCAAACATGGAAGCCTCTCATAGGCCTAAAACTTCCAACACAATGGCAAAACATCTGCTATCAGTAAACACTCTTAGCCTGTGAAAGGAAAAGACAAGAGAAATACTCACCAGCAGAAACGGGTAAAATCCTAGCCAAGCCTCGGTCAAACCCTGTGAGCGCAGACGCATGCCCCGGAGGAAATAGGAAAAGGTGTAAAAGCCCCAATCATACTCTCCTATACGGTCCACATCGCGTGTGGCGCTAACCAGAGTGAAAGATACCGTAGAAGAGTTATACGCTATGAAGCGACCTCGAATGATTATCAGAATAATCGCCGCGTAACGCGATCCTCGATCCCGACATCATCGTGCATGGGCTCACTCAATAGCCCGCTTCATAACATCTACGCTCAAAGGACCGAGCAGACGGCCCTACCTTTGGCGCTTTTCGCCGGAACTCCTAACAAGGATCGGACGGCAGAGGGTGATATTCGCCATGCAAGGAACCGCTCCCTCCAAACTCTATACCTGTGATAAATCGCCAATCCATAGGCGTCATCATCACCTCGCAATCCAGCAGGTGGAGTGACTGAGTCTGATGAAACCATCGCTCAGACAATGCCCTGAGGTAACCCCAGGGACAACGATGGGGATGGATGGAGAAAAATGCCCCAAATTCCCACTCATGCACTACCGCTCTATAATCAAGATGAAGCTTTGGTACATGGAGTGGATGCTAAACCGATTCCCGAGGTACATGTAAAACACGGAACTGTGAAAGCACGAGATCAACATCAGGACCCTTTTAATCCTCATCAATAGGAAAGAAGGAAGATAAAGTCTAGAGTCATACCTCGTTAGCATGCAAGTACATCGATGGGTGTCTACCCAAATCACCTAGCAACTCTGGGTTCACCACCTGGATGCTCGAAAGCTCCCTGCGAGGGATATGTACAGCAGGAGCGGGATCCTCAATATCCACCTCCTCGTCCTCAACGTCTGGAACCTCTACCTGGACGGGACGAATCACAGCCTCCACCAACCGACGAGGCTGTCTGACAGAACGGGGACGAGGCACTTCAGAAGCCCTCCGCCGTACGCCAGAAGCGGTCCTGTAAGAACTGCTCGGCTGATCCGGATCCATAATATCTGGACAACAAGTCTCCAAATCACCTCAGAAAGGGTGTGGTATTGCCTTACCTGGAGCTTTCTAAAATGCATTATATGACTATATGCATGCATGCATTTACTTTAATATATAATAGAGTTAGAATGCATGACTACCCAATGCCTACATTTGGAAAAATTTCGCCATAGTCCCCTTTGAAAATAGGACATCCACATACGCACAAGCATGTCTAGGTGGCCATTCAGTAGCACACCTGCCCCAAAGTCATATACATAATATATGCATTAAAAATCAAACTCATCATGCATACCAACCTCAATGCTAGGAGTATCTTTCCTTTCTACCTTTTGCTCATTGGACCTCAAATAGGACAAAAAATAACAGAAAAAGGTGCCAATTTGACTGTCTTAGAAGTCAAATTTTTTCACATCATTATGTTCAGCATGGTTTAATACTAACATTTACTATGTTGAATATTTTTTATTAAGTCATTTGTGCATACATGATCACTACTATGTGTTTAGATGCATTTCGTGCAATATCTCATAATCTAACGGACAGAAACTGGAAAAAAACACATGCATGCGTTACTAGAATAGTGTAGAACACTTGTATGGTGACAGAATTTGCAGAAAGCAGCCCTCACTCAGCAAATCTGGAAGTGGCTCGCAGTTTTTCTAAAATGAAACAAGTTGAAAGTGACTTGTGAAGTGAAGCCTGCTGGGATTTATCATCCACGCCGTCATCAGGGCCACTCATATACAGAGAGTGTGTACCGCGACTCCTTTATGTGGGCCCCACCCCTCCAGCTCGGTCCAGTTCGAGTTAAAGCGGAGTTCTTACGGGCTAGAAAGGTTAAATCGGGAATAAAAATGCCACGCGATTGAGCAAAATGGCATACAATCCTGGTCTTCTCAGATGAGACTTTGAATCTGCACATCACTCATTGGTAGTCGCCTGAACACAAGGTATATTCTGCCAATGACCTCAGTTGTCGCAAATCACATTCGGCAATACCTTATATAGGTCCGATGTCACGATTCGGTCGTTACCTACATATGGATCTCGACGGGTTACAACGTGAATCCCCGACGGGGGTAACAACGTGAGTCCCCGACAGGGGTTACCACGTAGATCCCCGGTGGGGGTTATAACTAGTTCATCCGTTGACAATTCTATCAACGAAGGTCAAGCAACCTTGACATTATTTCAAATTTGATAAGCGTTTAAACCTCGTCGAGCTATAGAGTCATTTCGAGGTTCTCATACCCAGATGCTCATATTGTGACTCCCCCAAATCCAGGTACTTGAAACCCGAACTCGGTGCTTCACGATACCATTTCTATAAGATGAATAATACAATAATAATATTACATTCAAACTTAATTTACATACATCAAAGTTTACTTCCCAAGTATGAGACCTTCAAATACATTCCATACAATACTTGAACAGATACCAATTCTAACTATAACCATTAACTCATAATATAAACTTATTCGAACAACTTTCCTTTCCCTTGTTCGGTACGAGCCTTTAGGTTGCTCATACATATGCTCGAAAACATTTAATTTAAGCAAGGGTGAGCATTTGAGTGCCCAGCAAGTAATAGCAATTATATATATGAGCTAAAAGAATATAAGTATTCTTTTTACATAACACTTCTACAACGAATTGAAAGTTGTGAAGTAATCAGATCTTGATAAAAATTCACATAACAACTCTCTTTCAAATTCTTTAAATTTGGCTCTGGCTCTACCCTTGAATAGGGTTTAAGAAACATACTATGAACATTCTTTTCATTTTGAAAAGGTTTTAAGAGAAATCCATCCGTAAACCGTCATAACTTACGCAGTACACGGAGGGTGATCGACCAGATTGTATCTCATTGATCAATACTACATAACCCTAAGCTAAATTCATCGCTCACTCTATTCACCTTCAAGCAAAAAATTTTCCCATATAGGGATGTTCATACATGCTTGGTTCCAAACCAGAAGGTTTTAATCTTGCTTTCAACAATAATATGTAATTCAACATATATATATATATATATATATATATATATATATATATATACGGGTAATTGACAAAAGTGTATCAACATGTGAATAAATACCATGATTATCCAAGTGGGGACACTTGTATAACCATTTAGAAATTAATGAATAGAATATATATCTGAGCTAACATGTTGATAATCAAAGAGTACATAATCTGTACAGGAATAGAATAATTCTGAAACTTCTTACTCATGTCCATTGCATAAAGGAAATGCAAAGGTAAGATACTTGCCTGATTTGCTGATTACAAATCTCAACTTAGGTTTTATCTCTTTATCACAACCTATCAATAATCAGATCATTCGTTCGATTAGAACAATATATCATAACTCATAAGATCGCATATTACAACAAAGACATAGTCTAATCACGTCATCATATATATCTAACAGTCATTACGTCCTAAACAATCATTAACGCAGTCAAATATCTAAGTTCGGGTCAATTTTCGACAATTATCGATTGGTATGAAACGACTTTATCGGGTAATCTTGAGTCTAAGACTCTTATTACGTACTTCAACATCAGTAAATATCGGTCATTTTATTTTTAAATGACTTCAAATAATTTTAAAACATTTATTAAAATTTATCATGCATTTTCAAACATCGAATCATAATTAAATGATTTAAACATTAAACAATTCCATTATCATTAATAATTTAATTAATATTAAACTATTAATGAAACCATTGCTAAAATATAAAAGTTATTTATAATAACTCAAACTATTTTAAAACATTTATATTACCCTTAAATTATTTTTTAAAACAATAAAAATCATTTTTAAATAATTACCATTAATAATTAATTATTAATGTACTATTTATCCAATTATTAAAAGTCATTAATTATAACTTAAAATATTTTTAAATTCTTAATATCCTTTTTAAATGATTTTAAATAAATAAAACCATTTTTAAACTATTTATTTAATAATAATTATTAAATAAACTAAATATCATTAATATTATCTTAATATCATTAATATTCAATTATTAATGAAATTATCCTTTAAATATTAAAATTTATATTTTATAACTTAAAATATTTTTAAATACCTTATTTTCATTTAAAATGATTTTTATAATATTAAAATCATTTTTAAACTAATTTATTTAATATAATCATTAAATAACTTTAATATCATTAATATTAATTAATTAATGAAATTCATCACAAAATATTAAAAGTCATAGAAATTAACTTAAAATATTTTCTTATACCATAAAATAATTTTTCATGAATTAAAACTATTTTTAAAGCATTTATTTAATATTATAATTAAATAAATAAATACCTTTTATATTCCAAAAATATTAAATATTTATGAAATATACTCAAAACAATTAAAAACTATTTTTCGGAATTTATTAAGTATTTTTAATAATTAAAATCTAATTTTTGATATTTTTTAAATCATTTTCGGAATTTTCAAAAATTAAAAAATTTAAAATAATTCAAATCTGTCGCTAAAGGGGCCTATAGTGACATAACTGTCGCTATAGGTGTTCTTCATCAAACCCAGAACTCAAAAATCAGAACCGAGTAGGCTACTTTGACCATCAATAATTCTCAATCTATGAAGTTTATGGGTAGGATATAACTTGGATATTGTATTACGAGTGTAATAATACATGTATCAATCAATAACCATGATTTATAACATCACAATCAAAACTGAGTCATCGAACATTGTTTTTTTATACCCATGAATTGGATACACTAGTTTGACCATGAATAATTTAATTGTTGTTCTTAAGTCTTTTAGGATGTTTTATGTGTTTGTGTCTATTCATGCATGTTTTATATTATTTTATAGGAATTGGGACAAAAGTTACATGATGGATCGATGTTTAACTTTTGGCTAGATTCTATGCGATTTTTCGAAATTAAAAACCATTTTTTATACCCATGAATTCACTTGGGCTTAAGAGCCAATTTGACTATAGCTCTGACATTATTTCGACGTTTAAAAATTTACACAAAGCAGTCACTTCAAGAATGACAAAGTTGTATGATCTAGACTACTCTCCTCTTTCCGGAACATCTTGAATCATCAAAATCGGAGTTGGACGAAGAAGTTATGGCCATTTTCCCAAAGGACGTCGGGCAGAAAATGTCAGATTTTGGGGCGAGCGCCAAGGGCGCACATTTTAAGCCTATGCTTGTTGGCAAGAGGCATAGAAGCAGAACTCATTGTGAATTGCCCAATATTTGAAGCCTTTGAGGAAAAGGGTTTAGTGCGCGGCACTCGACGCGCGTTTTTGGCGAATTTTGACACCTTTTGACTCTAAATAGGATTGGGTTTGTTTCAAAACTAAAATTGTACTTGTAACCTATAAATACATGATGTAAGGCATAAAATAAAGGGAGATTACATAGCTTAGCCTAGATTAAACACTCCTTTAGATTAGAAAATAACCCTAGTTCTTATTAGTTTTGGAGATTGAAGCTGACTTGGAGACCATTGAAGATCAAGAGCAAGAAGAAGCGAGAGGGAGCATCATCAGTTCTTGCGACAGTGATTCTATTCTCTTCTCTCATCTTACTTTTATCTTTTGATGTCTATTCGGTTGTGGATTCTTGGTTTTAATTCATTAATTATGAACTAACTATTTTTGAGATTTCAATTGAACTTTTATGGCTATGAATTAGTTATTCATTATATTCTAATTATTTATGTTAAAGTGAGTTGTTTATCTTGTCTTGTGCTTATTGCTTAATTATTTGATCGATAATTACTTTGTTACTCTAGAAGGAATTGGAAGAGGAATTCTAGGGTTAGAGGCTGGGCATGATATCATGTGACTTAGTTATTTGCATGAGTGAATAATTAGGTTTGTGAATAGAATGAAAATATCTTTTCGTAGCATGTAACACATAAGGAATTGGGATTATGTGAGTTTAATTCAATTGTTTTGCATAGGAATATAGCAAGATTAATCTGGATTAAATAGAAGGCAATTGATCACTTGGAAAAGGACTTTTGGCATTTGAGAATTCACATTAACAATTGATGAGGCATAATAATTGGGATAATTGGATAATTGATTTATAGTTCATAATTGGGGATATTGAAGTCTTAATCTTTATTTATTTGAATTCATTCGTTAAAATCTTAGTTTTAATTAGTTAATTTAGTTTTCTTAATTAGAAAAACACGATTTGAGATTGTTTAAATAAAATTAGTTTGGTTAAGAATTAGTACTTGGTGATTTTTATTAAATAATTCCTCGGTAGAACGATACTCTACTTTCACTTTATTACTTGTTGGTAGTGTATACTTTGCGTATTCATTGATTCTTGAAATCGATCAACAAGTTTTTTAGTAGTAGATTCTTGGGGAATTAATTTAATAATTATTTACCAATATTAATTTCAATCAAATTAGTCTTAATTTAAACATTTTATTTTTATTTTAATTCTCTTTCTATATTTCTCTCTTTTCGGGTACCATGGATGACTTTGTGTATCAATGGCCATACGAACATGACTCGACCAAGGGAGTGGAGATTGAAAGACTCGAGAAACTTTCTGCATTGTCGGCCTGATTGAGACACTTTCGAGGATGTTTGAAGCTTTTGAAGCTCGGCGTCGTCAAAGTATGGTGGTTACTTGTGATTATTGTCTTTGGAAATCATATGAGTCATCAATGCACCATCGGTTTCAATAGAGTGCAGATTATAGTGGTGATTACCCCAATAATTATGTCTATCCCAACAACTATCATCGAGTTGGGGGTATCACCTGGGATTTTCATGGAGTAACAATCAAGATCAATTTTATGCTCCAAGTCAACATACCCACAGGATTTCTTGTGTCCACCTCCACTACAACGGGAAGAACATTCAAATTGGGAGGAAGCCTTGGAAAAATTTATTAAAGCTTACGAAAAAGGAATGAGGAACAAGACAAGAAAATGAATCAAGTAAATTTGAATTTGCAAAGCCAAAGGCGTTGATCAAAATTTGGAAAATCAAGTGGAGCAGATAGCACATTCGTTGAACAAGCGAATCCTCAATACACTGCCCTATGACATGGATTAGAGGCAGATGGTGAGCAGAGCCAAATCTACAAGCTGGATGAGCCACGAGATGAAAAGAGGAGACAAGTGGGGATAATGACAACAAAAGGTCGGTGAAGAACTAATTGTGAGAACCAATGATGATGAGCCAATGTTATTTATGCCTCAAGTGCCTTCTCCTCCACAGTTCAAGAGTCCGGTTAGATTTGCAAAACCTTGTCCGATTGGTAGTCATGTCGTCGGCAATACTCTCTGTGATGTAAAAGCAAGTACACCTTCGAAACCATGGTGCGATGAGCTAGAGAAGATAGAAGAAGAAATTGTTGTGTCTGACAAGCCTCTATGCCAGAATATATTCATGACACTGATGGAGAAACCACCTAGATCTTTGGGCGTTCTTGAATGTGATCTTATCTCAAGAAAGCATTCTAGGTGACTTTAATACAATGGCTATTACAAATGGGAACCTACCAAAAGCTATATTATTTAGATGGATGGAGGTTCCTCAACTTTTCGTAGGGAATTGGATAGAGAATTGAAGAAGTCGGTGAGACTATAAAACAAAGCGCTTATTGGGAGGCAACCCAAGTTTAATTTTTATTTTTAGTTTTTATTAAGTTTTATATTAGTAGTTTTGAATTTGCATTTATTTAGGATTTAATAAAATTTCTTCTATCATGGTTTTTCTGAGTTATTCAAGTCAAATTCAAGTGTGGTGCCCAATTTGTTCCATGTCTTGCTTTATTCTCCAAACTTAGCGGG
Source organism: Panax ginseng (assembly GCA_020205605.1). Lineage (NCBI taxonomy): Eukaryota > Viridiplantae > Streptophyta > Magnoliopsida > Apiales > Araliaceae > Panax > Panax ginseng. Next base: position 122,243,489 of record CM035136.1, read on the forward strand.
CGAGGAGGAAGATTGCTATATTTTCGGGAAGTCCTCTGCTTTAAATTTTTTCTATTTGGTCATTGAGGACAATGTCTAGTTTAAGTTTGGGGGCATTTTAGTGTCGTATTGCATATAGTTAGTTATTTACATTTGTAGTTAGATTATGTTTTACGGGTTATTTACATTTAGTTTTTTGCATTAGATTTTTTTTTATTTTGTTTAAAAAAAAAAAAATTTAAAAATCGCAAAAAGTAGTAGTTAGTTTCTTTGTGTTTGTTGCGTTTAGTTTATATTTGCATGATTCAAGCATTAGATAGTAAAAGTCTATTTTGGCCGATGATGAGGCTGGAATTAAGTAGATAAGTATAGTATTGAATATTAAGGCTTTGATGTGATTTCTTGTTATGAATTGAATCTTTTCACATTTAAAGCTGGTATAATCAAGGTTATACGTTAATAATGACTATATTAGCGATTAAGTTTAAATTGATACATAATGGATTTCTTAAGTATAATACTAGTATGAAGGAATGAAAGACATGAATAGGTGGAGATGGCTAAATTTTGATAAAAACTTAAGTTTGGGGGAAATTTTGGGGTATATAAGCTTTAAAAAAAAAAAAAAACATGTTGAGTCTTGTGGTGGGTTGAGGAGAAACACTCCCCATAAACACAAGCGTGAGATGGGCGTAAAACGCACTCACCAACCATCTATAAAAAAAAAAAAAAAAAAAAATTACAAGTGGCTAGTTTTGTTTGGGGCCTTTGTTACTTGAGTAGAAATGCGCTTAGAAAGTATCTTAAAACCTAAGCGCCCTAAGGTCTTATATAGTGCAGGAGTCGTTGGTGAAAGCTTCGCTAGGGGTGACCAACATTAGCCTAATGGAATGAGACATTACTGATTATGGTTAAAAAAAAAAAAACAATAAAAGCGGAAAAAAAGAGCAAAAAGCCCCGTAATGAAAAGTAAAGCATAAGTATCCCAGTTGGACTCTTGAACTTGGTGGATGTTTGACTTTAGTTGGATATAGCTTGTTCGTGAATTTTGTGAATTTGCTTTGTATGATGCCTTGAAGATATCTATTATGTCTTAAATTTGATTTTATATCGATTAACATTGTTGTGGAGCACACACGCACTATATCGATGATAACGATCTAAGATTTGATGATTGATTGGGAAATTCTTGATTTGTTTTAATATGATGTATTATCATGTTTACTTGATTTCTCTAAAAGTAGGTTGAATAGACTTGTTTACGTCATTCTTTGTTGGATTAAGTAGGCATATAGATTAGTTTCATTACATTGCATTGCATAACATTTTTGTGTTTTTGCTTGAGGACAAGCAAAGATTTAAGTTTGGGGTATTTGATGAGTGAGTTTTATACCCATGAATTGGATACATTAGGGCTTAATTTATTGTTGTTCTTAAGTCTTTTAGGATGTTTTTATGTGTTTGTGTCTATTCATGCATGTTTTATGTTATTTTATAGGAATTGGGACAAAAGTTACATGGATCGATGTTTGGGGTGGCTAGATTAGCGTTTTTTGACTTGCCATTTACACAACAGTCACTTCAGAGCCAATTTGACTATAGCTCTGACATTATTTCGACAAACTTCAAGAATGAAAGTTGTAGATCTACTTCTCCTCTTTCCGGAACATCTTGAATCATCAAAATCGGAGTTGAGACGAAGAAGTTATGGCCATTTTCCCAAAGGGCGTCGGGGCGAGAAAATGTCGGATTTTGGGCGGTAGCAAGGGGCGCCCATTTTTAGCCTATGCTTGGCCAGCAAAGGGCTAGAGGCGAGACTCGGTAGCCGTTGCCCAGTATTTGAAGGGCTTGGGGAAAGGTTTAGTGCGGCTGGGCCGCGTTTTGGGCGAATTTTGACACCTTTTGACTCAAATAGGATTGGGTTTGTTTCTAAACTAAAAATTGGACTTGTAACCTATAAATACATGATGTAAGGCATAAAATAAAGGGAGATTACATAGCTTAGCCTAGATTAAACACTCCTTTAGATTAGAAAATAACCCTAGTTCTTATTAGTTTTGGAGATTGAAGCTGACTTGGAGACCATTGAAGATCAAGAGCAAGAGCAAAAGCGAGAGGGAGCATGAGTTCTTGACAACAGATTCTATTCTCTTCTCTCATCTTACTTTTATCTTTTGATGTCTATTAGGTTGTGGATTCTTGGTTTTAATTCATTAATTATGAACTAACTATTTTGAGATTTCAATTGAACTTTTATGGCTATGAATTAGTTATTCATTATATTCTAATTATTTATGTTAAAGTGAGTTGTTTATCTTGTCTTGTGCTTATTGCTTAATTATTTGATCGATAATTACTTTGTTACTCTAGAAGGAATTGGAAGAGGAATTCTAGGGTTAGAAGCGGGCATGATATCATGTGACTTAGTTATTTGCATGGTGAATAATTAGGTTTGTGAATAGAATGAAAATATCTTTTTATAGCATGTAACACATAAGGAATTGGGATTTATGTGAGTTTAATTCAATTGTTTTGCATAGGAATATAGCAAGATTAATCTGGATTAAATAGAAGGCAATTGATCACTTGGAAAAGGACTTTTGGCATTTGAGAATTCACATTAACAATTCGATTGGTAGGCATAATAATTGGGATAATTGGATAATTGATTTATAGTTCATAATTGGGGATATTGAAGTCTTAATCTTTATTTATTTGAATTCATTCGTTAAAATCTTAGTTTTAATTAGTTAATTTAGTTTTCTTAATTAGAAAAAAACACGATTTGAGATTGTTTAAATAAAATTAGTTTGGTTAAGAATTAGTACTTGGTGATTTTTATTAAATAATTCCTCGTGGGAACGATACTCTACTTTCACTTTATTACTTGTTGGTAGTGTATACTTGCGTATTCATTGATTCTTGAAATCGATCAACAAGTTTTTTGGCGCTAGATTCTTAGGGAATTAATTTAATAATTATTTACCAATATTAATTTCAATCAAATTAGTCTTAATTTAAACATTTTTATTTTATTTTAATTCTCTTTCTATATTTTCTCTCTTTTCGGGTACCATGGATGACTTTGTGTATCAATGGCCATACGAACATGACTCGACCAAGGGAGTGGAGATTGAAAGACTCGAGAAACTTTACGCATTGTCAAGACAGATTGAGACACTTTCGAGGATGTTTGAAGCTTTTGAAGCTCGGCGTCGTCAAAGTATGGTGGTTACTTGTGATTATTGTCTTTGGAAATCATATGAGTCATCAATGCACCATCGAGTTTATTAGATGCGATTATAGTGGTGATTACCCCAATAATTATGTCTATCCAACAACTATCATCGAGATTGGGGGTATCACGGATTTTTCATGGAGTAACAATCAAGATCAATTTTATGCTCCAAGTCCAACATACCCACAGAGTTTCTTGTGTCCACCTCCACTACAATGGGAAGAACATTCAAATTGGGAGGAAGCCTTGGAAAAATTTATTAAAGCTTACGAAAAAAGGAATGAGGAACAAGACAAGAAAATGAATCAAGTAAATTTGAATTTGCAAAGCGAGGCGTTGATCAAGAATTTGGAAAATCAAGTGGAGCAGAGATAGCACATTCGTTGAACAACCGTCCTCAATACACACTGCCCTATGACATGGATTAGAGGCCCGATGGTGAGCAGAGCCAAATCTACTGTTGGATGAGCCACGAGATGAAAAAGAGGAGACAAATGGGGATAATGACAACAAGGTCGGTGAAGAACTAATTGTGAGAACCAATGATGATGAGCCGATGTTATTTATGCCTCAAGTGCCTTCTCCTCCACAGATTCAAGAGTGGGTTAGATTTGCAAAACCTTGTCCGATTAGTAGTCATGTAAATCGGCAATACTCTACTGTGATGTAAAAGCAAGTACACCTTGAAACCATGGTGCGATGAGCTAGAGAAGATAGAAGAAGAAGAAATTGTTGTGTCGACAAGCCTACATGCGAGAATATATTCATGAGACACAATGGAGAAACCACCTAGATCTTTGGGCGTTCTTGAATGTGATCTTATCTCAAGAAAGCATTCTAGGTGACTTTATCTACAATAGCTATTATAAATGGGAACCTACCAAAAGCTATATTATTCCGATGGATGGAGGGTTCCTCAACTTTTCGTAGGGGAATTGGATAGAGAATTGAAGAAGTCGGTGAGACTATAAAACAAGCGCTTATTGGGAGGCAACCCAAGTTTAATTTTTATTTTAGTTTTTATTAAGTTTTATATTAGTAGTTTTGAATTTGCATTTATTTAGGATTTAATAAAATTGCTTCTATCATGGTTTCTGAGTTATTCAAGTCAAATTCAAGTGTGGTGCCCAATTTGTTCCATGTCTTGCTTTATTCTCCAAACTTAGCGAGGCGAGGAGGAAGATTGCTATATTTTCGGGGAAGTCCTCTGCTTTAATTTTTTCTATTTAGGTCATTGAGGACAATGTCTAGTTTAAGTTTGGGGGCATTTTAGTGTCGTATTGCATATAGTTAGTTATTTACATTGTAGTTCGTTATGTTTCGGGTTATTTACATTTAGTTTTTGCATTAGATTTTTTTTTTTTTGTAAAAAAAAAAATTTTAAAAATCGCAAAAGTAGTAGTTAGTTTCTTGTGTTTGTTGCGTTTAGTTTATATTTGCATGATTCCAAGCTGTTAGATAGTAAAAGTCTATTTTGGCCAATGATGAGGCTGGAATTAAGTAGATAAGTATAGTATTGAATATTAAGGCTTTGATGTGATTTCTTGTTATGAATTGAATCTTTTCTGTTTTGGCTGGTATAATCAAGGTTATACGTTAATAATAGCTATATTAAGCGATTAAGTTTAAATTGATACATAATGGATTTCTTAAGTATAATACTAGTAGTGAAGGAATGAAAGACATGAATAGGTGGAGATGGCTAAATTTTGATAAAAACTTAAGTTTGGGGGAAATTTTGGGGTATATAAGCTTTAAAAAAAAAAAAAAAAACATGTTGAGTCTTGTGGTGGGTTGAGGAGAAACACTCCCCATAAACACAAGCGTGAGATGGGCGTAAAACGCACTCACCAACCATCTATAAAAAAAAAAAAAAAAAAAAATTACAGTGGCTAGTTTTGTTTGGGGCCTTTGTTACTTGAGTAAGAAATGCGCTAGAAGGGGTATCTTAAAACCTAAGCGCCCTAAGGTCTTATATAGTGCAGGAGTCGTTGGTGAAAGCTCGCTAAGGGGTGACCTTTGTTAGCCTAATGGAATGAGACATTTGCAGTTATGGTTAAAAAAAAAACAACAAAAAGCGGAAAAGAGCAAAAGCCCCCGTAATGAAAAGTAAAGCATAAGTATCCAGATTGGACTCTTGAACTTGGTGGATGTTTGACTTTAGTTGGATCTAGCTTGTTCGTGAATTTTGTGAATTTGCCTTTGTATGATGCCTTGAAGATATCTATTATGTCTTAAATTTGATTTTATATCGATTAACATTGTTGTGGAGCACACACGCACTATATCAATGATAATGATCTAAGATTTGATGATTGATTGGGAAATTCTTGATTTGTTTTAATATGATGTATTATCATGTTTACTTGATTTTCTAAGGGTAGGTTGAATAGACTTGTTTACTGTCATTCTTTGTTGGATTCGTAGGCATATAGATTAGTTTCATTACATTGCATTGCATAACATTTTTGTGTTTTTGCTTGAGGACAAGCAAAGATTTAAGTTTGGGGGTATTTGATGAGTGAGTTTTATACCCATGAATTGGATACATTCGGGCTTAATTTATTGTTGTTCTTAAGTCTTTTAGGATGTTTTTATGTGTTTGTGTCTATTCATGCATGTTTTATGTTATTTTATAGGAATTGGGACAAAAGTTACATGGATCGATGTTTTGGGTGGCTAGATTCACGTTTTCGGCTTGCCATTTACACAACAGTCACTTCAGAGCCAATTTGACTATAGTTCCTGACATTATTTCGACAAACTTCAAGAATGAAAGTTGTAGATCTACTTCTCCTCTTTCCGGAACATCTTGAATCATCAAAATCGGAGTTCGGACGAAGAAGTTATGGCCATTTTCCCAAAGGGCGTCGGGGCGAAAATGTCAGATTTTGGGCATAGCAAGAGGCGCCCATTTTAGCTATGCTTCAGCCTGGGGGCGCTAGAGGCGAACTCAGCGTCGTTGCCAAGTTATTGAAGTACTGGCTGGGGAAGGGTTTAGTGCGGACTGGAGCCGCGTTTTGGTAATTTTGACACCTTTTGACTCTAAATAGGATTGGGGTTGTTTCAAAACTAAAAATTGTACTTGTAACCTATAAATACATGATGTAAGGCATAAAATAAAGGGAGATTACATAGCTTAGCCTAGATTAAACACTCCTTTAGATTAGAAAATAACCCTAGTCTTATTAGTTTTGGAGATTGAAGCAACTTGGAGACCATTGAAGATCAAGAGCAAGAAGCGAGAGGGGAGCATCGAGTTCTTGACAGCAGATTCTATTCTCTTCTCTCATCTTACTTTTATCTTTTGATGTCTATTAGGTTGTGGATTCTTGGTTTTAATTCATTAATTATGAACTAACTATTTTTGAGATTTCAATTGAACTTTTTATGGCTATGAATTAGTTATTCATTATATTCTAATTATTTATGTTAAAGTGAGTTGTTTATCTTGTCTTGTGCTTATTGCTTAATTATTTGATCGATAATTACTTTGTTACTCTAGAAGGAATTGGAAGAGGAATTCTAGGGTTAGAAGCTGGGCATGATATCATGTGACTTAGTTAGTTGCATAGTGAATAATTAGGTTTGTGAATAGAATGAAAATATCTTTTCATAGCATGTAACACATAAGGAATTGGGATTATGTGAGTTTAATTCAATTGTTTTGCATAGGAATATAGCAAAGATTAATCTGGATTAAATAGAAGGCAATTGATCACTTGGAAAAAGACTTTTGGCATTTGAAATTCACATTAACAATTGATAGTCATAATAATTGGGATAATTGGATAATTGATTTATAGTTCATAATTGGGGATATTGAAGTCTTAATCTTTATTTATTTGAATTCATTTCGTTAAAATCTTAGTTTTAATTAGTTAATTTAGTTTTCTTAATTAGAAAAAACACGATTTGAGATTGTTTAAATAAAATTAGTTTGGTTAAAATTAGTACTTGGTGATTTTATTAAATAATTCCTCGTGGGAACGATACTCTACTTTCACTTTATTACTTGTTGACCGTGTATACTTGCACGTATTCATTGATTGTGAAATCGATCAACACAAGCTACACATAACAACTTAAAAGCATCAAAAATCATGATCGAGCAAAGATCTATAAGCTCTGACATTTGACGAAATATCACAGAAATGAAATTTTCCAGATTTCTTAAATCTTCAAATTCGTGTACTTTGATGTTATGGGTCTTTGATTTATCAACCCATATCATCAATTAACACCCTATTACACAACTTTAAACAATCAATTGCAACAAATAATATAGAATCAAAGGATTTCTAGGTTTAGGATTTTATACCTTTTATGCTTCAAAAATTCTTGATTCTTGCTTCTGATTTGTTATGGGTGATGGTTGGGCTTTGTTTTGGGACTGAAACACTACAATAATTCGTAGCTAAGAGCTTGAGAGAGTATAGCTAGAAGCTTTGGAAAATTTTAGTGTACAAATGAGCTTAATCTCTCCCTAATTTATAGAATTGATTGAATCAATCATGTTAGGGCTGATAATTGGGGGTGTAATAGCATAGTAACATGAGTGACTTCTAGAAGCAATTGATTAGCTAGCATAATTGAAGATTCTTATCCACAATGCTACTAATAATACACTAAAAAGGACAAAAGGGCATTTTGATAATTTCACTTATGATTTCAAGGGCATTCTTGTACATAGCAATTAAATATAATATTAAATCACTGGATGGTAATTTTTATCATTTATCAATTACTTCTATCCTTTGGTAAATTAAAACTTTATACAATAACATCGTAATTAAACCCGGTAATTTAAATTAGGGTTTTCTATAGAAAAATTTAGGGTTCTATAATTAGGGTTTCTTAACGTCATCAATTAGGGTTTCTAATTGACCATTAGGTTTTTTAATTATCATTTGTGTTACTAACACGGTCATTCTGATTTCTAACTTCAACAGGTTAGGGTTATTCATGCAATAATTAGGGTTTTCCTAATTATCGGCATAAAAATAGTAATTAGGGTTTCTTCTAATTACCGACATCCTTATACGATAACTTCATATACATCAGCTACTACTCGGTCCATATCTCATGGCGAGTTTAATAATTAGGTTTCACACCTGCAGTTACATGCTATGACCTAATTGGTAGTAATTGCTCAACTTTATCTGTCCGCACATACACAGTACATATTTATGGTACTATAAAATCATTATATAAATAATATAATATTACTATTCTCATCTCTTGATCACAATCCCAATCCAGAGTTTGGATCTCATATCTGAATTCTCTTTCTTACACAACATCAATAATCAAGTTAAAATAATTAACTTAAATATTTTGAACAAATCATATAATAAAATATTTATTATATAATTCTAATTATCACTTCATATATTATTTCCAATCATGTTGTCATAAAAACATTTCGGCTTACAGAAATTAATTACCATAACAATATAATTTGTGGTAATTAATAGTTCTAAAATTATTTCTAATTTTTCAAGTAATAAATATATTCGCATTTATCGTTCACCTCACTAGACACTTATTCTTGTCATTAAATAAATAAATAAAAAAAATTTATACGCAAAATTTCTTATTTATTTTATATTGAAAATCTCGGGTTATTACATTCACCCTCCCTTATAAGGATTCCGTCCCCGGAATCACCGCTTTAAAAACTCATATGCAGAAGGGTACATAGCATATAATCATTGCACATAGACCTCGATCATACTTGATCGAACGGATCTTTAATTATTCTTTATAACACTTGTCTATTCGATTAAGCAGAAATTTGATTTCTAAAAGAACTCAAAATTTCTTTATAAAATAATCTACTATATATATATGCAGGAAAATCATATAAGATATATAAGTTATTCAAATAGCACTTGGAGTTCTGTTTCCAGCTGCCACCGTATCCCGGACCATCATGTTGAAGACCCCGGAGTTCTTTATCGTTGAAGTCTTGGTTGAGTGTGGTCCTGTTGTTGCTAAAGAACCACTGTTTCTCCCCGTGGTTACGTTTCCTGCCTCCATTCTCCTCTTTGGACAATTCCTCACTTTATGCTCAGTCGATCCGCATATAAAGCATCCACTGATCATCCTTGAGTTGGGGCAGTTGGGAGAGTTATGACCCTCTTGCCCGCGCTTATAGCACACGAACTTACCCTTCAGACACTCGCCAGAGTGATTATTTCCGCAGTTCTTGCACTACAATACCTGCTTCTTTGCACCTTCCTGCTTTACTTGCACGTTCTCAGAAAAATTCCTCATTCTTTTCTCACCCATATTCCCGTTACTACTTTCCATCTTCATTGCTCCTCCTGACTTGCTTTTGTTCTTCTTCTCCTTATGATAGAGGCTCATGGCCTTACTCCCCTGTTCAGCTATGATAGCTTTCTCCATGAGTCTTTGCCAAAAGTATTGATTTGCGAGATTGACACCTTATTATAGAGCCGGGTTTTAAACCCGGCTCAAATCTCCTTGCCTTCTAGCCTCTGTATCCACTTGATGTGGAGCAAACCTAGCTAACTCATTAAACTTTGCGGCATACTCACTTGCGATCATATTATCCTACTTTAACTCCAGGAATTTCACTTCCATTCTAGACTGCATACTTACTGAGAGATATTTTTTGAAAAATAAATTCTTAAACATATCCCAAGTAATCACTTCTTCTCCTGCCCGAGTCTTATTTGCCTCCCACCAAAAGTTAGCTTCCCCTTTCAACATATAAGTGGCAAAAGCGGTCTTTTGTCCCTCATCTACTCTAGCAATTACGAACACCTTTTCTATCTCGTTAACCCATGTCTGGGCTTCTATAGGGTCAGCTGATCCTCTGAATTCTGGTGGTCCTACGACTTTGAAGTCTTTGAATTTTGCCAAGAGATTGTCATTTGGTTTTCCCTGTTGGTGTTCCCTGCTTTGCATGCTTTGAGCTACCATGTTTGTAAAGTTTTGCATCGATTCGGCATCATTCCCGGCATTGGTAGATTCTTCTACCCTTTGGTTTCGAGTTTAGCGTCTTGGCGGCATTATACAGTTAAATAAAACCATAAATTATACTCTTACATTTTAAACCTTATTGCATAAGATTAATGTATTAAACTTGTTTCATTTCTCAAACTTAGATTCATATTCATTTATCGAATATTTACATAGCTTACATCTTGCTTTAATCATGACTATCCATTTTGTGACTACAGAAAGTGGATTTAAAATCTTGACCAACATAAAAGTTGAAAATAGTTCATTACTTATCACACATATTACATAAACACAACATAACCCATACCACTTATTTACCAAGTCTTTTTCGGACATTCATTCGATCGATGTCCTTCCATCCCACAATTAAAACATCCACCTTTCTTATAGTGAGAGCAGCGAGGAGAGGTATGTCCCTCACTACCATAAATATAACATATCTTTTTCCCTTTCTTCTTATCAGGTTTTCCTAAGTCAGGATCTTCTACCTTTCTTTTTCCCTTACCTCTCGGAGCTGCACACGATGTGTTGCTTGAGGCTCCATCTAGTCAATTTGGATTTTGAGCTTATCCTGCTCTTCCATTGTTTCCATTAACGCCTGACGCAGCAACTTTTTTATCTCCCACAACCTTTCCAATGAAGAAACCTTGTTCTCTAGATCCTACACCTCCATTGATGCTTGAGCAGCTTCAACTTTGGTGTCTGAATCACTATCTGTCAAATCCAACATTTCTGGATCTGATGCTACGTTTTCCACGATAGCCACCTCGTCCGATTTGGTTTCCCCTGTGAGCTTCTATTTCAGTTGTTGACCTCTATATTAGCTCGGGGTATGGATCTGGTCCTTCTTATTCCACATATCTTTCTCACCAGACATCTACATACATAAGTTACCCAATACACCTCTTATAAGAGTAAAAGTTTTCAAATTGTGCTGAGGGGTCATATAGACCATAAACTCATAGTTTTAACGGTATTTATACCGCAAGACAATACATTACTTGGTATGCTTACAATCACGAAGAAGGTAAACTACCATTAATAGTACTTTAGGTGATTAGCCTATTATACCCTTACGTCATGCATAACGTATTAATCATGCCTAGCGAATATTTACGCTATTAGATTGGATTATTATCCAAACAACATTGTTCACCTCAGTCTTATCATAGGATTCTGCACCAAAATAATTTGGTTCGGAAAATTTCTTTCAATGAACACTTAGAGTTTTCATAAACATTAGTCTAGCTGATTCAAATAGCATAGACTCATATCAATAATTAATTCAATCGAATTATTTAGGTGTGTAGCCAAAACCCGTTGGCAAATTAAAATTTTGAAAACATTTTTGAGAATGACGTCATAATGTCGTGATTGTATTACCGGTCAGTTTGAGGATTAAAATCATTATATGACTTTGTCATAACACATCATACAATAGTGGAGCAATGACTTTAGGTCAAATTCACACTAAGTATTCTGTATTTACAACTACATCATCTTTTATAATCTCTCTTTTGAGTTACATGGTACATAAGTGATAAATAAAAATATATTTTGATATTTAAAATCATTTGCGTCTAAAGAAATAAGTAGCATAGATTGTACTTTAATAGTTTTAAAAAATGATTCTGAGTCTACATTTTGTTTTTAAAAGCACATAGTGCGTATTTAGCTTGATGTAAAAATTTGAAGTTTAGCATAGCGCTAGGAGTTTAAGAAAACCTAACACCTTCACTAATAATCATTTACTTAACAATCTATACATTCACCGTAATCCATAACACTTCATTCACACAAAACTATTCCCGGTTAAATCAAACCACACTTATAAGTTCATAACTTGCCACAATCATATGAGTTTAAGAACTTACCCTAGTCGGACCTTTGGCGTCCATTATTTGAGGGGTTCATAAACATTTCATGTAATTATGAGTCAAGAATGTCTCATAAGTATGAGTTCTAAGAACTTCGTACTTATCTATATTCTCTACCTATGACTTATCTATACATTATACACATGAGAAAGGAATCACCCTCTGAACATACATATAGCAAATAGCGCGACATAGACATTTCAATGATTATCAGTGCCAAATACTAAGTGGTTTTTACACCAAGTACAATTCAGCTCCCATACGAAGAATCATACAACTCAGCTGCCGACATGAGTCCTCAATTGAATCCCCACCTAACACTAACCCCATTCTCCATACAAATTTAATTCATATTTATAATTCTCTTCTGGATCTGTACCAATTTATAGTACAATTCATACACAGCAATCTTGTTGTAAACTTTCCAATCATTAGATTGATTCTTTCTGGTATTCATAACCTTATCAGATCACGAGGTGATCTCATCGTATATATTACGATTCAATTCTATATCTTGATCGTTTTATTTTACGATCTCTTATAACTGCACTTGCAGTCTTATAGACTCAATCTATTCCCCACTACTGTTTAACTTTATTATCAGAGTTAGGGAACTCTATGTCTTTACACTCGCCAAGATTCATCTTTGAATCTTATCGACCAACTAACTCTATATGAGTTAGTATTTATCCTAATCACTGCGGTTATTGGTCTCGGTATTCCTACCTAAGCTTCGTAACAATGACTTTGATACCAACCTTATGCGCCCCAAATCCGGTGTACTTGAAACCCGAACTTCGGTGCTTCACGATACCATTTCTATAAATTTGAATAATACAATAATAATATTACATTCAAACTTAATTTACATACATCAAAGTTTACTTCCAGTCGAGACCTTCAAATACATTATACAATACTTGAGCAGATACCAATTCTAACTATAACCATTAACTCATAATATAAACTTATTGAACAACTTTCCTTCCCCTTGTTTGGTACACGAGCCTTCAGGTTGCTCATACATGCTTGAAAACATTTAATTTAAGCAAGGGTGAGCATTTGAGTGCCCAACAAGTAATAGCAATTATATATATAAAATTTGAAAGAATATAAGTATTCTTTTTACATAACACTTCTGTGAATTGAAAGTTGTGAAGTAATGCATCTTGATAAAAATTCACATAACAACTCTCTTTCAAATTATTTAAATTTGGCTCTGGCTCTACCCTTGAATAGGGTTTAAGAAACATACTATGAACATTCTTTTCATTTTCGAAAAAGTTTAGCAGAAATCCATCCGCAAAACCGTCATAACTTACAGACGCGGAGGGTGATCGACCAGATTGTATCTGTATTGATCAATACTACATAACTTTGAGCGAAATTCATCGCTCACTCTATTCGCCTTGAGGCAAAAAAATTTTCCCATATAGGGATGTTCATACATGCTTGGTTCCAAACCCGAAGGTTTTTAATCTTGCTCAACAATAATATGTAATTCAACATATATATATATATATACGGGTAATTGACAAAAGTGTATCAACATGTGAATAAATACCATGATTATCCAAGTGGGGACACTTGTATAACCATTTAGAAATTAATGAATAGAATATATATCTGAGCTAACATGTTGATAATCAAAGAGTACATAATGCATGCGGGAATAGAATAATTCTGAAACTTCTTACTCATGTCCATTGCATAAAAGAAATGCAAAGGTAAGATACTTGCCTGATTTGCTGATTACAAATCTCAACTTAGGTTTTATCTCTTTATCACAACCTATCAATAATCAGATCATTCGTTCGATTAGAACAATATATCATAACTCATATCATCTATTACGATCAACACATAGTCTAATCACGTCATCACATATATCTAATGATCATTCGTCTAAACAATCATTATGACGTCGAATATCTAAGTTGGTCAATTTACGACAATTGTCGATTGTCTGCAAGCTGACTTTATCGGAGTAAATACTGAGTCTAAGACTCTTATTCTGTACTTCAACATTTGTAAATATCAGTCATTTTATTTTATATGACTTCAAATAATTTTAAAACATTTATTAAAATTTATCATGCATTTTCAAATATCGGAATCATAATTAAATGATTTAAACATTAAACAATTCCATTATCATTAATAATTTAATTAATATTAAACTATTAATGAAACCATTATAAAATATAAAAGTTATTTATAATAACCCAAACTATTTTTAATACATTTATATTACCCTTAAATGATTTTTAAAACTATAAAAATCATTTTTAAATAATTACCATTAATAATTAATTATTAATGTACTATTTATCAAATATTAAAAGTCATTAATTATAACTTAAAATATTTTTAAATCCTTAATATCCTTTTTAAATGATTTTAAATAAATAAAACTATTTTTAAACTATTTATTTAATAATAATTATTAAATAAACTAAATATCATTAATATTATCTTAATATCATTAATATTCAATTATTAATGAAATTATCCTTTAAATATTAAAATTTATATTTTATAACTTAAAATATTTTTAAATACCTTATTTTCATTTAAAATGATTTTTATAATATTAAAATCATTTTTAAACTAATTTATTTAATATAATCATTAAATAACTTTAATATCATTAATATTAATTAATTAATGAAATTCATCACAAAATATTAAAAGTCATGGAAATTAACTTAAAATATTTTCTTATACCATAAAATAATTTTTCATGAATTAAAACTATTTTTAAAGCATTTATTTAATATTATAATTAAATAAATAAATACCTTTATATTCAAAAATATTAAATATTTATGAAATATACTCAAAACAATTAAAAACTATTTTTGAATTTATTAAGTATTTTAATAATAATTAAAATCTAATTTTTTCTATTTTTAAATCATTTTTGAATTTTCAAAATTAAAAAATTTAAAATAATTCAAATCTGTCAGCTAAAGGGGCCTATAGTGACATAAGCATGCCATTATAGGTGTTCTTCATCAAAACCGAACTCAAAAAATCGAGGCAAGGTAGGCTACTTTGACCATCAATAATTCTCAATCTATGAAGTTTATGGGTAGGATATAACTTGGATATTGTATTACGAGTGTAATAATACATGTATCAATCAATAACCATGATTTATAACATCACAATCAAAAGTTATTAAGCCTTAAACTAGCTGTCAACATTGTTTTTGAAAATTCTGGGTTGCCCAGAATTTTCGGTCATGCTCGGTCAACCTAGTTTGACCATGAATAACTCTTAATCCATAATAGATATGGACCTGATTCTTTTTGGAGATTAAATACCACATACCATAACACACATATCAACTTTCATAACATCAAAATCCCAAACATCTTTGAGATCTACAAAAGTAGGACGATTTGCTTAAAAAATTTTACGGACACTTGGAACTTTTACGGGTTTTCGAATCGGTTTCATGATCGGTCAATCTTAAATCGACCCACTTTGACCTTAAATAACTTTTGATCCAAAATATCTATGGACCTGATTCCTTTTGAAAATTAAAGAACACATAACAAGCTACACATAACAACTTAAAAGCAACAGAAATCATGATCGAGCAAAGATCTATAAGCTCTGACATTTGACTAAAAATCACAGAAATGAAATTTTCCAGATTTCTTAAATCTTCAAATTCGTGTACTTTGATGTTATGGGTCTTTGATTTATCAACCCATATCATCAATTAACATCCTATTACACAACTTTAAACAATCAATTGCAACAAATAATATAGAATCAAAGGATTTCTAGGTTTAGGATTTTATACCTTTTATGCTTCAAAAATTCTTGATTCTTGCTTCTGATTTGTTATGGGTGATGGTTGGGCTTTGTTTTGGGACTGAAACACTACAATAATTCGTAGCTAAGAGCTTGAGAGAGTATAGCTAGAAGCTTTGGAAAATTTTAGTGTACAAATGAGCTTAATCTCTCCCTAATTTATAGAATTGATTGAATCAATCATGTTAGGGCTGATAATTGGGGGTGTAATAGCATAGTAACATGAGTGACTTCTAGAAGCAATTGATTAGCTAGCATAATTGAAGATTCTTATCGACAATGCTACTAATAATACACTAAAAAGGGTAAAAGGGCATTTTGATAATTTCACTTATGATTTCAAGGGCATTCGTGTACATAGCAATTAAATATAATATTAAATCACTAGATGGATTTTTATCATTTACCAATTACTTCTATCCTTTGGTAAATTAAAACTTTATACAATAACATCGTAATTAAACCCGGTAATTTAAATTAGGGTTTTCTATAGAAAAATTTAGGGTTCTATAATTAGGGTTTCTTAACGTCATCAATTAGGGTTTCTTAATTGACCATTAGGGTTTTCTAATTATCTGTGTGTGTTACTAACACAGTCATTACAGTTTCTAACTTCAACCGGTTAGGGTTATTCATGTAATAATTAGGGTTTTTCCTAATTATCGGCATAAAAATAGTAATTAGGGTTTCTTCTAATTACTGACATCCTTATACACAGTAACTTCATATACACAGTCACTACTCAGTCATATCTCATGGCGAGTTTAATAATTAGGGTTTCACAAAGACACGGTTCTATGCTATGACCTAATTGGTAGTAATTGCTTCAACTTTATCTCTGTCACACATACATAAAGTACATATTTATAGTCTTTGTAAAATCATTATATAAATAATATAATATTATTATTCTCATCTCTTGATCACAATCCCAATCCAGGGTTTGGATCTCATATCTGAATTCTCTTTCTTACACAACATCAATAATCAAGTTAAAATAATTAACTTAAATATTCTGAAAAAATCATATAATAAAATATTTATTATATAATTCTAATTATCACTTCATATATTATTTCCAATCATATTGTCATAAAAACACTTGACTACGAAATTAATTAATTACCATAACAATATAATTTGTGGTAATTAATAATTCCAAAATTATTTCTAATTTTTCAAGTAATAAATATATTCGCATTTATCGTTCACCTCACTAGACACTTATTCTTGTCATTAAATAAAAAAAAAAAAATTTATCATAAAATTTCTTATTTATTTTATATTGAAAATCTCGGGTTATTACATATTCCCAATGGATCCTCGTGGAAAGTAATGCAATGCTCTCAGGTTGATCTACGTCAGCAAATGTCAAGCAACCTTGACGATCTCTTCACAGAGTTTCAGCCGTTGATTCACACATCAGCAAAGGTCGAGCAACCTTTACAGCATATCCCATAGGATGTTTCAGCCGTTGGTTCACAAGTCAACGAAGGTCAGGCATCCCTGACAGCATTTGTTGTTGGCAGTAAATCCAACAAAATCATGACGTATTCTAGCGATACTAACCAGGAGAGGTCAACATTATCCAAGAGGATAGATGATGGAATATGTTATACACATCCTAAAATAGATCAAGATTTATCCCCACAGATCTCTTACACATAAGAGATACCCCTTCAACATCAAGTCGTTATTAAGAACACATGAATTTGGTGATAACTCCAACACCAATATCCTAATGATTAAACTTGCACATCGGTCTGGTCGAGATTGCCAATCCCGAGTTAAAAAACGGGGAACCCGGCCAATCATCCCGGCATGTTGGGCCATAACCCGTTACATACATCATACATTTGCATCATGTTGCTACCCTTAGCACCATGTTTATCTTGTTGCGTTTCAAGTGTCTAGGATTCTTTATCCTACCCATGCATCGCCATGCATGAGTATGATAAAGAGGGGCATCTGTAGACACTCAAAATTTTATGTACTACTGTTACTAACATTACAGGAGGATAGATTCGTCTTTTAAGAGAGAACCCTAAAAGACAATTCAAATCCACACCGGATACCACCGGAAGTTCAGCATTAACCCCGGATCGTAATCTGGGAGTAACGATTTAAACCTCGGATTTAACCCCGAGACCTGCAGATACAATACCGGAACACACACCAGAGAAGACCGATTAATCTCGAGAGATAACCCGAGGTATCGGTCTCGATCCCAACCATGGAATAGCCACCAACCTTGGTGATAACCCCAAGGAATGCAGTTTCGGAGATAACCCCAGAAATGCTTGTTTCAAATGCCATCAGCTTCAAATCTCGGCACTCACAATAAAATACACTGTGCCAACACGGAAAACGCATCGGGAAGACAGGCACACCTCAAAGATGACAATGAGGACCTTCAACAAATACAGCAGTCCAATCTCAGCGAAGTCTGAGCAACGTATGCTTATCGGCCCAATCCGGCGTGCTGCCGGTGAGGGAAACATCGCCATCTCGTCCAACACGATGCCACGTCTCGTCTCTATGCAACAATGTCCCACAAGGCTAAACAATCTCGAGTGACTATTGTGTGGGGTAACGGATGAAAGTTGAAGCTTGAAGACCGGAGGGCATCGTCCCATCTTCAAAGACTTCGTACAAACTCTAATCCCATGTCATCGTACAACACTCGACAACGGCGGTCCGAAATAGGTCCTAAATACCTCAAAACGGATGCCCGAATTGCACTTCTCAAAAATCGAGTGGACATTACAGTGCCTGAGTGCACGTACTTTGAGACGACCCGACCCGTCTCTGGTACACCTGTGGCACCTTTTGCCTATAAATAAGAGGCTTGGGGTGCTGATTTTTAAGAGAAAAAAGACGGGGAAACCCTGCACAATTTGCTCTTTACTCGCCATACAGTGTATTTTCCCACTTTCAAACACTTGTGAGCTCATATATAGCCTCTTTTGTACCCACAAAAGCCCAGTGTTTACCAACTCTAAAGATATAGAAGCCCTTTTTATCAGTCAGCTGTAAGCCTTGTCACACACTTTAGAGTCTTTCTCTTCATCTTTGCACACACCCTTCTACACATTGAGAGTCGTGTTACTTGCTTTTGCAGGACTTGATCAGTGGTTTCATTCGATCTATATATATATATATATATATATATATATATATATATATATATATATATATATATATATATATATATTGACTAACATTATCGAGTTATGCCTCGATTGAGCCTGAACTTGATGCAGGCGTTCTTGCTTTAATATATATATATATACTTATATATATTAGCATGCAATCGGACTTTGTTCGATGAGCCTGAACTTGATGCAGTGCGTTTATTAAGCTTTTATATATATATATATATATATATATATATATATATATATATATATATATATATATATATATATATATATCATCTGTAATGTCGGACTTTGTTCGATGAGCTGAACTTGATGCAGTGCGTTTATTAGCTTTTATATATATATATATATATATATATATATATATATATAAAAGCGAGTAAGCGATAGTTGATATATATAAGTATATATATATATATATATATATATATATATATATATATAGATATATATATATATATATATATATATATATATGAGCTGTGGTGAACTATGTTCGATGAGCACAGATTTTACATCCGGTGCGTTTATTGCTTTATATATATATTGATTTTGTCTGCACAGAGTTCCTTACGTGGCAGTTGATCGCTTTTTGACTTTCTTTACATTTAGTCACTGCACAGAGTTTACTTCGTGGCGCTTTGGCCGTATTCTGACTTTATTTACATTACATCACTTTGGAGTTTCTTTCGTGACGGTTGGTTGTATTTACAACTTTATTTACATTTCGATCCCCATGGAGGTGCTTCGTGGTTGGTGATCTATCGTATATATATATTTACCGCTTTTATATATATACCTGCTTATTGCTTTTATACAAATTGAAATATTCTGTGCACCTAGGAATCATGTGATCACAAATTCATCTCATTGGATCTAGATTCGGTTCCCGTGATGGACATTTTCATACATGAAGCGACTTGTAAATTATTCTGCGATGTACGTATTTCCTCAGATGGTTTCCATACCCACGAGGAAGTCGGCATTATTTTTGGATGTATTATTTTTCATACGGATGCCTCGCATCCGTCAAATAAAATCAATCCAGCTGCTCACTTAATAAAAATGGAGGTGTAAAAGGTCTCAATTCCTATTGAGCATCAGGGTTTAAAAAACCTCTTTTATAAAACATCATTGTCATATCTTGCTAAAAACTGAATTTTTACATAAATTCAAACCCTTGTGTATATAGGTTCGATCAAGGCCTCGCACAACTTTCATATAACAGCACATTGACCCACACACACACACACACTCATATAATAGTTTCTTAAAAAGAGGCGGTCGTAGTGGTAACACGGATGTCGAGAGGTGCCTAACACCTTCCCCGCATAACTAAGTCCCCGGACCCTAAGCGAATCTCGGTTTGGCCGACCCATATATCGATGTGTCATCTTTGGGTCAATGTGCAAACCTTTTCTCGGTTGTGTTGGTATAACCATTTAAAAAACCAATGGCGACTCTTATGATCCCATCATCAACATTATACATATCGGACCTTTTTCACTTGTTTTTCAAACAAATCTCACCTAAAATAGAACACCAAAAGAACAAGTAACGGAAAGGGACATCCAAAAATCCCGTCGTCGACACCATCGGCAGGTTTTGAAGATGGCTTTGGAGTTCGAAGAAATCTCTTTTTTACACGTTCCTCGTAATAGGAATGACTTTGCGGACGCATTAGCAACTATGGCCTCCTTGATTAGCATATTAGACAAGGAACACTTGCCGAGCGTCACAATTTCCCTGCACAAGGCCCCAGCCTATGGGAATTACGTTGGAGAAGTATCGGATGAGCTACCTCCCATCCAACATCCTTGGTATCAGCATATCAAGGAATATCTACGAGATGGATCTATACCCGCTGAGGCGAGCCCGACTGAGAAAAGGCGGATCCATAAACTTGCTATGAAATTCTACCTGAGTGGAGATGCGCTCTACAAAAGAGATGCAGGAATAGGTCTCCTCAGATGTCTAGACAAAGATCAAGCCCAAAGGCGTATGGATGAAATCCATGGTGGAGTCTGTGGTCCCCACATGAGTGGCACCCTCCTTGTCAAGAAAGTCCTCAGGATGGGACATTATTGGCTATCTCTCAAAGCTGATTGCAATGACCACGTCAGGAGATGCTATCAGTGCCAGATTCATGGGAATGCTATACACGCCCCTCCACGGGAACTCCACAATATGATTTCACCTTGGCCCTTCTTAATGTGGGGAATGGACGTGATTGGGCCCATTGAGCCTAAAGCCAGTAATGGACACCGATTTATATTCACCATGATCGACTACTTCACCAAGTGGGTAGAAGCAGCCTCTTTCCCCAGGGTTACTAAAGAAGTCATCGTTGCTTTCATCAGAAATAATGTAGTTTGTCGATATGGACAACCAGAGGTGATTATGTCAGACAATGCCAAAAATCTCAACAACAAAATGATGGAGGAATTATACAGTAAATTCCACATCAAACATCTCAACTCTGTCATCTATCATCCGAAGATGAACGGTGCTGTTGAGGCGGCTAAAAAAACATCAAGAAGATTATGCAAAAGATGTCCGCCAACCACAAAGATTGGCCTGAACTATTGCCTCTGACTCTGTTAGTATACAGAACCTCAATGCGTACTTCCACTGGGGCAACCCCCTACACTTTAACCTATGGGATGGAAGCATTACTCCCCATAGAAGTTGAAATGGAATCCCTCAGAGTGTTGATAGACGCTCAGCTGGATGAAGACCAATGGGTACAAGACAGGTATCACCAATTGTCTCTAATAGATGAAAGGCGAACCACGGTTATCTTTCATGGTCAGTTATATCATCAAAGGATCGCCAGATCCTACAACAAAAAAATCCAGCTACGGCAGTTTAAACAACATGACTTGGTTTTGAAAAAGATCCTTGACAACCAAGATCAATATAAAGGAAAATTCGCTCCTAACTGGGAAGGCCCGTTTATTGTCAAGGAAGTATTGACAGGAGGCACTCTCAGATTGCAAGAAATGGACGACGATTAATTTCCATAACTCATCAACTCAGACGCCGTGAAACGGTACTATTTCTGAAGTAATTCGCAAACACCCTGGTGTCGGACCATCAGATCACCAGTCATTCCGGTTCTTTAACCCATTACCACATATAACTTTTCCACACTTTGCCCCTCAAGGAAACATACATTTCAAGCCAGCAGCCTGGCTCTCCTTTGCGTTCCTACGACTTAGGTCATCCCACCGCGGATTGAACCTCTCGCACTTGCAGTTTGGCTACCCATACATGGGATCAAACTTCTCATACCTGCAGTTTTTTCCTCAACCTAGGATTAAACTTTCTCCTCCCCGCACTCTGACCTGCATATGGGATTACGTTTTTCTTCTCGCATACGAGGGGCGAACTCGTCGACCTTATCTCCTCTTCAATAGAGTGCGTAGGCAACCATGTTACATGGCCGGTCGCGCAATAAACAAAAACAACAAAAACATTTCTACCCTTACAAAACAAAAAAAAAACAAAAACATTCCTACACCATTTACGCATACATACGACATTGAACCTCTTACTTTGAGTTGAGCTACATGAGACCGATCTCCTCTTCAATAGGAGTCGTGGCGACCATTCATGGTGCGGTGTCACCCCCTACCAAAACACAAACCCTTGTGGGTTGATGCGGGATCAAACTTCAATCCACTACATTTCATTCGGCTTCAGACCAAAGGGATGGAATTACCTGAACTCCTCCCAAATAGGAGATTCGGCGACCATCTAAGTTGCGGTCATGCCTTGAAGAACAACACCAATCCATAAGAGGTGGGATTAACTAGGCTTCTCCTAAATAGAAGTACTGGTGACCATCTGTGGTGCGGTCAATCTCAAAGAGGAAAGCCACACTCCTCTCCACATTTTCATCCAGAAACCAGTCCCAAGACACCAAAGATGGTAGGGATACATAGAGATCGATGATCCATTCTGAACTATCCGAGACAACTCAATGTCCATCCACCGGGAGGAATTGAGAATACATCAAGACCACAAGCCCACAAGCGGCGAGGCAAAATATCAAGCAAATAGCAAGGCATATCTAAAAGGGAAGTGATCCAAAAATATATTTCCCTGTCATATATAATGTTGTTTGATATACACAATGTAAGCTGTACATGACAAAATGGCTAAGCTAGTCTGTGCAGGTAAATACAAGCTCATCTACAAGTCAGGATATATGCGAGCTAACAAGCCCAATATGGCGTCCCTCTCAAAAGAAGGAGGCGAAGTTGTGGTCTCCTGTACGAGAATATCCACATGACCCAACAGATCTGCAGCCATCTGCATGGTGACCATATGATCATCAATATATGCGCTCATCTCTGCGATCATGCCAGTGGTAAGGGACTTCACTGCAGTACAATCTGTGACAGCTACATCCCGGGCAGATATGGCACTATCCCGCTCAACTATCACTGCATCTCTGGCTGATCTGGCCTCCTCCCGCTCAGCGACAGTGACATCTCTGCGATCTAATGCCTCGTCTCTCTCTAATAGAGTTGCGTCTCTCCCATCAAGGGCAGTCAACATCATAGATCAAGCCTGATCTCTCTCAAAGGTCATCAAATGAAGACTCTGCTCTAAATTTGTCTTAAGTCTTTGAATCACAACAAGATCTTGGTACTAGGAGAATCCGGAAGAAATGTTGGCAACCCAGCAGCGGGCTCGTCCTCGATGTAGGTATCGATGTCCTCCATGGGCTCTACATCGTCTGACTCGCTATCCGGTACTGCAGATACTTCTGCAGCCGATAAAATCTCTGTCTCCATCCATGCGGAATACTCTGCAGAACAACCGGGATGACTGACAAAAAAAGCAGCTATCTCACGCCGATCCCAACAAGCATACACATGGGATCGGTCCTCTGCTGAGAGATATCGGGAAGCTGAACGCTGACCTATCGCCCCCTCGAAAGGATGAAAATCTCGAGGGCGGGTCAAGCCGCAACATCACGGCGATTGGGTGATAAGTAGTCACGCCCTCAAGCCCGACCCGGAGGAGGAAGTCCATGCGGGCGTGAGTAATGAAGTTGTATGGTGAAAAAGCCCGAAACACAGCAATCTTTGAATTGATCTCGATATACGCTAAAAAATGCGGACCAAGACAGAGCATCTATATACTCCGATTGTTGAAAGGAGTATGACATGGCTACATCATGGGTGAACCAATACCCATACCGTCTAAGGGTACCAACCGGTCTTAAGTGTGACATAAAACACACATACAACATGACCGAACTCCCAGTGAACACTCCTGTAGGATAAGTGCAACAATAGGATGCTGACCGTAGGGTCTCTGCTACAATCATAGGTACAATGGTATGACCCTCTCTAAGAGCTCTCACAGCCATAATGACACCAATGTCTATCTCGTCCATATATCGTGGCATATAGACATATGATAGTACGCACAACAACAGTACATCAACTCGCCAACGCTGATGGTGGTCCTCGATCTTGATGAAATCCCGGAATGTCGTGAATAGGCGTCCTCCGAGCCAAATCATCATCTGAGTAAAACGGGATATCACATGGCTAGATGTCACTCGTCTCGCTTACTACTCTCTGCCGCAATCCTATGAGAGTCATGAATCGTCTACTTATGTCTCCCAAAGCGGATGCACGCAAGGTCTGTCTAAAGGCAGCATCGTCAAACCTGCATACTCCTCCGTAGTAGAGTCAACTCATGGGTACCAAATCGGAATACCGCCTATCCGGTAGCCAATGCTCTAGCATCCCGATCTACAAACCACCATGGGAACACGAAACATCAATAAAGTCATGGTATGTTACAACGGTGATCTCTGATCACCACATGTCGGTGGTGACATGCTATCATACAACGATCAAGATACCCAATACCACCACCGAGCGGTGGGGTATGATCTATCTGACTAATCTGTCGAAGAAGACATCAGACGCGGGTAGTGTCATAAGACCATCCAGGGTCAATCTTTGAATATCTCGGACATACATACATATGCATAACATGATACATGCATAATGAGATAATGGATGGCAATATGATATAGGGAATGAAAAAATGGTGCATACATTTCTAAGTATATCATCATCTAATACATCACTTCAGTCTGACTATAAATATAGGGAAATGGGGCACAATAGCCCTACTACTACTATGAGAGGCCTATCAAAAGATATAGCGAGAATGGGGAGCGACCACCCAATATCTAACAGAGGTCTCACAAAAGATATAAAGAGAATATACATCGAGAAGAAGACCGGGGTCTCGATGTCCATGTCATCAATCCTGTCCACCTGATGTAACTCCTCCTGAGTCACTGGATCTCTATCAACAGGGATGTCAGGCCTATAAAGAGGAGGATCTGCGCTGGCAAAATCGAATGGGTTGTATCGAGGGCAAGCGCTGAGCTGGAAGGAACAAATGACTCCTCTCTTTGGATCTCTGCCCAAATCTTTGGATAAATATATGTGCTCGGTCCAAGCTGTCGGGTCAAACTATCAATCAGGTTATATGAGTCGGAGCTCGGACACAAGCTACCCAATTCGTCATCATCAAGGATCCTGGAACCATATCCCCCATAAACTGTGTGGCGTGGGACTAGGCTCCAATAGTGCAAGGGGACCACCACCACTGGAACGTCTCCTGAGTACATGGACCCTCTGATAATGCAAAACTGTCAACCCCCAACAATGGGATATCAGTGATGGGTGACTGTGATACGGGCCAATAACGTCTGGCAGGAGGCAAGATCGGTATACGGATCTCCCCTGTGGTGTTCCTAATAGCACGCTCTCCTAAATAGAGCTCCCAGCCTCCATCTGTGAAGAGAGGAACTCTCCTGGTGGAAATCAAATACTCGACTCCAGTCGGATGTCCATCCTCAAAGCCAATGGTCAAATGTTCCCCTGAATAGGGAATCCATATAATGGTACCAGCTGTCAGCAACTCCAGCTACATACGGCAGTGAGTGAATCCCTCAGCTACAGGGACCTCCGGCAAAATAGAATGGTTCCATCGTCGTCCTCGTGGATAGGTATCTAAACCTAACACACTCACAGGACGCAAACATAGGAGCCTCTCATAGGCCCAAAACTACCAACACAATGGCAAAACATCTGCTATTAGTAAACACTCTTCACCTATGAATGGGAAAAAACAAGAGAAATACTCACCAGTAGAAACGGGAAAAAGCCTAGTCAAGCCTCGGTCAAACCCTATAAGCGCATAC
Organism: Panax ginseng; assembly: GCA_020205605.1. Taxonomy (NCBI): domain Eukaryota; kingdom Viridiplantae; phylum Streptophyta; class Magnoliopsida; order Apiales; family Araliaceae; genus Panax; species Panax ginseng. The sequence goes on from CM035136.1 coordinate 122,269,814, forward strand.
GCATACCCCGGAGGAAATAGGCAAAGATATAGGAGCCCCAATAATACTCTCCAATACGGTCCACATCACGTGTGGCGCTAATCAAAGCAAAGGATACCGTAGAAGAGTTATCTGCTATGAAGCAGCCTCGAATGATCATCAGGAACAATCATCGCAGAACGAGATCCCTGAACCTGACATCATCAGACATGGGCTCACTCAAAAGCCCACTCATAGCATCTACGCTCAAAGGACCTAAGCAGACGATCCACGCCTTTGGCGCCTCATTGAAATCCTAATAAGATCGGCGGCGGCAGAGGGGTAATATTCGTCATGAAAAGGCATGGCTCCCTCCAAACTCCATACCGTGATAAATCGCGATCCATAGGCGTCATCATCACCTCGCAATCCAGCAGATGGAGTGACTGAGTCTGATGAAACCATCGCTCAAACAATGCCCTGAGGTAACCCCAGGGACAACGACGGGGAAGGATGGAGAAGAATGCCCCAAATCCCCACTCATGTACTACCGCTCTATAGTTAGGATGAAGTGCCTGGTACATGGAGTGAATACTGAACCAGTTCCCTTGAGGCAGTGTAAAACCAGGAACCTGTATGAAATGCAGATCAACATCAGAACCCTTCAATCCTCATCAATAGGAAAAAAGGAAGATCAAAGTCTAACGCCATACCTCGTTAGCATGCAAATACATCAATGGATGTCTGCTCAAATCACCCAGCAACTCTGGGTTTACCACCTGAATACTCGGAAGCTCCCTACGAGGGACATGTGTAGCAGGAGCGGGATCCTTAATCGGAATATTCGCCTCCTCATCCTCAACGTCTGGTACATCTACCCGGACAGGACAAATCACGGCCTCCACCAACCGGACGAGGTCATTCGATAGAAACGGGGAGAGGCACTTGAAGCCCTCCACCGTCACGCTTAAGTGGTCCTATAGAAGGCGCTTTCGGCTAATCCAGATCCATAATATCTGGACAATAAGTCTCCAAATAACCTCAGAAAGGGTGTGGTATTTCCTTACCTGGAGCTTTCTAAAATGCATTTATGACTATATGCATGCATGCATTTACTTTAACATATACTAGAGTTAAAATGCATGACTACCCAATGCCTACATTTTGGAAAAATTTTGCCATAGTCCCCTTTGAAAATAGGACTATCCACATGCACATAGGCATGTCTAGGTGGCCATTCAGTAGCACACAAGCCCCAAAGTCATTTACATAATATATGCATTAAAAATCAAAATCATCATGCATAAGGCCAACCTCAATACTAGGAGTACTTTGCCTTGCTACCTTGTTCTCATTGGACCTCAAATAGGACAAAAAATAGCAGAAAAAGGTGCCAATTTGACTGTCTCAAAAGTCAACTTTTTTCACATCATTATGTTCAACATGGTTTAATACTAACATTTACTATGTTGAATATTTTTTTATCAAGTCATTTGTGCATAAATAATCACTACTATGTGTTTAGATGCATTTCGTGTGATAACTTACAATCCAACGGATAAAAACTGGAAAAAATACATGCATACATTATCAGGATAGTGTAGAACACTTGTACGGTGACAGAATTTGCAGAAAATAGCCTGAACTCAGCAGATCTGGAAGAGGCTCACGGATTTTCCTTCGCGCGCAAAGCTGAAAATGACTTATAAGACCAACCTGCTGGATTTTATCATCCACGGTTGGCTGCAGGCTCCTCTGCGGCTGCAGAAGGTGCATCTGCGGCACCCCTATATGGGTCCCACCCCTCTGGCTTGGTCCAGTTCGAATTGTAAAGGAGTTCTTACGGATTAGATAAGTCAAATTGGAAATAAAAATGCCACGCGATTGAGCAAAACAGCATACAATCTTGGTCTTCTCAGAAGAGACTTCGAATCTGTACATCACTCATTGGTAGTCACCTGAACACAAGGTATACCCTGCCAATAATCTCGGTTGTCACGAATCACATACGGCAATACCTTATACAGGTCCGATGTCGCTGACTCCAGGTCGTTACCCTACGTGAGTCCCCGACGGGGGTTACAACGTGAAGCCCCAGCAGGGGATTACAACGTACAGTTAAGCTGTTGACACACATATCAATGAAGGTCAAGCAACCTTGATGATATCTCAGCCGATAGCAATTAAATCTATCAGAGATCTAGAGCTATTCAATGATTTCATGCTCGATTACTCATATTCCCCCAGTGGATCCCCGACGGGGGTCACAACGCATTGTTCTGTTGATTCACACATCAGTGAAGGTCAAGCAACCTTGACGATCTACTCACAGAATCTCAGCTGTTGATTCACACGTCAGCGAAGGTCAAGCAGCCTTGACATATATCACACAGGATGTTTCAGCCGTTGATTCACATGTCGGAGAAGCACACATCAACGAAGGTCAGGCATCCCTGACAGCATTTGTTGTTGGCAGTAAATCCAACAAAATCGTGACATATTCTGGCGATAATAACCAGGAAAAGTCCATGTTATCAAAGAGGATAGATGATGGAATATATTATACACATCCTCAAACAGATCAAGCTTTATCCCCACAGATCTCTTACACATAAGAGGTACATCTTCAGGATCAAGTCATAATCAAAGACCCAGGAATTTGATGATAACTCCAACATCAACATCATAACAGATTCGGATTACACATAAAATCTGGTCATCATTGCCAATCCCGGTTGAAGCTAAAGGGGAGCCAAAGAATCATCCCGGTGTTGGGCTACAAACCCGTACACACGCATCATACATTTGTATCATGTTGCTATCTATAGTACCATGTTCGTCTTGTTGCGTTTCAAGTGTCTAGGATTCTTTATCCTACCCATGCATTGCCATGCATGAGTATGATAAAGAGGGGCATCTGTAGACACTCAATATTTTTTGTACTACAGTCACTAACATTGTAGGAGGACAGATTCGTCTTTTAAGAGGGAACCCTGAAAGACAATCCAAATCCATGCCGGATACTACCGGAAGTTCAGCATCAACCCCAGATCGCACTCTGGGAGTAACAAATCCAACCTCGGAGATAACCCCAAGGCATGCAGATCCAATACCGGAACACACACCATAGAAGACCGATTAATCTCGGAGATAACCCCGAGATATCCAGTCTCAGTCCCAACCATGGGAATAGCCACCAACCTTGGTGATAACCCCAAGGAATGCAGTTTCGGCGATAACCCCGGAAATGCTTGTTTCAAATGCAACCAGCTTCAATCTCGGCGCTCACAACGAGATGTACTATACCAACCCGGCAATAACATCGGGAAGACAAGCACACCTCAAAGATGACAATGAGGACCTTCAACAATTGCAGCAGTCCAATCTCAGCGAAGTCTAAGCAACGTCTGCTTTATCAGCCCAATCCGACAATAACACTAGTGAGGGGCAACATCGTCATCTCGTCAACACGATGCCACGTCACGTCGTCTTAACATCTCTACGCAACGATGTCCCACAAGACTAACCAATCCCGAGTGACTATTGTGCGGGGTAACGGATGAAAGTTGAAGCTTGAAGACCATAGGGCATCGTCCCATCTTCAATGACTTCATACAAACTCTAATCACATGCCATCGTACAACTCTCGACAACGGCGGTCTGAAATAGGTCCTGTATACCTCAAACGGATGCCCGAATTGCACTTCTGAAAGTTCGAGTGGACATTATAGTGCCTAAGTGCACGTACTTCGAGACGATCAGACCCAAAAAACTCGGGCCCACCCGGGTTGCCTCTGGTACACCTGCGGCTCAGCCGCAGGTACACCTACGGCTAAAATGCCTATAAATAGAGGGCTTGGGCTGCCCATTTTGCAAGAGAAAAAGGCGAGGAAGCCCTGCCCAATTTGCTCTGCACTAACCCCATACAGTGTACTTTTCCCTTTTAAACACATGTGAGCTCATATATAGCCCTTTTGTACCTATAAAAGTCAATGTTTACCCACTCTAAAGATATAGAAGTCTTCTTTGGCTGTCAGCCGTAAGCCTTCTCACACACTTTAGAGTCTTTCTCTTCATCTCTGCACACACCCTTCTACATGTTGAGAGTCGTGGTGCTTGCTTTTACCAGGACTTGATTCAGTGGTTTCATTCGATCTGTATATATATATATATATATATATATATATATATATACATTTATATATATTAACGTGTGTCAAACTTTGTTCAATGAGCCTAGACTTTTAGTGCGGAGCATTTTCTTGCTTTTATATATATATATATATATATATATATATATATATATATATAAGCCTAGACTTTGGTGCAGGAGCATTTCTTTGCTTTTGTGGGACTACATTCGATGAGCACAGATTTTATATCAGGTGCGTTTACTACTGCTTTTGTGTGTGTATATATATATATATATATATATATATATATATATATATATATGAACTGTTGTCGAACTACATTCGATGAGCACAGATTTTACGTCCCAGTGCATTTATCATTTATATATATATATATATATATATATATATATATATATATATATATATATATATATATATATATATATATATATATATATATTAAATCTCTGATGGAGTTTCCTTCATGGCGATTGATCGCTTTTACTGACTTTATTTATATTTCGTCCCACTTTAGAGTTTTCTTAAATGACGGTTGGCCAGTATTTACTGACTTTATTTACGTTTCTTCACTTTGGAGTTTCTCCTGTGACGGTTGATAGCTTTTAACAACTTTATTTACATTTTCGATCCCCCCATGGAGGTGCTTCGTGGTTGGTGATCACATGCGTATATATATATATATATATATATATTTTCTGACTTTTATATATATACTGCTATCGCTTTCATACAAATTGCGATATTATATGCTTCTAGGAATCATGTGATCACAGATTCATCCCATTAAATCTAGATTCGGTTCCGTGATGGACATTTTCAATTGTATGGCGACTTTGTAAATTATTCTGCGTTGTCTGAATTTCCTCAGATGGTTTCCATACCCACGAGGAAGTCGGCATTATTTTGTATATTATTTTCATACGGATGCCTTGCATTCGTAGAATAAAATCAATCAAGCCAAACACTTAATAAAATGGGAGTGTAAAATGTTTCAATTACTATTAAGCATCAGGGTTTGAAAAAACTTTTTTATAAAATATCATCGCTATATCTTGCTGAAAACTGAATTTTTACACAAATTCAAACCCTGTGTATATAGGTTCGAACGAGGCCTCGCACTACTTCCAAATAACAGCACATTGACCCACACACACACACATTCAGATAATAGTTTTTAGAAAAGAGGCGGTCACAGTGGTAACACGGATGTCGGGGGGTGCCTAACACCTTCCCCCCGCATAACCAAGTCTCTGGAACCTAATGAATCTCGGTTTCACCGACCCGTTTAGCAGTGTCACATCACTGGGTCAATGTGCAAACTTTTTCTCGGTTGTGTTGGTACAACCATTTAAAAAACCAACTGGTGACTCTTAACAGTCCATCGTCAACATTATACATGTCGGACCTTTTTCACTTATTTTTTTTAAACAAATCTCACCTAAAATGAGAACACCAAAGAGCAAGTAACGGAAAGGCACATCCAAAAATCCCGACGTCGACAACCGTAATGTTATAAATGATGTGGTAAAAGTCTTCATTGGCCCATAGTGCATTGATGGATAGTTATTGATATGATTATGACTAGGGATTATTCGGTATAATCATGACCATTGATGATTACATGAATATCCTTGGCCCGTAGTGCAGGGATGATTTGATGATGTCGTTTATTTATTAAGCTGAGTCTCAGCGATTAAATTGATGATAAAATTTTTAAATCATAGAAGATAGTAGATATCATGCTCTACTTGACTCATCTAATGGATTTCTTGTTCCGCTGCAGTTAAACTTGATGTTTATTATATTTTATCAGTTTAACATTGTTGAAGGCTAACGATAATTTATTCTGCATTATCTTAGTCATAATATTTCTTACTGGGCTAGTTGAGCTCACCCTTTGTTTTCATTGTTCTATTCAGGAAATGAGAATATAGCTGGGACTAGTCGGGGAACGGAGTGACGATCCAGATGTTTGCATTAGTAGTCCTCACTATTAAGTGGAATAGTGTGATAATAAAGGTAATAAGGACTCCATTTGAGTTTGAATACTGTCTAGAAGACAATATTCGTATTAAAACTCTCAGCTTATGTTTTGTCGTATTTTATACGACAGTTGTATAATTAAGTTGTATTTGAATTTTGTACCATGTATTTGGCGACTCAAGAAGGGTGATGTATACCTATTTTGGGGGCTTCACAATTGGTATCAAAGCTTAGGAATATGATCCATGGCTGAGATGTGAGACAAGAACTAGGAGGGGAGAGACAGGGAATTCCTTCACTAGTATAACCTGCCTAAGTTTATTTGGTATTTATTTGGTCAATCAGAGTATAGGGATAATATATGACATGTCAATTAACCCTTGTTTTGTGGCTGTATTTGCAAATGGCATCCGAAAATGTTGAGATAAGCAATGAAACACATGAGATCGTTAAGTCACCAACGATCAATACCCAGGATAATGTGCAACAAGAAGACAATAATCCTCAGGTAAACAATAACACCAATTAAATGATGAACGATGGGATGTTCAGAGGCTTTATGCAATTCATGCAACATCAGGCGAGAGCGGCTCCTGTTCAAAATATAGGTAGAATCATTGGCAACTCTCGGTCGGTCACCGCTAAACAGTTCAAGGAGCCAGGACCACCGGAGTTTATTGGAGAGTCAAAATCACTTAAGGTAGAGACATGGATAAAGTAGATCACCAAGATATTTGATGTCTTGGGATGCTCCGAGTAGCAAAAGGTTCCTTTTTCCACCTTCATGTTGCTAGGAGAGGCAGATTATTGGTGGGAATCTGTAAAGCGTACTCAACCTGCCGCACTGAAGATGTCTTGGGAGAAATTCCAAGAACTGTTCAATGACAAGTACTTTCCCGAAAGTATTCATCACATGAAGGAGGTAGAGTTTATCAAGCTGGAGCAAAATAATATGACCGTCTCACAGTACGAAGCTAAGTTTGTCGAGTTGTCCCGGTTTGTGTCCCACTTAGTTGATAATGAGGAGAGAATGACGCGAATGTTTCTAAGAGGTTTGAAACCTGAGATACGTCAATACTTAATTTCTCACAAACTGTGTTTGTATTCAGATGTTGTAAATAGGGCTCAGTTATTGGAGCGCGATAATGAGTTAACCCAACAAAAAGAGAGCATCTGGAAAATCGATAATACCAGTGGTATCAGTCATTGAAGCGGTGACAAGAAACATGGAGGGAATCAACATGCCAGAAATGGTAACCACTTCGGTGGAAATCATGGTTAAGATAATAGAAGTGGAAATTTCAAAAAGAAGAGATTCAACAATGATGGAAAGACGTCATCACCACCACGTGTTATTAAGGAAGGGGAACGACAGCCAATCGAATATTACAAATGCGGAGGGGAGGGATATATTAGTCTGAACTGTACGAAGCAATCCAAAGCATGTTATAATTACGGAAGAGAAGGTCACCTAGCCCAATTTTGTCGTGCACCGAAGTCAAGTCTAAATGGGATGGAGGCATCAAAGGTCATCCCAGACAAGACAAAACCGATAGTTTAAGGGAGAGCGTTTGTCGTAACCTCCCAAAAAGCGAGGAATCTGAACGAGGTGATCACGGGTAAGCTAATCATAAACTCTAGCGAAGTATATACCTTATTTGATATCGGTTCTAACCATTCTTTTATTTCTCCTACTTGCGCTCAACTTTTAAATTTGACTCTGGAGAAATTAGAGTTTGACTTATATGTTGAAACTCCGTTGGGAGAAACCTTCATTACATCCACTGTTTATAAGTCTTGTTTGGTTCAAATCGGTACCCTCACATTACCTGTCGATCTTATTTCCTTAAAAATACTTATATTTGATGTGATTTTAGGGATTGATTGGGTAACTACTCATCATGCAAAAATTGATTATTTTCGTAAGTTTGTTAGCTTTTATATTCCTAACCAACCTATTATACAAATCAAGCAACCAAACCACTAAAGTCAATCACTGTCATATCAAGCCATAAACTTATTCGTTTATTGAAAAACGGATGTCAAGCTTTCTTAGCCCATGTCACGGATTTAAACAAAAATATGACAGATTTGAATGATATTTCTATTATTAATAAATTTCCTGACGTATTTATGACGCCCCCAAAATAGGTATACATCACCCATCTTGAGTCGCCAGAAAATACACTACTGACAACTCCATTTATACAACTGTCGTACAGAATATGATCACAGTTAAACTGTGAGTTTTAATACAAAATATATGTAACTCTCATGGTGCCTCGACCACAACACCTTACAATGGTACCTTACATAAAGGTATAGTCAATAACTATTTTAGAAATTAAAATCTTTGGAAAATACTCAAGGAAACCTTCGTACATGGGCGGCCATGCGTCTAGGTTATGATAGATATCATATGCCCACAGAATTATCCTTGGTTGACCCAATAGTCCCCAAAGAAAAACGAGAAGATTACTATCATATTCTTTCCAATGGTGAGTCTTCTCTTGACATATATTTATCTCCATTATCTCCAATTGAGAATTATATTTCAACCAAACTCCAAGATTATATAGGTAATGCTCGTAGATATACTCAGCAAGTGGATGTGCACAACCATGTCTTATGATAACACGAAGTCGTATGCCATTAGACATCTTGTATGATAGTGGCAAAACACCCTTCCAAAGTTGGGTTCGTCTCACCCTATTTGATTCACCAAATATAACTATTAAATGACGTATAAAATACAACACACTTATCTAAAGTTCTCAATAAAATTATTTATATACTGTTTAGGGAGAACCTCAATAGCTATAGACCATCGTTTTATTCTCCTGTTACCCCGCTCGACCCAGCTACACTTTTATTACCTGAAAGGAATTATGAAGCAAAAGGGTGAGCACAACTAGCCCAGTAAAGAATATCATGACTAAAGATAATTAAATTATCAATAGCCTTCGTCAATAATAAATCAGAGATTTAAAACATATGGTAGATGATAAAACTTTTCAACCATAGTTGTAGCGGAACGAGCAATCCATTAGAAGAGTCAAATAGACCATAAAGTCTATTATCTTCTCCATGTTAAAAGTCCACCAACAATGTTTTATCCATGTAACATCAATCAACAATTCATGTCCACAATCATGTGAATAACTCATAATCATAATTGTGGTTCTAAATTCCTTTACGCATTCAGGACGAAGATAATTTTCATCACCTGTCTTTACCTGAAACATCAAAGATCATGGTTATACAAAATCATAATTCATGTTCATAATCATACTAATAAATTCATCTTTGCACTATGGCCAAAGATATTCATTAACAGTTCATCTTTGCACTACAGGCAAAAGATAAGCAACTGTATTTTTAGAAGAGTCAAGTAGAGCATGATATCTACTATCTTCTACGAATTAAAAGTTTATCATCAATATTTTATCGCTGAGACTCAGCTCAATAAATAATCTGCATCACTAAATTATCCATGCACTACGGCCAAGGATATTCGTTAGTATCACATCCATGAATTATCCATGCACTACGGCCAAGGATATTCATTATTATCACATCCATGAATTAATATTTCATCGCTGAGACTAAGCTCAATAATTAATCCACGTCATTGAATCATCCCTGCACTACAGGCCGAGGATATTCATTAGTATCACGACCACGAATTATCCATGCTCTACGGGCCAAGGATATTCGTGTTTTCATCAACGGTCATGATCATGCCATAAAATAATTCATCTTTGCACCCTTGGCCGAAGAGAACCCATGGCCATGATCATACCAAAAAATTGTCCATCAATGCACTACGGGCCAATGAGGACTTTTACCACATCATTTGTAACATTACGGTCATGATTATACCGAATAATCTCTGGTCATAATCATACCAAGTCCATTTATGCACTACGGGCTAAAGATATACAACTATAAAACCAATAATCAACAGTCCATCTTTGCACGTAAGCCAAAGATATACAACTATAAAACCAATAATCAACAGTCCATCTTTGCACGTAAGCCAAAGATATACAACTATAAAACCAATAATCAACAGTCCATCTTTGCACGTAAGTCAAAGATGACTTTCATCACAATATAAGCATGAGCATGATGACAATGATATAAGCATTAATAAAACGAAATCAAGGATAAATATTAAAGACTTTAAATTTATCTAGAGTTTAAAAAATATCTAAATTGTCAACATGATACTACTTTGTGGAGTAAAATTCAAGAATGATATTGCATTAAAAATGATTTGGACCGAAAAGAAATCAATTTTTATCATGAATAGTACTGTGGGTGAATAGTACTCGGGTGAATAGTTGATAAGTGGGTTTTATACCTACTTATCCGATATCTGTTACTTGAATTATTTGCTTAATCTTATGTTTCTTAGTTACTTTTCATGCATTTTGTGTTCGTTTTGTAGATTATATGCTTAGGAGTTGAAATCGCAAAGAATTGGTATGAAAATGCAAAGAAAAGCAATCCGAACATCGTTTGGGCTTTTATTCTTATATCATGTTCTTGGTTTGGAACTTGGATTACATTGTAGATCTTCTTCTTAGCTTTCCGGAACATCTTGAATCATCAAAATCGGAGTTCGGATGCAAGAGTTATGACATTTGTACCAATCTGGACGTCCAAACGTCCTTCATTTTGGGTGGCCATTTGCATACTAGATCACTTCCATTTACTTTTGACCTTCATCTGTTCGTTATTTCTAACATCTCAAAGAATTAAAGTTGTAGATCTCGTCGATATCTTCCATTTGATAGGTGACAGGCCTCGTAACTCTTCCAGATCGAAAGTTATAGCTGTTTTCCCAAAGGATGTCAGAGCAAAAGATTTTCCTTCACAAAACCGCCGCCGGGGTGGGCATGCAAGTCACAAAGACAGTCCCCTAACCCATTGGGCGGCCCAAAACAAGCCTAGACCCATTGAAGGGGTATGCTGAAAAATGCTCGAAAATGCGAATTTTGGTCCAATTTGAGTCCGGAAAGGATTGTTTCGATCCGATTGACACAAGGACTTCCAAGAGAACTTCCAAGAGGACTTAAAGACATATGAAGAGACTTATATAAGGAGGAGAATCACAAGGATTAGGGGAGATGAGAGACTAGAGAAAGGATTTCATTAGATTAGATTAGAGTAAATTAGATCAAAACACTAGTTCTAATTAGATTTGGAGATTGAAGCAACTTGAAGACCATTGAAGATCAAGAGCAGGAGCTTGAGGAAGATGGAGATTTGCTGACAACAGATTTATTCTTTACTCTACTCTTATTTTTATTTTTTAATGATTATTAAATTGTGGATTCTTAGTTTTAATTCAATAATCATGAACTAATTCTTTGTTTGAGATTACAATGGATCTTATTGTGTAGTTTATTTTAATATGCTTCGCTATCAATTATTATGTTCTATTGTGAGGATTGTCTATTATGATTTGGACTTAATTGTTTAATTGATTGGCCATCAATTACTGTGATAATCTATATGAACTAAAGAGATGAAGTATTGATTTAGATCTTATCATGCTAGCATGTGTCATGAATTTTGTCAATAGCAGATTTTTGATTATTGTTAAGGTAGAGATACGCTTGACATCGCATGTAATCGGATAGAGAACTTATTCTTCAACCTTCTTCAATTGTAATTCACATAGAGATATAGTGGGTTAGTTGATTAAGGTGTTTAACGGATTTCTATCTTAATTGTGGATTGACATTAATATGGGTATTATGCATCGAGAGGTGGTTTTATCTGCTTTAGTGTTCTTGATTAACATTCAGGATAGAGAATAATTGATGAGAAGTGTGTTAACTTAAATGAAGCAATAAGTGAAGTTGTGATCTTAAATCTCCGTTATCTTAATTTAACTAGTGTAATTTAATAGTAGTTTAATTTATATAATTTGAAATTCATTCGTTTAAATAAGATTGAGTTGGTTACGGGTTAGTACTTGGTGATTTTTGTTAAATAATTCCTCGTGGGAACGATACTATACTTTCACTTTATTACTTGTTAACCACGTATACTTGCGTGTTGTGCGTAATTAGATTTTACCCAATAAGTTTTTGGCGCCTTTGCCGGGGAATTAGTTTAATATCTCTTTGCCAATATTAATTTCAATCAAATTAGTCTTAATTTAAATATTTTTATTTTTATTTTTAATTCTCTTCCTATATTTCTCTCTTTTCAGGTACCATGGATGACTTTGCGTATCAATGGCCATACACGAACATGACTCAACCAAGGGAAATAGGGATTTATGGACTTAATACATCTTCAATAGAGCCAATACAAATTGAGGCAACTTCCAAGACGTTGGGGGTTATCGCAGCCCAACGAAGTCGAAGGATGGCAAGAATGACTCAGCCAAGGGGAGCGGAGATTGACAGATTCACGACACTTTCCGCAATGTCAGCACAGATTGAAGAACTTTCGAGGAAGTTGGACGTTTTTGCAGCCCAAAGGAGTTAAAGGATTGCAGTTATTTGTGACTATTGTGCTGGCAATCACCCGAGTAATCAATGCACCATCAATCTTGGGCTAGTACAGTATGGTGGTAACTACCTTAATCAGTATGCATATGATAATTATGATCAAGTATGGGGGTATCACACGGATTTTTCATGGAGCTATAAATATGATGACCAACATTACGCTCTAAATCCATCATACACACCAGAATTTTCATATCCACCTCCAGTGCCACAAGAGACAGATAATTCAAGGTTGGAGGAATTGTTTTTCAAGTTCGTAGCAGCAAATGAGGAGAAGATGAGTAATCAAGCGAGGTCAATTCAAAATCTTCAGAATAAGATAGATCAAATGACCAAAATCTTAAGCAACCTTCCTCCAATCACTTGGCTTTATGACATGGATGAAAAAATTGACGAAAATCCCAAACCAAATCTGCAACTGGATGAGCCACAAGATATCAAAAGTGTGGAGACAATTAGGGATGATGAAATAGAGGTCGACGAAGATCTAAATAGGTCTCCACCAAAGAACAAAGAGTTAGTCAGATTTGCAAAAGCATGCCCTCTTGGTAGTCATGTCGTCGGCGAAGCTCTTGTTGACATAAGAGTGAGTACAATTTTCAATCCATGGTGGGAAGAAAAAGAGAAGATAGACGAAGAGCCCATTGTGTGTGACAAGTTTTCATGCCCCAAAGTGATCACATACACAATGGAGAAAACACCTAGCTATGGGACGTTCTTGATTGAGAGCATACTAAATCAGAGCATGCTAGGCGACTTTAATGCAATGGCTATCACAAATGGGAACCTACCAAAAGCTACATTATTTCAGATGGATGGAGGGTTCCTCATTTACCGAAGAGCAATTGGATAGCGTTGACCAGACAAAGTCAGGCTGAAAGACTATAATTCAAGCGCTAACTGGGAGGCAACCCAGAATTTTTTATTTATTTATATGATTTCCTAGTTTATTTAGTAGATAGGAATCCAAGTGTTATTCTAATCCATGTTGTCTCTCTCTTCATTGCAGGTATTGGAGGTTCAATGGATAGGAAAATGATCGTCGCCGCCAGCGCCACCATCACCACAAGCTTAAATGATTACAGGGAAGTCCTCGTCCACTTCATGCTTTATTTTACAATGAGGACATTGTAATTGTTAAGTTTGGGGGAGTTAAATAATTTAGGTTTATTTATGTTTGCATTCATGTAGTGTAATTGCATAATAGTTTGCATAGTAGAGTAGTTGCATAATAGTTTGTATTTATAACTAAAAAAAAAAGAAAAAAAATTCAAAAAAAAACAGTTCATCTTGCATGATTCTAGCTGTTAGATAGTTACATATTATTTTGGCCAATGATGAGATTGGAATTGGGTAGACAAGTATAGTACTGATTATTAGAGCTTTGATGTGATTTCTTGTTATGAATCGAGTCTTTTTCTGTTTGAAACTGGTATAATAAGGATAGCACAATAAAAACAACTTGTTGAATGATTGAGTTTAAATTGATATATAATGGGATTCTAAAGGATAATGCTAGTTTAAATATGAGAATGACAAAGATAGGCAGTGAAGGCGAAGAATTAGGTAAGAACCTAAGTTTGGAAGAAAAAGTGGGGTATATAAGCTTCAAAAAAAAATAAAAAAAATGATATTGAGTTGAATAAATTGAGTCATGTGGTGGGTCGAGAAGAAGCGTGAAGTGCACTCCTCATAAACACAGGCGTGAGATGGAGCGTAAAACGCACTCACTATCCCAAAAAAGAAAAAAAGAAAAAGAAAAAAAAAGAGAATAAATAAAACGGGAAATAAGAGCAAAAAGGGCCCGTAGATGAAAAAGAAAGCATAAGTATCTCATGTTGACCCTCGATATTGGTAATTGTTTGATTTTAGTTGGATCTAGCTTATTTTTGGATTTCTTGAGTTTACATTGTATAATGCCTTCGAAGAGACTTGTTATGTGTTAAATTTGATTTTACATCAGTTAGCATTGTTGTTGAGCACACACGCACTATATTCGTGATAACAGACTAAGATTTGATGATTGATTGAGAAGTTACTGATGAGTTCTAATATGATGTATTATCGTGTTTACTTGATTTTTCTAAGGCCGGTTGAATAGACTTGTTTCTGTCATTATTGCTGGATTCGTAGGCATGTAGATTAGTTGCATTGCATTGCATTATTGTTTTGTGTTTTTACTTGAGGACAAGCAAAGGTTTAAGTTTGGGGGTATTTGATAAGTGGGTTTTATACCTACTTATCCGGTATCTGTTACTTGAATTATTTGCTTAATCTTATGTTTCTTAGTTACTTTTCATGCATTTTGTGTTCGTTTTGTAGATTATATGCTTGGGAGTTGAAATCGCAAAGAATTGGTATAAAAATGCAAAGAAAAGAAATCCGAACATTGTTTGGGCTTTTATGCTTATTTCATGTTCTTGGTTTGGATTACATTGTAGAGCTTCTTCTTAGCTTTCCGGAACATCTTGAATCATCAAAATCGGAGTTCGGATGCAAGAGTTATGACATTTGTACCAACGGACGTCGAACGTCACTGTTTTGGGTGGCCATTTGCATAGCGGTCACTTCTAGCCCACTTTCGACCTTCATCTGTTCGTTATTTCTAACATCTCAAAGAATGAAAGTTGTAGATCTCGTCGATATCTTCCATTTGACAGGTGGCAGGCCTCGTAACTCTTCCCAGATCGAAAGTTATGGCCGTTTTCCCAAAGAATGTCAGAGCAGAAAATTTTCCTTCACAAAACCGCCACCGGGGTGGGCATGCAAGTCACAAGACAGGCCCCTAGCCCGCCGGGGCGGGCCCAAAACAAGCCTAGACCCCCGCCAGGGTGGGGGTATGCCCAGAAAATGCTCGAAAATGCAAATTTTGGTCCAATTTGAGTCCGGAAAGGATTGTTTCGATCCGATTAACACAAGGACTTCTAAGAGAACTTCCAAGAGGACTTAAAGACATATGAAGAGACTTATATAAGGAGGAGAATCACAAGGATTAGGGGAGATGAGAGACTAGAGAAAGGATTTCATTAGATTAGATTAGAGTAAATTAGATCAAAACACTAGTTCTAATTAGATTTGGAGATTGAAGCAACTTGAAGACCATCAAGATCAAGAAGCAGGAGCTTGAGGAAGATGGAGATTTGTCGACAAATGATTTATTCTTTACTCTACTCTTATTTTTATCTTTTAATGATTATTCAATTGTGGATTCTTAGTTTTAATTCAATAATCATGAACTAATTCTTTGTTTGAGATTACAATGGATCTTATTGTGTAGTTTATTTTAATATGCTTCGCTATCAATTATTATGTTCTATTGTGAGGATTGTCTATTATGATTTGGACTTAATTGTTTAATTGATTGGCCATCAATTACCGTGATAATCTATATGAACTCGAGAGATGAAGTATTGATTTAGATCTTATCATGCTAGCATGTGTCATGAATTTTGTCAATAGCAGATTTTTGATTATTGTTAAGGTAGAGATACGTTTGACATCGCATGTAATCGGATAGAGAACTTATTCTTCAACCTTCTTCAATTGTAATTCACATAGAGATATAGTGGGTTAGTTGATTAAGGTGTTTAACGGATTTCTATCTTAATTGTGGATTGACGTTAATATGGGTATTATGCATCGAGAGGTGGTTTTATCTACTTTAGTGTTCTTGATTAACAATTCAGAATAGAGAATAATTGATGAGAAGTGTGTTAACTTAAATGAAGCAATAAGTGAAGTTGTGATCTTAAATCTCCGTTATCTTAATTTAACTAGTGTAATTTAATAGTAGTTTAATTTATATAATTTGAAATTCATTCGTTTAAATAAGATTGAGTTGGTTACGGGTTAGTACTTGGTGATTTTTGTTAAATAATTCCTCGTGGGAACGATACTCTACTTTCACTTTATTACTTGTTAACCACGTATACTTGCGTGTTGTGCGTAATTAGATTTTACCCAACAATAGTACCCCATGAATAGTACTTCAGGAATAGTACCCCATGAATAGTACTTTGTGAATGGTACTCGTGAATAGTACCTCGTGAATAGTACTTTATTAATAATACCCGTGAATAGTACTTTTGTGAATAGTACCGTATAAATGAATAGTACTCATGGACAGTACTCCGGTATGAAAAGCTTAAAATTTAACAAGAATGTACAAAAAATATCCTTGTGAAACGATACTAGATGAAGCGCAAATTTCAAGGATATTCTACTAATTTCACGGAATATAGAAGCAATACTTTAACCGAATGATGGTATAATCAAAAATACGAGACGAAATAATATTACTCACATACTACAGAGTATGGAAGAAAATATTATTCCTATGAATACTAAACAAAATAATATCCCTTACCTCAGAAGAAGACTGGATACTGGAAAAGTGAAGTAGCAAACTTCGCTTCTTCTTTCTCTCTATAGATTCTCTTATAATTGCTCTTGTGAGACTTAGTGAATTGGTGAGAAATGAAGGAAGAATGAGCTTCTATTAATAGTAAAATATAATTTTGATAATTGCACGTTTTGGAGCTCGAAATATTACAGTATAATACCTTCCTCTTTTTCTGTGATAACCCGAGAATTTGGACAATTTATTGAAATCTTAAATGATTGATTTAAGGTCAAATATTAGACCTAGATAGAAAATAAGTGTATGCGTTTGATGTTATTGGGATTGAATTTTGAGAATTTCAAAATTCGGTGAAGGATATAGGTGAATTATTCAGGATTAAGTGTTTATGTGATTAAGTTCTGTGTTATGGTTATGTTCTGTGTTCAGAATGTGGTTAAAGGTCAAGGGTTGACCAGATAAATTATATCTGTGTCAAACCCTAAGAATATATTAAGAACGCCAACGTTCAGTTAGAAAACCCTAACGTCTGATAAGAAACCCTAGAAATGGGTTCGAAACCCTAGTTTGATTAGAGAATCGAAACCCTAATTGATTGCATGAAACCCTAAATCGGGAACTTAATGGCATAAGTGTAAATAACTATAAGATTAATTAGGGTTAATCTTAACAAATTGATTACAAAACCCTAATTTCAAATCAAACCCTAATACTTGATCGAAAACCCTAGTTTGATTCGATAAATTGAAGCCCTAATGCGGGAAATTAATGGAGAATTATAATGCTCTCATCGCTATTATTATAATATTAATTAGGGTAGCGCTTAATTAATTAGCAAACCCTAATTTCAAATTATCGAACTTAAACTTTTCCGGTTGAAGAACCTTAATGACGGATTTGAAACCCTAATTTATAATTAGGAAAAATGAAAGTGTTAATTGAATACTTTTAATGTTAATTAGGATATATTAATTCTAATTTAATGTTAAGTAATTAGAAAACCCTAATCTAATTACGAATATTTAATTTCTATATTAGAAAATTATTTTCTATTTTAAAACCCTAAATTCTTGGTTGAAAACACTAATGACCATTTTGAATTACTACTTGCGTAATTAGCAATTTTAATTAGGATAAAATGGTCCTAATTAGCAAATAATGATTCATGATTAGAAAATTATGATATAATTAGGAAGCCCTAATTATAATTAGAAATCAAAATTTTCTATTTTTAAAATTTAATTAGAAAATTTTTGGAATCCAAGTTGCTAAATATTTGAGGGTTAAAACCTAAACCCTAAATTTGTCCAAACCCTAAATCTTAGTAGGCTCAAACCCTAAACCCTAAGGGTTTTATCATTTGGAAAATTCTAGAAAATTAAGGAAATGACAAAAATGACCTTTGTGCATTATTTATTATGTAGCTTGCAAATTTGGCCAAGACCTTTAGTGGTTCACCAACTATTGACTTGTTATGGTCTAAAATGTCCAGCAAATCAGTCTACCTAGCTAGTAACTCAGCCACATGCATTGAATCAAGAATTATATAAGGTTTTGGAAAGAGAAAAGCACAAAAACATATCCAATTTCATTTTTTACTCTCACCAGCTCCCTCTCTCACCAAATCCACGAAATTCTAATGATATTTCAGTCTCAATTCAAGCCCCACGTGTATCAGAAACAGATCCAAGAGTCAGAATTGAGAATTAAAGCATAAAAGGTATAAAATTCTAATTTTTAGAAATCCTTCGATTCTTGGTTAAATGTTGTAATTGATTGTTCAAAGATGTGTAATAAGGTGTCAATTGATGTTCTGGGTTGATAAATCCATGACCCATAACATCAAAGTGCATGAATTTAAAGTTTTTAAAACTGAAAACGGAAAATTGTGTTTTTCATCAAATGTCGATCTTATAGATCCGTGTGTGTTAAGTGTTTTTAATGTTTAAAGCTTGTAACATGTAGTTTGTTATGTGTTCTTTAAGATGCAAAAGAATCAAGTCCAGATCTTGTCTAGATCAAAAGTTATGACGGCCAAACCTAGTTGGATAGATCACAAAATATGATTTCTAGGCTGATTTTAAATTTCTATGTTGTCGACAAGGTTTTTGGTAGCTAGATCTTGTATCCTGTTAGTGTTTATGCCATGTTTTAGGTTGGATATTGTAGCCTGACAGGTAATCTACATACTCAAACCGTTAGATCACCTGGATCTTGCTTATAACAAAAGTAATCAGTGGTCAAACATGCTTTGATTAATCGTCGTCCGATTGAATTTCCGGAAAACCCGAATTCACCAAGAAACGATTCGACCCCTTGTTTGACCAAATTTTAATCTCTCACATATGATGTTTATTAGACTGATATGAGGTTATGAAGTTGTACCCTGACATGATTTCTACAAAATAGAACCTTTAGTTCACACGAACAAGCTACAAAATGCAAGGTATAAGGATCGAAAGGTAGTCACTTGGTCTGTTCCTCATTTCTGGGTAACCCAGAAAATGAAGAACATGTCTGACACGATTTATCAGGGCTTAGATCTCTCTGTTGTTATGTTGTTTAGCTATGAACTCGAGTTAGAATTGTAGTATTACAGTTATACTACATAACCAGAAACATTAGTAGACCAGAAATCGACCGGAACCCAGAATCATTTGTGGTCAAACCCACGTCCATCCAAATCGTCGATAGTGACATGAAGATCGGAAATTGGCCAAGAACACCAAGAACACAATTAGCGACACTTTTGTCGCTAAGGACCCTTTTAGCGACAGTTTATTATTATTATTTCAGAAAATTAATTAAAATTAGAAAAAAATGATTTTAAATTATTAAAAATACTAAATAAATTCTGAAAAATTATTTTAAATTCTGAAAAATAGTGTTTAACTATTTTGAGTATATTTCATAAATATTTAATATTTTTGAGAATATAAAAGGTATTTATTTATTTAATTATAATATTAAATAAATTATGAAAATAGTTTTAATTCATGAAAATCATGAAAAATAATATTATGGTAAAAGAAAATATTTTAAGTTATTTTTGATAACTTTTAATATTTTGTGATAAATTTCATTAATAATTTATTATTAATGGTAATTAGTTTATTTAATAAATATATTAAATAAATTAAGGAAAAATAGAATTAATGTTTTAAAAATCATTTAAAAATGATTTAAGAGTTATAAAAATATTTTAAGTTATAAAATATAACTTTTGATATTTTGGCATGAAAATATTAATATTTTAATATTAATAGCAATTATCGGATAATAGATTTAAGTGTTTAAAAATCAAATAATTATGATTTTAAGGTATTAAAAATATTTTGAAATATTATAATTACATTATAATATTATGCAAGGATTTTTATTAATATTTTATATTAAATGGATAATAATGATTAAGGAATTATGTGGTATTTAATTCATATAAATACGATATTAATGATTGGAAAATCATGATAAATGGTAATAATTATAAAGAAAATTATTACGAGCCCTAGGAAAAATGTTTTGGTGATAAGAAATTATACGTGATAATTGTTAAGTGTTTAAGCGAGTTTAAGCGAACTTAAACTCGAGTATTGTCCGACTGTAGGCCGTCGGGATGATAGAATGGTGTCGAGTTTTAAGTCGATTTGAAATAGTTTAACGATATTAAGTCTTATGTCTTTGTATAGGTGATAGGGTTATGTGTTATGTGTTTAGGTTATTCATGTATTTAAATATACTTGTAATTATCTTTTGTGATTCTAATATTGGAGATCTATATTATTAATATTAGGTCTTCGGATAAAGCGTTATAAATAGCGTTGCGGTAATCAACGGTTCAGGCAAGTTTGTATTTACTTAACTCTACTAAGAGTGTTTTATTCAAGCTTATGGTTAAATCATTCTTTGATTGCCATGAAAATTGTACTCTGTACATCTTGCATGTATAAGTCAGGTATGAAAGGCTGATCACCTTCATTACCAGTTGGTTCAGAAATGTTTGTTCATGTTTAGAACTTGTTCAGTCAAAAGTTTGTTCCTGCTAGTTCTCAATTATATTGATGAATTATAGCGACTTATTATTCATACTCTTCAATCATGATATATCCTTATATTGTTGTATTTAAACTTCTTTGGCAACTTTCATGCTCACCCTTGCTATATCATGATAAAACATTGCGAGATAAGACGAAAGCGTTTGGATGTGAAACGATTAAAGCCAAGTTCAAACTTGAGTTATAAAGTCTTGACTAGTTTGTAATAGCGTATTATGATAAATATTGTTATGTAATAAATAGTTTATGAAATGTGTAGAAGTTAAGGTTACTCGACCTTGGGGAATAGTGTGTAATGTAATGTATAAACAATTTATGTTTATATCTTCCATAAAATGATTATAGAAAGATTAGCCCGAATCCATGGCGATTTGAAATTTGGGGGATTCGGGGGGGACGCTACATTTTCTTCATTTTTAATTTAGTCCTGCAAGTATTATCAAACTTGCACCACCTCCCCTAATAGTAAATCATGTTAATTAATAGTTCATTCATGTGACTCAATAGTTTAATCATGTGAAAAAACTAATTACAGTATAGTACCTTCAACTATACCTCCATTTTTAATTTAGTCATGCAAGTATTATCAATCTTGCACCACCTCCCCTAATAGTACATGAATGTGAATCAATAGTACACACATGTGAACAAATAGTTATAAGCATGTGAATTAATAGCAATTAATTGTTTATTTATCCGATTAATTACCCGATTGGTCAATATAACTTTCAGACATCAATTACTATCGAAATAAATGTTGATTTACACTAACACTAATAATTCCAACACAATGGAACTATCAATTTCATCTTTAATCAACACGAACTTATTCATCATTAATATTATAACTCACAATATTTAACAAACGGGTCATTCCCAGGAAAGAGGGGGCTTTCCGATAAGGATTTCTCCCTATTGGCGCGCAATTAGGTGACCAAACCTCTCCTTGACAGAACTTCTAGACATTGTTAATATTGCAAATAATAATATAAATAACTTTGTCGTCTCAATTATTGATTTAATAATATAAAATATTATGCAGATGATACTGTGACAATAATTCAATCAATAATATGAGAGATATGCAGCAATTACTGTAGCAATAATTGAGTATAACTGAGTGACTTCTTACGTAAGCATCAATAATCGATACAGTGCACTACTATGCAACCACGCGTATTACTGTACTTTTACTACCGAGTAGTTCAACAGTTTAACGATAAAACTTTCGCCGTTATTTTTATAAAAAGATAATACTGTCGTTTTCTGAATACGACAATACTTCCGTTGTGGGGTTCACCAATGATTGTGCCGTCGTACGAATATTCCTTGTTAAAACGAATATTTCCCGACCAATCAAATATTCCCCTACACAACGAATATTTATATCAACTTGCTTACTTTGCAAAATTTTCAAATATCACCCTTTTATCAATTTAACCATTTACTAAATAACATAATAATTATAAGAAAATTGAATACTTTCATTTCATAATTTTGGGATCTCAAAGTATTCCCTGAAGAACTTCCTGGCCTACCCCTAGAGCGTGAAATCAAATTTTGTATTGACCCCAGTACAAAACCTATTTCTAAAACCCTCAAATATTTCTTCACTCAAAAGGAACTCAACATGCGGCAACGACGTTGGCTCGAGCTGTCAAAGATTACAACCATACCATTCAATATTATCGTGGAAAAAGCGAACGTGGTAGTTGATGCATTGAGTAGAAGATCGTATGCGTTTATGAGTGCGATATTGTTAACACAAAGACCCATTTCATATGACTTATAAATGATAGAGATAGAGTTAAAGACTCTAGGGACCCACGTGATGATGTCAAATAATACGAGTAGAATCGACGTAAATCGATAAAGTTAAAGACGCTCAAGCTACACACCCGGAGCTGATGAATGTGAAGAAGAAGGTTCAAGAGGGCGTTATTCTAGAAGCAAGAATAGACGAAGAGAGTAAATCTCAACCCTCGATTTAATTGTGCAATTCTAAATCCTCGATCGAGTAGGAACTGTGGCCTATAGACTCGCTTTACCGCCAAGTATGTCTCGTGTTCATAACGTTTTTCACATATCTATGTTACGTAAATATGTGAAAGACCCGAACCACATTATTGAATTAGAACTGAACGAGATAGCGGAAGATTTAATGTATGAAGAGGTACCTGTTAAAATCTTGGATAAGAATGAATATATTCTACGCTCAAAGGTTATACCTCAAAAGTTAGAATCTAACAAGGTATCCTCACCTCTTCAACATATCAAGTACGCACCCTAATTTCGAGGATGAAATTTCATAAGAAGGGAAGGTTGTAAGACCCCAATTTTTATAAATTAAGATTAATTTTTTCGAAATATATTTTTGAATATTATGGTGTGGATTTGATATAATGTTATAGTTGTGGGTACTATTTACAAATTTTGCAAAGTAAGCAAGTGGTTATATAATATTCGATTGGTCGGGGAATATTTGTTTTAACAGGAAATATTCGTACAACGGCACAATCATTGGTGGACCCCACAACAGAAGTATTGTTGTATTTAACAAACGACATAATCATCTTTTTATAAAAATAACGCGAAAGTTTTTTATGTTAAACTACACGGTGGTAAAGAACGATGAATGGCTGCGGGTCGTAGAAGAAAGACACCAGTATTGATTATTGATGCTTACGTGAGAAGTCACTTTCGTTATACTCAATTATTGCTACAAGAATTCTTGTATAATATCTCTCATATTATTGATTCATTTATTGTCACAGTATCATCTGCATAATATTTTATATTATTAAATCAATAATTGATGTAAGACCCCAACTTTTATGAATAAAGAATAATTTTCTTGAAATATATTTTTAAAAATTATGGTGTGGATTTGATATAATGTTATAGTTGTTGGTAATATTTACAAATTTTGCAAAGTAAGCAAGTGGTTATATAATATTCGATTGGTCAGGGAATATTCATTTTAACAGGGAATATTAAAGACGACAAAGCACAATCATTGGTGGACCCCACAATGGAAGTATTGTCGTAGTTAGAAAAGCGAGAGAATTATATTTTTATAAAATAACGGCAAAAGGGTTACGGTTAAAGCCGTTGAACTACCCGGTAGTAAAAGTACGATGTCTGGCTGTGGTTGCATAGTAGCACACGATATTGATTATTGATGCTTACGTGAGAAGTCACTTTCGAGTTATACTTAATTATTGCTATAGTAATTCTTTGCATCATATCTCTCTATATTATTGATTCAATTATTGTCACAAATTATCATCTCGCATAATATTTATTATTACTAAATCAATAATTGAGACGACAAAGTTATTCATATTATTATTTGCAATATTGACAATGTCTAGAAGTTCTGTCAATGAGAGGTTTGGTCACCTAATTGGACGCCAATAAGGAGAAATTCTTATCGAAAAGCCCCCTCTTTCCTGGGAACGACCTGGTTGTTAAATATTGTGAGTTATAATATTAATGATGAATAAGTTCATGTTGATTAAAGATGAAATTGATAGTTCCATTGTGTTGGGATTATTAGTGTTAGTAGAAATCGACAACTATTTCGATAATAATGGATGTCTAGAGGTTATATTGATCAATCGGGTAATTAGTCGGATAAATGAGCAATTAATTGCTAATAATTCACATGCTTATAACTATTTGTTCACATGTGTGTACTATTGATTCACATTTATGTACTATTAAGGGAGGTGGTGCAAGATTGATAATACTTGTAGGACTAAATTAAAAATGAAGAAAAAGAGGAAGGTATTATACTGTAATATTTTGAGCCCCAAAACGTGCAATTATCAAAATATATATTTTCCTATAAATAGAAGCTCATTCTTCCTTCATTTCTCACCAATTCACTAAAGCTATAGAGCAATTATTATAGAGAGAAATTATAGAGAGAAAGAAGAAGAGAAGTCTGCTACCTCAGTATTCTAGTATCCAATCTTTTTCTAAGATAAGGGGTATTATTCTTTCGTATTCATGAAGAGAGTTATTTTCTTTCAATACTCGTAAGGGTTGTTATTCCATTCTTTATTAGTATGTTGAAATAACTTTGTCTACATCTGAAGTACCACATACATGGTGAAATTCTTACGTTATTCTATTCTTTATTATTACATTGGAATAACTCATATCTGCATTGATCTATCGCATGCCCGGTGAATTACGTTGTTATTCCATTCTTTATTATTACATTTGGAATATCCTGTTTGTGTGCAGATACGCATGACACTGGTTCCATTCTTTATTATTCTGTTGGAATAACACACATGCATGCGGATTACATGCGCGCACAGTGAATTATTACGTTATTCCATTCTTTATTATTACATTGGAATAACTCGCATCTATATGGATTACCGCATGCATGGTGAATGATCCTTCGTATTCATTCCTTATTAAATTGTGGAAATGATGCATCTACGTGAATTACGCATGAGCGAGCAAAAATCCATTTGCGGTTTCATATATTCTATTATACTCAGTTGGTTAAAGTTTTGGCTTTTATACTCCATGAAATTAGTGGAATATCCTTGATATTTGTGCTTCATCCAGTATCTTTTCATAAAAATATTCTTCTGAGCATTCTTGAATTTTACTCCACAAAGAAGTATCATGTTGACAATTTGGACGTTATTGATTTCTGGATAAATTAAAATTATAAATCTTTAAAATTTATCCTTGAACTTGTTTTATTGAATTATTATTTCATTGTCATCATCCTCATTCTTATATTGTGATTAAAGTCATCTTTGGCTTACGTGCATAGATGGACTTGGTATGATTATGACGAGGATTATTCGATTGTAATCATGCTTAGTAATGTGACGAATGATGTGGTAAAAGTCTTCATGGGCCTGTAGTTCATTGATGGACAGTTGTTGGTATGATTATGACCAGGGATAATTCCGTATAATCATGACCATTGATGATTACATGAATATCCTTGGTCGTGATGCAGGGATGATTCGATTGTATTTATTAAGTTGAGTCTCAGCAATAAAGTTGATGAAAAACTTTTTAAATCATAGAAGATAGTAGATTTTATGCTCTACTTGACTCTTCTAATGGATTGCTTGTTCCACTGCAGTTAAACTTGATGTTTGTTATATTTTATCAGTTTAACACTGTTGAAAGTTAACGATAAATTATTCTGCATTATCTTAGTCATAATATTTCTTACTCGACTAGTTGAGCTCACCCTTTCTTTCACTGTTCTCTTCAAAAAATGAGAACGTAGCCGGGACTAGTCGGGGAACGGAGTGACGGTCCAGATGGTTGTTTTAGTAGTCCTCACTATTCTATAAAATAGTGTGACAATAAATGTAATGAGGACTGCATTGAGTGTGGATATTTTCTAGATGACAATATTCTTATTAAAACTCTTAGATTTTATTTTGTCGTATTTTACACGACTGTTGTATAATTAAGTTGTATTTGAATTTTGTACAATGTATTTGGCGACTCAAAATGGGTGATGTATACCTGTTTTGGGGGCGTCATAATTGAGACGACAAAGTTATTCATATTATTATTTGCAATATTGATAATGTCTAGAAAGTTCTGTCAAGGAGAGGTTTGGTCACCTAATTACACGCCAATAGGGAGAAATCCTTATCGGAAAGTCCCCTCTTTCCTGGAAATGATCTGGTTGTTAAATATTGTGAATTATAATATTAATGATGAATAAGTTTGTGTTAATTAAAGATGAAATTGATATTTCCATTGTATGGGGATTATTAGTGTTAGTGGAAATCGACATCTATTTCGATAATAATTGATGTCTGGAGGTTATATTGACCAATCAGGTAATTAATCGGATAAATGAGTAATTAAATTGCTATTAATTCACATGCTTATAACTATTTTAGTCACGTGATTGTACTATTGATTCACATGATATACTATTAGGGGAGGTGGTGCAAGTGTGATAATACTTACAGGACTAAATTAAAAATGAAGGAAAAGATGAAGGTACTATACTATAATATTTCGAGCCCCAAAGCGTGCAATTATCGAAACTATGTTTTCCTATAAATAGAAGCTCAGTCTTCTTTCATTCTCACCAATTCACTAAGACTTACAAGAGCAATTATATAGAGAAAAGCTATAGAGAGAGAAGTTATAGAGAGAAAGAAGAAGAGAAGTCTGTTACTTCACTATTCCAGTATCCAGTCTTCTTTTGAGGTAAGGGATATTATTTTGTTTAGTATTCATAGGAATAATATTTTCTTCCATACTCTGTAGTATGTGAGTAATATTATTGTGTCTCGTATTCCTGATTATACCCTCATTTTGTTGAAGTATTGCTTCTATACTCCGTGAAATTAGTAAAATATCCTTGATATTTGCGCTTCATCCAGTATCTTTTCATGGAAATATTATTATGAGCTTTCTTGATAATTATTGATCTTTTCATGCCAAAATACTATTCACGAGTTACTATTTACAAATTACTATTCACCCCGTTACTATTCACTCAAATATTATTCACCCGGGTATTCGGGGCACTTTTCGTGCCAGAGTACTATTCATAAGTTACTATTCACCCGATTACTATTCACTCGAATATTATTCATTTGGGTATTTGGGGCACTTTTCACGCCGGAGTACTATTCACGAGGTACTATTCCCAAAGTACTATTCACGGGGTACTATTCACCCGGAAGATATATTTCCTTTTTGTCCAAATTATTTTTGATACATGAAAATTATTCTTGAATTTTACTCCACAAAGCAGTATCATGTTGACAATTTGGATATTTTTAAACTCTGGATAAATTTAAAGTCTTTAATATTTATCCTTGATTTCGTTTGATTAATGCTTATATCATTGCCATCATCCTCATGCTTATATTATGATGAAAGTCATATGTGCCTTACGTGCATAGATGGACTATTGATTGGTATGATTATCACCCGGGATTATTCGGTATAATCATGACCGTAATATTATAAATGATGTGGTAAAAGTCATCATTGGCCCGTAGTGCATTGATGGACAGTTATTGGTATGATTATTGTAAGACCCCAACTTTTATTAATAAAGAATAATTTTCTCGAAATATGTTTTTGAATATTATGGTGTGGATTTGATATAATGTTATAGTTGTGGGTAATATTTACAAATTTTGTAAAGTAAGCAAGTGATTATATAATATTCGATTGGTCGAGGAATATTCGTACGACGGCACAATCATTGGTGGATCCCACAACGGAAGTATTGTCGTAGTTAAAAAATGACAGAATTATCTTTTTATAAAAATAATGGCGAAAGTGTTACCGTTAAACTGTTGAACTACCCAGTAGTAAAAGTACAATAATACGTGTGGTTGCATAGTAGCACACGGTATTGATTATTGATGCTTACGTGAGAAGTCACTCGATTATACTCAATTATTGCTACAGTAATTACTGCATAATATCTCTCATATTATTGATTCAATTATTGTCACAGTATCATCGCATAATATTAATTATTATTAAATCAATAATTGAGGCGACAAAGTTATTCATATTATTATTTACAATATTGACAATGTCTAGAAGTTACATCGAGGAGAGGTTTGGTCACCTAATTGCGGCAATAAGGAGAAATCCTTATCGAAAAGCCCCTCTTTCACAGGAGCGACACGGTTGTTAAATATTGTAAGTTATAATATTAATGATGAATAAGTTCGTGTTGATTAAAGATAAAATTAATAGTTCTATTATGTTAGGATTATTAGTGTTAGTGGAAATCGATATTTATTTCGATAATAATTGATGTCTGGAGGTTATATTGACCAATCAGGTAATTAATGGGATAAATAAGCAATTAATTGCTATTATTTCACATGCTTATAACTATTTGTTCACATGTGTGTACTATTGATTCACATTCATGTACTATTAGGGGAGGTCATGCAAGATTGATAATACTTGTAGGACTAAATTAAAAATTAAGAAAAAGAGGAAGGTATTATACTATAATATTTCGAGCCCCAAAATGTGCAATTATTGAAACTATATTTTCCTATAAATAGAAGTTCATTCTTCTTTCATTCTCACTAATTCACTAAGTCTCACAAGAGCAATTATTATAGAGAGAAATTATAGAGAGAAAGAAGAAGAGAAGTCTGCTACCTCATTATTCCAGTATCCAGTTTTTTCTAAAGGTAAGGGGTATTATTTCTTTCGTATTCATGAAGAGAGTTATTTTCTTTCAATACTCGTAAGGGTTGGTATTCCATTATTTATTATTCTATTGGAATAACTCCGTTTATGCATGCGATCTATCGCATGCCCCGGTGAATTCTGTTGTTATTCCATTCTTTATTATTACATTGGAATATCCTCATGCATACGGATTACGCATTTAATTGGTTCCATTCTTTATTATTACGTCGGAATAACTCGCTCTGCGCATGCGGATTACGACGCTGATGAATTCTTACATTATTCCATTCTTTATTATTACATTGGAATAACACATACATGTGGATTACCACATGTATGGTGAATGATCCTTCGTATTCATTCCTTATTAAATTGTGGAAATGATCTTTCTACGTGGATTACCGCATGGCGGACAAAAATCCATTTGCAGTTTCATATATTCGATTATACTTAGTTGGTTAAAGTTTTAGCTTCTATACTCCATGAAATTAGTAGAATATCATGGATATTGGCGCTTCATCCAATATCTTTTCATGGAAATATTCTTCTGAGCATTCTTGAATTTTACTCCAGAAAGCAGTATCATGTTGACAATTTGGACGTTATTGATTTCTGGATAAATTAAATTATAAATCTTTAAAAATTTATCCTTGAACTTGTTTTATTGAATTCTTATATCATTGTTATCATCCTCATGTTTATAATATGTTGAAAGTCATATGTGGCCTGTAGTGCATAGAAGGACTTGGTATGATTATGACCAGGGATTATTCGGTATAATCATGACCGTAATTTTACAAATGATGTGGTAAAAGTCCTCATTGGCCGTAGTGCATTGATGGACAGTTGTTGGCATGATCATGACCATTGATGAATACACGAATATCCTTGGCCCGTAGTGCATGGATAATTTGTGGTCGTGATACTAATGAATATCGTCATTGGGTAGTAGTGCGGGGATGATGTGGTTTATTTATTAGTCGAGTCTTCAAATGATAAAAGCGATGAAAAACCTTTTAAATCATAGAAGATAGTATATTTTATTCTCTACTTGACTCTTCTAATGGATTGCTTGTTCATTGCAGATTAAACTTGATGTTTGTTATATTTTATCGGCTTTAACTTTGTTGAAGGCTAACGATAAATTATTCTGCATTATCTTAGTCATAATATTTCTCACTAGGTTAGTTGAGCTCACCCTTTCTTTCACTGTTCTATTAAGGAAATGAGAATATAGCTGGGACGAGTCGGGGAACGGATTGACGGTCCAGATGGTTGTTTTAATAGTCCTCACTATTCTATAAAATAGTGTGACAATAAATGTAATGAGGACTCCATTGAGTGTGGATATTGTCTAGATGACAATATTCTTATTAAAACTCTTAGATTATGTTTTGTCGTATTTTACATGACTGTTGTATAATTAAGTTGTATTTGAATTTTGTATCATGTATTTAGCGACTCAAGATGGGTGATGTATACTTATTTTGGGGGCATCACAATTATGACCAGGGATTATTCGGTATAATCATGACCATTGATGATTACATGAATATCATTGGCCCGTAGTGCAGGGATGATTCGATAATGTGGTTTATTTATTAAGCTGAGTCTCAACGATAAAATTGATGATAAACTTTAAATCATAGAAGATAGTAGATATCATGCTCTATTTGACTCTTCTAATGGATTGTTTGTTCCGCTGTAGTTAAACTTGATGTTTATTATATTTTATCAGTTTAACATTGTTGAAGGCTAACGATAATTTATTCTGCATTATCTTAGTCATAATATTTCTTATTGGGCTAGTTGAGCTCACCCTTTGTTTTCATTGTTCTCTTCAGAAAATGATAATATAGCTGGGACTAGTCGGGGAACGGAGTGACGGTCCAGATGTTTGCATTAGTAGTCCTCATTATTCAGAGTAATAGTGTGATGATAAATATAATAAGGACTCCATTTGAGTTTGAATACTGTCTATAAAAGACAATATTCGTATTAAAACTCTCAGCTTATATTTTGTCGTATTTTACACGACAGTTGTATAATTATGTTGTATTTAAATTTTGTACCATGTATTTGGCGACTCAAGATGGGTGATGTATACCTATTTTGGGGGCGTCACAGTATACATATTAGTATTAGTATTAATATTAAATAGTAAATATTAAGACTAAATATTAAATATTAATATTTAATATTTAATATCAATTCTAAATATTAAATATTAATATTAATATACATACCAATATTAATATATATTATTACTAATATTATTGTCTTGGAGCCAACACTAAAAACTTGAGTAACATACAAAAGGGCAAAGAAGTAATTGGGGACAATGAAATAACGCTCAAAGCAACATAAGAACTGCCGCTACAACCTGTAGCGACATGTGTGAATTTTTT
Organism: Panax ginseng; assembly: GCA_020205605.1. Classification (NCBI taxonomy): domain Eukaryota; kingdom Viridiplantae; phylum Streptophyta; class Magnoliopsida; order Apiales; family Araliaceae; genus Panax; species Panax ginseng. The sequence goes on from CM035136.1 coordinate 122,301,461, forward strand.
TTTTAATCTTTGTTGTCCAGTTTATTGAAAAAGGTGTAGATTATAGTTGCTGAATAGTAAGTTTAGTAATTGATTTCTACGGATTGGCACCCTATATATATATATATATATATACTAGCAACAGTCTCGTGTCTCCGGCACTATAGACGGTGGGATTTATCCCAAACTTTAGACGGCCCAGATGATTTATTAGGATGAGCGAAAAATTCAAAATCATTTGTATTTTGTTATATATATATATATATATATATATAAATATATAGAGAGAGAGAGAGATAGGATCGATTAGGACTTAGGATAGGACCAAAATTCAGACATTTTTTTTAAACAACTACAAAAATAAATAAATAATTATGGAACTTGAATTTTTACATAATACAGTGTTTTGAGTGTAATTTGGATACATATAACAAAACATATATGCATACGATGCATGCAATTTGTACATATATTTTTAGTATAGGTATCCAAATCACGCCCAAAATATTGTATTATGAAAAAAATTTAGTTCCATAAAATATTAAACTTGTTTATATATATATATATATATATATATATATATATATATATATATATATATAATGTTCTTCATAAAGGTAACGGCGCTGCCATGTGAGTCAATGATACATGACATGTTTAACAATTAACAAGTACCATTTGACTCATCTCCTCAATCTCAATCTCTCTCATTAATTAATTGTGTGCAAAAAAAAAAATTATCTTTTCTAATTATAGATTTTCTTAACATAGTTAAGTTAGCTCAATTAGCACTAAGCCTTTTAATTAGTGTCTTTGACCACATAATTATTGGTTTCAAATTCTTACAACCAATTATCACAAGATAATATATATATATATATATATATATATATATATATATATATATATATTATGAAATTATCTTGCACATATATATACTCATGTTCTAAAATATAAGATTATGTTTGATTTTTAAAATTAATATGATATATTTTTAAATTTAAAATTGATGTGATTCACTTAATTTGTAAATACTATAAATTTTAGATAATTTATAATTTTCATAGTTTTTGGTCTAAAATTAGAAGAATTAATATCAATTTTAAATTTTAAAATATCTCAAATTGACTTCAAAAATAATGATTCAAAAATATAATTTATGAAATATTACGTGTATTAATTGATTTATTTCATCTACACGCAAAGTTAAAAAAATGTAATTAAAATTTTAACCATGATAAAAAAATAAATAAAAATCCGAAAACAAAAATATAATACAGATTGGATTCTCTTTTTCTAGGATGGATGTTGTGGCATTTAATTGGGGACAACAACACTCTTTACATCACATGCCACCCTCACTTTCACTCATCAATGGAACTATACTCCCCCTTCTTTTTTTAAGTCACGTTTAACTCAAATGAAATTGATATTTTTACGGTATTTTTTGATATGTTTATATAAAAAATATCGTTATAAATGTATAGTGATGATGAAAATCGTCGATAAGATCTATAAAAATAACTTTTATATTAAAAAAAATATTATTCTATTGTATATTTATTAATTTCTTAAAAATCCCACCATCATTATATTAATCATAATAGAATAATTAAAATACCATAACATCTACTTTACTTTCCCAATGAGAGAATTTCCATCTATAGTCCTTAATGTTTAATATGCTTAATTAGCAATAATATTCAAATTAAAATATTGTACTATGAAACAACTACAAGTGGGTGTCTGCATTGTATTTGATGATAAGAAAGAGGAGACATGCATATCCAAAAATAAATATTATAATTAATATTCTATCCGTAGAAAGATAAGTCTTTCAGTGATTTTTGTGGTCAAATTGATCATTTTTAAATTAATATTAATATATATATATATATATATATATATATATATATATGGATTTTCTAAAAAAGCAAAATTGAAATTAGTATTAATTGTATGTAGTTTATAATGTTTATAGGTATATATATATAATATATGAAAAAGAATAGTAAGAAAGACACTTTTAAAAAATAGTTGAAAAGTAATTTTTTTTTTTATTAATTTGAGACACCTCCTTAAATAATATGAACCTACTTTTTTTGCTAATTTGACACACATACCACTCGAGCCAAAAACCTTTGATAAAAGAATAGTATTTTTCAAACTCTAGACTAATAAAATTTATTAAAAATACGAAATAATAGATATTATAATTAATAGTATTTTTTATTTGTTTGAAAAAGTTATAATCTTATAATTTATAATAGAGGGAGTATATTTTTCTCTTTCCCTAACTTAGTGTTGAGTGAATTTTTTTTATATAATCCAATCTACGTTTTTTTAAATAAATAAAAAACAGTTAAAAAGGACCATGCATGTAGAGTCCTGATGTTTTCAAGGGTAGGGTGTATTAAGGTGGGAAAAGTCTTTTCTTTCCGTTTAACAAAAAATATTTTATTTGTCAATAAAAACAAAATTATTATTTTTTATTAATATTAGCGTAAAATAACAAAATATTATCAAATTTTGTACTGTATAATAACAATTTATTATTATAGGTATATACATAGAATACATACTTAATATTTGTAATTTTTAAGTATTTGCTAAGCCCAAATTTAGCTGGAAATGTTGTTCAAATCACAGAAGATCTAAGGACCCAAAGTCATGACAGTCTGGTCTCATCATGTTTATCATCCTCTCTCAGTCTACTCATGACAACCTTTTCCTCCTATTTCGGACCCTTCTTTTGTTACAAAGTTGCCTTCTTTTGTTACAAAGTTGCCTAGTTGAATCCATAAATTTTTATTAATGCGGTCCAACATTTATGTCTTGGATTTTTTTTAAAATATAGTTTTTGTACTCTCTCCATTTCAAATTATACGAAAGAATACAAATCTACAAGACAATCTAAACATTTTATCGATCTATTCAATTGATAGGAGGGAGTGACCAACTATGTATATAAAAAGTAGAGACGTAGTCGACACTAATTGATGACTCGTGTTTATTGAAATAAATATTCATATTATTTTTTATTTAAAATCAAGATGAGTTATTTTTTAATTTTAAATTTATGAATTAATTTAGTTTTCCAATCATCAATGGAAAAACTAGGTCAGCTCATTTAAATTGAAAATTTTAAGAAAAATAGAATGTGAATGTCACAATATAAAATATTATCATATAAAATCTTTCACATGATAAAAATATTGCGATAGCAGATATTTATTTTTCTCCATAGGTATACGTGGTGAAAGTGGCCGAGCTACTTTATAAAACAGAAAAACCTGAAATTCAAATCTTAAAAACCTCTTGGGAAAAAGAAAAGCAGATATATAGAGTAGGAGGGAATGATGAGAAGCTCAGAGAGAGAAGACCCTGCACTAAAAAGTCTATTGTTTCTCTCACTTACTCTTGACTCTCTTTTTTCCCATCTAAATCTCTCAAATAATTTTCCTTTCCTTTTTATTTTTCTCTGATTTTCTGCTATTTTTCTCTTGAATTCACCTTCGTTAGTTTTCCACAGGGAAAGAAAGAACTAAAAAAATCTCTCTTGACTTTTTATTGCACTTGGTTCGTTTTGAAGCGTTTGAATGGGTTTTAAGCTTGTAAGTTAGAACTTATAGAAGTCAAACTTATATTTTAAGTCATTTAAAATAAGTCATTCCCCATATCTAAAACATCTAGACTCCATAAATTCATGAGAAAAACTCTGAAGCTTTGAACCAAACATGAACTAAATCTCTCAAAATTATTCTCCTTTTCCTTTTCCTCTGCATTCTTCCTTTTTTTCTTGAATTCACCTTCCTTACTTTTACACACAGAAGGAAAGAACTAAAAACCTCATTTTGAAACCCTCTCTCTCTCTCTAAAACCTTGCAATGGGAGCTGGTTGCTCCAAATTCCCTCTCTGCTTTTGGCCCTCCAACTTCAAATATCACATCCCAAATTCCTCTGATGATATGGGTAACATTCTTTTTAATCATTTGTTATTTCAATTTTTCCATATGAATTGAGAGAAATAGTTAATGTTGAATAATCATTTTGTTTGTATAATTTTGTACAGAGTCTGCAGAATTATCCTCATTGCCTGCTTTTCGAGTGTACAATTTAGATCAACTTAAGGCTGCAACCTCAGGATTTTCAAAAGAAAATATTGTATCAGAACATGGGGCAAAAGCCCCTAATGTTGTTTACAAAGGAAAGCTTGAAGATGGCGGTTGGATTGCGGTTAAGCGCTTCAATAAATCCGCCTGGCCGGATGCTCGCCAATTCCTAGTTTGTTTCTCTAAGTTTATTTTGGGCATTTTTATTATTATGAGAAAAAAAATTAATTTTTTTTTTAAAAAAAATGTTGCTTTGTACTTTTATATTGAATTGTGTGATTTTGGGATTTTAGGATGAAGCGAAATCAGTGGGGGTGCTTAGGAGTGAGCGGTTGGCGAATTTGATTGGATGTTGTTGTGAAGGAAATGAGAGATTGCTTGTGGCACAGTTTATGCCTCACGAAACACTTTCCAAGCATTTATTTCATTGTGAGTTTCTGTGATTAGGTTATGATTAATGAAGTAGTAGTAACTTTTAAATGCCTTTTCTTAGTTATAGAATGCATAAATGATTTTGAATGGTATTCAAACTTTTAATGCTAAGTGTTCTAGTGTACTTGGGAAAATCCTTGTATTGTTTGGTTATAATAAAATGTAGTTAAGGAAAAAAGGTTAAAACAAAAGGTCATGTATTCATGATTCAAGATAGAGCCGCCAGAAGCAGAACCCCATACTTCTTATAGAGAATCTCCTCATTGTTCCAGAGCAACTAGAAATAGATTCCCAAAAGTGAAAAAGTTGAGGTTCTTATTAGAAAAGTTTGGGTCGTTTACTTATTTGTTTTGTTTAAAATGATTTAGGGGAAACCAAACCATTAAAATGGGCTATGAGGTTAAGAGTGGCTTTATATTTGGCACAAGCATTGGACTATTGCGGCAGTAAAGGGCGAGCACTGTATCATGACCTCCATGCTTACAGAGTTTTGTTTGATCAGGTACTTACTTTCACCTTTTTCATTCCATTTTGAAATCCCTCTATTAATTTCCCTACAGTTGAAGAACTATCTTTTGTAGAGTACTTACTTTTGAGTCCGCGTTTAACAGGATGGCAATCCAAGGCTCTCATGCTTTGGCCTAATGAAAAATAGCAGGGATGGAAAGAGCTACAGTACAAATTTGGCTTTCACCCCACCGGAGTATTTGAGAACAGGTACATTAATTGCTCACTGAAAATGCACCTAAAGTTACGAACTTTTCAAGTCCCTAAAGTTACCGAAAATGCACCTAAAGCTACCAATTGTTTTGGTCACCATGTAGAATTCTTCTGCTTAGGTGTATGTGTTATAGCCGAATGGTACCTGCTTCTATCCTTAACTGGGTGAGCTTTTGAATTACTGATTCTTTAAAGTCTGAAGATCGAAGTACCTAGTACATGGACATAATCGAGCGATTGTTGTGTGCATATCACTTTAAATTAGTTTATAGAATATAATATGCAAGTGCACGGAGCATGTTATACTTGTTCGCACAATCAAGCTCACACGATTGTTTCCATGTCGCAGGTAGAGTGACACCAGAGAGCGTCGTTTACAGTTTTGGCACTATATTGCTTGATCTTCTCAGCGGCAAACATATTCCCCCAAGTCACGTAAATTTCATTCCTTACATTTTTCTCTTTATTAATTTGTAGACCAGGCCTATTTTTTTAACTTCAAATGGAAATAATTGTTGTATGAAGCAACCTAGGCTGGAGTCTTCTGCCAATAATCAGGGGCATATGTAGTTGACAAATTCTTGTAAATTACACAGTGCATTTTGACATTTTCTGGATTTAAATAATCTTCAAGTACCAAGACATTTAAGAAATCTGTGAAGATAGTGAATCCCTGATATAATATGAGCATTTGCAAGTACCATGTCACGTAGGATACGATGAAAGTATTCTGTTACTTTTTCTTGATTCATTGTTTATGAAGTATCGGTTGACTTTGTTGTTTGTGGTTGTTTGTTAAAGTACTGAATTCATATTACAACAAAAAATCAAATCTCCATTTGAGAGGCCTAACAGTTGAAAGTAGTAGTAATAACTTTAAACCTTCATAATTTGATATGTGAGATCATTGGACAATTTGGATAGCTAAGCAGCCATATCATTAGTCATATTCTGAATACTGCAATTGTAATCAAGTTCTTAACTGTTTTGAGGTGTCATATGTAACCGTGGTACATACTCTGATTCTCACTAACATTGTCAGTATGCACATTGAACTTATGCTAGTTTATATTATAACGTCGTGAAGCTAATGCATCAAGTGTGTTTTCATTATTTCCATTTATAGTGCTGTCTGAAAATGTCTCAATTGAGATTGACATTGTATGAACTGAGGTATTTTCCCAACACCTAACCAAATACTTGACAAAAGTTTATATTTGGCCAACGTGCAACTCAACCTAATACCATGTTGGTTTATATAGTCAAGCTCCGTATACATGGTTAACTTGTTAAATTAGTGCTTAGCAGTCCTCTTCACCAAGCTAATACGCAAGGGCTTCTTCACATTGTGATGAGGTCCAGTTACATTTGAGGCATCAAAAATATGTCGAATTTGACTATATTTTTGCGGTCAATGACATTTTATGAGATTTAATGAAGCAAAAAGTTAATTTGCTAAGAAAAATTTGTATACTTTCTTGGACATTTCAGAACGATTTCAACAATAAAAAGAATTTGATGAAAATAGAGTGCTTATTCTTGTTAAATTTTTACTAATAATTTAAACTGGACTAACTACTAGTCCAAACCTCCTAAATGTTCATTCTTGCTCTCTTGCAGGCACTTGACTTGATACGTGGGAAGAATTTGACAATGCTAATGGACTCGTGCTTAGAAGGTCATTTCTCAAATGATGATGGAACTGAATTAGTACGAGTAACTTCACGTTGTTTACAATATGAACCTCGAGATAGGCCAAATGCTATGGCTCTTGTGATTGCTCTTGTTTCTCTTCAAAAAGAAAAAGAGGTATAACTTATCCCAAGTCCTCTAGTTATAAAATCTAATTACTTGCACTTTTAAATGTCGTCAAGAAAGCATAGTTCTTTTCATGTTTTTTCTTTGATGTGTATACATCCCTTTGTTAGAGCACAATAACTCTGTTTCTGCTAAGAAACAACAAAGAGTAGTTGATGCAGTTGTCTTACATTAATGTAGAAAATCTATTTTTGCTTGTTTCTTTTGTTTTAGGCTGAATTAGTGCAGTTGAGTACTCTACTTGAAGAGTTTTACATCATTTGATTCAGAGCTCTTTAGCAGGTTGCATCTTATATTTTGCTGGGTGTTACTCATGAAACTGAATCCTCGATAGAAAGATCAAAACTATCACCTCTTGGTGAAGCTTGCTCGAGAGTTGATCTAACTGCCATTCATGAGATATTGGAGAAGCTTGGGTACGACGATGATGCAGGGATTACACAAAAGGTTTCTCTCTCTCTCTATTTCTGTCATTTTGTCAGAAATTTTAGTGCATATGCATGCAAAACATGAAATATTGTTTAGTGAATCTTGGTGTGAACAATGCCATCTTTTATGATGCTGTAAATTATTCCTTATAACATTGTTTTTATCATCCAGCTGACGCAATGATTAGGCATTGTGTTCATTTGTTTCCTTTGCAGCTCCCATTTAGTTGCATTTGCAATGTTTTAACCGTAAATTTTCAACCAAGTATGTTAACTACGACAATATCCGACTTTGCTCATGCGGTCAGTTCTTAATTTTTTAAGTACTGGATATTTGTATACGAAGAACATGTCAATATCAGAGTCTACTTATGTTTTTATTACTTGGAAAATCCAAGTTAGAACATAAAGATAGAATCTTAGATGTTCAAATTTGTTCGCAGAGAGGTTCTTATAAGGCAAATCCCAAAGTGATACTAAAGGATACGTTAGTTGTCATATCATCATTGTGTTTTTACCTATTCACTTGTGCTAAACCGCTACGTCATTTGTAAAAATTATGGGCGAGATAGAACTATTTGTTCTAATTTTTTGCTATTATGGACTATTTTACCTCATGATTAGTCTGTTATTTAATCTCATGGACTATGTCAGTTCTAAGGTCATTTGATGATGAATTATAATCCTAAGTGAAAGGTGGTATTATATAATCCTCTATGAGGTATCAAATGACCTTAGAAATGATAACAAATAGTCCATGAGATTCACTAACGGACTAATCATGAGATAAAATAGTCCATAATGGTGTGACGTTGGTGCAAATAGTCATATCTCATCCATCACTTATGCAAATAAGCATAGCCTTGGTATAATAATGCATTTGAAATGTTTTGTCCCAGATTGTTCATCACATTCCCTACTGAATTCAAATATTTATAATCCAATTTTTTGAGACGTGTCAGTTATTGCTCTCATCGAAGTCCTAGTTAACTAAAACAAGTAACTAGATTTATTTGATACTTTATTCTTGCTGTTAACTATCATTTTCCTTCGCAGCTTTCATTCCAAATGTGGAGAAACCAAATGCAGGAAATCATAAACTAGAAAGCTCGGGGATAGTGCTTTTCGAGCTAAAGATTTCACTACAGCCATTCATTATTACACACAGGTATGCATTTGTCAAGAAGCAGCATTTTTTTTTGATAATGAAACATTCTTTGTTTATCTTTCGGGATATTATTTTATTATTTCTTACTTTTTTTTTAATAATCGGGGGTGGGGGATGGGGGGTTGAACTCAGGACATCTTTGCTTTGCAAGAAGCAGCATTTGCACACTCTTTTGCCATATTTATAAACTAGGGGGAATTGCCATTATGATAGTTAAAGGGACCAGATAGAGATTGTTGAAGTGATGAGATAAAGAAATATGGCTTTATATCTTTTCAATAAATGATAAATAGATGTATGATTGATCTCTTTTCAACAAATGAAAAAAAAAAGAAAAAAAGAAAAGGAATATGGTTTTGTAGTAGAAAAATGTGATGTAAAAATAGGTTAAGACCAACCTTCAAATTTCGTATTTTTGTTAAAAATCTAACTATTCTCATTAACAGGAATAAGTTTTTAGAATACTAGCATTTGTGTGATAGTAGGATTTAGGGTTTATTGCAAAAGTCTCTCTCCAAGTTCCACAAGATTCTAATTTTAACCCTTAACTATCAATTTTTTCAATTGTGTTTCTTTTTTAAAGTACCACGAGATTTATTACTGAAAATTGTCATATTTTAGTGTGAGCCATTGAAATCGCTTGAAAATTTTATACCATGTATCTATATTATACACGAGTTCTATGTCCATTTTTTTGGAATTTTTTGAGCTATATATGATTCGCCTCTATTTTTTTATCATATTAAGTTGCTCTTCTGCATTGTATAGTTCGTTGAGATTGGAACCTTGGTCTTGCCTACTGTGTTCGCCAGACGCTGCTTGTGCTACTTGATGAATGACAAGCCCCAAGAAGCTCTTGGAGATGCTATGCAAGCCCAAGTAGCATCCCCTGAATGGGGTACTGCCTTCTATCTTCAGGCAGCTGCCCTATATAGCCTGGGAATGGACAAAGATGCCCGGGAGACGCTTAAGGATGGTTCCTCATTAGATGCCAAAAGGAAAGAAACTGAAATTGTAAAGTTTTCCTTGTGCCTTTTTCCACTATGAGAAAACAAACTCTTTTTCTTGTATTTTTGTCTTAATTATCTAAGGGTCCGTTGAGTTTTGTTGCACCTAAGGATTGACTGTGATATTGATTTGTAATTGGTATAAATTATGTTTGTGATATTTTCCTACTTTGAGAAAATATTTTGTTTGTGTTTCCTAAGAACGTCATATGGTTTTGTATTCTCACAACTAAATATATTTGAATATGAGCAAATTAATATATATATATATATATATATATATATATAATAAATGAAGCATCAAATGCGAAAATAATGTACAATCATAATGCCGACTTCCTCGTGGGTATGGAAACCATCTGAGGAGATTCAGACACCGCAGAATAATTTACAAACTGCTTACAGCTGAAAATGTCCATTACGGGAACCGAATCTAGATTCAATGGGATGAATCTGTGATCACATGATTCCTAGGCGCATAGAATACTGCAATTTGTATGAAAGCGTTAAGCGGGTATATATATAAAACCTGTAAATATATATATACAAACATGATCACCAACCACGAAGCACCTCCATGGGGGATCAGAAATATAAATAAAGCTGTTAAAAGCTATCAACCGCTACGGAGGAAACTCCAGGCGGGACAAAACGTAAATAAAGTCAGAATACGGTTTCACCGCTACGAAGGAAACTCCAAAGGACAAAATATAAATAAAAGTCAGTACAAAGCGATCAAGCGCCACGGCAGTAGATTCGAGCGGAGATTTAATCGTAAAGAAAGTCGTAAAAGCGATCAACCACCACGTAAGTAAACTCGAGTGTGGACGAAATATATATATATATATATATATATATATATATATATATATATATATATATATATATATATATATATATATATATATATATATAAACGAACTAAACGCATAGGATGTAAAATTAGGGCTCATCGAGCAAGTCGACACATAGTTAATATATATAAATGTATATATATATTAAAGCGAAAGAAACATACCGGGCAGAAGTCTCAGGCTCATCGAACAAAGTTCGACACACGATTAATATATATAAATGTATATATATATATATATATATATATTAAAACAAATAAACGCTCATCAAAGTTCAGGCTCAATCGAGGCATAACTCGATAATGTTAGTAATATATATGTAAAACACATATATATATATATATATATATATATATAGTGAGAAATGAAACCACGGATCAAGTTAAAAAAAAAGCAAACACGACTCTCAACGTGTAGAAGGGGTGTGTGAAGATGAAGAAAGAAAGACTCTAAAGTGTGTGAGAAGGCTTACGGTGGCGATCGCTAAAGAAGACTTCTATATCTTTAAGCGGAGTGGCTCTTGACTTTTGTAGGTACAAAGGGGTTATATATGAGCTCGTAAGTGTTTAAAAGGGGAAAGTACACTGCATGGGGTGAGTGCAGAGCAAATTGGGCAGGGCTTCCTCGCCTTTTTCTCTTGCAAAATGGGCAACCCAAACCTCTATTTATAGGCATTTTAGCAGCAGTGTACTATGCAACCCGGTGGGCCGGGTTTTTAGTCGGGTCGTCTCAAAGTACGTGCACTCAGGCACTGTAATGTTCACTCGAACTTTCAGAAGTGCAATCCGGGCATCCTTTTGAGGTATACATGACCTATTTCAAACCGCCGTTGTCGAGAGTTGTACGATGGCATGAGATTAGAGTTTGTACGAAGTCATTGAAGATGGGACGATGCCCTCCGGTCTTCAAGCTTCAACTTTCATCCGTTACCCCGCATAATAGTCACCGGGATTGGTTAGTCTTGTGGGACATCGTTGCGTAGAGGCGACGTGGCATCGTGTTGACGAGATAGCGATGTTGCCCTTCACCGGTGTTATCACGGATTAATTTGTCATAAAGCGTTGCTCGGACTTCGTTGAGATTGAGCCTGTAATTGTTGAAGGTCCTCATTGTCACCTTTGAGGTGTGCTGTCTTCCCGATGTTATTCTTAGGGTTGGCAAAGGTATCTCGTTGTGGCGCTTAGAGATTGAAGTGGTCACATTTGAAACAAGTATTTTAGGGGTTATCGCCGAAATTGCATTCTTGGGGTTATCACCAAGGTTGGTGGCTATTCATGGTGGTTGGGACCGAGATTTGGATACCTCGGGGTTATCTCCGAGATTAATCGGTCTTCTCCGATGTTTGTTCGGTATTGGATCTGCAGGCCTCGGGGTTACATCCGAGGTTGGAATTGTTACTCCCAGAATGTGATCCGGGGTTGATGTTGAGCTTCCGGTAGTATCCGGTATGGATTTGGATTGTCTTTCAGGGTTCTCTCTTAAAAGACGAATCTGTCCTCCTGCAATGTTAGTGTCAGTAGTACAGAAAATTTTGAGTCTCTACAGCGACGATTCGGTCCGTCGCCATATGTTCGGTCCGTCGTTATGTGTTTCCCGTCGCTATTTGTTGTATGTCGCTAAAAGTTAAGACGACGGTTCTATATATAGCGACGGACCGAATTGTCGCCCGGTCCGTCGCTAAAGGGGGTGAGCAAGGTGAGCTAGATAAGTGGTGGACTTAAGATTCGAACCGTATATATATATATATAAATTGGATCAGGTCCGGACGCCCGGACCTTACTAAAAGATGGATTTTTTTTTAATTTTGTTTGCTTTTTTTAAAACAACTAAACAGGTCTGTACATACTGTTTTAGTTGTTTTAAAAAAAAGCAAAAACAAAAAAAAAATCCATATTTAACAAAATCCGGGAGTCCGAACCTGATCTGGATCCTATATATATATATGGGCAATGATCGATATCATATATTTGTTATGGATGAAAAATGGGCAAATATAATCATAACCATACATTACATAAAGGGCTGAGATTTAAAATGCATTTATGTCATCGGCGGACACAGGGAAAAAAATAATTCCCTAAACTAGACCCTCTTGCTGTGATTTCAAACCAATACTGAAACTACAAAAGCCTACATTATCTAAACTTCCCCATCAGAACTTGTTGCTGCAACACCAATACTGAAACTGGTTTCTGAATATCTGAAGAAGCCAGTATATCTCCCAGCGGACCAGCTCCGGCAAGTCACTCCACTCAGTTAATTCGGTCAACATCGGCGACTCCTCAGTCGGCCGCCACCCCACCATGATCAAGTCAAAATCACCATTCTCCATCATTGAATTAACCAACAACGTCGTGTCTGACCCATCCTTAGATTTTTCCTTATAAACAATATTATTCTGATGTGAAGCCTGCAGTTTTATGTCCCTCAAAGTTTCTGTGAGGTCCCCGAATCCGAGGTCCTGAATCACCGCGGATCCGGTTCGATCATTCTATACAACTATTACTATTTGCGGAAGATATAAACATAAATTGTTTATACATTAAACTTACACACTTTTCCCCAAGGTCGAGTAACCTTAACTTATACAAAATATTCATAACTTGTCTATCTTACAATAACATTAATACATAACACTTATACAAATCTAATCGCACACATTAACTTTATGCTGGAACTGTCTTTAACCTTTTCTTGTATTCGACGCGTTCGTCTTAATCTGCAATGTTTATCATCATATAGCAAGGGTGAGCATAAGATTGCCCAACAAGTTTAAGTTTAATAATATAACGATATATCATGATTGAAAGAGTCTGAATAATAAGCTGGCTATAATTCAACAATATAATTATGAACTAGCAGGAACAAATTTATGTACATGAACAAATATATCTGAACCAACTGGTAATGAAGGTGATCAGCCTTTCATACCTAACTTATACATGCAATATGTACAGAGTACAATTCATGGCAACCAACAATGATTAACCATAAGCTTATCCGAATGAAACAACTCTTAGTAGAGTTAAGTAAAAACAAACTTGCCTGAACCGTTTATTACCGCTACACAATTTATAACGCTTTATCCGAAGACCTAATATTAGTAATATAGATCTCCAATATTAGAATAATATCATCATAATATAATACTATTATATATATAGATATACACAGAATAACCTAAACACATAACACATAACCCTATCAGTCTACAACACATAAGACTTAGTATCAGGTCAAACTATTTCAGCCTGACTTGAAACCAACACAAATCTAACATCCCGACGGTCTAGTCGGACAAATCTCGAGTTTAAGTTCAATTAAACTCTGTCTAAACACTTAACCAATATCTAATACAATTTATTAACAGTCGAAATATTTTTCATAAACTCGTAATAATTTTTAAATAATTATTACTATTTATCGTAATTTTTCAATCATTAATATCGTATTTAGATGAATTAAATACCACATAATTCTTTTATCATTAATATTTATTTATTATCAAATATTAATGAAATACATCAATCATAATATTATAATATATTTATAATATCACAAAGTATTTTAATACTTTCAAATCACCTTTATATGATTTTTAAACAATTAAATTTATTATCCGATAATTGCTTTTAATATTAAAATATTAATATTTTTATGGCAAAATATCAAAAGTTATATTTTATAACCTAAAATATTTTTATAACACTTCAATCATTTTTATATGATTTATAAATCATTAATTCTATTTTCCATAATTTATTTAATATATTTATTAAATAAACTAATTACCATTAATATTAATTAATTAGTGAAATTCATCAAAAAATATTAAAAGTTATCAAAAATAACTTAAATATTTTCTTATACCATAATATTATTTTTCATAATTTTTCATGTATTAAAATTATTTTTAAATTATTTATTTAATATTATAATTAAATAAATTAAATACCATTTATATTCCAAAAATATTAAATATTTATGAAATATACTCTAAATAATTAAAAACTATTTTTCAGACTTTAAAATAATTTTTTAGAATTTATTTAGTATTTTTAATAATTAAAAACTATTTTTATCTATTTATTAATTAATTTACAGAAAATCAGAAAATAAATTAATAAGAAACCGTCGCTAAAGCCTATAGCGACACTTGTCTGTCGTCTTATGTGAGACCCCGAATTTTATGAATAAAATTTAATTTTTCTCGAAATATATTTTTTTTAATATTATGGTGTGGATTTGATATAATGTTATAGTTGTGGGTAGTATTTATAAATTTTGAAAAGTATGCAAGTTGTTGTATAATATTCGATTGGTCGGGGAATATTCTTTTTGTCAGAGAATATCCGCATGACGGTACAATCATTGGTGGATCCTGCAACGGAATTATTGTCGAATTGAGAAAACGACAAAAATATTTTATGAAAATAACGGCGAAAGTTTTACAGATTAATCTTGTTGAACTACTCCGTCAGTAGTAAAAAGTACGATAATACGTGTGGTTGCATAGTAGCATTACGGTATTGATTATTGATGCTTACGTGATAAGTCACTCGGTTTTGTTTTATTGGTATTATTAATGTAATAAAAATGTAATATTTTTATAAAGTTATTCTATAAATAGAATATATTATATTCTATTATGCATAGTGTTGTATAGTTAGGTCGCATAGTATTTTGCATAGTAAAATCTTTTTATATAAAAGCAGAATACTTTTATAAAGTTATTCTATAAATAGAATATATTATATTTTATTATGCATAGTGTTGCATAGTGCTGCATAGTATTTTGCATAGTAAAATCTTTTTATATAAAAAATGAATACTTTTATAAAGTTATCTATTTTATTAGACAATAATTAGAATATATTATATTTTATTATGCATAGTGTTTGCATAGTGCTTGTATAATGTTTGCATAGTAAAATCTTTTATAAAGTTATTCGTTTTATTAGATTATAAATAGAATATATTATATTTTATTTTAAAGATTTTGCTTTAAATATGGACCGTCGATTAAAGTAAATCAATACGGACCGTTAATGAGTTAGTTACTATGCAATCCATTCTTCTATAAATAGAAGCTCATTCATTCATTATTTCTTAATTCATTGAAACTCTGAGAGAGAGAAACTATAGAGAGAAAGAAGAAAAGTGTTCTGCCACTTCACTACTTTTATATCCAGTACTCTTCTTTCTAAGGTAAGGGATATTATTTGTTGTACTCGTAAGGGGTATTCTTTCTTTCTTATTCATGAAGAGAACTTATGTTATTCCATTCTTTATTATTATGTTGGAATAACCTGTCTATGCGAAGTACCGCATACATGGTGAAATTCTTCTAATATTCCGTTCTTTATTATTCTGTCGGATTATCCACATGCAGCGTTACGTGGGACTCGGTTCCATTATTTATTATTCTATTGGAATATCCCGTTCAGACGCTTACGCCAGGACTGGTTCCATTATTTATTATTCATTGGAATATCACATGCATGCGTTTTACGTGGGACCTTGTTAAAATCTTTATTATTCATTGGATTAACTTTTGTCATCGCGAAGTACCACATGAATGGTGATTTCTGTTGTTATTCCATTCTTTATTATTATGTTGGAACATCCTGTTAGTGCAATTTACCGACTTTGGTTCCGTTATTATTATTCTGTTGGAATAACTTTATACATGCGGCACCGCATGTATGGTGATTTCTTTTGTTATTCCATTCTTTATTATACTCAGTTGGTTAAAGTTTTAAGTTCTATACTCCATAAAATTAGTGGAATATCCTTGATATTTGCGTTTCATCCAGTATCTTTTCATCAAAATATTCTTCTGAGCATTCTTGAATTTTACTCTACAAAGAAGTATCATGTTGACAATTTGGACGTTATTAGTTCCTGGATAATTTAATTCTTGAACTTGTTTTTATTGAATTCTTATATCATTGTCATCATCCTCATGTTTATATTATGTTGAAAGTCATCTGTGGCCTGTAGTGCATAGATGGACTTGGTATGATTATGACCAGGGATTATTCGGTATATTCATGACCGTAATGTTACAAATGATGTGGAAAAAGTCCTCATTGGCCCGTAGTGCATTGATGGACAGTTTTTGGTATGATTATGGCTATGGATTCTCTTCGGCCAAGGGTGCAAAGATGAATTGTTTTATGGCATGATCAGGACCATTGATGAAAACATGATTATCTTTGGCCCGTAGTACATGGATAATTCGTGGTCGTGATACTAAAGAATATCCTTGGCCTGTAGTGCAGGGATGATTCGATGATGTGGATTATTTATTAAGCTGAGTCGCAACGATAAAAGTGATGAAAAACCTTTTAAATCATAAAAGATAGTAGATTTTATTCTCTACTTGACTCTTTTAATGGATTTCTTGTTCCGCTGCAGTTAAACTTAATGGTTGTTATATTGTATCAGTTTAACACTGTTGAAGGCTAACGATAATTTATTCTGCATTATCTTAGTCATAATATTTCTTACTGGGCTAGATGACCTCACCCTTTCTTTCACAGTTCTCTTTAGGAAATGAGAACGTAGCGGGGACTAGTTGGGGAACAGAGTGATGGTCCTAGATAGTGCATTAGTAGTCCTCACTATTCTGTGTAATAGTGTGATAATAAATGTAATGAGGACTCCATTGAGTTTGTATACTCTCTAGAGGACAGTATTTGTATTAAAACTCACAGCCTATGTTTTGTCGTATTTTACACGACTGTTGTATAATTAAGTTTGTATTTGAATTCTGTACCATGTATTGGCGACTCAAGATGGGTGATGTATACCTATTTTGGGGGCGTCACATCTTAGGTGTTCTTGAGGTCAAGAACACTGTCAGACCCGAGTTCAAGGGTCATGGTTTGACCGGCTTCAATTCTTAATGAAAATATGTTCTGGGCTAGATCTAATTGGGATCGTGTAGTGTTTATGCAACACTACAACATCCAAGCATCATCGTGGTCATACACCAAACACATAAGGAGATCTGATCTCCCAAACTAACTGTAAGACAAAACCTGGGTTTCCCCAGAAACCCAGAACTTCAACTGGTCACTTTCATGCTCAATTAAGTTCATGTTCCAGTCATTGCATGGGTGTTATTAAGGTTCAGAACTATAGTTCGCATGTCAATGAACAATTATATACCAAGATCCCCGTCCAAATACAACATAATCACAATATATTACTTGGTCAAACTCTGACAGAAAGGGTGTTCATAGAGTTTCTAGGAATTCCCAGAAATGCTAAGTCAGGCTCGGATGGCTACTTTGACCTTATATTACATTCAATCTGTTGATTATTAACACGATATAAAACCATAAACATACAGTACATATGCCAGGCTATAGATATATTACAACAACAACAAAATGCGTAAAATCGGACAGATCTGGGAGATTAAAATCATTGTCAGATGCTGGTAAACCATTTCTGGGTTACCCAGATTTGTCCCTGTCAACGTCGGTCAACGGATTTTGACCGTTAATAACGTAGAATCTAGACCTTTTATGGTTGTAATTCCAATTTCAGATGAAAGACCTCATGACAAGCTACATATTAAAACCTTAAAATAACAAAACTCATAATCAAGGAACGATCTAGAGCGACTGACATATGCTTGTCATACCACTTTAGGGTTCATGAACAGTTTTTGAAAACATCAATTTTTCTCCACTTTGATGCTATAGATCTATGATAGATCATCATAGATCATCATAAAACATCTTCTAGCAAACATCTAAACACATAAACACTAACTCTATCTTAGTATACAAGATCAAAAATAAATTTAGGGTTTATACCTTCTTGATTTCAATCTTTGATTTAGCTCTCCAATCTGATCTTGTGGTTGCTACTGGCTATTTTAGGGACTGATACACTAGTCTAACTTGTGACTTTAGAGAGAGAAGGAGTTTGTGAGAGCTTGAGAGCAATTAGCTTAGTTTTTATGAACTTTCTCTCTCCAAAATCAATATATAATGCTTGATATGTTGCCAGATCTGCAAATTTTGGCTGGTATAGCTTTTATTTAAGTCACATGGCTGATCTAGGTTGGTCACCAACCCCATATATTGGCAAGATTGCAAGCAACCTTATTAATAATGCACTAAGGGAAAAAAATGTCATTTGGAATTTTATTTTAATGGCATAATGGACATTGTCCCAAACCCTTAGGGTTTAGGGTTTGGAAAACATTTAGGGTTTAGGGTTTGGAAAATCCTTAGGGTTTAGAAAAATAAAATCTAGAATTTCCAAATTAGGTTCTCAAAATAGAAAATTAATATTTCTAAATTATAATTAGAATTTTCTAATTATATTAAAATTTTTAATCATAATTTAAATCTTGCTAATTAGGATTAATAATTCCTAATTAAAATTACTAATTAAGCAATTAGGGTCAAAATGGTCATTAGGGTTTATAAACCACTAATTAGGGTTTCTAATAGAAAAATAATTTTCTAATTTAGAAATTAAATTTTCGTAATTAGATTAGTGTTTTCTAATTACTATAACTTGAAAATTAGGATTAATATTTCCTAATTAACATTACAATTATTAAATTAACACTTAGGTTTTCCCTAATTATAAATTAGGGTTTCAAATATAGAAATTAGGGGTTTCTAACCAATTTGTTAAAATTAACCCTAATTAATCTTAT
Organism: Panax ginseng; assembly: GCA_020205605.1. NCBI lineage: Eukaryota > Viridiplantae > Streptophyta > Magnoliopsida > Apiales > Araliaceae > Panax > Panax ginseng. Next base: position 122,320,668 of record CM035136.1, read on the forward strand.
AATTATTTACACTTACGCCATTAAGTTTCCAATTTAGGGTTTCAACTTCCGAATTAGGGTTTCGGATTCTCGAAACTGAAATTAGGGTTTTCAGAACCGGTTTCTAGGGTTTCTTGTTAATCGCTAAGGATTTCTAACCGAACGTTGACGTTCTTAATATATACTTAGGGTTTGTTACATATATCGTTTATCTGGTTAACCCTTGACTCTTAACCACATATTGTACACATATACATAGAACATAAACGCTTATTCCCTTAATCCTGAATAATTCACCTGAATCCGTCATAGAATTTTGAAATCCTCAAAATTCATTCTTAAAAATATTAAACGCATACACTAATTTTCTATCTAGGTTCTAATTTTGAACCTTAAATCAATTAATTAAAATTTTAAAAATTTTCAAATTCTTGGGTTGTCACACTCACCCCTTCTTCTAAAAATTTTGTCCCTGAAATTTAACTTACACCATACACCATTCACCATACACCATACATACACAGCATCACATGCTACCCAATACACCACTCACAAGAGTAAAAATTTTCAAATTTTGTTGAGGAGTCATATAGACTATTTGTCTGTCATTTTCGCAAAGGTTTTATGGAAATTTATCCGCAAACTGTCATAACTTACAGACACAAAGGGTGATTAGCCCGATATGTCATGTACTGGCCAAGTACTGATTTTATCTGTTTCTCTTCACTGCCATAGACACAAAATTCTACCTCAGTCTTATTGGATTCCTCACCAAAACAATTTGGTTAGAGAAATTTCTTTCAATGAACACTTAGAGTTTTCATAACATTAGTCTAGCTGAATCGAATAACATAGACTCATATCAATAATTCAATTCAATCGAATTATTTAGGTGTAGCCAAACCCCGTTGACAAATTAAATTTTTTTAAAATATTTTCGAGAATGACGTCATGATGCCGTACTGTATTAAAAATCCGTTTGAGGATGCCGTCATTATATGACTTTGTCATAACACATCATACAATAGTGGAACAACGATTTTAGATCAAATTCATACTAAGTATTCCTGTATTTACAACTCCATCAACTTTTTATCATCTCTGCACCAGGTTACATGGTGCATGAGTGATAAATAAAATATATTTTGATATTTCAAATGATTTGCGTCTAACTGAAATAAGTAGCATAGACTATACTATAAACCGTTTCAAAAATGATTACGAGTCTACATTTTTTTTTAAAAGCACATAGTGCGTATTTAGCTTGATGTCAACATTTCGAAGTCTAGCATAGCTAGGAGTTTTGGAAAACTTATGTCTCCACTAATACTCATTTGCTTAACAATCTATCTATTCTTATTGTCCTTAATACTCCATTTACACACAACTATACCCAGTTCGTAAAACCACACTTATGAGTCCATAAATTGCCACAGTCATATGAGTTTAAGAACTTTCCTAGACAGACCTTTGGCGTCCATTCGCTGAGGGGTTCATAAACATTTCATATAACTATGAATCAAGCATGTCACATAAGTATGAGTTTTAAGAACTCGTACTTATCCTTATATTCTCTACCTATAACCTATCTATCTGTTATACACATGAGAAAGGAATCACCCTCTTAACATGCATATATCAAATAGCGCAACACAAACATTACAATGATTATCATTGCCAGAACTAAGTAGTTTTTACACCAAGTACAATTCCCCGCCCACATAAGGAATCATACAACTTAGCTGCCGATATGAATCCTCAATTGAATCCCCACCTAACACTAACTCCCTTCTCAATACTGAATTTCATTTAATCAGTATTCATAATCTTTTCCGAATCTTGTACCAATTCAATTCACACAACAATCTTCTTTTGTAAACTTTTCAATCATCAGATTGATTCTTATTCCATACTATAACCTTATCTGATCAAGGGGTGATCTCATCGTATATATTACGATTCATTTCTATGTCTTGATCGTTTTGTTTTACGATCTCCTATCATTGTACTTTTAGTCTTTTAGACTCTTTCTATTCATCACTATTGTTCAACTTTATTATCAGAGTTAGGGAACTCTGTATCTTTTAACTCGCTGAGATTCATCTTTGAATCTTACCGACCAACTAATTCTATGTGAGTTAGTACTTATCCTAATCACTGCAGTTATTAGTCTAAGGTATTCCTACCTAAGGTTCATAACCAACAGCTTTGATACCAACTGTGAGGGCCCCGAATCCGAGGTCCCGAATCACCGCGGATCCGGTTCGATCATTCTATACAACTATTACTATTTGCGGAAGATATAAGCATAAATTGTTTATACATTAAACTTACACACTTTTCCCCAAGGTCGAGTAACCTTAACTTAAACACAAAATTCATAACTTGTCTATCTTACAATAACATTAATACATAACACTTATACAAATCTAATCGTACACATTAACTTTAAGCTGGAACTGTCTTTAACCTTTTCTTGTATTCGACGCGTTCGTCTTAATCTGCAATGTTTATCATGATATAGCAAGGGTGAGCATAAGATTGCCCAACAAGTTTAAGTTCAATAATATAACGATATATCATGATTGAAAGAGTCTGAATAATAAGCTGGCTATAATTCAACAATATAATTGTGAACTAGCAGGAACAAATTTATGACTGAATAAGTATTATACATGAACAAATATATCTCGAACCAACTGGTAATGAAGGTGATCACCTTTCATACACGACTTATACATGCAATATATACAGAGTACAATTCATGGCAACCAACAATGATTAACCATAAGCTTATCCGAATGAAACAACTCTTAGTAGAGTTAAGTAAAAACAAACTTACCTAAACCATTGATTACCGCTACGTAATTTATAACGCTTTCTCCGAAGACCTAACATTAGTAATATAGATCTCCAATATTAGAATAATATCATCACAATATAATACTATTATATATATAGATATACATGTAATAACCTAAACACATAACACATATCGATCTATCTACACACATAAGACTTAGTATTAAGTCAAACTATTTCAAATTTCGACTTGAAAGTTAAACACAAAATCGACATCCCGACGGTCTAGTCGGACAAATCTCGAGTTTAAGTTCAATTAAACTCTGTCTAAACACTTAACCAATATCTAGTACAATTTATTAGCAGTTGAAATATTTTTCATAAACTCGTAATAATTTTTAAATAATTATTACTATTTATCGTAATTTTTCAATCATTAATATCGTATTTAGATGAATTAAATAATTACATAATTCTTTTATCATTAATATTTATTTATTATCAAATATTAATGAAATATATATCATAATATTATAATATATTTATAATATCACAAAGTATTTTAATACTTTAAAATCACCTTTATATGATTTTTAAACAATTAAATTCATTATCCAATAATTGCTTTTAATATTAAAATATTAATATTTTCATGGCAAAATATCAAAAGTTATATTTTATAACCTAAAATATTTTTATAACACTTAAATCATTTTTATATGATTTATAAATCATTAATTCTATTTTTCTATAATTTATTTAATATATTTATTAAATAAACTAATTACCATTAATATTAATTAATTAGTTAAATTCATCAAAAAAATATTAAAAGTCATAAAAATAACTTAAAATATTTTCTTATACCATAATATTATTTTTTATGATTTTTCATGTATTAAAATCATTTTTAAATCATTTATTTAATATTATAATTAAATAAATTAAATACCATTTATATTCCAAAAATATTAAATATTTATGAAATATACTCAAAATAATTAAAATTATTTTTAGGACTTTAAAATAATTTTTCAAAATTTATTTAGTATTATTAATAATTAAAAACTATTTTTATCTATTTATTAATTAATTTAGGAAAATCGGAAAATAAATTAATAAGAAACCGTCGCTAAAGCCTATAATTACTTATGTTCTGTCGTCTTAGGTGTTCTTTGAGCTCAAGAACACTTTCGTAAGGACCGAGTTCAAGAGTTATGGTTTGATTCCATTTCAATTTAGTGTAAATATGTTAAAATTTGGATCTAACTGGGATCATGTAGTGTTTATGCAACACTACAACATCCAAGCATCATCGTGGTCATACACCAAACACACAAGGAGATCTGATCTCCCAAACTAACTGTCAGACCATACTTGGGTTTCCCCAGAAACCCAGAACTTCGACTGGTCACTTTTATGCTCAATTAAGTTCATGTTCCAGTCATTGCGTGGGTGTTATTAAGGTTCAGAACTATAGTTCGCATGTCAAGGAACAGTTATATACCAAGATCCCCGTCCAAATACAACATAATCACAATATATTACTTGGTCAAACTCTGACAGAAAGGGTGTTCATAGAGTTTCTGGGAATTCCCAGAAATGCTAAGTCAGGCTCGGATGGCTACTTTGACCTTATATTACATTCAATCTGTTGATTATTAACACGATATAAAACCATAAACATACAATACATATGCCAGGCTATAGATATATTACAACAACAACAACAAAATGCGTAAAACTGGACAGATCTGGGAGATTGAAATTATTGTCAGACGCTGGTAAACCATTTCTGGGTTACCCAGATTTGTCCCGGTCAACGTCGGTCAACGGGTTTTGACCGTTAATAACGTACAATCTAGACTGTTGTATGTTTGTAATTCCAATTAGGATGAAAGACCTCATGACAAGCTACATATTAAAACCTTAAAATAACAAAACTCATAATCAAGGAACGATCTAGAGCGACTAACATATGCATGTCATACCACTTTAGGGTTCATGAACAGTTTTTGAAAACTTCGATTTTTCTCCGCTTAGATGCTATAGATCTATGATAGATCATCATAGATCACATAAAACATCTTCTAGCAAACATCTAAACACATAAATACTAACTCTATCTTAGCATACAAGATCAAAAATAAATTTAGGGTTTATACCTTCTTGATTTCAATCTTTGATTTAACTGTCCAATCTAATCTTGTGGTTGCTACTGGCTGTTTTAGGGACTGATACACTAGTCTAACTCGTGACTTTAGAGAGAGAAGGAGTTGGTGAGAGCTTGAGAGCAATTGGCTTAGTTTTTATGAACTTTCTATCTGCAAAATCAATATATAATGCTTGATATGTTGCTAGATCTGCAAATTTCGGCTGGTATAGCTTTTAGGTAAGTCACATGGCTGATCTAGGTTGGTCACCAACCCCATATATTGGCAAGATTGCAAGCAACCTTATTAATAATGCACTAAGGGCAAAAATGTTATTTGGAATTTTATTTTAATGGCATAATATATGGACATTGTCCCAAACCCTTAGGGTTTAGGGTTAGGATTAGGGTTTAGAGTTTAGAAAACCTTTAGGGTTTGGAAAATCCTTAGGGTTTAGAAAAATAAAATCTAGAATTTCCAAATTAGGTTCTCAAAATAGAAAATTAATATTTCTAATTATAATTAGAATTTTCTAATTATATTAAAATTTCTTAATCATAATTTAAATCTTACTAATTAGGATTAATAATTCGTAATTAAAATTACTAATTAAGTAATTAGGGTTAAAATGGTCATTAGGGTTTTTAAACCACTAATTAGGGTTTCTAATAGAAAAATAATTTTCTAATTTAGAAATTAAATTTTCGTAATTAGATTAGGGTTTTCTAATTACTATAGCTTGAAAATTAGGATTAATATTTCCTAATTAACATTACAATTATTAAATTAACACTTAGGTTTTTCCTAATTATAAATTAGGTTTCAAATCTAGAAATTAGGGTTTCAAATTTTGAAATTAGGTTTTTCTAACCAATTTGTTAAAATTAACCCTAATTAATCTTATATATATTTACACTTACGCCATTAAGTTCCCAATTTAGGGTTTCAACTTCCAAATTACGGTTTCGGATTTCCGGAACTGAAATTAGGGTTTCCAGAACCGATTTCTAGGGTTTCTTGTTAATCGCTAATGATTTCTAACCGAACGTTGACGTTCTTAATATATACTTATGGGTTATTACAGATTTCGTTTATCTGGTCAACCCTTGACTCTTAACCACATATTGTACACATATACACAGAACATAAACGCTTATTCCCTTAATCTTGAATAATTCACCTAAATCCTTCACAGAATTTTGAAATCCTCAAAATTCATTCTTAAAAATATTAAACGCATACACTAATTTTCTATCTAGGTTCTAATTTTGACCCTTAAATCAATTAATTAAAATTTTAAAATTTTCAAATTCTCGGGTTGTCACAGTTTCTGTATCAAGAATTGTGTCCCAGCAAGGGTGAGCATAAGATAGCCCAGCAAGTTTAAGTTCAATAATATAACGATATATGATGATTGAAAGAGTCTGAATAATAAGCTGGCTATAATTCAACAATATAATTGTGAACTAGCAGGAACAAATTTATGACTGAACAAGTATTATACATGAACAAATATATCTGAACCAACTGGTAATGAAGGTGATCAGCTTTTCATACCTGACTTATACATGCAATATGTACAGAGTACAATTCATGGCAACCAACAATGATTAACCATAAGCTTATCCGAATGAAACAACTCTTAGTAGAGTTAAGTAAAAACAAACTTACCTAAACCGTTGATTACTGCTACACAATTTATAATGCTTTATCCGAAGACCTAATATTAGTAATATAGATCTCCAATATTAGAATAATATCATCACAATATAATACTATTATATATATAGATATACACAGAATAACCTAAACACATAACCCTATCAGTCTATAACACATAAGACTTAGTATCAGGTCAAACTATTTCAGCCTGACTTGAAACCGACACAAATCTGACATCCCGACGGTCTAGCCGGACAAATCTCGAGTTTAAGTTTAATTAAACTCTGTCTAAACACTTAACCAATATCTAGTACAATTTATTAGCAGTTGAAATATTTTTCATAAACTCGTAATAATTTTTAAATAATTATTACTATTTATCGTAATTTTTCAATCATTAATATCGTATTTAGATGAATTAAATACCACATAATTCTTTTATCATTAATATTTATTTATTATCAAATATTAATGAAATACATGTCATGATATTATAATATATTTATAATATCACAAAGTATTTTAATACTTTCAAATCACCTTTATATGATTTTTAAACAATTAAATTCATTATCCAATAATTGCTTTTAATATTAAAATATTAATATTTTCATGGTAAAATATCAAAAGTTATATTTTATAACCTAAAATATTTTTATAACACTTAAATCATTTTTATATGATTTATAAATCATTAATTCTACTTTTCCATAATTTATTTAATATATTTATTAAATAAACTAATTACCATTAATATTAATTAATTAGTGAAATTCATCATAAAATATTAAAAGTCATAAAAATAACTTAAAATATTTTCTTATACCATAATATTATTTTTCATGATTTTTCATGTATTAAAATCATTTTTAAATCATTTATTTAATATTATAATTAAATAAATTAAATACCATTTATATTCCAAAAATATTAAATATTTATGAAATATACTCTAAATAATTAAAAATTATTTTTCAGACTTTAAAATAATTTTTCAGAATTTATTTAGTATTTTAATAATTAAAAACTATTTTTATCTATTTATTAATTAATTTCCGGAAAATCAGAAAATAAATTAATAAGAAACCGTCGCTAAAGCCTATAGCGACACTTGTCTGTCGTCTTAGGTGTTCTTGAGCTCAAGAACACTGTCAGACCGGAGTTCAAGGGTTATTGTTTTACCGGCTTCAATTCTTAGTGTAAATATGTTCTGGGCTAGATCTAACTGGGATCATGTAGTGTTTATGCAACACTACAACATCCAAGCATCATCGTGGTCATACACCAAACACACAAGGAGATCTGATCTCCCAAACTAAGCTGTCGAGACCATACAGGTTTCCCGAAACCCGAACTTCGACTGGTCACTTTCATGCTCAATTAAGTTCATGTTCCAGTCATTGCGTGGGTGTTATTAAGGTTCAGAACTATAGTTCGCATGTCAAGGAACAATTATATACCAAGATCCCCGTCCAAATACAACATAATCACAATATATTACTTGGTCAAACTCTGACAGAAAGGGTGTTCATAGAGTTTCTAGGAATTCCCAGAAATGCTAAGTCAGGCTCGGATGGCTACTTTGACCTTATATTACATTCAATCTGTTGATTATTAACACGATATAAAACCATAAACATACAGTAGATATGCCATGCTATAGATATATTACAACAACAACAACAAAATGCACAAAACTGGACAGATCTGGGAGATTGAAATCATTGTCAGACGCTAGTAAACCATTTCTGGGTTACCCAGATTTGTCCCGGTCAACGTCGGTCAACGGATTTTGACCGTTAATAACGTACAATCTAGACCTGTTATGGCTATAATTCCAATTCCGGATGAAAGACCTCATGACAAGCTACATATTAAAACCTTAAAATAACAAAACTCATAATCAAGGAACGATCTAGAGCGACTGACATATGCATGTCAGACCACTTTAGGGTTCATGAACAATTTTTGAAAACTTCGATTTTTCTCCACTTAGATGCTATAGATCTATTATAGATCATCATAGATCATCATAAAACATCTTCTAGCAAACATCTAAACACATAAACACTAACTTTATCTTAGCATACAAGATCAAAAATAAATTTAGGGTTTATACCTTCTTGATTTCAATCTTTGATTTAGCTATCCAATCTAATCTTGTGGTTGCTACTGGCTGTTTTAGGGACTGATACACTAGTCTAACTCGTGACTTTAGAGAGAGAAGGAGTTGGTGAGAGCTTGAGAGCAATTGGCTTAGTTTTTATGAACTTTCTCTCTCCAAAATCAATATATAATGCTTGATATGTTGCTAGATCTGCAAATTTCGGCTGGTATAGCTTTTATTTAAGTCACATGGCTGATCTAGGTTGGTCACCAACCCCATATATTGGCAAGATTGCAAGCAACCTTATTAATAATGCACTAAGGGCAAAAATGTCATTTGGAATTTTATTTTAATGGCATAATATATGGACATTGTCCCAAACCCTTAGGGTTTAGGGTTTGGAAAACCTTTAGGGTTTGGAAAATCCTTAGGGTTTAGAAAAATAAAATCTAGAATTTCCAAATTAGGTTCTCAAAATAGAAAATTAATATTTCTAAATTATAATTAGAATTTTCTAATTATATTAAAATTTCTTAATCATAATTTAAATCTTACTAATTAGGATTAATAATTCCTAATTAAAATTACTAATTAAGCAATTAGGGTCAAGATGGTTAGTAGGGTTTTTAAACCACTAATTAGGGTTTCTAATAGAAAAATAAATTTCTAATTTAGAAATTAAATTTTCATAATTAGATTAGGGTTTTCTAATTACTATAACTTAAAAATTAGGATTAATATTTCCTAATTAACATTACAATTATTAAATTAACACTTAGATTTTCCCTACTTATAAATTAGGGTTTCAAATTTTGAAATTAGGCTTTTGTAACCAATTTGTTAAAATTAACCCTAATTAATCTTATAAATATTTACACTTACGCCATTAAGTTCCCAATTTAGGGTTTCAACTTCTGAATTACGGTTTCGGATTTCCGGAACAGAAATTAGGGTTTTCAGAACCGATTTCTAGGGTTTCTTGTTAATCGCTAAGGATTTCTAACCGAACGTTGACTTTCTTAATATATACTTATGGTTTTTTACATATATCGTTTATCTGGTCAACCCTTGACTCTTAACCACATATTGTACACATATACACAGAACATAAACGCTTATTCCCTTAATCTTGAACAATTCACCTAAATCCTTCACAGAATTTTGAAATCCTCAAAAATTCATTCTTAAAAATATTAAACGCATACACTAATTTTCTATCTAGGTTCTAATTTTGAACCTTAAATCAATTAATTAAAATTTTAAAAATTTTCAAATTCTCGGGTTGTCACAATTTCTGTATCAAGAATTGTGTCCCATTGATTCTCATGCCCTGCATTGGCTGCAACAATCCTTATAACCGTCAGGCGAACGCCTAATGCTTTCATCATCATACGCTTGGCATATGCCAACACCTGGCGATCATTAGACCCACCCAAGAAAAGGACACACACATGATACTCATTAGTGTCGGGCTCAAACGAAGTGTCTTCACTTTCTTGGTGGAGAATTTTTCTACGGTCAATTAGAATGCCTACAAAACATGGAGCCATTTCAAGTACTTGTTGGTTTATTAATTATTGCCCTTTGGATGCTACTATCAAATATTACTTTTCCCAGATGGTTCCATTTTCGACGAAATGGGAGTATAATTAATGATGTTAGCTTGTCAAACCCCAACGAACAAATGTCGTGGTGCATGGATTTTGGAAGGACATTCTTTGTGAAAGTCCGAGTGTTACAGGTTCCTTGATAATGGTCTTGAAATTGTGGAAAAGGTCGATGACTTGTTGGGAGAGAGTTGGTGCTGTGGTGTTTTTTTGGCCTAGCCAGTGGGTGATTAATTAGAGAGGCGTGGCTCGACCTCACGAGTTCCACAAGGTGTAGTCCGTAGATTACTAGGGGATCTCTTTGGTTGGATTGGTAACTTCTAGAAGTTTTATGGCGCCATGGCATCGCCGCGGTTTGGTATGCAAGCTGAGACTCAAGCTCTGCGTTGAGTGGAGTGTGGAGAATGTTTATTTTCTGGTAGCCTGTGTATGGGGGCAATTCTGTCCGAATAGTTTTTTTTTCCGTGTCCGCTAGTTCAACTAGCCGACGAGGTAAATGCATTTTAAATCTTAGTCCTTAATTTATGTAATGTATGGTTATGATGTTATTTGCCCATTTTCATCTATAGTAAATACATGTTATGGATCATTTACATATATATATATATATATATATATATATATATATATATATATATATATATATTGTGATGCCCGCAAAATAAGTATACATCACCCATCTTGAGTCGCCAAATACATGGTATAAAATTCAAATACAACTTAATTATACAACAGTTGTGTAAAATATTAAAAATATAATCTAAGAGTTTTAATAAGAATATTGTCATCTAGACAATATCCACACTCAATGGAGTCCTCGTTACATTTATTGTCCCACTATTTTATAGAATAGTGAGAATAATGAGGACTACTAAAACAACCATCTGGACCGTCAATCCGTTCCCCGACTCGTCTCAGCTATATTCTCATTTCCTGAAGAGAACAGTGAAAGAAAGGGTGAGCTCAACTAACCTAGTAAGAAATATTAGGACTAATATAATGCATAATAATTTATCGTTAGCCTTCAACAGTGTTAAACTGATAAAATATAACAAACATCAAGTTTAACTGCAGCGGAACAAACAATCCATTAGAAGAGTCAAGTAGAGAATAAAATCTACTATCTTCTATGATTTAAAAGGTTTTTCATCACTTTTATCGCTGAGACTTAGCTCAATAAATAAACCACATCATCCCTGCACTACGACCAATAATATTCATTAGTATGACGACCACAAATTATCCATGCACTACGGGCCAAGGATATTCGTGTATTCATCAATGATCATGATCATGCTAACAACTGTCCATCAATGCACTACAGCCAATGAGGACTTTTACCACATCATTTGAAATATTACAGTTATGATTATACCGAATAATCCCTGGTCATAATCACACCAAGTCCATCTATGCACTATAGGCCACATATGACTTTCAACATATTATAAACATGAGGATGATGACAATGATATAAGAATTCAATAAAACAAGTTCAAGGATAAATTTTTAAAGATTTATAATTTAATTTATCCAGAAATCAATAACGTCTAAATTGTCAACATGATACTGTTTTGTGGAGTAAAATTCAAGAATGCTCAGAAGAATATTTCCATGAAAAGATACTGGATAAAACGCAAATATCTAGGATATTCTACTAATTTCATGGAGTATAGAAGCCAAAAATTTAACCAACTTAGTATAATAGAATATATGAAACTGCAAATGGATTTTTTACTGCCATGCGGTAATCCACGTAGACAGATCATTTCCACAATTTAATAAGGAATGAATACAAATGATCATTCACCATGCATGCGGTAATCCACATAGCCATGTTATTCCAACAGAATAATAAAGAATGGAATAACAGAAGAATTCACCAGGCGTGCGTAATCCGCACATACAAGTTATTCCAACAGAATGATAAAGAATGGAACCACGTCATGCGTAACCCGCACAGACAGGATATTTTAACTGAATAATAAAGAATGGAACCAGGTCATGCGTAATCCGCACAGACAGGATATTCCAACAGAATAATAAAGAATGGAATAACAAAAGAATTTCACCATGTATGCGGTACTTCGCATAGACAGATTATTCCAACATAATAATAAAGAATGGAATAACAACCCTTACGAGTATTAAAAGAAAATAACCCTCTTCATGAATATGAAAGAATAATATCCCTTACCTTAGAAGAAGACTGGATACTGGAATAGTGAGGTAGCAGACTTCTCTTCTTCTTTCTCTCTATAATTTCTCTCTATAATAATTGCTCTATAGCTTTAGTGAATTGGTGGGAAATGAAGGAAAAATGAGCTTCTATTTATAGGAAAATATAGTTTCGATAATTACAGGTTTTGGGGCTCAAAATATTACAGTATAATACCTTCCTCTTTTTCTTCATTTTTAATTTAGTCCTGCAAGTATTATCAAACTTGCACCACCTCCCCTAATAGTAAATAATGTGAATTAATAGTTCATTCATGTGACTTAATAGTATAATCATGTGAAAAAAACTAATTACAGTATAGTACCTTCATCTATACCTTTATTTTTAATTTAGTCATTCAGGTATTATCAATCTTGTACCACCTCCCCTAATAGTACATGAATGTGAATCAATAGTACACACATGTGAATAAATAGTTATAAACATGTGAAATAATAACAATTAATTGCTCATTTATCCGATTAATTACCCGATTGGTCAATATAACCTCTAGACATCAATTATTATCGAAATAAATGTTGATTTCCATTAACACTAATAATTCCAACACAATGGAACTATCAATTTCATCTTTAATCAACCCAAATTATTCATCATTAATATTATAACTCACAATATTTAACAAGCAGGTTGTTACCAGGAAAGAGGGGGCTTTCCGATAAGGATTTCTCCTTATTGACGCGCAATTAGGTGACCAAACCTCTCATTGGCAGAACTTCTAGACATTTTCAATATTACAAATAATAATATGAATAACTTTGTCATGTCAATTATTCATTTAATAATAATAAATATTATGCAGATGATACTGTGACAATAATTGAATCAATAATATGAGAGATATGATGCAACAATTACTGTAGTAATAATTGAGTATAAGCGAGTGACTTCTCACGTAAGCATCAATAATCAATACTTGTGCTACTCTTATGCAACCCGCCAGCGTATTCTTGTACTTTTACTCTTCGGGTAATTCAACGGTTTAACGATAAAACTTTCGTAGTTATTTTTATAAAAGATAATTACATCTGTTTTCTAACTACGACAATACTTCCGTTGTGGGGTCCACCAATGATTGTACCGTCGTACGAATATTCCCTATTAAAACGAATATTCCCCGACCAATCGAATATTATATAACCACTTACTTACTTTGCAAAATTTGAAAATATTATCTACAACTATAACATTATATCAAATCCACACCATAATATTCAAAAATATATTTCGAGAAAATTATTCTTTATTCATAAAAGTTGGGGTCTTACAACCTCCCCTTCTTATGAAATTTCATCCTCAAAATTAGGGTGTGTACCTGGTATGTCGAAGAGGTGAGGATACCTTGATTTCATTTTAGATTCTAACTCCCAGGTCATTTCCTCACATCGTGTTTTCTCCACAAAACTTTGACATGAGGTATAACTTTAGAGCGTAGAATATGCTTCTTATCCAAGATTTTAATAGGTAACTCTTCATACGTTAAATCTTCCTCTATCTCGTCTGGTTCTAATTCAATAATGTGGTTCAGGTCTTTCACATATTTACATAACATAGATATGTGAAAAACGTTATGAACACGAGACATACTTGGTGGTAAGGCGAGTCTATAGGCCATAGTTCTTATTCGATTGAGGATTATAAATGGGCCAATGAATCGAGGATTGAGCTTTCTTCTCTTTCCAAATCTCGTAACTCCTTTCTATGGAGCAACACGTAACAACACATTATCTCCAATATTGAATTCCACGTCCTTTCGATGAAGATCATCATAACTCTTTTGTCGATCTTGTGAGGTTTTTATACGTTATCGGATCGTTTGAATCTTTTCCGTAGTCATACGTACCAAATCCGGTCCCAACAATGTTGCTTCACCCACCTCATCCCTGCATACCGGAGAACGACAGTTTCTTCCATACAACGCCTCAAATGGAGCCTTGCCAATACTTGCTTGATAACTATTATTATTGGAAAACTCCACCAATGGTAAGAACTTTTCCCAACTTCCCTTGAAGTCAAGGACACAGAGTCTTAATAAATCTTCAAGAGTTTGAATAGTCCTTTCTGACTGCCCTTCCATTTGAGGATGATATGCCGAACTAAATCATAAATTCGTGCCCATAGCTTTTTGAAAACTAACCCAAAATCTTGAAGTGAATCTTAGGTCTCGATCAGAAACTATAGATACTGGCATACCATGCAATACAATCTAGTTTATGTACATACGAGTAAGACGTTCAAGTGTATAAGTTTCTCGTATCGATAAGAAATGAGCAGACTTGGTCAATCTATCAACAATGACCCAAATCGCATCTATGCCTTGAGAAACCTTGGGAAGACCAGTAACGAAATCCATGGTAATGTGCTACCACTTTCATTCTGGAATTTCAAGTAGTTGCAATGGACCTTTTGGCACTTGATGCTCCGCCTTGACTCGTTGACAAGTTAGACACCTTGAGATAAACTCCGCTATCTCTCTCTTTATATTGCTCCACCAAAATGTATGTCAAAGATCACGATACATTTTGGTACTCCCAGGATGGATTGCAAATGGTGTGTTGTGCACCTCCATCATGATTTTATACTTTAAGTCAGAATCGTTAGGAACACAAAGTCTAGAGTTGACTCAAAGTATTCCTTCTTCATCGATTCTTGCTTCTGAAATAGCACCTTCTTGAACTTTCTTCCTCATACGCGTCAGCTCCAGGTCTGTAGCTTGAGCAACTTTAACTTTATCGATTAAAGTCTGTTCTACTCGTATATTCGCCATCATCACATGGGTCCCTTGAGTCTTTAACTCTATCTCCATCCTTTGTAAGTCATATAAAATGGGCCTTTGCGTTAATAATAATGCACTCGTACCCGCATATGATCTTCTACTCAATGCATCAGCTACTATGTTCGCTTTTCCAGGATGGTATTGAATGGTATGATCGTAATCTTTCAATAGCTCAAGCCATCTTCGTTGCCGCATGTTGAGTTCTTTTTGAGTGAAGAAATATTTGAGGCTTTTATGATCCGTATAGATCTCCACCTTCTCTCCATACGGTGTAATGCCTCCAAATCTTAAGCGTTAAAAAACTTTACGCCAACTCTAGATCATGAATAGGATAATTCCTCTCATATTCTTTGAGTTATTGTGAGGCATAGGCTATGACTTTCCCATGTTGCATGAGAACACATCCTAACCCTTTGCCTGAAGCATCACTGTAGATGACAAATCCCTCCGAGCAAGATGGTATTGTTAGAAGAGGTGCTGAAATAAGCCTCCTCTTGAGTTCTTAAAAACTCTTCTCACATTCCTCGCTCCAACCAAATTTTGTATCTTTTCGAGTCAGCTGAGTTAATGGAGTAGTGATTCAAGAAAACCCTTCTACGAATCTCCGATAATAACCAGCTAAGCCGAGAAAGCTACGTACTTTAGTCACTGAATTAGGTTGCCCCCAGCTTTAAATTACTTCAATCTTTACCGGGTCAATAGATATTCCATGATTTGATATCACGTGCCCAAGGAATGCTACTTCCTCAAGCCAGAACTCACATTTCTTTAACTTGGCATATAACTTGTTTTCACGAAGCTTTTGGAGTATCAGCTGTTGGGAGAATGCATATGTTGATTTGATGTTTAAATATAAATGCTCATGATTATTTATAAAGTCCTTCAAGGAATATATGTATAAGGACTTAGTGATAGATCAAATATGTTAGGTTGATCTAAGATCTTAATGTTTATCATTCTGGAAATGAATGTATAGATAGAAAGATCAAAGCTGTTAGGTTGATCTTGAGATGTAATAGATAGGCTTTGAAGAATTCGTAGTGCATCAATCTGATCAAGATTGCAGAAGTCAAGGCAAAAACGTGGAGCTTCAAGAATCATAAAGTGCCTGCCTTGAAGGGCCTCTTCAGAAATCGAAGAATGGTCCCAACGTTTGCCGAGTCAACTCAGAGATCGTAGTGTGCTCTCGGAAACGTAGAGTGTACAACTCAAGCAAGCGAAGATCGTAGTGTGCAAGTGTTTAAGAGAAATCATAGTGCTCTCGGCTGATAGCATCAGACCAAGCAGCAAGGTGACAAGTCACCACGATCTGAATCGTAGAGTACCACGATCTGAATCGTAGAGTATCATTTGTCTTGTGTCAGAAGCATCAAGCCTCACGCTTTATGTGGGGACAAACTCCAACATATGAGGAATGAATTCTAAACATTGTAGTACTCACCAGTCCCAAAGGCATAAAAGATATCCTTAGTATGCAACAAAGAAGCGTATTGAAGAAGCTAAGAAAAGTACCATTGGTAAGGGGGAAAACACCTTTTCAGGTGTTAGGTGAGAAAGCGATCTGTACGTGTCGATGGTGGAATGCAATTCGAGGAAGATGTGCAGAAAAGTCTCCATCAAAGAATAGAAAGGTCAAACACATTTAATGCTTCAACGGATGGATCCAACGGATAGTTTTCAAGATCACATATATGCAAATCAAGCAGATGAGAGAAGCAAGCACGCATTGAAAAAAAACGTACAAGAACTCTCAACGCTCAACTCTACGATCTGAGAAAAGGAAAGCTTGCTCAACTACTCAGTTCTATCGAACAAGTGCTTAAACAGCAACTGAGTAGCAACCATCAAGAACTCAACATCTACCAATCAACTGAAGAAAAAGTTCCAAGTCAGAAGGACTTGAAGAGTTCTAAGTGAACTGTAAAAGAGCCAAGTCTGCTGGACTTGAAGAGTTCAAGAGTGAACTAAGAAGTTCCTAGACTGCTGGTCTAGAAGGAATCTAAGTGATTCAAAAAGTGTAAAAGATATCCTTAGTGGATTTCCTACTCGAGGAGTAGAAGAGTGGACTAGGAGCTTTAAGTGCTCTGAACCACTTAAAATGATTGTGTCTCTTACATTCTTACTATAAATGCTATATCTGCTATAACTGCTATATCTGTCTCACTCTCATAAACTCACTATCTTAAGGGAGATTAAAACTAATATTAATTCTGCTAAAATTTTAATCATTATCTACTAACAAGTTAAAACGAAAAGATTTTTAAATATCTATTCAACCCCCCTTCTAGATAACTATTGTGCCTCAGGGAACTAACGATTAGTATCAGAGCAAGTTCTATTATACAGCCTACAAAGCTTTAGTAGATCCAATGGCACACTTACCAAGTGAATTAAGAACTGGAGGAGGCAGCAAGCCACCAATGTGCAATAAAGATAACTTTGCTAACTGGAAAGTTTGGATGCAAGAATACATGGATTCAATAGATGAAGATCTATTTGAAACCATTCAAAATGGTCCCTATATTCCAACAAAGCTTGCCAACTATAGACGATCCAAACAGAATACAAATCAAAGTCATAGAAGAATGGACTGACAACGATAAGAGAGCTGTCCAACTTGACAAGAAGGCCAAGAACATTTTGTTTCAATCCTTAGAAGACAATATGTTCGAAAACGTTGTCAACAACAAAACAACGAAGGAGGTTTGGGAAACACTGCTCATCATGCACGAAGGAACGGAAGAAGTAAGAGAAAATAAACAATCACTCCTGACACAACAGTATAAAATGTTTGCTCATGTTCAAGGAGAAAACGTAACTGCCACCTATGAGAGATTCAACGTTCTGCTAAACTCTCTACGAGCATATGGAAAGATCTATCCAAACAAAGATCTGACATAAAGTTCATGAGAGCCCTATTAAGCAGGTGGGATGCCAAAACCACCGCTATTAGAGAGTCAAAGAATCTTCATGAGATGACAGTTCAACAGCTATATGGGAATCTCCTGACATACGAACTGGAGCTGACTCAACGAGCTGAAACCCTGTCAGAAGGAAGAAAGAAGGATAAGGGTGTTGCTCTTAAAGCAACTGAAAGTGCATCCAAGGTCAATGCTGAGATTGACTCAGACTATGACGAAGACGATGATGAAGACTTTGCTATGCTGGTAAAAAGACTAAGAAGGTTCATGCGTCGAGGAAAACCAAAGAAGCCAAAGAAGGTCAAGAACTCACAAGCAGCCGAGAGCAAATGAATGATCTATGCTACAACTGCAAGAAGCCTGACCACTTCATTGCCAACTGCAACAAACCTCTCAGAGAAGAACTAAAGAAGAAATAATATGCAAAGAAGGAATACAAAGGCAACAAAAGGCCTCAGAAGAGAGACAAAGGCCTGGTAGCTGGAGGATCGTGGAGTGATTCAGACAATGACTCCAGTCCTGATTCTGGAGATGATGAAGAACCACAAATGGCTAATCTGTGCCTAATGGCCAAAATGAAAAGGACAAACAAAATTCCAACATACATGAAGTAAGTCTCGATGAGGTATTTGACTTCAACTCTCGTGATGTAGACATTAATGATTTTAGAACTGCATTGCACGACATAACAACTGATCTACATCAATACATGAAGTGGTTCAGAGTTTTGTCTAAGGATAATTCACTTCTTCAAGAGGAGAAAAAGAAAGTTCAGGAAGAGCTTGAAACAACTCTTCTAAGTACTAACCTTCTCTCCAAGCTTAAGGCTGAGAATGAGATCTTAAAATAGACAAATGAACTCAATGCACAAAGAGAGTCTAATCTAACCTCTAAAATTGAGGAACTAGAAAAGACTATCTCGACATGGAACAAATCCTCATCATCCATGGACTCCCTGTTCTCTAGTTAGAGAAATGCATTTGACAAAATAGGCCTAGGCTTTGGGGAATCCACTTCAGAGCCATGTGTGGAAAAGACAACGGAAACTAGCACTAATAATGCCTCAACTTTTAGTAGAAGCATTACCTTTATGAAATCCGCACAGAAGGAAGAACCAGCCCAACCTTGTTCTATTGTCTCCATCCATACTCCAAGGAGTAAAGGATCTCATGCTGGCCTGGGCTTCAGAAAAGAGAAGAGTAACCCATCCTCTACTCACCAACCTCTAAGGATCGTAGAGTTAAATAAAACCAACTCTACGAACCAACTGGGAAGGTAAAGCAGAGGTAAGATACCCTTCTCCACATTTTATGAGACCCAAGGACATGTGGAAGAAGGAAAATCAGTTTAACAGAAGAATGACTAAAGAACCACAAAAGTCCAAATGGAGAATGAACTCACACACACACACACAGACATGTATCACACTAAGTGTTTTGTGTGCAATAGAGTAGGTCACAAGGCTACAAGATGCTATTATAATTCCATGCATGTGAGACCCAAGATCAGATAGATTTGGGTCCCCAAGGGTACTAACAAAATAGGACCCATTCAAATATGGGTACCAAAATGAAGGTTCAATGTTATGACAGGAAAAGACCTCCACGATCACAACCTGGTATCTGGAAAGTGGATGCTCAAGACACATGACTGGGAATAAAGCCCTTCTATCTAACTACATAGAGAAGGAGGGTCCCTCAGTCATCTTTTGAACAACGGCCGGGCAAGACAAGAGGATATGGCTCTGCTGGTAATGGTGCAGTGTCTTTCAGCAAAGTAGCATATGTGAAAGGTCTCCAACACAACCTTCTAAGCATCAACCAACTCTGCGACAAGGGTCATCAAATAACATTCCTCAACAACCAGTGTCAAGTCAGAGATTTGAAAACATCTGCTATAAAGCTAACCGGGATAAGAGAAAGAAATTTCTACATAGTGAATCTTGGTCAACTAAGCTCAGACGAGAAAATATGCTTTCTGGCAAAAGCATCTGAAGAAATGAGCTGGCTATGGCATAGACGATTGTCCCACTTAAACTTCAAAAGCATGTCTAAACTGGCATCAAAAGATCTCGTTGCAGGCCTACCTTAGTACAACTTCGTGAAAGAAAGGCCATGCAATGCCTGTCATCTTGGAAAGCAAACCAGAAGCTCATTCAAGAGCAAAATTGCCAACTCTATCGACAAGCCCCTGCAGTTGCTCCACATGGATCTATTTGGGCCAATTCCAACAACAAGTCTTGGAGGAAAAAGATACTCTCTAGTTATAGTCGATGACTACACCAGATTCACATGGGAATTCTTCCTAACCTCAAAGGATGAAACGAGCTCCCAATTGATCAAGATGTTCAGACTGGTGATGAAAGAGAAAGGAGAGAAAATCAAGGCTTTAAGGAGTGATCATGGAAGAGAATTCAACTTCTCAGAAATGGACCAGTTCTGCACAGAAAATGGCATCAGTCATAACTTCTCAGCTCCACGAACTCCTCAACAAAATGGAGTTACTGAAAGAAAGAACAGAACTTTGATAGAGGCTGGAAGAACTCTACTAGCAGTAGCTCATCTACCTGAATACTTCTGAGCAGAAGCCGTCAACACTGCATGTTACACGCAGAATAGATCACTGATACACTCTACGATCAAGAAGACACCTTACGAACTATGGAAAGGAAGAAAGCCAAATGTCAGCTACTTTCATGTATTCGGCTGTGCATGCTACATTCTTAACAATGGGAAGCAGTACTTGACAAAATTTCAACCCAAGTCAGATGAAGGAATCTTTCTTGGATATGCCACAGACAGTAAGGCCTACCGAGTGTTCAACAAGAAGATACTGAGTGTTGAAGTATCGATTCACATCATCTTTGATGAAACATACTTAGACAAAACAGTGCTTCAAGACACTACGACCGATAATGCAGACACTACGAATGAAGTTGTCGAGCTCAACACTACGATTGTAGTGTCAGATAGTGAAATTGTTGAGCAAGAAAATGAGATCGTAGAAAGGTCTATGCAAGACAACGAACCTCGACACCAAGAAGAAGAAATAGATCTTAAAGATTTAAGACAAGAAGGTATCAGGACAGATGTTCCAACCGGAAACAGATGGGCAAGAGATCACACTCAAGATCTAATCATTGGAGATCCAAGTGCAAGAGTCAAAACAAGAGCTGCCACCCAAAATGAATGCTTTTATCTAAGCTTTATGTCACAAATGGAACCAAAGAAGATAGATGATGCTATAGAAGACTCCAGCTGGATAGAAGCCATGCAGGAAGAACTCAACCAATTTCAAAGAAGCAAAGTATGGAGATTGGTACCAAGACCAAAGAGTCATCCTGTCATTGGAACCAAATGGGTCTTCAGAAACAAGATGGATGAAGATGGAGTATTAACCAGGAACAAGGCAAGATTAGTGGCCAAGGGATACTCTCAGGAAGAAGGCATTGACTACGATGATACATTTGCACCTATTGTCAGACTAGAAGCCATCAGAATCTTTCTTGCCTTCGCTGCTCAAATGAAGTTCAAAGTCTTCTAAATGGATGTCAAAAGTGCATTCCTGAATGGAGAACTTCAAGAAGAAGTCTATGTAGAGCAACTGTGACACCCCCAAAATAGGTATACATCAACCATCTTGAGTTGCCAAATACATGGTACAAAAATCAAATACAACTTTATTATACAACAGTCGTGTAAAATACGACAAAACATAATCTAAGAGTTTTAATAAGAATATTGTCATCTAGACAATATCCACACTCAATGGAGTCCTCATTACATTTATTGTAACACTATTTAACAGAATAGTGAGGACTACTAATGCTAGCATTTGGACCGTCACTCCGTTCCCCGACTAGTCCCGGCTACGTTCTCATTTCGTGAAGAGAACAGTGAAAGAAAGGGTGAGCTCAACTGGCCCAGTAAGAAATATTATGACTAAGATAATGCAGAATAAATTATCATTAGCCTTCAACAGTGTTAAACTGATAAAATAATAAACATCAAGTTTAACTGTAGCGGAACAAGCAATCCATTATAAGAGTCAAGTAGAGAATAAAATCTACTATCTTCTATGATTTAAAAGGTTTTTCATCACTTTTATCGCTGAGACTCAGCTTAATAAATAAACCAAATCATCCCTGCACTACAACCAAGGATATTCATTAGTATCACGACCACAAATTATCCATGCACTACGGGCCAAGGATATTTGTGTGTTCATCAATGGTCATGATCATGCCAACAATTGTCCATCAATGCACTACGGCCAATGAGGACTTTTACCACATCATTTGTAAAATTACGGTCATGATTATACCGAATAATTCGTGGTCATAATCATACCAAGTCCATCTATGCATTACAGGCCACAGATGACTTTCAACATATTATAAACATGAGGATGATGACAATGATATAAGAATTCAATAAAACAAGTTCAAGGATAAATTTGTAAAGATTTATAATTTAATTTATCCAGAAATCAATAACGTCCAAATTGTCAACATGCTACTGCTTTGTGGAGTAAAATTCAAGAATGCTCAGAAGAATATTTCCATGAAAAGATACTGGATGAAGCGCAAATATCAAAGATATTCCACTAATTTCATGGAGTATAGAAGCCAAAACTTTAATCAACTGAGTATAATAGAATATATGAAACCACAAATGGATTTTTGCCGCCATGCAGTAATCCACGTAGACAGATTATTCTAAAAGAATAATAAAGAATGAAACCAGGTCATGCGTAATCCGCACAGACATGATATTCCAACAAAATAATAAAGAATGGAACAAGGTCATGCGTAATCCACACAGACGGGATGTTCCAACAGAATAATAAAGAATGGAACCAAGTCATGCATAATCCGTACAGACAGGATGTTCCAACATAATAATAAAGAATGGATAATAACAGAATTCACCAGACATGCGATAGACCGCACAAACAGGTTATTCCAACAGAATAATAATGAATGGAATTGTGACGAAGATTTTTGTATTTTCGATGATTTAATTATTAGATTAAATAATTAATTGATGCAATTGTGGTAGATTAATTTAATTATATGTGTTATATTTATTAAATTAATGTGGAGAATAATTATCATTCAAGTATGTATTTATGTTTATGTGAGCTTATTGAATTAAATGAAATATTTAATAAGCATAATGTTATTTTAATTAATGTAATAATTAATTGGAGATTTAATAATTTGACATAATTAATAAATAAGAAATTATTATGTGATTATGTAAAGTAACAATAAATTAATTGATGCAATTGTGGTAGATTAACTGGAGTCTCTGTGCAAGACACTAACTCCAGACCTTGTAACTTCGCGCCATAAATACCACCATTGCCATGACACTAAAGACCAAAGACTTGGCGCAGTCAGCCATCGTGCAGGACTAAGAACAAGTATAAAAGTGAATGTAGCTTTTCACTCTCCGTAATGTTCGTAAATGAATTTTTAAAATGTTTAAGTCTAGCAATGTGTTAGTAACCTAATTTAATGAACATAAAGATATGTTAGATGTATAATGAGACGTTAAAATAGATGCTTAACATGTAAATAACATAATTACATGTGGATTGAATTATTGAATACATAATTAGCTTGTTATTCGTGAAGTGTAAATTATATGACAATGAATGTAGTAATTTAACTAAGTATGGTCATAATCAAAGTTAAACAAAGAGAATGAACTTATGATGACTAGTTACATTATACTTAACTATAGTTGTGAATGGAAATGATATGTAGGATTAAATTCAAGGAACGTGTTAATTAATGTGTAATCTACGCACGAGGCAAGTTTCCTAACCCTACATGTTATCATTATTCAAGTTTATAAATCAAGTTCATTTGTTATGTTAAAGATTTACTATTTTTTCGAAGTATGATTTTGTTATACAATAATTGTTCTGTTGTATACTTATTGAGATTGTTATTCATTATAATGTTGAACCTTGTTAGACTAGCGAATCCTTATTGATTCAACTAGTCCATAGTTGATGAACGTTCTAAATTTAGAACCCTTATTGATTTATCCAAACCAAACTTCCTTTGGTGCGGACTCTAATGTCAAATTGAGATGAACAACCCTGCAAAGGGATTTACTTATGTGTTAGCGTTAAGATATTGTGCACAGTATGGTACTAAGGGTTGATCCCCCTAAGTACGAGTAGAAAGGTTCATAGTCTTATGACTATTAAAGGTTTCAAGTATAACCCTTGTTAACCTAGGACATAGTTCAAGGTCTTATGACCCTCAGAAATCTTTTGATTCTTGTTACTCATTCTTGATTCAAAAGTTGAGCTTTTATTTCAGAAGTCTTTGACACACTCGTATGTTATTATACATTGTTATTTCATTATTTTACTTGTGGGAAATAGTGCTCACTCTTGCGTAATAATAACATTGCAGTGAAGAACGAAAGAACCGACGAACCTTCTACTAGTAAAGCCAAGGGCAAGGTTAACAAATGATGAAGACTTGTATTTATGAGATGTTGAATTTATGTGTTAAGACTCGATGTTGTTAAGACTTATTAATTGTTTATGTTTCCGCAGAGATGTTTAAGGTTAGTATGACCTGAGATTGTATTTATTTTTCAGATGTTGTAACCCCAAAAGGGGAGGATTTTATTTCTATCTATTGAATGGTTTGCATTTATTATGGGTAGATAGATGGATGATATTTGTACAGTGAACACCAAATCATGTGGAAATTAAGTACCCGGATTTGGGGGTGTCATAGGTTGGTATCAAAGTTGTAGTTTATGAACCTTAGGTGGGGGGAACAACCTTTTAGGTAATAGCCTTATAGAAAGAACATAGTGATGGAAAACTCTTATTGAGTTCTAGGAAATGAATTTTTGTAATTCATTGAAGATAATAAAAGAATTTATGTGCTTATGTGTTAAATTATGTGCTCACTAGTACGACTTAGTAACTAAAACTCAAAATTTTGTTGCCAGGATGTCGGATGTTGGAGGAACTAGTCGGCGGGGAGGAGGACCCCTGAGTACAGGCAAGACCCTGAGAGGAGGAGCCAGAGACATTCATGTCGTTAGGGAATAGTTGGTACAGAGGGAGTCATCTCCATTGATCACCGTTGTTGGTCAGGAGCATGAACCTGAGACTAATCCTAAGGAGGATCCTGAGGAGGAATTTGACGAGGAAGAGGAAGAAGAGGAGTTTTCACAGCACTCCATTGATGATGAGATGTACGACGCGTTATACGACCGTAACGTAGAGTTACGAGACGATGTACATGATCCGACCGAAGCGGGCTATTATTATTAGATTACTCAGAAGCGGAAGGAGAGGAGATTTTGAATCTTCACCACGGTTGGGAAATGTAGAATGGGATTTGGTCCATGAGAAGGTCAAACCGAAGATAAACCGAGGAGATAGAAGTTGAAGAAGGAAGCTGAAGGAAAGCTACGAAAAAGTGATCATGCAGAGGAAGGAAGGTGGGTAAGAGAGTCACGTCGTCTTGATCTTGCGAGAAGAGGATGGTCGTCGCAAAGAAGGCGAAGCTTGGGGAGACATACTCTACACTTAATCATGCAATGGATGAGGCCCATGATCGAGTTTTGAGGTACCCCATCCAGTTTGAAGGACTTCCATCGTACATCTTTGGATCGCATAGACGATGTCTCGCATCATGGAAGAGGGCGTAGCAAGGCTATTCAAATACTGATGACATAAAGTGATAGAATTTGTTTACTTATGTGATAAACTTATCTAGTACTTAGATGTAAATTCCGATGTGGTTATGAACAAAGGAATATTTTAAATATTTTAAATCCTGTGGATTCTTTATCTCAGGATAGATGATGTAAATAGCAGTGATGCTATCGTTTGATGTAAAAATTTTGATTGAATGAATAAATATCAAGTTGTTTGAGATAATGTGTTAAATAATTATATTAAATTGTTGAGGTAAGTCTTAACTATTTAGAGAATTTAATAGAGATTTAATAGACATATATTTTAACAGAAATATGCCGCCAAGAAGAAGACAACAACGTTAACCAGCTCAGGAAGAGTCAACGAATAACAACAATAACGCCAATGCTAATCCTGTTCAGTAATTGGTTAAATTGCTAGCTGAAGCAATGAATAATCAACCTCAAGCTCCACCAAATACTACGTTTAAGGATTTCAAGGCGGTGGGACCGCCAGAGTTTAAAGGTTCCATGAACCCAATTGAGGCTCAAACGTGGGTTATGAAAATGGAGAAGGTTTTTGATGTTGCTAGAGTTAGAGAAGACCAGAAGACCGCTTTCATGACGTTTATGCTGAAGTCTAAGGCCAGTTACTGGTGGCAAGAAAACAAGGTCCGTGGAGATGAAGGTGTGATTACTTGGGAGAGATTCAAAGAGATGTTTTTCGAGATGTATTTCCCGACAAGCTCGCAGAACCAAATGGAGGTTCAGTTTCTGGAGTTGAAGCAGGGGAATATGTCCGTACCTGATTATACGGCTAAATTCAATGAGTTAGCTAGGTTCACCCCGTATCAAGTTCACACTGATGAAAGAAAGGCGAGACGGTTTGAACAAGGTCTGAAGCCCTGGGTTTATAGCAAAGTATCAATGTTTCAAATTAAACAGGTTTCTTTGGAGTACTCGAAAAAGGCCATCCTCATTTGAAGGTGGAAGCGATCGCGGTGACCAAGTACAATCAAGATCAGAAGAAGAAGAAGACTGAAAGTGAAGGAAATAACAAGACTAGTGGAAGTGGCACATGAGGTGGTAATTTTAATCAGAAGAAGAGGTGGAATGACAACTCATCATCGGGAAATCAACAAGGAAGTCAGAAGAAAAGAATCAAAGCATGCCCGACCTGCGGGAAAGCTCATCTAAGAGTTTGTATGAAGGGAAAAAGAGTGTGCTACAATTGTGGTCCGGAAGGCTACATAGCAACTAACTGTCTTAACCCAAAGAAGGGTGCTTGCTTCACTTGTGGTTTAAAGGATCATCTGGCAAGAGACTGTCCTAAGAAGGGATCTGGAGGGACATGATCAGGAGGAAATCGGGGAAACAATAGTGGAAATGCCTTGACTATCATAGGACCAACCGCAACCAACCGACCGACCGCCAGGACTTTCAACATATGACAAAGGGATGATGATTTCGGTCTCGTGATGTGGTGTCAGGTATCATTCCGATCAATAAAATTAATGCTTATGTTTTATTTGATTGGGGTGCTACTTGTTCCTTTATATCCGATGACTTTGCTAAGAACTTAGATTTGCCTAAGGATGAATTGGATTACCCCATGAACATAGAAATTGCAAATAAAGAAATAATCCTTGTTAAGTTTGTACATAAGAACCGTAGAGTGGATATTAAGGGTAATATCATGAACGTAGATCTTATCCCTATTCGACTTGGGGAATTTGACGTTATTTTGGGAATGGACTGGTTATTCAAATACGGGGTTATAATTAATTGCAAAAAGAAGCGTATCAACCTTATGACTCCGTCAAAGATTGTGTTTTATAGTAGCAGGTCGCCTAGACAAGCGAGTTATCTGACGATGATGAAGGCCAGAAAGTTGTTAAGACAGGGCTGTGTAAGATATTTAGCCTACATAGTCGACAGTCGTAAAGAGAATCCAAAAGTAGAGGAGATACCGGTAGTGAGAGACTTCATCGATGTCTTCCCAAACGATTTACCAGGACTTAGCAGATAGAAAAGTTGATTTCGTGATCGATTTGGCGCCAGAACCGCCTCAATATCGAAAAGCACCATACCGAATGGCACCAGAGAGATGAAAGAATTAATGGTACAATTACAAGAATTATTGGACAAGAAGTACATTCAACCGAAAGCGACGCCAGTGGGAGAGTGCCGATGTTGTTTGTGAAAAAGAAGGATGGAATGATGCGGCTCTGTATTGACTACAGAGAACTGAATAAGGTCATGATTAAGAATAGATATCCATTACCGAGGATCGATGATCTGTTTGATCAATTGAAGGGAGAAAAATATTTTTCCAAGATAGATTTGAGAAGTGGTTATCATCAATTGAAGGTGAGACTAGAGGATGTACCGAAGACAGCATTCAGAACACGATATTGTCACTACGAATTTTTAGTAATGTCATTTGGTCTTAGGAATGCTCCTGCTGCATTTATGGGACTAATGAATGGTGTGTTCAAGCTGTTTTTGGACAAATTCGTAGTGGTATTTATAGATGACATTTTGGTATATTCGAAAACCAAAGAAGAACACGAAGAGCATTTGAGATTAACATTGGAGGTATTGAGAAGGGAGAATTTGTATGCTAAGTTTTCAAAATGTGAATTTTGGATCGAGCGAGTACAATTTCTTGGTCACGTGATCGATAAAAACGGAATTTCGATAGATCCATCAAAAGTCGAAGCCGTGATTAACTGGGATCAGCCGAGAACGCCGTCGGAAGTAATAAGTTTTCTTGGATTAGCAGGATATTATAGAAGATTCATTCAAGACTTTTCCAAGATCGCAACTCCGCTAATGAATTTAACTCGAAAAGCTGTGAAATTTATTTGGACGGAGAAGTGTGAGGAAAGTTTTCAAGAATTAAAGAAGAGGTTGAGTACGACACCTGTGTTATCTCTCCCAGATGATACAGGAAATTTTGTTGTTTTTAGTGATGCGTCGCATAAAGGACTTGGCTGTATGCTTATGCAAAATGTCAAAGTCATTGCGTATGCATCACACCAATTGAAGGATTATGGGAAGGGATACCCAACCCACGACTTAGAGTTAGCTGCAGTTGTTTTTGCTTTAAAAATTTGGAGGCACTATCTCTACGGGGAGAAGTGTGAAATATATCTGAGACCACAAGAGTGCAAAATATATTTTTACACAGAAGGATTTGAATATGCGCCAAAGAAGGTGGTTGGAATTAATTAAGGACTATGACTGTGAGATTTTATACCATCCGGGTAAGGCAAATGTCGTTGCCGATGCCTTAAGTAGAAAGGTTCAGGAGAAGTTGATGATGTTGACTGCTCAGGAGGAGTTAATAGCAGAAATGGAGAAACAGGAGTTTGAAGTGAAGTATCCTATGGAGATTAATGAAAAGCTATTTCAGATGCAATCTGGTACGACTCTACTAGATAAAGTAAAGGAGTCTCAGCTTCAGGACGAAGAATGTAAAAAGGTGACAAAGAAGATATCTGAAAGAACTGAATCGAGATTTAAGATGGATAAGGAAGGAATACTGAGATTTGAAAGTAGAATTTGGGTTCCGCCAGTACAAGAGATTAAGGAAGAAATTTTGAGCGAGGCTCATAATTCACGATATTCAATTCACCTTGGTAGTACCAAAATGTACCAAGATCTTCGACAACATTTTTGGTGGCCAAATTTAAAACGAGATGTTGCAGAATGTGTTGCCAAGTGTCTTACCTGTCAGAAAGTGAAAGCAGAACATCAGAGACCAAGTGGATTGCTTCAACCGTTGGAAATCCCAGAATGGAAATGGGAACATATTACAATGGACTTCGTGGTTGGCCTTCCGACGACTCAGAAAGGCTACGACGCCGTATGGATTATCGTTGACCGACTGACAAAATCTGCACACTTCCTTCCGATCAAAATCAAATTCAATTTAGATCAGTTGGTGAGGTTATACGTAAAAGAGATTATTTCGAGGCACGGAGTGCCGGTGTCAATTATTTCCGATAGGGATCTGCGCTTCACATCGAAATTTTGGAAACGTCTTCAAGAATGCATGGGTACGTAATTGCGAATGAGTACAACATACCACCCTCAAACAGACGGACAGAGCGAAAGAACGATTCAAACATTAGAAGATATGCTAAGAGCCTGTGTGATGGACTTTAAAGGAAATTGGGATGATCACCTACCGTTAGTAGAGTTCGGCTACAATAACAGTTACCACGCTAGTATAGGCATGCCGCCTTATGAAGCGTTATACGGCAGAAAGTGCAGAACTCCACTTTATTGGGATGAAGTTGGAGAAAGATAATTGCTAGGGCCAGAATTGGTACAGCAGACCGCAGAAATAGTCAAAGTGATCCGAGCACGACTGGTTGCAGCTCAAGATAGACAGAAGAAATACACTTATCCACATCGTAAAAACGTTGAGTTTGAATCAGGTAGTTATGTGTTTTAAAGGTCTCTCCCTGGAAGGGAAAGATTAGGTTCGGAAAGAAAGGGAAATTAAGCCCAAGATTTATTGGACCATTTGAAGTACTTCGAAGAATCGAAGAAGTCGCGCGTCTGACGAGGTAGCCTTACCTCCAAAGACTCGAGAATGTCCACAACGTCTTCCATGTTTTACATTTTACGACCCTACAAAGCCGATTACAAGCATGTAATTGAATCTGAACCCTACATTTTGAAAAAGACTTATCTTACGAAGAAATTCTGCTCAAATTGTCGACGTAAAAGAACAAGTTCTCGTAAATAAAGTAATATCTTACATTAAGGTAATTTGGAGGAACCACAACATTTGAAGAAGCTACGTGGGAACTCAAGAGAATATGATGAAGAATTACCCTCATTTATTTACCTAAATTATGTGTAAGAGATTTTGGGGACATAATCTTTGTAAGGGGGGGGGGGGGGAGAATGTAACGGGTCGAATTTATTGAGTCGCGATTCCGGGGACAGAATCCTTTTAAAGGGGGAAAGATGTGACGAATGAGATTTTTGTAATTTAATTCTTAATATTTATTGAATTAAATAAAAATTTTTGATGATTTAATTATTAGATTAAATAATTAATTGATGCAATTGTGGTAGATTAATTTAATTATATGTGTTATATTTACTAAATTAATGTGGAGAATAATTATCATTCAAGTATGTATTTATGTTTATGTGAGCTTATTGAATTAAATGAAATATTTAATAAGCATAATGTTATTTTAATTAATGTAATAATTAATTAGAGATTTAATAATTTGACATAATTAATAAATAAGAAATTAATTATGTGATTATGTAAAGTAATGATAAATTATTATATTTTATTTAAATTAAATTAAATAAGATATTTGAATTATTGTGCAAGGTGTAACATGATTTTTAAACTATAGTATAAGAGATTTATTAAATTAAATGGTTTTGAAAACCTATTCTTACTAGCCAAACAAGGCCCTAAAGGGAGTTATTAGCAGTTACCCATGATTGGGTTAACTGACCTTAATGCGCGTCAGTTCCTTTTCCTTTATTATATTATACGTATTCTTTTTCTTTTTTTTTCTAAGTCTAGAAAATAAACAGAGAAAGGTTGAGAGTTCACAGAGAGAAATTGTGAGTTTGAGAGAAAATTGTGAGTGTGTAATTAACAATTCTTTGTGAAAGGATCATCATTGATCACCTCTTCTGAAACTATACTTTAGGTAAATTCTCCAAACTCAAATTCTCTTTTTACGTCATTTAGTTTTCATAAAAATGGCTTCACCTTTTGTAAAGTCTCTGTATTTGGGAAAGGGTATGATTATGAGTTTGTATATGTGTTAAATGTTACCAAATCGTATTTAATTATATATATATATATATTATGTAAACCATAGCATCAGTTTCATAATATTAACATATGATATGGCCTCAAAAGTTACAGAGTTTATAATATGGCAATATGGCCTTATACGTGATTTTAATATGTCAAACATAAATGTTTTTGTAAAATTCCCACTCTTATTTGATTATGCATGTTAATACGAAGAGACCAAACTTTCAATGAACGGATTCGGTGTTATAACGAATCTGTAGTGTTAATTTTTATGATTTATGTTCAAAACCTTCAAGAACAGTGAAATTTATATATTTTAATTATGTAATTATGTGTTTTAATGAGTTAAAATCATTCTATAAATTTTGGGTAATGATTATATACGAATTCTAACATGTGGGTTTGATTAAATTCGTGTAGTATTAATTTAATTGGAGTTTTTTTGGCCATATTTCGCAATTTTATGAATGCAGAATCGAGATCGAGTCTCTCGTCATGCATGCGCGACTCCGTGCCTTGTGATGACATGTGATGGCAGCTTGCCACCGCCACCAGTAGCGCCTAAAAAGAATCACCGCACAGCCACACTCCGTAAGAATGTTCAGAAATGAATTTTTAAAATGTTGTCTAGCAATGTGTTACTAACCTAATTTAATGAACATAGAGATATGTTATATGTATAATTAATAAATAAGAAATTAATTATGTGATTATGTAAAGTAACGATAAATTAATTGATGCAATTGTGGTAGATTAACTGGAGTCTCGCGCCGCGGCACTAACTCCAGACCTTGTGACTCGCGCTTACGCCATTTCACATGTACCACAAAGACTAAAAGACCATGTCAGCAGCCGCCTATCGCTACCAAGCAGGCCAAGAACAGTATAAAAGTGGAAATATTCATACTCTCGTAATGTTCAGAAATGAATTTTTAAAATGTTTAAGTCTAGCAATGTGTTAGTAACCTAATTTAATGAACATAAAGATATGTTAGATGTATAATGAGACGTTAAAATAGATGCTTAACATGTAAATAACATAATTACATGTGGATTGAATTATTGAATACATAATTAGCTTGTTATTCGTGAAGTATAAATTATATGACAATGAATGTAGTAATTTAACTAAGTATGGTCATAATCAAAGTTAGACAAAGAGAATGAACTTATGATGACTAGTTACATTATACTTAACTATAGTTGTGAATGGAAATGATATGTAGGATTAAATTCAAGGAACGTGTTAATTAATGTGTAATCTACGCACGAGGCAAGTTT
Organism: Panax ginseng; assembly: GCA_020205605.1. NCBI lineage: Eukaryota > Viridiplantae > Streptophyta > Magnoliopsida > Apiales > Araliaceae > Panax > Panax ginseng. Next base: position 122,353,692 of record CM035136.1, read on the forward strand.
CCTAACCCTACATGTTATCATTATTCAAGTTTATAAATCAAGTTCATTTGTTATGTTAAAGATTTACTACTTTTTCGAAGTATGATTTTGTTATACAATACTTGTTCTATTGTATACTTATTGAGATTGTTATTCATTATAATGTTGAACCTTGTTAGACTAGCGAATCCTTATTGATTCAACTAGTCCATAGTTGATGAACATTCTAAATTCAGAATCCTTATTGATTTATCCAAACCAAACTTCCTTTGGTGCGGACTCTAATGTCAAACTTAGATGAACAACCCTGCAAAGGGATTTACTTATGCGTTAGCGTTAAGATATTGTGCACGTGATATAGTACTAAGAAATTTGATCCCCCTAGCAATGCAGTAGAAAGGTCAATAGTCTTATGACTGTTAAAGGTTTCAAGTATAACCCTTGTTAACCTAGGACATAGTTCAAGGTCTTATGACCCTCAAAAATATTTTGATTCTTGTTACTCATTCTTGATTCAAAAGTTGAGCTTTTATTTCAGAAGTCTTTGATTCACTCGCATTTATTATACATTGTTATTTCATTATTTTACTTGTGGGAAATAGTGCTCACTCTTAGTAATAATAATAACATTGCGTTGAAGAACGAAAAGAACCCATTTAACCTTCTACTAGTAAAGCCAAGGGCAAGGTTAACAAATGATGAAGACTTGTATTTATGAGATGTTGAATTTATGTGTTAAGACTCGATGTTGTTAAGACTTATTAATTATTTATGTTTCCGCACAGATGTTTAAGGTTAGTATGACATGAGATTGTATTTATTATTCAGATGTTGTAACCCCAAAAGGGGAGGATTTTATTTCTATCTATTGAATGGTTTGCATTTATTACGGGTAGATAGATGGATGATATTTGTACAGTGAACACCAAATCATGTGGAAATTAAGTACCCGGATTTGGGGGTGTCATAGGAATAACCGAAGAATTTCACCATGTATGCAGTACTTCGCATAGACAGGGTATTCCAACATAATAATAAAGAATAGAATAACAACCCTTACGAGTATGGAAAGAAAATAACTCTCTTCATGAATACGAAAGAATAATATCCCTCACCTTAGAAAAACTGGATACTGGAATAGTGAGGTAGCAGACTTCTCTTCTTCTTTCTCTCTATAATTTCTCTCTATAATAATTGCTCTAAAGCTTTTGTGAATTGGTGAGAAATGAAGGAAGAATGAGCTTCTATTTATAGGAAAATATAGTTTCGATAATTGCACGTTTTGGGGCTCAAAATATTACAGTATAATACCTTCCTCTTTTTCTTTTTTTTTAATTTAGTCCTGCAAGTATTATCAAACTTGCACCACCTCCCCTAATAGTAAATAATGTGAATTAATAGTTCATTCATGTGACTCAATAGTATAATCATGTAAAAAAACTAATTACAGTATAGTACCTTCAACTATACCTTCATTTTTAATTTAGTCATGCAAGTATTATCAATTTTGCACCACTTCCCCTAATAGTACATGAATGTGAATCAATAGTACACACATATGAATAAATAGCTATAAGCATGTGAAATAATAGCAATTCATTGCTCATTTATCCGATTAATTATCCGATTGGTCAATATAACCTCTAGACATCAATTATTATCGAAATAAATGTCGATTTCCACTAACACTAATAATCCCAACACAATGGAACTATCAATTTCATCTTTAATCAACACAACTTATTCATCATTAATATTATAAATCACAATATTTAACAACCAGATGTTGTTCCCAGGAGGAGGGGCTTTCAATTAGGGATTCTCCTTATTGGCCGCGCAATTAGGTGACCAAACCTCTCATTGACAGAACTTCTAGACATTGTCAATATTGCAAATAATAATATGAATAACTTTGTCATCTCAATTATTGATTTAATAATAATAAATATTATGCAGATGATACTGTGACAATAATTGAATCAATAATATAAGAGATATGATGCAACAATTACTGTAGCAATAATTGAGTATAACTGAGTGACTTCTCATGTAAGCATCAATAATCAATACCGTGTGCTACTATGCAACCACGCGTATTACTATACTTTTACTACCGGGTAGTTCAACAGTTTTAACGGTAACCCTTTCGTCGTTATTTTTATAAAAAGATAATTCTATCGTTTTCTAACTACGACAATACTTCTGTTGAGGGGTCAACCAATGATTATGCCATCGTACGAATATTCCATGTTAAAATGAATATTCCCCGACCAATCGAATATTATATAAACACTTGCTTACTTTGCAAAATTTGTAAATATTACCCACAACTATAACATTATATCAAATCCACACCATAATATTCAAAAATATATTTCGAGAAAATTATTCTTTATTCATAAAAGTTGGGGTCTAACAGCAACCTCCAGGTTTCCTCAATCCATCTCTTTCCAATTATGTTTCTAGATTAGACAAAGCCTTATATGGTCTTAAACAAGCACCTAGAGCATGGTATGAAACACTAACTAACTTCCTGATTGAAAATAGGTTAACTAGAGGTAGAGTAGATACCACATTATTTCTTAGAAAGCATAAAGACAAAGTCTTATTGGTTCAAATATATGTTGATGATATTATTTTTGGTTCTACTGACGAAAAGTTTTGCAAGAGATTCTCCAGGCTAATGCAGAGCAAGTTTGAAATGAGCATGATGGGTGAGTGAATTTCTTCCTTCGATCTGCAAGTAAAAGGATCGATGAAGGAATCTTCATAAACCAAGCTAAGTATATCAAAGATTTACTTAAGAAGTATGGCATGGAATCACCTCTCCCATGAAAAACCCCAACCGCTCCCCGCAACCAAACTTGACAAAGATGAAAAAGGTAAAAGTATTGATATAACTCAATACAGAGGTATGATAGGCTCTCTTTTATATCTAACTGCCAGTAGACCAGACATAATATTTGCAACTTGCATATGTGCTAGATTTCAGGCTAACCCTAAAGAATCACATCTATCTGTTGTAAAGATGATTTTTAGGTATCTCAAGGGTACACCTTACTTGGGGCTTTGGTACCCCAAGGAATCCTCATTTGAACTAACAGGATATACAAATGCTGATTTTGCAGGCTGCAAAATAGATAGAAAGAGTACCAGTGGCACCTGTCAATTGCTAGGTAACAGACTTGTGTCCTGGTTTAGCAAAAAGCAAAACTCAAGATTCACGTTAAGCTGCAGAAGCGGAATACATTCTTTCCGGGCATTCGTGCGTTTTTCAGATCCTATGGATGAAAAATCAGCTAGCTGATTATGGGTTTGATTTCAAATCCATTCCCATTCACTGTGATAACACAAGTGCCATAGCAATAACTCATAATCCTATTATGCATTCTAGGACTAAGCATATAGAAATAAGGTATCACTTCAGTAGGGATCATGTGCAAAATGGAACTATATCTTTACAATATATCCCTACTGAAAATCAACTTGATGATGTTTTTACAAAACCTCTAGATGAATCTTCCTATTCATACGTTAAATCTTCCACTATCTCGTCTGGTTCTAATTCAATAACGTGGTTCGGGTCTTTTGTAACATAGATATGTTAAAAATGTTATGAACACGAGACATACTTGGCGGTAAGGCGAGTCTATAGGCCACAGTTCCTACTCGATCGAGGATTAAAAATGGGCCAATGAATCGAGGGTTGAGCTTTCCTCTCTTTCCAAATCTCGTAACTTCCTTCCATGGAGCAACATGTAACAACACATGATCTCCAATATAGAATTCCACGTCCTTTCGATGAAGTTCAGCATAACTCTTTTGTCGATCTTATGAGGTTTTTATACGTTGTCGGAACATTTAAATCTTTTCCATAGTCATACGTACCAACTCTGGTCCCAACAACGTTGCTTCACCAACCTCATCCCAGCATACTGGAGAACGACACTTTCTTCCATACAACGCCTCAAATGGAGCCATGCCAATACTTGCTTGATAACTGTTGTTGTAGAAAAACTCCACCAATGGTAAGAACTTGTCCCAACTTCCTTTGAAGTCAAGGACACAGAGTCTTAAAATATCTTCAAGAGTTTGAATAGTCCTCTCCGAATGCCCGTCCGTCTGAGGATGATATGCCGAGCTAAATCGTAAATCTGTGCCCATAGCTTTTTGCAAACTAACCTAAAATCTTGAAGTGAATCTTGGGTCTCGATCAGAAACTATGGATACCGGCATACCATGCAGTCTTACAATCTTGTTTATGTACATACGAGCAAGACGTTCAAGTGTATAAGTTTCTCGTATAGGTAGGAAATGAGTAGACTTGGTCAATCTATCAACAATGACCCAAATTGCATCCATGCCTTGAGAAACCTTGCGATGACCAGTAACGAAATCCATGGTAATGTACTCCAACTTCTATTCTGGAATTTAAAGTGGTTGCAATGGACCTTTTGGTACTTGATGCTCCGCCTTGACTCGTTGACAAGTTAAACACCTTGAGATAAACTCTGCTATCTCTCTCTTCATATTTCTCCACCAAAATGTATGTTGAAGATCACGATACATTTTGGTACTCCCAGGATGGATTGCAAACGGTGTGTTGTGCGCCTCCATCATTATTTTATACTTTAAATCAGGGTTGTTAGGAACACAAATTCTGGAGATGACTCGAAGTATTCCTTCTTCATCGATTCTTGCTTCCGGCATAGCACCTTCTTGCACTTTCTTCCTCATACGCATCAGGTCCAGGTCTGTAGCTTGAGCAACTTTAACTTTATCGATTAAAGTCGGTTCAACTCGTATATTCGCCATAATCACATGGGTCCTTAGAGTCTTTAACTCTATCTCCATCCTTTGTAAGTCATATAAAATGGGCCTTTGCGTTGAGAATAATGCACTCGTACCAGCATATGATCTTCTACTCAATGCATCAGCTACTATGTTCGCTTTTCCATGATGGTATTGAATGGTATGATCGTTGTGATAACCCGAGAATTTAGAAAATTTTAAAAATTTTAATTTATTGATTTAAGGTTCAATATTAGAACCTAGACAGAAAATAAGTGTATGCGTTTGATATTTTTGAGAAGGAATTTTGAGGATTTCAAAATTTCGTGAAGCATTTAGGTGAATTATTCAGGATTAAGTGTATAGGTGTGTATGTTATGTGTATATGGCTATATGTGTGTACAGTATGTGGCTAAGGGTCAAGGGTTGACCAGATAAACGATATCTGTAACAAACCCTAGGTATATATTAAGAACTTCAACGTTCGGTTAGAAAACCCTAACGATTAACAAAAAACCCTAGAAACCAGTTCTGGAAACCGTAATTTCAGTTCTGGGAATTCAAAACCCTAATTCGGTGTATGAAACCCTAAATTGGGAACTTAATGGCGTAAGTGTAAATAATTATAATATTAATTTGGGTAAAGCTTAATTATTTAGCAAACCCTAATTTCAGATTTTTAAACCCTAGATTCGGGAATAGAAACCCTAATTTATAATTAGGGAAAACCTAATTGTTAATTTAATAATTTTTATGTTAATTAGGAAATATTAATCCTAATTTTCAAGTTATAGTAATTAGAAAACTCTAATATAATTACGAAATCTAATTTCTAATTTAGGAAAATTATTTTTCTAAGAAACCCTAATTCATGGATTATAAACCCTAATGATCAATTTTGACCCTAATTGTGAGACCCCGAATTTTATGAAATAAAAGTATTCAATTTTTCTATTTTGGTAAATAGTTAAATTGATAAAAGTTTAAAGTTAAGGGTAATATGTGAATTTTTTTTTTGCAAAGTAAGCAAGTTGATATAAAATATTCGTTGTGTCGGGGAATATTCTTTTTGTCGGGGAATATCCGTACGACGATACAATCATTGGTGGACCCCACAACGGAATTATTGTCGGATTGAGAAAACGACAAAAATATTTTTATGAAAATAACGGCGGAAGTTTTACCGTTAACTGTTAAAACACCCGTTGTTAAAAGTACAGTAATACGCGTGGTTGCATAGTAGCACACGATATTGATTGTTGATGCTTATGTGATAAGTCACTCAGTTTTGTTTTATTGGTATTATTAATGTAATAAAACAGAAAAGCTTTTTATATAAAAAATGTAATACTTTTATAAAGTTATTCATTTTATTAGTCTAATAGTAAAAAATCTTTTATATAAAAACACAATACTTTTATAAAGTTATCTGTTTTATTAGACAATAATTAGAATATATTATATTTTATTATGTATAGTGTTTGCATAGTGCCTGCATAGTATTTGCATAGTAAAATATTTTATAAAGTTATTCGTTTTATTAGATTATAAATAGAATATATTATATTTTATTTAAAAGATTTTGCTTTAAATATGGACCGTCAGATTAAAGTAAATCAATTTGGACCATTCATGAGTTAGTTACTATGCAGTCCATTTTTCTATAAATAGAAGCTCATTCCTTCATTATTTCTTACGAATTCACTGAAACTCTAGAGAGATAAACTATAGAGAGAAAGAAGAAAAATATTCTGCTACTTCACTACTCATATATTCAGTACTCTTCTTCTTAAGGTAATGGGATATTATTTGTTGTACTCGTAAAGGGTATTCTTTCTTTCTTATTCATGAAGAGAGCTTCTATTATTCCATTCTTTATTATTATATTGGAATAACCTGTTTATGCGAAGTACCGCATACATGGTGAAATTCTTCTAATACTCTGTTCTTTATCATTCTGTTGGAACATCCTGTCTGTTCTTTATTATTATGTTGGAATAACCTGTCTATGCGAAGTACTGCATACATGGTGAAATTCTTCTATTATTCCATTATTTATTATTCTGTCGGAATATCCTGTCTGTGCGTTTATGCATGACCTGGTTCCATTATTTATTATTATGTTGGAATAACTTTTATGCATGCGATTATCGCGATGCTCGGTGTGATGACCCCAAAATAGGTCCATTCCATCCAACCTATTCTGAGTCGCCAAATACATGGTACAGAAATAACTACAACTTTATTACAACAATTGTCATGCAAAATACAACAACACATATGTTGTGAGTTTTGATACAAATATATATACCAACTGTGACTCTTGACACCAACTTGGATAGTACGTCATAATGACACCTTACATAAAGGTACAGTCAAAAACTATTTTAGAAATTAAAACCTTTGGGAAGTGTTCAAGGAAACCTTCGTACATGGGAGGCCATGCGTTTACGTTATGATAGATATCATATGTCCACAGAATTATCCTTAGTTGACCTAATAGACCCCAAAGAAAAACGAGAAGATTACTATCATGTTCTTTCCAATGGTGAGTCTTCTCTTGACATATAACTATCTCCACTGTCTCCAGTTGAAAATTATATTTCAAATAAACTCCAATATCATATAGGTAGTGCTCGTAGATATACTCAGCAAGTGGATGTGTACAACCATGTCTTATGATGACACGAGGTTGTATGTCATTAGACATCTTGTATGATAGTGGCAAAACACCTTCCAACGTTGGGTTCGCTTTCACCCTATTTGATTCACCAAATATAACTACTAAATGATGACCACCGTTTTATTCCCTGTTTTTCGCTCGACCCCGACTACACTCTTATTACACGAAAGGAATTGTGAAGCAGATGGGTGAGCACAACTAGTCCAAAGAAAGAATATCATGACTAAAGATAATTAAATTATCAATAGCCTTCATCAGAGTAATAAATCGTAGATTTAGAACTTATGGTAGATGATAAAACTTTTCAACCATAGTTGCAAAATGAACGAAAGCAATCCATTAAAAGAGTCAAATAGACCATAAAAGTCTATTATCTTCTCCACATTAAAAGTCCACCAACAATGTTGTATCCACGTAACATTAATCAACAATTCCTTTCCACAATTATACGAATAACTCATAATCATAATTGTAATTCTAAATTCCTCTTCGCATCCAGGACGAAGATAATTTTCATCACATGTCTTTACCTGAAATATCAAAGATCATGGTTATACCAAATCACAGATTCATGTTTATAATCATACTAACAATTTCATCTTTGCACTACTACCAAAGATATTCATCAATGCACCATCTTTGCACCTCTTCGCCAAAGATATTCAACAACAAAGTCATCTTTGCACTCACGTTTAAAGATATTCATCAACAATTCATCTTTGCACTCATGTGCCAAAGATATTCCTCAACAATTCATATTTGCACTACAGGCCAAATATATTCATCAACAGTTCATATTTGTACTACAGGCCAAATATATTCATCAACAGTTCATATTTGTACTACATGCCAAATATATTTATGTCTCAAAGAAATATATAATCATTTCAGAATTTATATAAACAATAATTATAACCATGTTGATCATTTCACCTTTGCACTTAAGCTAAAGATATTCAATTATAAATTCCATGGTCATGATCATACCAGTCAACAATTCAACTTTGCACTACTGGCCAAAGAGAACCCATAGTCATGATCATACCAATAATCTACCCATCTTTACACTCAAGTCAAAGAGAAATTTCTTCACCAGGATTATAAAATTGTTATATATAATAGTAAAATCAATATAATCAAAACATCTAGATTTAATCTCAAGAGTAATATTCATAAATCAACTATAATTTGGTTAGAAAAAGAAACCAATTTTGTCATAAATAGTAACTCATGAATAGTAACTTCGTGAATAGTAACTCATGAATAGTAAACTCGACACAAAAAGGTAGAAATTCCACAATAAAATCTATACCAATATTTTGGTATAATGATATTGAAATAACATTTCTTAAACTTATAAATAATTTATTTTAATTTTTACACTTTACTAAATAATGCATTTAATCATCCTAAAATTCCAAACTCATAAGATATCATCACCAATAACCAAAACCCTCATAAAAAATCTGCATATACCTCATATAGAATTCTCAAGCCATAAAATCCTATTTTCCAATTTTCTTACTTCACATAACATATTTAATTCATTTACTCATAACTAGTCTATTTTCATAAAAAATACCGAATCAGTACAAACAAATTTTCTTTTCTGAGATTTAGTAGAATATATTCCCATATTGAACATATATTTTTCTCAGAATTTTAAAAAATCATTTACTATTTTTCATATGGCCAAAATAGCCGAATATTTAGATATTTATCAAAAAATGTACTTTTATCCAAAAATTCCAAAATTTACAGAGTATACTTCTATCATATACATGTACTCCAAATAAAAATTTCACCAATTTTGGAGTTAACAACAAGGAGTTATAAGCGGTTACTTTTAAAATAGTCTTTTCTCATAAAATTCACAACTCATAATCTATACATCCAAAAATCGTCATTTTTGGAAACAATCTAGAAAACTCATCAAATTATCATTTCAAATTTTTTCAGAATTTTTGAAGGTCGAAAAATTATGAAACCGAAAAAACATAACAACCCTTAAAATCCCTTACTATCCCTTACCTCAAAAAAAGAAAGACTTTCGATTTGGATATCGGATATGAAGTCAAGGAAACTTGCAGACCGATGAATAGCAACTCACCAAGTATCTAAATACTCACAAATACACTCGATAATCTAGAGAGAAAAAGAGAAAACTTATGAATTCTGGTGTGATTTTCAATTCTAACTTAGCCCTCTATTTATAAGAAAATGTTAAGACGCCAAGCAGACTTGACTGCTACTGATGGCTTTACACCGCTACTATTCCACCCACCAAAAATCACCATCTTCCCCAACAACCAAAAAGTGGGGCCCACCCATTTCTAGAATTTTCTACCAAAATCATTTATAAACCTAATTTTCGAATCAGTCACCTCTTAAAATTCATAACAAATCATTCGTTCATTTTTAATGGTTCAAAATTTGTTAACATATACTCAACTTATATATGTATAACATATCCAAAAATCACAACGATTCAACTACGATTAAAAATTATAACTCACACAATAAAGTCGTAAGAACAATCGATTTGATCTTTTAATACCTTCAATCCGACAAAATACTGATAAAATACCCCGAATTTTATGAAATAAAAGTATTCAATTTTTTTTATAATTACTATTCAGTAAATGGTTAAATTGATAAAAGTTAAAGTTAAGGGTGATATATGAATTTTTTTTTTCAAAATATGCAAGTGGTTATAAAATACTCATTCCTATCGGGAATATTCGTTTGGTCGTGGAATATTCTTTACGTCGGGGAATATTCGTATTTATTTAGTAGCACCCCGTTGGTGGGCCCCATAATGTAATAACTGGTCGGATGAAGAAAACGACAAAAGGGAGTTTTTATAAATAAGCAGAAGTAGTTATTAAGTTAACAATTGTTGGAATACCCTTTGGTTAAAATACAAGAATACGCGTTATTGCACAAGAGAATATTACCAGATTGCACCAATTATTGATTCTTACGTAAGAAGGCACTACTCAATAATTGTTACAGTAATTACTGTTCAATATTTTATTGATTCAATAATTGCTACGTTGATATTTTATATTACTGTTGTTTTAATAATTGTCACTATACAGTATTTTCCATTATCGAAGCAATAATTCATATTATCTGAATAATATTATTAGATAACATTATTGGCAATGTCTAGAAAGTTCTGTCTAAGGAGAGGTTTGGTCACCTAATTGTGCGCCAGTAAGAAGAAATCCTTATTGGAAAGCCCCCTCTTTTTTGGGAACTGCCTGGTTGTCATTATTGTGATTCTGTAATATTATTTGTGAATAATTAATTATTGATTTATATGATAAGGAAAATATTCATTTTATGTGGATATAGATGGAGAATTTTTTTTTAAAAGTGACAATTGTTGAAAATTGATATTTTATCTTTTCAGATAAAATAATTTATTATTATATTTTAATAATATAATAATGGTGATATTTTTACAATGAATGTGGTATATATGAATATATGAGGAGGAAGAGTATTTTTGTTGTAAAAGTTGTTTAAAACATGTTAAACATGTCGGTAGACCCCATTTCTTGATTGAAATTTAATTATAGCCTGTAAAATCGTCTGTAGTATATGGATTTTTGGTCAATTTTCATTTGGATTTTGGAAAACTCTCTTACGCAAAGTTGTAGAGAATTGAATTTCCTATAAAAAGTAGCGAGATTCAATTTTCCGATAAAAGGCTATTTATTATGAATTATTGAAGTTCAAGTTTCAAATAATTGATTTTGGAAGTTTTAATTGTTTTAATTAACAAAAACGTTTTTGTTGTTTTTATTTGAGTAGATGGGTGATGTTGGATTCAATGAGTGTGCGTAGGAAGTTGTGGAATAATAATAATATTATTATATTAAATTTTCGCTTTGGTGTTCTAAGCATTTTCTATAAATAAGGTGCTTAGGTTAGAATTGAAAATCACACCGTAAACTAAAGATTTTCTCTCTTCTCTCTATATATCGAAGCGTATTTTTGTGAGTATTTTAGTACTTCGAGTATTGCTAACGGTGCAAGTTCTTTTAGCACTATATCCCAGTATTCCAGTCGTAAGTACTATTCTTTCGAGGTAAGGGAGATTATTTTCTTCATAAATGATATTATTTCTTCAATATCATTATGTCGAAATATTGTTTTGAACTTTTTATCAAATTTGGAACTTTTTCATGTCGGGGTTACTATTCATGAGTTACTATTCACGAGTACTATTCACGAAGCATGATGATATTTTTTGTGAAATTTCTATCTTTTGGTGTCGGAGTTACTATTCACGTATACGACACTATTCACAAATACGACATTATTCATAAAAATTAAGTTTTCTTCTATGTGTCCAAGATTGTCTGTTATGATTCCTATCTTTGATTGGATCTATGTTTTGGTCTTCATTCTTGAATTTTACTCTACTCTGGTTATTTATGAAGTATTTTTGAACTTGGGTTGTTTAAAGTACGAATCCTTAATATTTGTTCTTTTGTTTCATTGGATTCGTTTTCTTTAAAATATTTTGCATCATCCTTAGTCCTAAATGATGATATAACTGAATATCTTTGGCCTGTAGTGCAAAGATGAATGATTTTTGATGAATATCTTTGGCTCGTAATGCAAAGATGACCTGTTGTTGAATATCTTTGGCATGTAGTGCAAAGATGACATGTTGATGAATATCTTTGGCCTGTAGTGCAAAGATGACTTGTTGATGAATATCTTTGGCCCAGAAAGTGCAAAAAGATGACTTTATTAGTAGGATTATGAACATGAACCGTGATTTGGTATAACCATGATCTTTGATGTTTGTGTGATGAAAATTAACTTTGTCCTAGATGAGGAAAGGAATTTAGAACTACAATTACGATTATGAAGTTATACACGTGATTGTGGGATGTGAATTGTTGATTAATGTTACGAGGATAAAACATTGTTGATGGACTTTTAACATGGAGAAGATAATAGATTTTATGGTCTATTTGACTCTTCTAATGGATTGCTCGTTCATTGTAACTATGGTTGAAAAGTTTTATCATCTACCATATGTTCTAAATCTCGATTTATTACCGTTGAAGGCTATTGATAATTTATTTATCTTTAGTCATGATATTCTTTATCGAGCTAGTTGTGTTTCACCCTTTTGCTTCACAATTCCTTTCGTGTAATAAAAGTGTAGCCGGGTCAAGCGGGGATAATAGGAATAGAACGGTGTTCTATAGATGTTGAGGGTAAGGTGAATTTAACTTGGAAGGTTGTTTTGCCACTATCATACAAGATGTCTAATGACATACAACCTTGTGTCATCATAAGACAGGGTTGTGCTCATCCACTTGCTGAGTATATTTACAAGCACTACCTATATAATCTTGGTGTTTGTTTGGAGTATAATTCGCAATTAGAGACAGTGGAGATAATGATATGTCAAGAGAAGACTCACCATTGGAAAGAATATGATAGTAATCTTCTCATTTTTCTTTGGGGTCTATTGGGTCAACCAAGGATAATTCTGTGGCCATATGATATCTATCATAACCTAGACGCATGGCCTCCCATGTACGAAGGTTTCCTTGATCACTTCCCAAAGATTCTAATTTCTAAAACAGTTTTCGACTATACCTTTATGTAAGGTGTCATTATGAGGTGTTGTCCACGGTTGGGACATGAGTCACAGTTGTTATATATTTGTATTTAAACTCACAGTTTAAGTTTTGTCGTATCTTGCACGACAATTGTATTAATAAAGTTGTAGTTGTTTTCTGTACCATGTATTTGGCGACTCAGAATGGGTTGGATGGAATGGACCTATTTTGGGGTTGTCACATTTGGTATCAGAGCTTAGGGATATGGTCTCTGGCAGAGATCGGGGAATATAACTAGGAGGGGAGAGATGAGTAAATCCTTCTAAGAAGTGTGTCCTACCTAAGCTTAATTGTTGTGGTCAATATAATATCTGAGATATTATGTGATACGTTAATTTGCTTAATTAACCCTTGTTTTATGGCAGTATTTGAGAATGGCAGCTGAGAATGCTAACAATGGAGTGAATGAGACTGTGGGGATACCTCTAATCACTAACCATGATAATGTGATGTCAGACGAAGAAGGAATTAGAGATATCCATGTGGTGAGTGAAGAATTGATAGTTCCACCCGAGATAGTCGCAGAGGTAACAGCTGAGAGTGAGGAAGAAGAGGTACCTGAGGAGAGTTTATTAGAGGTATTATATGATCAAAATGTAGAATTTCAAAATTGTATTCATGAGTTAGAAGAGCAGGCTAAAGAACGATAGGCGGTTGTGGAACAAAAAGATGCAACAATTCAAGCTTGTGTTACCCGATATGTGATGCTTGAACAGAATATTGAAACAACAATAATATAAAATATCAACGCAGCAATTATTGATTCAATAAAATAAAATATTGAACAGTAATTACTGTAATAATTATTGAGTAGTGCCTTCTCACGTAAGAATCAATAATTGAAAAAAATATTGTGCAATACTATGTCTTCTTGTGTAACTACGCCAGACATCGTATTTTAACCACCAGGTATTCCAACAGTGTTAACGGTAACAACTACGCCGTTATTTATAAAAACTCAAATTTGTCATTTTCTTCATCCGACAGTTATTCTGTTATGGGGCCCACAAATGGTTGCGCCGTCGTACGAATATTCCCCGACAGAAAGAATATTCCACGACTAAACGAATATTCCCCGACAACAATGAATATTTTATAACCCTTCGTGTATTTTGAAAAAAATTCATATATCACCCTTAACTTTAACTTTTATCAATTTAACCATTTACTGAATAGTAATTATAAGAAAAATTGAATACTTTTATTTCATAAAATTTGGGGTCTTACAATCTCCCCTCCTTATGAAATTTCTTCCCTGAAATTTACGTACCTGGTATTTCGAAAAGTTGAGAATACCTTGCTTTCATTCCAGATTCTATCTCACCATGATTTCTCCATTGTTCATCTCCCGTGATAACTTCATTTGGGTTCCTCACTTGTTGGGAAGTCATGACAACCGCTATCCCTTGAACTATTCGGCTTTGACTTGTCTGGGGCAGTATTTGGTGTCATCACTACCGTTGGAATATACTTTTCTATAGGGCATATTCCACCCTCAATTGCTTCGTCGTACTCTTGATTCATGATCTGAATCATCAATCTTCGATCCATATCGAATTCAGGTTGACCGCTCTGTACAGGGTAATTCAAAACTCGATGTTGAGTTCTCCCAATTGCTGTCCAAAAAGAGAAATACATATCATCTATTTTAGCCTTCTTAGATCGGACATCTCTTTCCACAATATCAATGCGTCGTGTGGCTTTTCCCCATGCATCACTCACTCTTACTCGTTCAGTTTTTTCTTCTTTCAGCTTAGATTCCAGCTTTATCATCTTATACTCTGCCAAAGAATGCTTCTATTCAAGCATCACATATCGAGTAACACAAGCTTGAAATGTTGCATCCTTTTTCTCCACGACCGCCTGTCGTTCTTCAGCCTGCTCTTCTAACTCATGAATACGATTTTGCAATTCTACATTTTGATCATATAATATCTCTAATAAATTCTCCTCAGGTACCTCTTCTTCCTCTTCTTCCTCAGTCTCAGCTGTTACCTCTGCGACCATCTCGCATGCAACTATCAACTATCAATTCTGGAGTTGACTCGAAGTATTCCTTCTTCATCGATTCTTGCTTCCGACATAGCACCTTCTTGCACTTTCTTCCTTATACGCATCAGCTCCAGGTCTGTAGCTTGAGCAACTTTAACTTTATCGATTAAAGTCGGTTCAACTCATATATTCGCCATCATCACATGGGTCCCTAGAGTCTTTAACTCTATCTCCATCCTTTGTAAGTCATATAAAATGGGCCTTTGCGTTGACAATAATGCACTCGTACCCGCATATGATCTTTTACTCAATGAATCAGCTACTACGTTCGCTTTTCCAAGATGGTATTGAATGGTATGATCGTTGTGACAACCCGAGAATTTAGAAAATTTTCAAAATTTTAATTTATTGATTTAAGGTTCTATATTAGAACCTAGACAGAAAATAAGTGTATACGTTTGATATTTTTGAGAAGGAATTTTGAGGAATTCAAAATTCCGTGAAAGATTTAGGTGAATTATTCAGGATTAAGTGTATAGGTGTATATGTTCTGTGTATATGGCTATATGTGTGTACAGTATGTGGCTAAGGGTCTAGGGTTGACCAGATAAACGATATCTGTAATAAACCCTAGGTATATATTAAGAACTTCAACGTTCGGTTAGAAAACCCTAAAGATTAACAAAAAAAACCCTAGAAACCGGTTCTAAAAACCCTAATTTCAGTTTCGGGAATTCGAAACCCTAATTCGGTGTATGAAACCCTAAATTGGGAACTTAATGGCGTAAGTGTAAATAATTATAATATTAATTAGGGTAAAGCTTAATTATTTAGCAAACCCTAATTTTAGATTTTTAAACCCTAGATTCGGGAATAGAAACCCTAATTTATAATTAGGGAAAACCTAATTGTTACTTTAATAATTTTTATGTTAATTAGGAAATATTAATCCTAATTTTCAAGTTATAGTAATTAGAAAACTCTAATATAATTACGAAATCTAATTTCTAATTTAGGAAAATTATTTTTCTATTAGAAACCCTAATTCGTGGATTATTAACCCTAATGATCAATTTTGACCCTAATTGTGAGACCCCGAATTTTATGAAATAGAAGTATTCAATTTTTCTATTTTGGTAAATAGTTAAATTGATAAAAGTTTAAAGTTAAGGGTAATATGTGAATTTTTTTTTTTTTGCAAAGTAAGCAAGTTGATATAAAATATTCGATTGTGTGGAAATATTCTTTTTGTTTGGGAAATATCAAATGATGACAGTAAAATCATTAGTGGACCCCACAACGGAATTATTATCGGATTGAGAAAACGACAAAAATATTTTTATGAAAAATAGCGGCGAAAGTTTTACTGTTAATCTGTTGAAACACCGGTGTTAATAAGACAATAATACACGTGGTTGCATAGTAGTAAAAAGATTGATTGTTGATGCTTATGTGATAAGTCACTCGGTTTTGTTTTATTGGTATTATTAATGTAATAAAAGCAAAAAGTTTTTTATATAAAATGTAATACTTTTATAAAGTTATTCGTTTTATTAGTCTAATAGTAAAATCTTTTTATATAAAACACAATACTTTTATAAAGTTATCTGTTTTATTAGACAATAATTAGAATATATTATATTTTATTATGTATAGTGTTTGCATAGTGCTCGTGATAGTATTTGCATAGTAAAATCTTTTATAAAGTTATTCATTTTATTAGATTATAAATAGAATATATTATATTTTATTTAAAAGATTTTGCTTTAAATATGGACCGTCAGATTAAAGTAAATCAATCTGGACCGTTCATGAGTTAGTTACTATGCAATCCATTTTTCTATAAATAGAAGCTTATTCCTTCATTATTTCTTACGAATTCACTGAAACTCTAGAGAGATAAACTATAGAGAGAAAGAAGAAAAGTATTCTGCTACTTCACTACTCATATATTCAGTACTCTTCTTCTTAAGGTAAGGGATATTATTTGTTATACTCGTAAGGGGTATTCTTTCTTTCTTATTCGTGAAGAGAGCTTATGTTATTCCATTCTTTATTATTATATTGGAATAACCTGTTTATGCGAAGTACCGCATACATGGTGAAATTCTTCTAATACTCTGTTCTTTATCATTCTGTTGGAACATCATGTCTGTGCTTTACGAATGACCTGGTTCCGTTATTTATTATTATGTTGGAATAACTTGTCTATGTGAAGTACTGCATACATGGTGAAATTCTTCTATTATTCCATTCTTTATTATTCTGTCGAAATATCTTGTCTGTGCGTTACGCATGACTCGTTCCATTATTTATTATTACATTGGAATAACTCGTTATGCATGCGGATCATCGCATGCACGGTGAATTCTTTCATTATTTCATTATTTATTATTACATTGGAATATCCCGTCTGCGCAAGCGTTTACGCATGACCTGGTTCCATTCTTTATTATTCTGTTGAAATAACCTGTCTATGTGGATTACCGCATGCATTGTAAATGATCCTTCGTATTCATACGACTAGTATTTTTATTAAAAAGGGGTTTCTACCAGGGGCTTTTTCGTAATTTTTCTGACCCTAAAAAATTCTTGAAAATTTTGAAATGATAATTTGATGAGTTTTCTAGATTGTGTCCAAAAATGGCGATTTTTGGATGTATAGATTAAGAGTTATGGATTTTATGGGAAAAGACTATTTTAAAAGTAAACCCTTATAACTCCTTGTGGTTAACTCCAAAATTGGTGAAATTTTTATTGGGAGTACATGTATATAACAGGAGTATACCTTGTAAATTTCGGAATTTTTGGACAAAAATACAATTTATGATATATGTCTAAATATTCAGCAGTTTTAGCCATATGAAAAATAGTAAATGAATTTTAAAAATTCTGAGAAAAATATATGTTCAAGATGAGACTATATTCTGCTAAATCCTAGAAAAGAAATATTTTTGGGAATGATTTGGTATTTTTCATGAAAATGAACTAGTTATGAGTAAATAAATTAAATATGTTATGTGAAGTAATAAAATTGGAGAATAGGAATTTATAGCTTAAGAATCCTATATAGGGTATATGCAGATTTTTGATGAGGAATTTGATCATTGATGATGAAATCTTATGAGTATGGCATTTTTGAATGATTAAATGCATTATTTGATAGTGTAAACAATTAAAATAAATTGTTTATAAGTTTAAGAAATGATTAAAATATTGTTATAATATTAATGATATTAGATTATGAGATTATTAAGTGATTGACAACATTTGGTTATTATTGAACGCTGGATAAATTGTATTATAAATGTTTAATATTTAACCTTTATCTCATTTGATTGATTCCTATATCATTGTCATCATCCTCATGTTTATATTGTGTTGAAAGTCATCTTTGGCCGTAGTGCATAGATGGACTTGGTATGATTATGACTAGGGATTATTCGGTATAATCATGACCGTAATGTTACAAATGATGTGGAAAAAGTCCTCATTGGCCCGTAGTGCATTGATGGACAGTTTTTGGTATGATTATGGCTATGGATTCTCTTCGGCCAAGGGTGCAAAGATGAATTGTTTTATGGCATGATCATGACTGTTGATGAAAACACGATTATCTTTAGCCGTAGTGCATGGATAATTCGTGGTCGTGATATTAACGAATATCCTTAGCCGTAGTGCATGGATAATTCAGTGATATGGATTGATTATCGAGCTGAGTCTCAGCGATGAAATATAAATTTATGGATGTGATATTAACGAATATCCTTGGTCGAAAAGTGGGTGATTCGATGATGTGGATTATTTATTGTTGAGTCTCAAATGAAAAAATATTTATTATACACTTTTAATTAAGTAGAAGATAGTAGATATCATGCTCTACTTGACTCTTCTAAAATACAGTTGTATGTCTTTGGCATGTAGTGCAAAGATGAATTGTTAATGAATATCTTTGGTCGTAGTACAAAGATGAATTTATTAGTATGATTATGAGTAGGAATTCTGATTTGGTATAACCATGATTTTTGATGTTTCAGGTGAAGATAGGTGATGAAAATTATCTTCGTCCTGGTTGCGAAGAGGAATTTAGAACCACAATTATGATTATGAGTTATTCATATGATTGTGGATAGGAACTATTGATTTATTTTACATGGATAAAACATTATTGGTGGACTTTTAACATAGAGAAGATAATAGAACTTATGGTCTATTTGACTCTTCTAATGGATTGCTCGTTCCGCTGCAACTATGGTTGAAAAGTTTTATCATCTACCATATGTTCTAAATCTTTGATTTATTATTGATGAAAGCTATTGATAATTTAATTATCTTTAGTCATGATATTCTTCTTTGGGCTAGTTGTGCTCACCCCTTCGCTTCACAATTCCTTTCGTGTAATAAGAGTGTTCTTAGTAAGAGTGTTGCCGTAAGAGTGTTCACGGTCGAAGTGCGGGGATAACAGGGAATAACAAGTGGTCTCTAGCTATGGAGGTTCTCCCTAAACAGTATAGAAAAGTGTGTTGTATTCTATACATCATTTAGTAGTTATATTTGGTGAATCAAATAGGGTGAGGCGAACCCAACTTTGGAAGGGTGTTTTGCCACTATCATACAAGATGTCTAATGACATACAACCTCGTGTTCTCATAAGACATGGTTGTGCACATCCACTTGCTGAATATATCTATGAGCACTACCTATATGATCTTGGGGTTTATGTGAAATATAATTTTCACTTGGAGACAACAGAGATATTTATATGTCAAGAGAAGACTCACCATTGGAAAGAAGATGATAGTAATCTTCTTGTTTTTCTTTGGGGACTTTTGGGTCAACCAAGGATAATTCTGTGGACATATGATATCTATCATAACCTAGACGCATGGCCTCCCATGTACGAAGGTTTCCTTGAGCACTTCCCAAATATTTTAATTTCTAAAATAGTTTTTGACTATACTTTTATGTAAAGTATCATTGTAAGGTTGTGGTCGAGGTACCATGAGAGTTACATACATATGTATTAAAACTCATAGTTAACTGTGGTCGTATTCTATACGACAGCTCAACAGTTGTATAAATGAAGTTGTATTTAAATTTTGTACCATGTATCTGGCGACTCAGAATGGGTGATGTATACCTAATTTTGGGGGCGTCACACTAATTACTTAATTAGCAATTTTAATTAGGAATTATTAATCCTAATTAGCAATATTTAAGTTATGATTAAGAAATTTTAATATAATTAGGAAATTCTAATTATAATTTAGAAATATTAATTTTCTATTTTTTAAAATCGAAATATGAAAATTTTAGAAAATCAAATTGTTAAACCCTAAAGGGTTTAAACCCTAAATCCTAACCCAAACCCTAAACCCTAAGGGTTTGGCCATTTACTAGAATGCCATTAAAATTAAATGTTAAATGACTAGTATGCCCTTTGTTGAATAATTGAAGGTTGCTTGTAATTGTTGCCCTATTTGAGTGGTTCACCAAACCCTAGCCTAGCATATGACTTTTATACCAGCTATCTCAGCCAATTTGACAGCCAAATACATTGTATTTGCATCAAGTTAGTAGATTAAAGAGAGAGAAATGGCCTCTTTATTTTTCATTTTGTCCAAGTCCCTTCTCTCTCTATATTTTCGGATCTTAGAGTGAGAGAGTGTGAGAAAACAAGCCAAGATCATGTAATAAAACACCAAGAATAGATCATGAGGATCAGAAATCAGAATAAAAGCCTCAAAGGTATAAGAACCCTAAAATTTCGAAATCCTTAAATTTTGTGTTTTGATGTTAGTTGTTGGTTAGAGTTGTGTATTAGAGTGTCATTTGATGATCTGGGTTGTCAAAACTCAGATCCATATCATTTAGATGCTCGAAATGAAAGATTTATTAAATCTGGAAAAGTTAAAAAATAAGGCCTGACAGCCTAATGTCAAGGCCTCTAGATAATTTCTTGTTAATTATTTATGTGTTTTAAGAGTTTGTACTTGTAGTATGTTGTAAGGACTTTGATCTGAAACTTGAATCAAGTCCAGATCATGTATAGATCGAAAGATATAAGCGGTCAAACTGCGTTGACCAGTCACGAAAATGGGTTTCTGGGCAACCCAAAAACCCAGATCTTGTCTGACAACGTTTTTGCAGGGCTTAAATCTTGCTGTTTATACGTTGTTTGGCTATGTTGTTGATACATACTTGTAGTTTGACATGAGTACTACACTTGTAAGCCTTTATATCAATTAGATCCATAACAGAATCGAAGTTGTAGTCGGTCAAACTATAGTTGACCATTCTGCCTGAAGAACAATCTGGGTAACCCAAAATCTTCATAAACCATTTTTCTGTCAGAACTTTGACCAACATTAATCGCTTAGTGTTATGTTATTATATGGGTTTGATGCATTATACTTGTACCCTGACATATTGAATACATTATGGCACCTTTAGATCACACAAACAAGACCCATATGCCAAGTTATAAAGCTTCAAAGTACTGATTAGTTGAAATTGTTTCTTCATTTTGGGAAACCCGTAAATGAAAACAATCAAAAAGAATTGGGAGGCTTATATCTCTCTGTGATTATATGTTTTGGTCATGATCTTTGTTTAGATTTGTAGTATTACATTCGGTTTACAATATCAAAGTAATTACCAGCCCAGAAACAACAAGATCACGATTATAAAAACCCACAAAGTAGGTAATTAGGTAGATTCGACATGAATTTCGGGTTTGATGAAAAATGAGCTCAAGAACACCTTTAGTTTTTAATTATTTTCAGTATATTTCATAAATATTTAATATTTTTAGAATATAAATGGTATTTAATTTATTTAATTATAATATTAAATAAATTATTTAAAATAATTTTAATACATGAAAAATAATATTATGGTATAATAAAATATTTAAAGATATTTTTAGTGACTTTTAATATTTTGTGATAAATTTCATTAATTAATCAATATTAATGGTAATTAGTTTATTTAATAAATATATTAAATAAATTATGAAAAAATAGAATTAATGATTTAAAAAATCATATAAAATTGATTTAAGTGTTATAAAAATATTTTAAGTTATAAAATATAACTTTTGATATTTTTTTATGAAAATATTAATATTTGAATATTAATATCGATTATCGGATAATGAATTTAAGTGTTTAAAAATCATATAAATATGATTTTAAGGTATTAAAAATACTTTGATATATTATAATTATATTATAATATTATGTTATGATTTTCATTAATATTTAGTATTAAATAAATATTAATGATAAAAGAATTATGTGCTATTTAATTCATTTAAATACGATATTAATGATTGAAAATTTGTGATAAATGCTAATAATTATTTAAAAATTATTGCGAGTTTATAAAAAATATTTTGACTGTTATTAAAATTATCTAAGATAATTGTTAAGTGTTAGGCAGAGTTTAATTGAACTTAGACTCGATAAAAGTCCGACTAGACCGTCGGGATGTCAGATTTGTGTCGGGTTCAACTCAGACTGCAATAGTTTGACTTGATACTGAGTCTTATGTGTTATAGACTGATAGGGTTATGTGTTATGTATTATGTGTTTAGATTATTCTATGTATATCTATTTATATAATAGTATTATATTGTGATGATATTATTCTAATATTGAAGATCTATATTACTAATATTAGGTCTTCGGATAAAGCAATATAAATTACGTAGCGGCAATCAATGGTTCAGGCAAATTTGGTTTTACTTAACTCTACTAAGAGTTGTTTCATTCGGATAAGCTTATGGTTAATCATTGCTGGTTGCCATGAATTGTACTCTGCACATATTGTATGTATAAGTCAGGTATGAAAGGCTGATCACCTTCATTACCAGTTGGTTCAGATACATTTGTTCATGTTATATACTTGTTCAGTCAAAAGTTTTTTCCTGTTAGTTCACAATTATATTATTGAATTATAGCCAGTCAATTATTCAAATCTTTCAATCATGATATATCGTTATATTATTGAACTTAAACTTGATGGGCAATCCTTATGCTCACCCTTGCTATATCATGATAAAACATTACAGATAAAGTTTAATGCGTTTGGATCTGAGAAAAGAATAGTGCAAGTTCAAATTTGGGATAAAATGTCTTGACTAATTTGTAATAGTATAGTTTGATAATAATGTATTCTGTTAGATAGTTTATGAATGGTGTATAAGTTAAGGTTACTCGATTTTGGGGAATAGTGTGTAAATTATATTGTATAAACAATTTATGTTTATATCTTCCGCAAATATAGTAATAGTGATAGAATGATCGAACCGGATCCGCGGTGATTCGGGACCTCGGATTTGGGGCCCTCACAATCGTAATCTTTCAAAAACTCAAGCCATCGTCGTTGTCGTATGTTGAGTTCCTTTTGAGTGAAGTAATATTTGAGGCTTTATGATCCGTATAGATTTCCACCTTCTCTCCATACAGGTAATGCCTCCAAATCTTAAGCGCAAAAACGACTGCTGCCAACTCTAGATCATGAGTAGGATAATTCCTCTCATATTCTTTGAGTTGTCGTGAGGCATAGACTATGATTTTCCCTTGTTGCATGAGAGCACATCCTAACCCTTTGCGTGAAGCATCACTGTAGATGACAAATGCCTCCGAGCCAGATGGTATTGTCAGAACAGGTACTAAAATGAGTCTCCTCTTGAGTTCTTGAAAACTCTTCTCACATTCCTTGTTCTAACCAAATTTTGTATCTTTTCGAGTCAGCTGAGTAATGGAGTAGCTATTGGTGAAAACCCTTCCACGAATCTCCGATAATAACCAGCTAAGCCGAGAAAACTACGTACTTTGGTAACTGATTTAGGTTGCTCCCAGCTTTGAATTGCTTCAATCTTTGCCGGGTCAACAGATATCCCATGATTTGATATCACGTGCCCAAGGAA
This sequence comes from Panax ginseng, assembly GCA_020205605.1. NCBI lineage: Eukaryota > Viridiplantae > Streptophyta > Magnoliopsida > Apiales > Araliaceae > Panax > Panax ginseng. Next base: position 122,377,729 of record CM035136.1, read on the forward strand.
TGCAACTTCCTCAAGCCAGAACTTGCATTTCTTTAATTGGCATATAGCTTGTTTTCACGAAGCTGATGAGTAGCATGATGAGTAGTTAACCAATCAATCCCTAGAATCACATCAAATGCAAGTATTTTTAAAGAAATAAGATTGACAGGTAACGTGCAGTTACCGATTTGAATCAAACAAGACTTATAAACAGTGGATGTAATGAAGGTTTCTCCCAACGGAGTTTCAACCGATAAGTCAAAGTCTAATTTTTCTAGAGTAAAATTTAAACGTTGAGCGCAAGTAGGAGAAATAAAAGAATGGGTAGAACCGGTATCAAATAGGGTATAAACTTCGCTAGAGTTTATGATAAGCTTACCCGTGATGACCTCGTTCGGGTTCCTTGCTTTTTGGGAGGTTACGACAAATGCTCTCCCTTGAACTACCGGCTTTGACTTTTCTGGGACGGCCTTTGGTGCCTCCATCCAAGCTGGACTTGTCTTTGGTGCACGACAAAATTGGGCTAGGTGACCTTCTCTTCCAAAATTATAACACGCTTTGGACTGCATCACGCAGTTTGAACTGATATGTCCCTCCCCTCCGCAATTGAAGCATATGATAGGTGGTCATTCTCCTTCCTTAACAACGGGTCTTTGGTCTTTGTTGTTGCCTCTTTTTCGATTCTAACAAAAGAGCTCTAACTCATGCAAACATACATGTGTCAACAAGTGTCTGAGTAAGTAGAGTATCGATCCCACAGAGAAAGTTGTCAAATTTAAACTACTATGCATCAATTAAATCACTATATTTATATGCTTAAACTAATGACTATAATTGGTTAATTACTCTAATTGCATATAACAGCTAAAACAAGAATAATAATGGAATAAATCAAATCTGGAAATAATGGGATCATAACTTCATTTAATACTTCATCTAATCACCATTATCATGCAGGAAAAGTTCACATATCACAGGAAAGTAGCCAAGAGCACTAATAGAGTCATAGCCATTTTTCAATGTACTATAACCTACTTACACATCATCTACAAGTGATAGACTCTATTTAATCATCAATATAACCAAAATCACTATATGTCTATGTGAAATTGTAATCATACTGAATTTAAGCACAAGCCCTTATTTTAACTCATACGGTGAAACAGTATAAGTCTATTTAGTTCACGAAATACACAAGCTATACAAAACAGCCCCATATATGTATGCTATCATGATTACAATCCATACTTGCATGTTCATTGTCAATTCCATACAAGTACTGAAACGAATGGTGATCAAGCATTCATACATGCCAAACAATCATGATAGACATTCCATATGCTATGTACAACAACCCTAGCAATCAAGCATGCAACTAAAATACATATTAAAATTCGTTAGAATCCCATAATGGAGTTTAGTTCATAACTGAACCAAAAGCCATTATGGGATCAAATCTAAACATGGTTAATAAACAAACAATTGAAAGATGAAGGATAGAAACGATCAAACCCAAGTGCTAATTATAGACCAAAGTTAACATTCAAATCCTCATATAAATCCAGCAAAATAATAATAATAATCCACAATGATAGAAAATCCTATGAAGAATTGGAGAAGAAGGCGTTTAAGTTTCGTTCCACGTTGGAATCTCCCTCAAGGTATAAACCCTAGTTCCTATTATGAAAATACGTAAAAAGTAATCACAGATACGTCTGACACCAGTCAGATATCGTTTTTAATCAATTCCAACCCTTTTAATTAAAAATTAAAATTTAACAAATCGGTAATTCAGCATCGCATACGGCGCAAGGCCCCCCTAGTGTAATCCTCGCATGCCAGAATTTGCAGATGTATAATGTTGTCCATCTGGGTGCTCGTGCGTGCACGCGTCCCCTGTGCTTGTCGTCTTGCCATGGCGCGCATGCGGCTTCTACAACTTTGAGTTCGGGTTACCGCCACGAATCGATCCGCATTTCGTTGCTCCTTCCTTTGTCCATCCACGCTTAGTCTTCTTCTCCACTTGATCCTCATGCCACGCATATCCCAGCTTGTGCCTCTCTTCATGCGTCCATTCGCCTCGTGCCCTCTAATTCCACCAAATCAGGCCGTTTCCTGCACTTTTTCACCAAAAGGAGTTTTAAGTAAATGCAATGCAAAATAACATGAAATGCAACTAAAAACACACTAAAATGTACTTGAGATGGGCATAGTTCACGTGAATTGGTATTCAATAAGTAGGTATAAAACCCACTTATCAAATACCCCCAAACTTGAACTGTTGATTGTCCTCAAGCAATGCATACTAATGAACAATGAAAATGCAGCTACAATACTATGCAACTAAGCTATGATGCAAACTAGTCTCACATAGTTCCAGCTTTAACAGAATTTCAGTCCAAATTGCCTCAGTAAATTGTCCAGGTTCAAGAATACCATTTCAAACCAAACTGTAGGCATAATGTCGTACACTCAGATAATTCATAAATGTTATAGATATGCTGTGTGTGTGTTATGTTCACCAAAACTTGATTTCAGCAAAGAATACACATACTAAATTGCTCAAAACAGAAAATTATAGTTTAAATTAAGACTCGTGTATACATATGCAACGAAGATTATTCCAACATATCAAAAAAAACTAAGGTTCAACAATGGGCTTAACTGCTTTATTTTTACTCACGAGGGTGATTTTCGCACTTTCCCGCGGTGTTTATTGCTATTTTCTTTTCTTTTTTTTTTTCACATGACTGTGTAATGTCTTACTCCATTAGGCAACACTGCTACCCCTTAGCGAGCTTTCAACCAACGACTCCCAGACCATGAAAGACCTTAGGGCGCTAGGTGTAGAGACAATCCCCTCGGGCGTACTTACTCAAGTAGCTAGGGCCCCGAACTAAGACTAGCCACGTTATTGCTATATTTTTTTTATTTTTATACATAGCATACCCATGTTTTCCACAAAGTTTGAATATCAATGTTTCATACAGTCTAAGATCACTTCCCACATATTTCTCTTTTTAAAACTACATTTTCTATCGAGCAATGCAACACATACTTGTTATACCTACAATTGATTGTGAACACATTCGTGCAAACTGAAAGCATTTAAACAGCAATATGAATTTTATCGTGTAAAACATTATATCTCAGCTCATGTTATCCACAATACTCAAGAATCTTTCAAAATTCACTATCATCATTGGCTAGACAAAAATTTCCATACAGCAAGAACTGTGAGACATGCAAATTAAACATGACCATGCAAATAAACATGCAACTATATGCAAAAATAAACTATATGATGCAAACATTAAACTAATCATGCAAAAACTACATGTAACTATACTACTACCCCAATCCCCCCAAACTTATAATATTCAATGCCCCATTGAATGAAGGTAAAGGGTAACGAAAACTCCCCTAATGATCAGTGGTACCACCCTCCTCGAGTGGTGAATTTGGTGGTGGATATGGCACTGCGGTCCCGAACTGAGGCCACTCTAGCGTCGTTCCTTGATGCGCAAAAGCCTCGGCCAAGGCCCTCGTTAGTCTTGTCGCAAACGCTTCGAAATTATCGTACATGGCCTCAACTTTTCGCTCCAACCTTCGGAGTTGGCAATCACCATGAGAAGTAGGTGCTTGCGTGGACGGGCCTGCCTCATCTGTCTGAGGGGGCTATTGTGACGGCTCTGGGAAAGTAGGCTGGATAATAAATCCTCGTCCGCGTGGGTGGGGTACACCTCCTACCCAATCCTCAAATTTTGCAATGGTGGCATGAGTTATGTCCTGACTTGGGTATTGCATTTGTTCGTTGCCCCAGTTGCATCCCTGATGAGCACATAGCATAGCAACCATTGATGCGTGTAGAATGCTCCCAGTGGTGCCTCCCCGTAAATATCGCAACATATTCTGATGGATGAGATGACCAACATCAATGTATTTCCCGGTGATTATGCCCTATAGTATAATTGCCCTCTCTGCTGTGATCTCATGCTGATGAGAGGAAGGCACGAGCTTGGCACATATGAACAAATTCCACGCCTTTCAGGGCTGCGGCTGGGAATATGCGAGGTTGAGTTATGCCGACTTTATAGGTCCATTTCCTGCCAGGCACACATAATTCAGCAATAATCAACTCCAAGTCCATCTCCAAATGTGCACCGGTGACCCTATTAGCAGCCCCCGCTTGCGGTGTATCGGTAAGTCTAAAATTTGCTCGGATGGCAGGGGGTCTGTAATATATCTCAAAATCGCGAACCATAGATATACCGCTCATGGTGACCTTGGCATTGGCATAAAACTCTCAGACTATGCTCATCGGAATGGGCGTGGGAGTGGCAGTCAGTCCACCCCAGCCTCTCTCACGAATCATGGCACGTAACTGACCATCTTGCCCCTCTGGTTTGAAACCGCGCTCTTTGATAAACGTCTTCGCCATAATTCTATAATACTCTTGCTAAGCTTCCAAGTTTAGAACTTGTTGTGATCAACAATATCTTCCCCTTGACTGCCCGAGGACGATGGAGAAGAAGATGAAATGGAGCGAGCTCGTTTGGGACCCATTTGCAATTGATAAAGATAGTGCAGATGATTTGACTGAGAATGAATGCTAGAACCAATGATGATATTACCCCAAGTTCGTTTCTGCCCAACCAAATCAGAAGCCCTAATTTTATACTGCAATTAGAGAAGTTGAGTAGATATGGAACGTGGAAGAAATCATGGATGATTATGTGGTGGAGAGATTGATGGCTTCGTTATTGTAACTGATAGAGATGAAGAGACGTGCGTTATGGAGACTGAGATGATTGTACTTTCTGTTATGATTTCAAGTGAGAGTCCAAAAGGTCCCCAACTCGTATTTAAAATTTTTAAAATTGTCTCAGTCTGGTGTCGCGCGCGGCCGCGTGGGTATTCAGTGTGTTTTGTATGCAGGTGTGCGAGTATGAATTGGGTTGTGATCGGCATGCCGCGTGGGCGCGCGTATTTGTACTACATTATTTGCGCGGCCGCGCGATCCTGATATCTGCACTGTTAATGATCAACTCCAATCTGCATCCCAGTGATGCCTTCCATTGCTGATACCTATATAGACAATAATGCACTTTGTTAAAACATGAATCACTGACCAAATAAACTCTAACCTACTTCAACCAATCTCAATGCAAACATTGCTACCCACTCAATTATGCAAATCCGACAAACTATCACTAGTGAAATAAAGCTGAGCCCACAAAAACAATCTAAACGGACTAAATAAAAAAGAAAAGATAGAGATAGAAATAATGGGTTGCCTCCCATCAAGCACTAAGTTATAGTCAATTAGCTTGACTGTCTCTGAATCTCATGTTGAAAATAGAATCGAGGTGACTTTCTTTCAGTCTACCTCACCACCAGAATAATGCTTCAATCTCTGTCCATTCACCTTAAAAGGCTTGTCCGGAAACTGATCATATACTTCAATTGCACCATGCGGAAAGATAGTTTTCACTGTAAATGGTCCTGACCATCTCGATTTCAGCTTTCCGGGAAAAAGTTTAAGTCTGGAGTTATAAAGCAAAATCCTTTGTCCCGGTTCAAATGTCATATCCATGATCTTTCGATCATGCCATTTCTTCACCTTCTCTTTGTACAACTTTGAGTTCTCATATGCATGTAATCTAAATTCATCCAACTCATTGAGTTGGAGTATACGTTTTTCCCCTGTAGCTTTCAATTCAAAATTGAGCTTCCGTATTGCCCAAAATGCCTTATGCTCTAGCTCCATAGGAAGGTGACAGGCTTTTCCATACACGAGTTGAAAAGGTGACATGCCCAACGGAGTTTTGTATGCAGTTCTACAAGCCCATACTGCATCATCCAACTTTAACGACCAGTCTTTCTGTGTGGGATTCACAACTTTTTCCAGGATTCTCTTAACTTCTCGATTCGACACTTTAGCTTGGCCATTTATTTGCGGGTGATAAGCTGTAGCAATGCGATGGTGCACCCCATACTTAGCCAACAAAGCTATAAACTGCCTGTTGTAGAAATGACTGCCTTCGTCACTGATGATAGCTCTTGGAGTTTCAAACCTCGTGAAGATGCTTCTGTGTAAAAATCTGAGGACGACCTTGGCATCATTTGTCGGAAAAGCTTCCACTTCTACCCATTTCGAGACATAATCCACTGCGAGCAAGATGTATAGATTACCGCAGGAAGAAACAAAAGGTCCCATGAAATCAATCCCCCACACATCAAAAATTTCTACTTCGAGGATAGTATTCAATGGCATTACATTTCTTTTTGAGATGTTTCCCACTCTCTGACATCTATCACACCCGTTAGATTAAGTCAGTAGGCATCCTTGAAAATTGTCTTACCAAGAAATCCTCGCCTTGTAGTACTCTAGCCGCTGTTCTTTCTCCACCATAGTGACCTCCATACACAGTAGAATGACAATCCTGCAAAATCCCCTCGGTCTCGCTATATGGAATACACCTTCTAATCACTTGATCAGAACATTGTTTAATCAAATAAGGCTCATCCCATATATACCATTTGACATCATGCAGAAATTTCTTCTTTTGATAACCCACCAAGTCAGAAGGTACCATCTTATTCACCAGATAATTCGCATAGTCGGCGAACCATGGCACTTCCCCTTTCACCACAAACAACTGCTCATCTGAAAAAGATTCATTAATCATGACTTTATCGTTTGCTTCTCTTTCCAGATTCTCTAGTTGAGATAAGTGGTCCGCCACTTGGTTTTCAGTGCCCTTTCTGTCCTTGATTTCCAAATCAAATTCCTACAATAATAAGATCCATCTGATCAATCGGGGTTTTACATCCTTCTTTGCCATTAAATGTCGAATTGTCGCGTGATCCGTATACACTATCACCTTTGTGCCAATCAGATATGCTCGAAATTTATCAAAGGCATATACCACTACCAACAACTCTCTCTTTGTAGTGGTGTAGTTCAACTGTGCATCCGTGAGGGTTTTGCTGGCATAATAGATCACATGAAATATCTTTTCCTTTCGCTGCCCTAAAATAGCCCCTACGGCATAATCATTGGCATCACACATCAACTCAAACGGCAAAGTCCAATCTGGTGCAGTAATCACTGGTGCTGAAGTTAGTTTTCTCTTTAAGTTCTCAAATGCTGACACACAGGCTTCATCAAAACTGAACTGTGCATCCTTCTCCAATAGACTGCATAGTGGTTTAGTTATTTTGGAGAAATCCTTGATGAATCTGCGGTAGAAACCTGCATGTCCCAGATAACTACGAATACCTTTTACTGAAGTAGGTGGTGGCAAGTTCTCAATAGTCTCCAGCTTCGCCCTATCCACCTCAAGTCCCTTCTTTGAAACCTTGTGTCCTAATATGATTCCTTCTTGGACCATGAAATGGAATTTTTCCCAGTTCAGAACTAAATTAGTTTCAACACATCTATTCAAAACCATGACCAGATTCTCAAGGCATAAGTCAAATGAGTCCCCGAAGACTGAGAAGTCATCCATAAATACCTCCACATTCTGCTCCACCATGTCTGAAAATATATCCATCAAGCATCTCTGAAAGGTGGCTGGAGCATTGCACAACCCGAAAGACATCCTCCTGAAAGCAAAAGTGTCGTATGGGCATGTGAAGGTAGTCTTTTCTTAGTCCTCTGGAGCGATCATAATTTGATTGTAGCTCGAATATCCGTCCAGAAGGCAATAGTACTCATGACCTGCTAATCTATCCAATATCTGATCAATGAATGGGAGTGGAAAATGATCTTTCCTTGTAGCCTTGTTGAGCCTGCGGTAATGCATGCAGAGTCTCCACCCCGTTACTGTTCGTGTTGGAATTAACTTATTATTCTCATTTGTCATGACTGTCATACCACCCTTCTTCGGTACACATTGCACTGGGCTCACCTATGAGCTGTCTGAGATTAGATAAATTATGCATGTATCCAGCCATTTCAATACCTCTTTCTTGACCACTTCTTTCATTATCGGATTAAGTCTTCTTTGTTGTTCAACAGATGGCTTACTAGCAACTTCCAGCAATATCTTATGCATACAAAATGAAGGGCTGATTCCCTTGATATTTGTTATGGTCCATCCAATAGCTGATTTGAACTCTCTAAGCACTCATAGCAATTTTTTTCCTGAAAAGATGTTAGTGCAGAAGAAATAATCACAGGTAGCTTTGAATCTTTACTTAAAAATGCGTACCTGAGATGTTCTAGAAGTGGTTTTAATTCAAGCTTTGGAGGTGACTCAAGAGATGGCTTTAATTTTACCGATGATTCTCCAGCTTTTGTCAATGGTTCGACAGGTGTCCTGAATTTTCTGAATTGTGGAGTATTGTCCAGATATTGCACAAGTTCATCGAATTCCTCGTCCTCCAAATCTGAATTCTCATTAGTAACATTCCTCAAAGATTCATAATCCACTAGACTCTGTACTTCATCATTTAGAACCCGATCCACCAAATCAACTAGGAAACATTCTTTTTCATCTATTGGGAACTTAATGGCTTTGAAGACATTAAAGGTGACCTCTTGATCATGAACGCGCATAGTGAGTTCCCCTTTCTGCATATCTATCAAAGTCTTTCCTGTGGCTAAGAATGGTCTCCCCAGTATGATTGGTATATTTTGTTCCAATGCCTCGGCGAATGGTATGTTGATCTGCAGCTTTTTGAATACCTCTAAGAACTTACTGAATTGATTATCTTCCCTCTGCTTATTTAATCTCTGCGGATATGGTACTTGAGGGTGAATTGGTGGTACTGAACTCTTGAGCTTCTCCTCCGAACCTACTTTATCTTTCTTTTCCTGCTGAACCTCAGAATTTTCCAGATTTTCTTCCTCAGCAGTCACCTGCTCTGTCTCGTGTGGCCGCGTGGCTTCCTTAGTATAATCAGGCGCGAGCGCGTGACTTGCAGAGTTTGCAATGTTTTTCCCAGATCTCAATGTAATCGCTTGACACATATCCTTCCCGTCTCTTCTTGGATTTATCTCTGTGTTACTTGGCAATGAACCCTGGGGCCTGTTGTTAAGCATGCTCGCCATCTGCCCCATTTGAGTCTCCAGATTCTTGATAGCCACTGCTTGGCTTTTGATCATAACCTCCGTGTTTGCCATGTATTTCAACATCATTTCCTCCATTTCTGATTTCTTCTCTTGCTGAGGTGTAGCTGGAGTATGATGTTGTTGTTGTTGAGAAAACTCCGGTGGAAACGGTGGTTTTGGTGTAAACTGCGGCTGAGATGACTGTGGCTGAAACTGATTCTGCTGATTTCCTTGGTTATTTGACCAACTAAAGTTTGGATGATTTCGGTTGTTGGGGTGGTATGTGTTCTGAAACTGTCCTTGATCTTTCCTATAATTTCCCACATACTGTACTGACTTTGAGCTGATAGCATTGATTTGTCGAGTGTGACCCCGCACAAATCTCACATAAAAAGGCAACTGTTTTCACTTTGCTCTCTGCTAGTGTATCTATTTTCTTTGTCATCGCTGCCATCTGTGCCAACAAATGAGTAATAGCATCTACCTCTAACACACCTGCAACCTTAGGCTGTGGCATCTGAGTTGTAGGATTCTGATAGTCATTTACAGCCATAGTCTCAATAACTGTATAGGCCTCGTCATAGCTCTTTGCCCATAATGCCCCTCCTGCAGCTGCATCCATAATAGGTCTCGACTGTCATCCCAATCCGTTGTAAAATGAGTTGATCACCATCTAATCTGGCATACCGTGATGCGGACACTTCCTTAACATCTCTTTATATCTCTCTCATGCTTCATATAAGGACTCGCCTTGTTGTTGCTCAAACTGAGAGATAGATGTCCTCATCTTTACAGTCTTAGCCATTGGGAAAAACTTGGCTAAGAATTTCTGTGCTAAGTCCTCCCATGTAGTTATAGATCCTGCTGGCAAAGAATGAAGCCAACTTCTTGCTTTATCCCTCAATGAGAATGGGAATAGCCTAAGTCTGATAGCTTCCTCCGTCACACCGTTGTAACTGAATGTATCACAAATTTCGATGAAACTCAACAGGTGTTCATTCGGATCATCTATAACAGCACCCCCAAACTGTACCGAATTCTGTACCATCTGAATAGTGCCCATTTTTATCTCGAATGTATTGACTGCTATCGCTGGTCTGACTATGCTAGACTGTAATCCATTAATATTGGACATGGAATATTCTCTCATAGCCCTATGCTCCTCTCTTTGCTCTTCTCCTTGTGCCTCGGCTGCCATATTAGTTGTAGTACTTTCTAACTGAGCTTGCAAATTTCTCCGCGCACCTACTTTCCAACCTCTTCCGTTAATATTATCCTGCGCTGGTGTCAATTCTAAGTTGGATGATCGCGTGTGCATAAAAATCTACAAGCACCTGAAACCAAAAACAAAACAAAAATAGAAATGAGAAACGATCTGAATTGTCTAAGTCATACAATATAGCTTGAAACTGATGATAATTATTGAAATTAAACACCTTTCCCCGGCAACGGCGCCAAAAGCTTGTTGCCTCTTTTTTAGTTCTAACAAAAGAGCTCTAACTCATGCAAGCATACATGTGTCAACAAGTAATACAGAGTAAGTAGAGTATCGATTCCACATAAAAAGTTGTCAAATTTAAACTACTATGCATCAATTAAATCACTATATTTATATGCTTAAACTAATGACTATAATTGGTTAATTACTCTAATTGCATATAACAGCTAAAACAAGAATAATAATGGAATAATCAAATCTGGAAATAATGGGATCCTAACTTCATTTAATACTTCATCTAATCACCACTATCATGCAAGAAAAGTTCACATATCACAGGAAAATAGCCAAGAGCACTAATAGAGTCATAGCCATTTTTCAATGTACTATAACCTACTTACACAGCATACACAAGTGATAGACTCTATGTAATCATCAATATAACCAAAATCACTATATGTCTATGTGAAATTGCAATCATACTTAATTTAAGCACAAGCCCTTATTTTAACTCATACGGTGAAACAGTATATGTCTATCTGGTTCACGAAATACACAAGCCATACAAAACTGCCCCATATACGTATGCTATCATGATTACAATCCATACTTGCATGTTCATTGTCAATTCCATACAAGTACTGAAACGAATGGTGATCAAGCATTCATATATGCGAAACAATCATGATAGACATTCCATATGCTATGTACAACAACCCCAGCAATCAAGCATGCAACTAAACTACATATTAAAATCCGTTAGAATCTCATAATGGAGTTTAGTTCATAACTAAACCAGAAGCCATTATGAGATCAAATCTAAACATGGTTAATAAACAAATAATTAAAAGATGAAGGATAGAAACGATCAAACCCAATTGTTGATTATAGACCAAAGTTAACATTCAAATCCTCATATAAATCCCGCAAAATAATAATAATAATCCACAATGATAGAAAATCCCAAGAAGAATTGGAGAAGAAGGCGTTTAAGCTTCGTTCCACGTTGGAATCTCCCTCAAGGTGTAAACCCTAGTTCCTATTATGAAAATACATAAAAAGTAATCACAGATACGTCTGACACCAGTCAGATATCGTTTTTAATCACTTCCAACCCATTTAATTAAAAATTAAAATAAAACAAATCAGTAGCTTCAGGCATCGCGCGCGCAAGGCTTCCCGATGTTATCCTCGGCAAGGCATGACTTACAGAATGTAATGTTGTCCAACCGGTGTTTTCGCCGCGCGCCCCCAAGCTTGTCCTGCTCGTTCTGGCTATGGGCTTCGCAACTTTGAGTTCTCGGTTCGCACATCGCAATCGATCCATCCGCTGCTCCTTCCTTTGTCCATCCACGCTTAGTCTTCTGCTCCACTTGATCCTCATGACACGCATATCCCATCTTGTGCCTCGCTTCATGCGTCCATTCACCTCGTGCCCTCTAATTCCACCAAATTAGGTCGTTTCCTGCACTTTTTCACCAAAAGGAGTTTAAAGTAAATGCAATGCAAAATAACATAAAATAAAACTAAAAACACACTAAAATATACTTGAGATGGGCATAGTTCGCGTGAATTGGTATTCAATAAGTAGGTATAAAACCCACTTATCACTGACGTCTTTCCATCATTGTTGAATCTCTTTTTCTTGAAATGTCCATTTTTACTGTCTTGGCCATGATTACCACCGAAGTGGTTACCATTTCTGGCATGTTGATTCCCTCCACGTTTGGTGTCACCGCTTCGATGACTGCTATCACTGGTATTATCATTTTTCCGGCTGCTTTCTATTGGTTGAGTTGACTCGTTATCGCGTTCCAATAACTTAGCCCTCTTAACAACATCTGAATACAAACACAGTTTGTGAGAAATTAAGTATTGACGTATCTCGGGTTTCAAACCTCTTAGAAACATCCGCGTCATTCTCTCCTCATTATCAACCAAGTGAGGCCTTAAACCGGACAACTCGGCAAAACTTTGCTTTCAGATTGTGACACGAATCATATTTTTCGCTTCTAACTTGATGAACTCTACCTCTTTTATGTGACGAATACTTTTGGAAAAGTACTTGTTGTTGAATAGTTCTAGGAACTTCTCCCAAGACATCTTCAGTGCGGCAGGTTGAGTACGCTTTACCGATTCCCACCAGTAATCTGCCTCTCCTCGCAACATAAAGGTGGCAAATGGAACCTTTTGCTCCTCGGAGGATCCCAAAACATTAAATATCTTAGTGATCTGCTTTATCCACGCTTCCACCTTAAGTGGTTTTGGCTCTCCAATAAACTCCGATGGTCCCAGCTCCTTGAACTGTTTAGCGGTGACCGTCTGAGAGTTTCCAGTGTTTCCACCTACATTTTGGACAGGAGCCACTCTCGCCTGATGTTACATGAATTGCATAAAGCCTCTGAACATTCCATCGTTCATTATTTGGTCAGTGTTGTTGTTTGCATAAGGATTGTCGCCTCGATGCACATTATCCTCGATTATTGATCCGTGGAGACTCAGCGGTCTCCGTGCTCCATTGCTATTCTCAACATTCTCGGATATCATTTTCAAATCATCGCCACAAAACAAGGGTTAATTGACATGTCACATATTATCCCTATACTCTGACCGACCAAATAAATACCAAATAAACTTAGGTAGGTCATACTAGCTAAGGAATTCCCCGTCTCTCCCCTCCTAGTTCTTGCCTCACATCTCAGCCAGGGATCATATCCCTAAGCTTTGATACCAACTGTGACGCCCCCAAAATAGGTATACATAACCCATCTTGAGTCGCCAAATATATGGTACAAAAATTAAATACAACTTTATTTTACAACAGTCGTGTAAAATATGACAAAACATAATCTAAGAGTTTTAATAAGAATATTGTCATCTAGACAATATCCACACTCAATGGAGTCCTCATTACATTTATTGTAACACTATATAACAGAATAGTGAGGACTACTAATGCTATCATCTGGACCGTCACTCCGCTTCCCGATTAGTCCCGCTTATGTTCTCATTTCAAGAGAGAAAAGTTGAAAGAAAGGGTGAACTCAACTAGCCGAAGAAGAAATATTATGACTAAGATAATGCAGAATAAATTATCATTAGCCTTCAACAGTGTTAAACTGATAAAATATAATAAACATCAAGTTTAACTGCAGCGGAACAAGCAATCCATTAGAAGAGTCAAGTAGAGAATAAAATCTACTATCTTCTATGATTTAAAAGGTTTTTCATCACTTTTATCGCTAAGACTCAGCTTAATAAATAAACAACATCATCTCTGCACTACGGCCAAGGATATTCATTAGTATCACGACCACAAATTATCCATGCACTACGGGCCAAGGATATTCGTGTATTCATCAATGGTCATGATCATGCCAACAACTATCCATCAATGCACTACGGCCAATGAGGACTTTTATCACATCATTTGTAACATTACGGTCATGATTATACCGAATAATCCCTGGTCATAATCATACCAAGTCCATTTATGCACTACAGGCCACAGATGACTTTCAACATATTATAAACATGAGGATGATGACAATGATATAAGAATTCAATAAAATAAGTTCAAGGATAGATTTGTAAAGATTTAAAATTTAATTTATCCTGAAATCAATAACGTCCAAATTGTCAACATTATACTGCTTTGTGGAGTAAAATTCAAGAATGCTCAGAAGAATATTTCCATGAAAAGATATTGGATGAAGCGCAAATATCAAAGATATTCCACTAATTTTATGCGTAATCCGCACAGACAGGATATTCCAACAGAATAATAAAGAATGGAATCAAGTCATGCGTAATCCGCATGCATGTGATGTTCCAAATGTAATAATAAAGAATGGAACCAGTCATGCGTAATCAAAGATAGACATGGATGTTCCAACAGAATAATAAAGAATGGAATAACAACAGAATTCACCAGACATGCGATAGGCCGCACAGATAGGTTATTCCAACAGAATAATAAAGAATGGAATAACAGAAGAATTTCACCATGTATGCGGTACTTCGCATAGACAGGTTATTCCAACATAATAATAAAGAATGGAATAACAACCCTTACGAGTATTGAAAGAAAATAACTCTCTTCATGAATACGAAAGAATAATACCCCTTACCTTAGAAAAACTGGATACTAGAATAGTGAGGTAGCAGACTTCTCTTCTTCTTTCTCTCTATAATAATTGCTCTAAGGCTTTTGTGAATTGGTGAGAAATGAAGGAAGAATGAGCTTCTATTTATAGGAAAATATAGTTTCGATAATTGCACATTTTAGGGCTCAAAATATTACAGTATAATACCTTCCTCTTTTTCTTCATTTTTAATTTAGTCCTGCAAGTATTATCAAACTTGCACCACCTCCCCTAATAGTAAATAATGTGATTTAATAGTTCATTCATGTGACTCAATAGTATAATCATGTGAAAAAACTAATTACAGTATAGTACATTCAACTATACCTCCATTTTTAATTTAGTCATGCAAGTATTATCAATTTTGCACCACCTCCCCTAATAGTACATGAATACGAATCAATACTACACACATGTGAACAAATAGTTATAAGCATATGAAATAATAACAATTAATTGCTCATTTATCCGATTAATTACCCGATTGGTCAATATAACCTCCAGACATCAATTATTATCGAAATAAATGTTGATTTCCACTAACACTAATAATCCCAACACAATGGAACAATCAATTTCATCTTAAATCAACACATCTTATTCCTCATTAATATTATAACTCACAATATTTAACAACCATGTCGTTCCTAGGAAATAGGGGGCTTTCCGATAAGGATTTCTCCTTATTGGTGCGCAATTAGGTGACCAAACCTCTCCTTGATAGAACTTCTAGACATTGTCAATATTGCAAATAATAATATGAATAAATTTGTCGTCTAAATTATTGATTTAATAATAATAAATATTATGCAGATGATACTGTGACAATAATTGAATCAATAATATGACAGATATGATGCAGCAATTACTGTAGCAATAATTGAGTATAACTGAGTAACTTGTCACGTAAGCATCAATAATCAATACCGTGTGCTACTATGCAACCACGCGTATTACTGTACTTTTACTACCGGGTAGTTCAACAGTTTTAACGGTAACCCTTTCGCCGTTATTTTTATAAAAAGATAATTCTGTCGTTTTCTAACTAATATAATACTTCCGTTGTGGGGTCCACCAATGATTGTGCCATCGTACGAATATTCCCTGTTAAAACGAATATTCCCCGACCAATCGAATATTATTTAACAACTTGCTTACTTTGAAAAATTTGTAAATATTACCCACAACTATAACATTATATCAAATCCACACCATAATATTCAAAAATATATTTCGAGAAAATTATTCTTTATTTATAAAAGTTGGGGTCTTACAGCAACCTCCAGGTTTCATCAATCCATCTCTTTCTAATTATGTTTATAGATTAGACAAAGCCTTATATGGTCTTAAACAAGCACCTAGAGCATGGTATGAAACACTAACTAAATTCCTGATTGAAAATGGGTTCACTAGAGGTAGAGTAGATACCACATTATTTCTTAGAAAGCATAAAGATAAAGTCTTATTGGTTCAAATATATGTTGATGATATTATTTTTTGGTTCTACTGACGAAAATTTATGCAAGAGATTCTCCAAGCTAATGCAAAGCAAGTTTGAAATGAGCATGATGGGTGAGCTGAATTTCTTCCTTGACTGTAAGTAAAGCAGACTGATGAAGGAATCTTCATAAACCAAGCCAAAGTATATCAAAGATTTACTTAAGAAGTATGGCATGGAATTAGCCTCTCCCATGAAAACCCCAATTGCTCCTGCAACTAAACTTGACAAAGATGAAAAAGGTAAAAGTATTGATATAACTCAATACAGAGGTATGATAGGCTCTCTTTTATATCTAAGCGCCGAAGAGACCAGTATATAATATTTGCAACTTGCATATGTGCTAGATTTCAGGCTAACCCTAAAGAATCACATCTATCTGCTGTAAAGAGGATTTTTAGGTATCTCAAGGGTACACCTTACTTGGGGCTTTGGTACCCCAAGGAATCCTCATTTGAACTAACAGGATATACAGATGCTGATTTTGCAGGCTGCAAAATAGATAGAAAGAGTACCAGTGGTACCTGTCAATTGCTAGGTAACAGACTTGTGTCTTGGTTTAGCAAAAAGCAAAACTCAGTATCTACGTCAACTGCAGAAGCTGAATACATTGATGCTGGAAGCTGCTGTGCTCAGATCCTATGGATGAAAAATCAGCTAGCTGATTATGGGTTTGATTTCAAATCCATTCCCATTCACTGTGATAACACAAGTGCCATAGCAATAACTCATAATCATGTTATGCATTCTGGGACTAAGCATATAGAAATAAGGTATCACTTTATTAGGGATCATGTGCAAAATTGAACTATATCTTTACAATATATCCATACTGAAAATCAACTTGCTGATGTTTTTACAAAACCTCTAGATGAATCCAAGTTTAACAAGTTAATAAGTGAGCTAGGAATGCTTAATTTACAACCATGAAATGTATTCTCTAGCATGTGCTAACTATACAGATACAAAAGCTATGGTTGAAATCGTAGACATGATCAAGGGAAGTCCACGATCGTACAGCTGAAGTGACATGAAAGAAAACGATCGTAGCATAGACTCAACCATCGTAGTGCAAACTCAACGATAGCAGAACCCCACCATCAAGAGGAGCATCCTGTGATGATAAGTTTCAAAACAAAGCAATCTCTCTGATAAGCGCCTCAGGAACAAACCTAACCCTTGACTCACTCCAAGAGGTTGGCCCTTCCTGAGCTACCTTAAAAGAATGCTAAGTCAAAAACTCATCACAAGGATCCAGTCAGACTCGACGATCATAGCTCAGACTCAAAAAATGCTGGACAGACTCGACGATCGTAGTTCAGACACTACAATTACTGGAATAGACTCGACGAATGCTGGACAGACTTGACGATCGTAGCTCAGGCACGACGATTGCTAGACAGAATCAATGATCATAGTTCAGACTCAACGATCACAAAAGCTATCTCAACGATCGTAGTCCTCCCTAAGGACACATCAGCTCTACAGGAGCTAAGGACAAATCAGTACAATCCTTCTCAGTCAAATTCGTAGAGCCAAGCAGAATTCGACACCTGTCCCACTAAGCGAAATAGAGAGAAGGAAGTTACATGTACTATTTAAAAGCGCCTTTTTGAAATCAGAAGTTCAAAAGATTATCTTTCTCATCTTCTCTCGAAACAAAAACCCTAAATCAGAAGAAAGCTCAGTCAATCACACTTCTTGCAAGAAAACCAATGTCGACTTCCAGTGTTATCTCCTATTCTGAGACTCTGCTTTGATTTAATTGAGCAATTTGAATCCAAGTTTCACAAAACTTTGTCGTTACTGAAGAAGGCGAGTCTCGAAGAAGCTTTGGGCACAGACACATTGATCTACCCGAAGCTGGTAAAAGAATTTTACAATAATGGTGAATTTGAAAACAACACTATTACTGTAAAAGTTAGAAACGTAGAGATCAGACTAAAGGCTATGGACATCAATCTAGTCCTAGGTCTCAAAACTAAAGGGTATCCGTCCATAGATGGCATAGACTTCCATAAGGGACTCAAAAAGATTCATCACAAGAAATCACCCTCTGTCAAAGGATATAAGAAGAAGGAGTTTCCACCAAGGTATGAATTTCTAGTTGATATTGTTGGAAAATGTATACGTTGCAAGAGCTCTGGTCATGACTCTGTAAATGAGGCGCAACTCAAACTCATGACTGCAATAAGTTATGAAATATAACTTAACTATGGGGCTCTATTGCTTGAATGGATTGGGAAGTGGTTAATCAGCTCAAAGAAGACAAAGAGCTCTCAAAAGATGCTCTACGGACGATTCATAAGCATCATCCTACAAGCTGCTTTGGGTGATAAGATTAAGGACGACAAAGGAGAAGCTATTAATCCAAACAGGCGAATGACCCAACAACTATTCGTGAACTGAAAAAGGAATCCAGCTGAAAATGTGCAAATGATGTCTGAATCCAGTGGAAGAACTGGTGAAATAAGGGAATCAGGAGTACCAAAAAATTTGTCAGTTGTTAGAGAAATTGAAGGGGAAGAAGAAGAAACAAACAAGGGAGAACCCTCTGCCCTTATCAGAAAAAACAAGGGCAAGAAGAAGCTTAAGGCTAGGATGGAAGAAGAACCCCAGGAATCCACAACTGATAAACCAGTAGAGTCCTCTGACATTGAGACTCTAAGGATCCTGAGAAAGAAGCAACAGCAGGCTGAGGTAGAAGAAGATAGAGCTACCATATCTCAGCTGCTGAAGAAGAATAAGATCAGCCACAAATCCAAAAGGCCATCCATCTCTTCAATTGTAGAGTCTTTACTGATCGTAGAGACTAGACCAAACACCTCGAGCAAAGAAGGCGCCACACCGATAGTGGGTGATCAACAGGACAAACCGAAGTTCAAGAAAGTCCACGAATTTGTGGCTCGACCTAGAAAATCAAGAAGAAAATCGGTCAAGAAATATATCCTTGAAAATGAAAAAAGTGCTCAAGGAAGAAGACAAGAGTATGGGCGCCAAAAAGGGCTGTCCAAAGCAAGCCATGAGGACAATGCTCTAGCTAAGGGGGAGATCCCTGAAGTTCTTATGATAGAGAATACACTAGCTGAGGGGGAGATGCCTGAAGCTCTCATTCTAGAAAATGCTCCAGTTGAGGGGGAGCTTTTAAACTCACAAGAAAATGATCAAGTTGAGGGAGAGGCTCATGACATCTCTATGGCAGAAGAATTAGTTCCTGCAGAAAATAAGGAAGAACCAGAGCAAGAGCCAAATGAAGCCATTGAGATAATGGACTCTGCAAGCAAAGACAGAGAAGAGGAAGAAGATGACGAGGTCGAGATCATAGCTGTGGGCATTGATGGGTACAGAAGAGCCAACTATGAGCAACTATTTTCATATCTACCCATGATGCCTTTCCATCAAGCTCAGATTCTAAATTTCTAGAATCACATGTTTTGGAGCTTCAAAGAGTATCCGGCCATCTCAGTACTAGCCAATGGATTCCCAGGAAGATTCAACTTCTCCAAGAAGTTACTCACAAACAACTCTTCCTCAAAGTATAAACCTGAGGTACTGTCTATCATAACCCTCTTCAGAGTTAATCACTTGCCATCATCCTCATTTAGTCAATTTTATGAATTCCCACGATGGTTGGAAGTGATTCTTCATCCACTAAATCAATTTCCAGTTGTAGAATCCCAAAATTCTGTAACTGAGGAACCAAATGTGATCAACTTCATAATGCTCCCACAACCCATCATCTCTACGATCACTGACTCTAGCCTCATTGCAGAGTCTCCACCTCAAATCGTAGAGTCACCAAACCCAAACATTCAAACCCAGGCCCCTCCATCAGATATTCCCTCCTCATCCAGCAACGAATACTTCAATCTCGATCTTGCCCTCTACTCACTACAAGATCAATACCAGAGACAAACCCCTTCCTCCCAAACTCCCCAACTGAATGAAATTCTTTCAGAGTTATCCAGAAAAGCTGACTTGGAAGAAATGTCTAAGAAAGTGATCAAGGAACTCGATGAGAGTCTTGAAGAACACACTGACCTCATTCAGCTGCGATTAGCTACAATGATCAATGCTGCCAATAAACTCACACAATCCCTAAGCTTTAAGCTCTCTAAGTCTCTTAAGGAGTTTGTCAAGGAAATGATTCAAAGCATAAAGGACCGGGATGACATTCACTTTCTAGCAGCTAAGAAACACAGAGAAGCTGTCCTTGCCCTACAGACAACTCAAGAAAATCAGAATAAAAACATGTTGGAAAGCTTCCTCAATCTATAAATTGCCGTCAAAGAATTCCAAAAATTCTACGTCAGCAGTGGCAAGCAAACTGACAACATTCTATTAGTTCTCCAACAAAAGGAAGCTCGGTCTGAAGCTCTAATAGAAGAAAATCGAGAGGACATTGCTCAGACTAAAAGTCAGCTCAACGACCTTGTCCAAGGACTGAATCGCCTCTCAGCAGACATTCGAACCCTTGATGCTGACATAAAGGGGGAGAATAAAGGGAAAGGAGAAGGAACCTAGAGCGGAGGCAGAGGAGGCAGAGGAGGTCAAGGAAGCCAAGGAAGAGGCAGAGGACAATTCCACACTCAAGCTTTAAGAAGCCATCAACAGACTCCACGATCAAGCAATCAGACTGAACGATCTGATCAGCAGGAAGTCTTAATGGCTCAGCCAATAAGTAGTCACGAGCCAACTACCAGCTCATAAAATGTGACCACTACAGGCCTAAGAATGCCAATTGGAGATCCTGCATTCATGAATAGGCATGATCACAACCCAAGGTTAAGCCCAAGTGAGCTGGAAGAGATAGCCAGAAGGGATGAAACAAGCAAAAAAAAAGGGCTGAGGAGTATGCAAATCCTCCACACAAAAGACCAAAGAAATAGAGATAAGTGAAAGTTTAAATTCTTATTGATGTAAAGTTAAATTGTAATACTCTTCAATCATCAATAAATTCGTGCTTATTCTCTAGAAATTTCAGCTACTCACTGAAATACTAAGTCATGTTTAAATTTCCTGCAAATTGCATCTAGATACTAATAATCATGAAAACAAATCTCCTTGGTTATGTCAACATCAAATAGGGGGAGATTGTTGGGAGAATGCATATGTTGATTTGATTTTAAATATAAATGCTCATGATTATTTGTAAAGTCCTTCAAGAAATATATGTACAAGGACTTAGTGATAGATCAAATTTGTTAGGTTGATCTAAGATCTTAATGTGTATCATTCTGGAAATGAATGTGTAGATAGAAAGATCAAAGCTGTTAGGTTGATCTTGAGATGTAATAGATAGGCTTCAAAGAATTCGTAGTGCATCAATTTGATCAAGATTGCAGAAGTCAAGGCAAAAATGTGGAGCTTCAAGAATCGTAAAGTGCCTGCCTTGAAGGGCCTCTTCGGAAATCGTAGAGTGGTCCCAACGTTTGCTGAGCCAACTTAGAGATCGTAGTGTGCTCTCGGAAACGTAGAGTTTATAACTCAAGCAAACGAAGATCATAGTGTGGAAGTGTTTAAGAGAAATCGTAGTGCTCTCGGCTGATAGCATCATACCAAACACCAAGGCGACAAGTCACCACGATCTGAATTGTAGAGTACCACGATCTGAATCGTAGAGTATCATCTGTCTTGTGTCAGAAGCATCAAGCCTCACGCTTTATGTGGAGACAAACTCCAACATATGAGAAATGGATTCTAAACATTGTAGTACTCACCAGTCCCAAAGGCATAAAGATATCCTTAGTATGCAACAAAGAAGTGTATTGAAGAAGCTAAGGAAAGTACCATTGGTAAGGGAGAAAATACCTTTTCAGGTGTTAGGTGAGAAAGCAGTCTGCTGTGTCAGTGGGCCAGAATGCAATTCAGAAGATGTGCAAAAAAGTCTCCATTAAAGAACAGAAAGGTCAAACGCATTTAATGCTTCAACAGATGGATCCAACGGATAGTTTTCAAGATCACATATATGCAAATCAAGCAGATGAGAGAAGCAAGCAAGCATTGAACAAAAACGTACAAGAACTCTCAACGCTCAACTCTACGATCTGAGAAAAAGGAAAGCTTGCTCAGCTACTCAGTTCTATCGAACAAGTGCTTAAACAACAACTAAGTAGCAACCATCAAGAACTCAACATCTACCAATCAATTGAAGAAAAAGTTCCAAGTCAGAAGGACTTGAAGAGTTCTAAGTGAACTGTAAAAGAGCCAAGTCTGCTGGACTTGAAGAGTTCAAGAGTGAACTAAGAAGTTCCTAGACTGCTGGTCTAGAAGGAATCTAAGTGATTCAGAAAGTGTAAAAGACATCCTTAGTGGATTTTCTACTTGAGGAGTAGAAGAGTGGACTAGGAGCTTTAAGTGCTCTGAACCACTTAAAACGGTGGCGTCTCTTACATTCTTACTATAACTGTTATATCTGCTATAACTGCTATATCTGCCTCACTCTCATAAACTCACTATCTTAAGGGAGATTAAAACTAATATTAATTCCGCTAAAGTTTTAATCATTATCTACTAACAAGTTAAAACGAAAAGATTTTTAAATATCTATTCAAACTCCCCCCCCCCCCTTCTAGATAACTATTGTGCCTCCAGGAACTAACATCACCTCAAGTGTTGCTTTCATGATCTTCATGACTTTTGGAGTAAATGAGGATGTCATCAATAAAGACGACCACAAAGTGATCCAAATATTCCTTGAATACTCGGTTCATCATATCCATGAAGGCAAAGAGGAGCATTAGTCAATTAAAAAGACATGACTAGGAATTCGTAATGCCCATACCGAAGTTACGAAAGCGGTCTTTGGAATGTCATCGATTTTAATCTTCAATCGATGATATCCTAACGAAGATCAATCTTTGAAAAGAATTTGGCTCCTTATAAGCGGTCAAACGGGTCATCAATGCGAGGCAACAGTACCTATTTTTGATGGTGACATGATTCAACTCCCGATAATCAATACAAAGTCGCATACTTCCATCTTTCTTCTTCACGAATATAACAGAGCACCCCAAGGAGGCGTCTTTTGGGGACGAATGAAACCGATGTCTAACAATTCCTCGTAGTTGGGTTTTTAACTCTCGAAGTTCAATAGGAGCCATTCGATATGGGGCTTTGGAAATGGGTTTTGTACCGGGTTCAAGGTCGATACCAAACTCGATTTCACGCTCCGGGGGTAGGCCAAGAAGTTCTTCGGGGAATACGTCAGGGAATTTATTAGCAATAGAAATATCATTCAAATTTGACGTATTTTTGTTTACATCTGTGACATGAGCTAAGAAAGCTTGATATATTTTTCAATAAACGAATAGCTTTATGGCTTGAGATGACCGTGATTGATTTTAATGGTTTGGTCGCTTGAATTCGCATAATAGGTTGATTAGGAATATGAAAGCTAATAACCTTACGAAAACAATCAATTTTAGCATGATGAGTAGTTAACCAATCAATCCCTAGAATCACGTCAAATGCAAGTATTTTTAAAGAAATAAGATCGACAAGTAATGTGAGGGTACCGATTTGAACCAAACAAGACTTATAAATAGTGGATGTAATGAAGGTTTCTCCCAATGGAGTTTCAACAAATAAATCAAAGTCTAATTTCTTCGAAGTCAAATTTAAACGTTGAGCGCAAATAGGAGAAATAAAAGAATGGGTAGAACCGGTATCAAATAAGGTATATACTTCGCTAGAGTTGATGATTAGCTTACAGTGATGACCTCGTTCGGGTTTCTTGCTTTCGGGAGGTCACAACAAACGCTTCTCCTTGAACATGGTTTTGACTTATGCGGGGACGACATTTGGTGTCACTGTTCCAACTGGACTTGGCTTCCCCATACGACAAAATCTAGCTAGGTGACCTTCTTTTCTACAATTGTAACACATTTTGGACTGATGCGCACAGTTTGCACTGATATGTCCATCCCCTCCGCATTTGAAGCATATGATAGGTGGTCATTCTCCTTCCTTAACAACGGGTGCTAATGCTGACGTCTTTCCATCATTGTTGAATCTCCTCTTCATGAAATGTCCATTCTTATTGTCTTCGCCATGATTACCACCGAAGTGGTTACCATTTTTGGCATGTTGATTCCCTCCACGTTTGTTATCACCACTTCGATGATTGCTACCACTGGTATTATCATTTTGTCGGCTGCTTTCTCTTAGTTGAGTTGACTCGTTATCGCGCTCCAATAACTGAGCCTTATTTACAACATCTGAATACAAACACAGTTTATGAGAAATTAGATATTAACGTATCTCGGGTTTCAAACCTCTTAGAAACATCTGCGTCATTCTCTCATCATTGTCAACCAAGTGAGACGCAAACCGGGATAACTCGGCAAACTTAGCTTCATACTGCGACATGATCATATTGTTCTGCTCCAACTTGATGAACTCTACCTCTTTCATGTGACGAATACTTTCAGGAAAGTACTTGTCGTTGAATAGTTCTTAGAACTACTCCCAAGACATCTTGGTCGGCAAAGAAGTTGAGTCGATTCACCGATTCCACTTGAGAATCCGCCTCTCCTCGCAACATAAAGGTGGCAAAGGGAACCTTTTGCTCCTCGGAGTATCCCAAGACATCAAATATCTTGGTGATCTGCTTTATCCACGTCTCCACCTTTAGTGGTTTTGACTCTCCAACAAACTCTGGTGGTCCCAGCTCCTTGAACTATTTAGCGGTATCCGTCCGAGAGTTGTCAGTGTTTCCACCTGCATTTTGGACTGGAGTCTCTCTTGCCTGATGTTGTACGAATTGCAGAAAGCTCCTAAACATTCTGTCGTTCGCCATTTGGTCGGTGTTGTTGTTCACCTGAGGATTATTGCCTTCCTGATGCACATTATCCTGGGTGTTGATCTGTGGTGACTCAATGGTCTCCTGTGCTCCATTGTTATTCTCAACATTCTCGGATGTCATTTTCAAATACTACCACAAAACAAGGGTTAATTGACATGTCACATATTATCCCTATACTCTGACTGACCAATTAATTACCAAATAAACTTAGGTAGGTCATACTAGCGAAGGAATTCCTCGTCTCTCCCCTCCTAGTTCTTGTCTCACATCTCAGCCAGGGATCATATCCCTAAGCTTTGATACCAACTGTGACGCCCCAAAAATAGGTATACATCACCCATCTTGAGTCTCCAAATACATGGTACAAAATTCAAATACAACTTAATTATACAACAGTCGTGTAAAATACAACAAAACATAATCTAATAGTTTTAATAAGAATATTGTCATCTAGACAATATCCACACTCAATGGAGTCCTCATTACATTTATTGTCACACTATTTTATAGAATAGTGAAGAATACTAAAACAACCATCTGGACCGTCAATCCATTCCCCGACTCGTCCCAACTATATTCTCATTTCCTGAAGAGAACAGTGAAAGAAAGGGTGAGCTCAACTAGCCCAATAAGAAATATTATGACTAAGATAATGCAGAATAATTTATCATTAGCCTTCAACAGTGTAAAATTGATAAAATATAACAAACATCAAGTTTAACTGCAGCGGAACAAGCAATCCATTAGAAGAGTCAAGTAGAGAATAAAATCTACTATCTTCTATGATTTAAAAGGTTTTTCATCACTTTTATCGTTGAGACTCAGCTTAATAAAGAAACCACATCATCCCTGGACTACGACCAAGGATATTCATTAGTATCACGACCACAAATTATCCATGCACTACGGGCCAAGTATATTCGTGTATTCATCAATGGTCATGATCATGCCAACAACTGTCCATCAATGCACTACAGCCAATGAAGACTTTTACCACATCATTTGTAACATTACGGTCATGATTATACCGAATAATTCCTGGTCATAATCACACCAAGTCCATATATGCACTACAGGTCACAGATGACTTTCAACATATTATAAACATGAGGATGATGACAATGATATAAGAATTCAATAAAACAAGTTCAAGGATAAATTTGTAAAGATTTATAATTTAATTTATCCGTAAATCAATAACGTCAAATTGTCAACATGATCTTGCTTTTGTGGAGTAAAATTCAAGAAGGCTGGGAAGAATATTTCCATAAAAAGATCTTTGGATGAAGCGCAAATATCCAGGATATTCTACTAATTTCATGGAGTATAGAAGCCAAAAATTTAACCAATCGAGTATAATAGAATATTTGAATCGCAAATGGATTTTTTGCACGCCATGCGGTAATCCACGTGAAGATGATCATTTCCATAATTTAATAAGGAATGAATCTGAATGATCATTCACCATGCATGAGGTAATCCACATAGACAAGTTATTCCAACGAGAATAATAAAGAATGGAATAATGGAAGAATTCACCGAGCATCGCGTAATCCGCATGCAGCAAAAGTTATTCCAAGAATGATAAAGAATGGAACTGTGTCAGTCATGCGTAATCTTACGGATAAGATATTCCAAATGAATAATAAAGAATGCAAACTGGTCATGCGTAATAATGCGCATGATGGATATTCCAACGAGAATAATAAAGAATGGAATAACAACGAGAATTCACGGATATGCGATAGGCAGCATGCATGAAAAGTTATTCCAAAGCGAATAATAAAGAATGGAATAATGAAGAATTTCACCATGTATGCGATTACTTGGCATAGGCAAAGTTATTCCAACATAATAATAAAGAATGGAATAACAAACCTTACAGTATTGAAAGAAAATAACTCTTCATGAATACGAAAGAATAATACCCTTACCTTAGAAAAACTGGATACTGGAATAGTGAGGTAGCAGACTTCTCTTCTTCTTTCTCTCTATAATTTCTCTCTATCATAATTGCTCTAAGGCTTTTGTGAATTGGTGAGAAATGAAGGAAGAATGAGCTTCTATTTATAGGAAAATATAGTTTCGATAATTGCACGCGTTTTGGGGCTCAAAATATTACGATTATAATATCTTCCTCTTTTCTTCATTTTTAATTTAGTCCTACAAGTATTATCAAACTTGCACCACCTCCCCTAATAGTAAATAATGTGATTTAATAGTTCATTCATGTGACTCAATAGTATAATCATGTGAAAAAACTAATTACAGTATAGTACATTCAACTATACCTCTATTTTTAATTTAGTCATGCAAGTATTATCAATTTTGCACCACCTCCCCTAATAGTACATGAATGTGAATCAATAGTACACACATGTAAACAAATAGTTATAAGTATGTGAAATAATAGCAATTAATTGCTCATTTATCCGATTAATTACCCGATTGGTTAATATAACCTCCAAACATCAATTATTATCGAAATAAATGTTGATTTCCACTAACATTAATAATTCCAACACAATGGAACTATCAATTCATCTTTAATCAACACAACTTATTCATCATTAATATTATAACTCACAATATTTAACAACCAGGTCGTTCCTAGGAAAGAGTGGGCTTTCCGATAAGGATTTCTCCTTATTGCGCATGATTAGGTGACCAAACCTCTCCTTGATGTAACTTCTAGATATTATCGATTATTGCAAATAATAATATGAATTACTTTGTCGTCTCAATTATTGATTTAATAATAATAAATATTATGCAGATGATACTGTGACAATAATTGAATCAATAATATGAGAGATATGATGTATCAATTACTGTAGCAATAATTGAGTATAACTGAGTGACTTCTCACGTAAGCATCAATAATCAATACCATGTGCTACTATGCAACCACGCATATTACTGTACTTTTATTACCGGGTAGTTCAACAGTTTAACGGTAAAACTTTCGCCGTTATTTTTGTAAAAAGATAATTATGTCGTTTTCTAACTACGACAATACTTCCGTTGTGGGGTCCACCAATGATTGTGTCATCGTACAAATATTCCCTATTAAAACGAATATTCTCCAGACCAATCAAATATTATATAACCACTTGCTTACTTTTTTGCAAAATTTGTAAATATTACCCACAACTATAACATTATATCAAATCCACACCATAATATTCAAAAAATATATTTCGAGAAAATTATTCTTTATTCATAAAAGTTGGGGTCATATATATATATATATATATATATATATATATATATATATATATATATATATATATATATATATATATATATATATAGTGCAGTGCGTCTTATGTGGGTGGTTTATATGCAGAGCACCTATAGCGACGATATGGTCCGTCAAGAAGTCTTCATCGTAACATGTTCATATCTTATAGGCGGCGGTATGGTCCGTCGTTGGTTCTATATGTAGGAAACAAATTGTAGCAATATCATTATATCAAGCAAAAATATCATTTGTCGTCTAAATCAAGTTTTGTTTTCCTAGGTGGCCAGCTGAAATAAAAAAAATGATGTGTAAAACACATTCAAACGGTCTGGCAATATAGTTGGTTAACTATTGGATCAACCAACATTAACTAGAATCAAATGAGTTGGTTAACTATTTTATTTATTTAAGTTGGTTAAGGTTTAAAATCATATTTTTTTAAAACAAATATAGGTCCAAACCGGTTAACCATTTTTCGACCCATATTTCATTCTAAATATAAATCAAAAGTTCTTTTCACCCCAGATTCAAAAAAGTTTGATTCAAAAAAACAATATTCAGTGATTATGTATACACTCCCTCCCCTACCTCACCATGCACCCCACCCCATCCCGCCCCCAAGCCCACCCCACCACCCCACCCTACCACACCCTACCCACCCTACCCCTACCCCCACCCCCACCCCCCACCCCACCCCACCCCGCCCCACCCCCCACCCCTCACGCCCCACCCACCCCTCCACCCCCCCACCCATATACACCCTAACCCCCACCCCTACCCCAAGACTCCCACGCCCTCTCCACCCCTACCCCCCACCCCCACCCAAAAACAAATTATTCAGTGATTATTATACCCCCACACTAAAAAAATTAATATTCAGTGATTATGTATAAAAAAAATAAAATACTTAGTGCTTTATGTATACATGATATATCTAATAATAATTTATTTAATTGGATCATAATAAAGGTAAGTTTGAAATTTAAAATATGGGTCAACCTATATTTGAACCATAACTATATAGTTCTAACCCACACAGCCCATATTAAAAATAGTTAATATGGTTTTAGTTCTTAAATGGAACCATAACTATATTTTATAAACTAAAACCAACCCATAACCATATTTTGTCAGGTCAAACCAAATGAATATATGACCCAATAGGAAAATTAAGGGCAAAATAGACTTTTACCCTACTATGGTCGTCGAGTTTTAAGCATTTGGTCGCTAAAATTTAGAAAATTGTAATTGGCACATTGCAAAAAAATAAATAAAAATAAAATCTGTAAGACCCCAACTTTTATGAATAAAGATTAATTTTTCTCGAAATATATTTTTGAATATTATGGTGTGGATTTGTTATAATGTTATAGTTGTGGGTAATATTTATAAATTTTACAAAGTAAGCAAGTGGTTATAAAATATTCGATTGGCCGGGAAAAATTCATTTTAACGGGGGAATATTAAATGCTGACAACACAATCATTGGTGGACCCCATAAATGAAATTTGTCGGAGTTAGAAAATGATGAAATTATCTTTTATAAAAAATAACAATGAAAGTTTTACCATTAAGCATTGAAATATCCGGTGGTAAAAGAACGATGAATGGCGTGTGGTTGCATAGTAGCACACAATATTGATTATTGATTATTGAACAGTTCGTGTTGATTAAAGATGAAATTGATATTTCCATTGTGTTGGGATTATTAGTGCTAATGGAAATCGACATTTATTTCGATAATAATTGATTTCTAGAGGCTATATTGACCAATCGGGTAATTAATTGGATAAATGAGAAATTAATTGCTATTAATTCATATGCTTATAACTATTTGTTCACATGCATGTACTACTAGGGAAGGTGGTGTAAGATTGATAATACTTGCATGACTAAATTAAAAATAGAGGTATAGATGAAGGTACTATACCGTAACTATTTTTTTACATGTATAGAACTATTGATTCACATGAATATATTATTGATTCACATTCATGTACTATTAGGGAGGTGGTGCAAGTTTGATAATACTTTCAGGACTAAATTAAAAATGAAGGAAAAGATGAAGGTATTATACTGTAATATTTCGAGCCCCAAAACGTGCAATTATCGAAAATATATTTTCCTATAAATAGAAGTTCATTCTTCTTTCATTCTCACCAATTCACTAAGACTCACAAGAGCAATTATAGAGAGAGAAGCTATAGAGAGAAAGAAGAAGAGAAGTCGAATACTTCACTATTCTAGTATACAGTCTTCTTCTGAGGTAAGGGATATTTTTTTTTCCAGTATTCATAAGGAATAATATTTTTTTCCATGCTCTGTAGTATGTAAGTAATATTATTTCGTCTCGTATTCCTGATTATACCATCATATTTTAAAAATATTGCTTCTATACTCCGTGAAATTAGTAGAATATCTTTAAAATTTGTGCTTCATCTAGTAACGTTTCACAAGGATATTTTCTGCACATTCTTGTTAAATTTTAAGCTTTTCATGCCGGAGTACTGTCCATGAGTAGTATTCATTTATATGGTAATATTCACAGGGTACTATTCACAAAGTACTATTCACGGGTACTATTCACACAGTACTATTTACGGGTACTATTCACAAAGTACTATTCATGAGATATTATTCCCGAAGTACTATTCATGGGGTACTATTTTTGAAGTACTATTCACGAGGGTACTATTCACCCGAGAAATTATTCATGACAAAAATTGATTTCTTTGCTATCCAAAATATTTTTAATACAATATTATTCTTGAATTTTACTCCACAAAGCAGTATCATATTGACAATTTGGAAATTATTGAATTCTGGATAAATTAAATTATAAATATTTAAAAATTAATCATTTGCTTTCTTTTAATTGAATTCTTATATCATTGTCATCATCCTCATGCTTATTTTGTGATAAAAGTCATTTGTGGCTTACGTGCATAGATGTACTATTGATTGGTATGATTATGACCAGGGATTATTCGGTATAATCATGACCGTAATGTTACAAATGATATGATAAAAATACTCATTGGCCTGTAGTACATTGATGGACAGTTGTTGGTATGATCATGACTATTGATGATTACATGTATATTCTTGGCCCGTAGTGCAGGGATGATTCGATGATGTGGTTTATTTATTAAGCTATGTCTTAGTGATAAAGTTGATGAAAAACTTTTTAAATCATAGAAGATAGTAAATATCATGCTCTACTTGACTCTTCTAATGGATTGCTTATTCCGGTGCAGTTAAACTTGATATTTATTGTATTTTTATCAGTTTAACATTGTTGAAGGCTAACGATAATTTATTCTGCATTATCTTAGTCATAATATTTCTTATTGGGCTAGATGAGCTCACCCTTTTGCTTTCATTATTTTTTTCATGAAATGAGAATATAAGCGGGACTAATGGGAGGAGCGAGTGTGATGCGAGATGGTGGCTATAGTAGTCCTCACTATTTTATGAAATAGTGTGATAATAAATGTAATGAAGACTTTATTTGAGTTTGAATACTGTCTATGAGATAATATTCGTGTAAAAACTCTAAGCTACACTATTTTCGTATTGTATAAAAGAAGTTTGTATTTGATTTATGTACCATGTATTTGGTGACTCAGAATGAGTGATGTATACCTATTTTGGGGGCTTCACAAAATCATTAATTATGTGTTAAAAAATAATTAAAATAATAATAAAATTAAAATAAATATTTTAATTCATTTTCTTTATAGTTTTTTATAAAATTAAAATATATATTTTAATTCATTTTTTTATAATTTTTCTTTTCCTTTCTTTTAATTACTACTTTTTATTTTAAAAATTAGTATTAATATTAATACAATGAAATCATTAAGTTTAGGCTTAAACATAAAAAAAAACATACTGTTAAAAATATTAAAACACTTCAAATATCAATTATTATTTATTAAAAAAACTAAATTTTGTAGATTATTCTGAAAATCATTACTCCATTCTATCGATTTGCTCAAAAGAGAAAATCATTTTTTCTAATTAGCAAAAAAAATTATTTTTTTTGTTATAATTAAGGCATGGGCGACATGACTCACCACCATTATTACTCTACTCACCGGACTCTTTGTATTGTCCCAATTTGTGTGACCAATTCGTCCAATCATGGCGATGAAAGAGGAGGCCAACGGAATCTCGTCGCCAACTTAGGCGGCACCAGCGGTATTCACTGGGAAAGATACCTCAATTGTTCACTCCATGGTCATAATGGTGATGTGGCTTGGAGGGATCTACTTCAATATATTTATGTCTCTACATCATATTCTTCTTCTAGTGTTGTTGTCGAAACCCTAAGTTGAATGAAGAAGATGAGGCTACGAGGCACATGTGGTCATGATCTATAACTACAAATCCAAGACTGAGAACGAGTTCTCCTC
Source organism: Panax ginseng (assembly GCA_020205605.1). Lineage (NCBI taxonomy): Eukaryota > Viridiplantae > Streptophyta > Magnoliopsida > Apiales > Araliaceae > Panax > Panax ginseng. The sequence goes on from CM035136.1 coordinate 122,410,318, forward strand.
GATCTGCGATGGCATTGAAACTTCTCGATTCCAAGCTCATAGTCACGGTTTCCACCGGTGATTCCAAGGTGTTTTATCTGAAAGATGAAGAAAACAGAGAGAAAGATGAAGAAGAGAGAGAAATAAAGACAAGTAATATCTCATTCGTCTCATGTAGCTAAAAATTTCTTTTCTATGTCATTTTTTTGAATTTTTATTTTTATAAAAATGCCATGTAGATAATTAATAGACAGACATCCAATTAATTTAACAAAATGGTCTAATTTTAAAATTTTTGTTAGTTCAATGGGCAGATTACATTTTTTAAATATTTAGTGATCAAATGCTAACAACTCGACGACCATAATGGACAAAATATGTTGCTGAATATTAAGTGAATGAACTAAAAATAAAAAGGAAAATAAAATAAAAATATCATCCATCTTTTTCTAAATCTGATGCTTTTGTTATTTTAGCTATGACAAATGAAATTTCAAATATTATTTTTTCAATCTAACATCCATCTCATCCTAAGTTATGAGCTAATTAAATAGCTAACCCATCATATATCTTCTATCAGATCTGAAGTTTTTTGTTCTCAAAAATACAAACCCAGATTTGAAACTTTTGTGATTTTAGCCCTGACAGATGAAATTTTAAATTAGGTTTGTAGTTTTTTAACTAACTTGATGCCTTGATGGATATGAAGGCAAAATCAAAGTTGGGTTTGTGGCATATCCTTCATCAATAGCATTATAATGGAATCAAACTTTTGTTGTAGGTATTGTTGTATGTAGGTATTGTTGAAGAAATAAGAAGCAACTCATGGCAGCCATGTAGTAATGAAGGAGAATGAGAAGGAGAAGGGGAGAGAGAGAGAGAGAGAGAGAGAGAGAAACAAAAGACATAGCAAGGAAACAATATAAAAGAAAATGAGTTGGAAATTATTAATCTTTTAATTAAAAAATCCCCCCTTTTCAAGTTTTTTATTTGATCTTTTTTCTTGTAATTGTTGTTAATTTTTTAATTTTTTTTAGCTGTCATGTTGAAAAAAAGATAACTTCCATCTAAATAATTTGACAAAATGATATAATTTTATAATTTTAATTAATTTAATCGGATAATTGTAATTTTTTAAAAATTTTAACGAACTATTATAAAAAAACATGGCAACTACAAATCTACAATAGTTAAAAACATTAATTTTACCCATTATATCAATAATGAATTTGGTTAGAAAATAAAATTATCCTTATTAAAATGCTTGGTCTAAAACCACCGGATAGTGGTAAAGACCACAACCATCCTAAGTGTCACATGGTGTACAATCTGACATTATTTTTTTCGCGGCTATATACTCCTTGTGATGCACTGGTTCGCCCAACCAGTCAGCCACATGTCAATCACACAAGTACAATCTATATGACCAAGCCACACACACAAAGCCAACACATTGTTTACAAGACAATGTCCTAACCTTTTATTGCTCACTTAATAACAAGGAATACAATATATAACTAGGGGTTCGCAGGCTACACTTGCTCAGTGATCTTTGCCTTGCCAAGCCCCCTTGTTGTACATATAAATACACATTAGGCTGCAGTTGACACCCCAAATTGCTAGGATATTCAAAACCAATAGGAAACAATATTTTGAATCAGCAACTACACATGCCAGCCTTTGCCTTTGGCGAGATATGTGCACCCATAATGTGAAATTACCCATCAAGCGCCCACCAAAGGTGTGTACACCCATGATGTATAAGCGCCATGTTCGCCCACCAGTAGATGTGTGTGCCCCATGATGTGCAAGTGGTTGGAGACATGTTAGTCATGTGCATAGAGGTTGACTGCCCACAACTGCCTGTCAGTTGGGTCTTGCTCCAATCATCCAATCCTAATTGCTCACAATGTCAGCCCACCTTTTGATGTCCTCACCCACCAGTGTCATCCCACATTGTTGATGTAACAGCCCACGAAGTTGCCCAATCATGTTGCCACAAGATGCTGTCCATTTAGCCCACGAATTTCCAACTAGCCCAGCACTTACCCAATGTGTTGTCCAAGTTTGATGTGCATGTCCAGCCCGTACGTCTGTCCACATACTATAGCCTTGTTGCATGATGGGCACCAGCACATGCCATGCTTTGACATGCCAAGTCTAACTCCTGTGCCATGCTAAACGTTCTTGCTTGTTCATGCTCAGCCCATGAACAAGTCTTTGATTCGATCCAAGCCAACAATCCGATGTTAGGCATTATTGAAGGAGAGGCCAAAAATGTCCCAACGTCTAGCACGCATCACCCATGGCACTTGCCCATGGTCCCGGGTGACCTTCACGGAGCACCCCCCCTATAGTAGCACTTATGGAAATTTCCAAAGTATCACGACTAGACATTAGACCTGTCTAAGGAAGCATAATGCAAACCATGTAGATTTGCTAGTTTTCTGACATAGTCCATTTGATGCACAATGACCCAACTTGCTGCCTAGTGTCGCCCACTGTTGCACAACGATGCTCATTGCTACCCAACTGACTAAGTGTCAAACTCGTTTGCCGACTAAGTGCGCTCAACGCCCTTTGGTACGCCGCCTGCCCATGCGGTCTTTCTTTCGCCACAGACGACATATCTTGTGGCGTCCCCAAAATAGGTCCTCACGACCCGTTCTGAGTAGTCAGATATATGGTACATAATTCCAATACAAACTTCAATTATACAACTATTAATAGTCTTGTGAAATAAGATTAAACATAAGCTGTGAGTTTTAATACAAATATTGTCTTGTAGACAATATCCAAACTCAAATAAAGTCCTCATTACAATTATTATTCCATTATTTTATAAAATAGAGAGGACTGCTATAAAAAAAACCATCTTGAACCATTACTCCATAACCTAACTAGTCCCAGCTATATTCTCGCCTCCTGAGAAGAACGATGGAACCAAAAGGAAAAGGGTGAGCTCAACTAGCCCAAAAAAGAATATTATGACTAAGATAATGTAGAATAAATTATCATTAGACCTCAACAGGGAAAAATCTTATAGAATACAATAGACAACAAGTTTTAGATCAACAACTGCAGCGGAAACAACAATCCATTAGAAATGCCAAGTAGAGAATGATGTCTACTATCTTCTATGATTTAAAAATCAATCATCAATATTTTTTCCCTGTAATACCAATCAATAAACATTTCACATCAACGAATTATCCATGCACTACGGTCCAAGGATATTCGTATGTATCACCAACAAATTATCCATGCACTACGGGCCAATGATATTCCTTTCTATCACCAGTGGTCATCAATAAACATTTCACATCATCGAATTATCCATGCACTACGGGCCAAGGATATTCGTTAGTATAACCAGTGGTCATGATCATGCTAAACAACTATCCATCTATGCACTACGGGCCAAAGAGGACTTTTACCACATCATTTGTCTGTAACATTACAGGTCATGATTATACCAATACAAAATTTCTGGTCATAATCATACCAATAAACAATCAATCTATGCACTACGGGCCAAAGATGACTTTTACCATAACATAAGCATGAGGATGATGACAATGATATAAGGAATTAATCAAGTGAGATCAATGATAAATATTAGAGATTTATAATTCAATTTATCCAGAGTTCAAGAATGTCTAAATAGTCAAAATGATGATCAAAACGTGGATTCAAATTTAAGAATAAGATTCATATATCAAAGATAATTTGGATAGAAAAGAAATCAATTTTGTCGTGAATAGTACCCCGTGAAAGTACCCGAATGAATAGTACCAAATGAATAGTACCCCGTCATGCAAAGTACCCCGAATAAATAATACCCCGAGTGAATAGTACCCAATGACTAGTACACCCAAGTGAATAATACCCAAGTGAATAATACCCCCGAGTGAATAATACTCGAGTGAATAGTACCCGAGTGTATATTACCCCGAGTGAATATATTAAAATTTAATAAGAAAGTTCAAACCAATATTCCAACGAAACGAAACTAGATGAAGCGCAAAACTCAAGGATATTCTACTAATTTCAGGGATTATAGAAGCAATATTTACCATAGTATGTTTAGATTTAAGAATATGAAAAGAAATAATATACGAAACTGCAAATGGATTTTCACCCGTCATTATTGACAGGTTATTCCCACAGATTAAAGAATGAATATGAAAAATAATATCCCTTACAAATAAAAAAATAAATAATACCACTTACAAATACAAAAGAAATAACACCCCTTACGAATACGAAAAGTAATACCCCTTACCTTAGTAGGAGATTGGATACTGCAATAGTGAAGTAGCAAAATACTCTTCTTCTTCCTCTCTATAGTTTCTCTTGTGAGTCTCAGTGAATTTGTGAATGAAAGAAGAAATAAGCTTTTATTTATAGGAGAATGGACTAAATAGTAACTGATTCCCGGACGTTCCAGATTGATTTACTATTAAAACGGATGATCTATATTGATTTACTATTAAAACCACCACCTGCGGTCCATAAATTATTATATCTCTCCATGGAATAATAAGTCAACTTACAACAAACGCCTCATGACAAACCCCTCTATTTATATAAAAATTTGAATAAATATTTACTGTAAGACCCCAATTTTTTATAAATAAAATCGAATTTCCTCTAATTATTATTGTGAATAATAAGGTGTTAATTTAATATAATGCTTTGGTTATGGGTGAAATGTGCAAATTTTGCAAAATAAGCAAGTGGTTATAAAATATTCATTGTTGTCGGGGAATATTCGTTTGGTCGTGGAATATTCTTTCCGTCGTGGAATATTCGTACGATGGCGCAACCATTTGTGGGCCCCATAACGAAAAATGTTCGGATGAAGAAAACGACAAGTTTGAGTTTTTATAAATAACAACGTAATTGTTACTTTTAACACTGTTGGAATACCTGGTAGTTAAAATACTGTAATACATGTGGTTGCACAATATCATACGATATTGCACAGTATTTTTTGAATTATTGATTCTTACTTAAGAAGGCACTACTCAATAATTGTTACAGTAATTACTGTTCAATATTTTATTTTATTGATTCGATAATTGCTACATTGATATTTTATATTATTGTTGTTTCAATAATTGTCACTACACATTATTTCCCATTATCTAATCAATAATTCATATTATTTGAATAATAGTTTTAGATAACATTATTGGCAATGTCTAAGGAAGTTCTATCTAGGAAAGGGGTTTGGTCACCTAATTGCGCGCTAATAAGGAGAAATCCTTATCGGAAAGCCCCCTCTTTCCTTGGAACGACCTGGTTGTCATTATTGTGATTCTGTAATATTATTTGTAAATAATTAATTATTGATTTATATGATAAGGAAATATTTATTTTATGTGGATATAAATGAAGGAATTAATGTTGAGGTGTTTTATCAATATTTTATCAGAATAGAGGTATTAAAAATCATCCGTATGTGGATTTCGGACATTTTCTGTTTGGAATTTGAAAAAAATTTCTTCTAAAAAGTTGTAGAGAATTCAATTTTTTATGGAATGGATATAAATTCATATTTTTCTGATAAAAGAGCTGTTTATTATGAATTATTGAGGCTTTAGAAATAAATGTTTTTATTAAAATTAAGGGTGGGACCCACTTTTGTTTTTTTTGAAAATATGTGCTAAAATTTTTTGTTCAAAGGTGGACTGCTGGTCTTAGTCTTGGCATGCGTAGAAGAAAAAAATAATAATATTATTTTATTATTTAAGTCTGCTTTGGCGTTCTGACATTTTCCTATAAATAGGTGCTTAGATTAGAATTAAAAATCACACCAGAAATATAAGTTTTCTCTCTCTATATTATCGAGTGTATTTTTGTGAGTTTTTAGATAATTTGAGAGTTCTTATTCGAAGGTAAGTTTCCTTGACATTACATCCAAGATATTCCAAATCTTTGTTCTGCTCTTTTGAGGTAAGTGATGTTATTTTCTTTGTAAATGATGTTATTCTTTCAATATCATTAATTATATCGAAAGATTAATATAAATTTTATTGTGGAATTTCTACCTTTTTCATGTCGAGATTACTATTCACGTATACGACACTATTCACGTATACGACACTAATCACAGAAAAATAAATTTTTCTTTCTTTGTCCAAGTTGTCTATTGTGGTTACTATCTTTGATTGTATCAATGTTTTGATCTTTATTTTTGAATTTTGCTCCACAATTGATTATTATAGAGTATTTTTGAACTTAGATAAACTGTAGTACGAATCCCTAATATTTGTCCTTTTGTCTCACTGGATTCGTTTTCTTTAAGATATTTTTCATCATCCTCAGTCCTAAATGATGATATTACTGAATATCTTTGGCCTGTAGTGCAAATATGAATGATTAACTGATGAATATCTTTGGCCCATAGTGCAGAGATGAACATGTGTTGAGATGAAAATGACCAACTGGTAATACAAATGAATATCTTTGGCATGTAGTGCAAAGATGAATATTTGATTCAAGATGTATATTGATTGATGTTATAAGGATAAAATATTGATGATTGACTTTTAAATCTTAGAAGATAGTAGAATTCATTCTCTACTTGACTCTTCTAATGGATTGTTATTTCCACTGCAGTTGTTGATCTAAAACTTGTTGTCTATTATATTTTATCAGATTTTTCCCTGTTAAAGACTAATGATAATTTGTTGTATATTATCTTAGTCATAATATTCTTTACTGGGCTAGTTGAGCTCACCCTTTTCCTTTTTGTTCCATTTTTCTTCTCAGGAGGAGAGAATATAGCAGGAACTAATCAGGGTATGGAATGATGGATCAAGATAGTTATTTAGCAGTACTCACTATTTTGTAAAATAGTGTATCAATAATTGTAATGAGGACTTATTTGAGTTTGAATACTGTCTAGAAGACAATATTTGTATTTAAACTCACAGTATATGTGTTGTCGTATTTTGCATGAAAATTGTAATAATGAAGTTGTAGTTGTTTCTGTACCATGTATTTGACGACTCAAAATGGGTGATGTAGGCGTCACAGTTGGTATCAGAGCTTAGGGATATGGTCTCTGGCGGAGATCGAGGAAAAAAACTAGGAGGGGAGAGATGAGTAATCCTTCGCTAGTGTGTCCTACCTAAGCTTATTTGGTTGGTCAGTCAGAGCATATGGTTAATATGTGATATGTTAATTTGTTAATTAACCCTTGTTTTATGGCAGTATTTGAGAATGACAGCTGGAAATATTAACAATAGAGTGTATGAGACCGTGAAGACACCTTTAATCACCAACTAGGGGAACGTGCAACAGGAAGGTAATATTCCTCTTGTAAACAACACTACCGAATAAACGATGAATGATGGGATTTTTAGAAGATTTTTTGCAGTTCATGTAAAATCAGACGAGGAAGACTCGTGTACAAAATACGGGTGAAAATGATAGCAACGCGTGACTTCTCACAACCAAGTTGTTCAAAGAGTTGGGACCGCCAGAATTTGTGGGAAAGCCGGATCCGATCAAGGAGGAAATGTGGATTAAATAAATTACCAAGATATTTGATGTCTTGGGATGCACAGAGGAACATAAGGTTCCATTCGCCACCTTTATGTTTCGTGGTGAGGCAGATTACTGATGGGAATCTGTGAAGCGTACCCAGCCTGCAACACTGAATATATCTTGGGAAACGTTTCAAAAACTGTTCAATGAGAAGTACTTTCCTGAAAGTATTCGTCATATGAAGGAGGTAAAGTTTATTAGACTGGAACAGAACAACATGACTATGTCCCAGTACGAGGCTAAGTTCGCAGAGTTATCCAGGTTTGCACCTAATTTGGTAGAGAATGAGGAACGTATGACGCGAATGTTTCTGAAAGGTCTGAAACCTAAAATTCGGCAATATCTTATCTCTCATAAATTTTCTCTATATTCAGATATTGTAAATAGGGGTCAATTATTAGAGCGATATAATGAATACGTTCAACTGAGGGACCACTGACGTGGTCATGTGTAAATTGGCGGCGATCATCGAGCAATGACAACCGGTGAGGAGGAGGAAAATATTAGGATAAAAGTGGTAACCACTCTGGTGGTAATCGTGACCATGATGGTAGAAGAAGCGAGACAGGGGGAGATTGCAAAAAAGATGGTACAACAATGACAACGTGAAGACATCAACACCAACTGTTTATAGGGGAGGAGATCGATCATCGATCGCATGTTATTAATGTGGGAAAGAGGGACACATCAGCCCAAACTGCCCACAACAATCCAAGGTGTGTTATAACTATGGAAAAGAAGGTCATATAGCTAGAGATTGTCTTATAGCGAAACCAAGTCCAATGGGGATGATGACTCCAAAGGCTGTCCCAAACAAGTCAAAGTAAGTGGTTCCTGGAAGAGCGTTTGTCGTGACTGCCCAAAATATGAGAAACCCAAACGAGGTGATCATGGGTAAGCTAATCATAAACTCTTAAGAAGTTTATACCTTATTAGATATCGGTTCTACCCATTCTTTTATCTCTCCTGCTTGTGCTCAACATTTGAACTTGACTCCGGAGAAATTAGACTTTGACTTATCTATTGAGACTCCGTTAGGAGAAACTTTCATTACATCTACTGTTTATAAATCTTGCTTGATTCAAGTTGGAACCATCACATTACCTTCCGATCTTATTTCGTTGAAAATACTTGCATTTGATGTGATTTTAGGGATTGATTGGTGACTCATCATGCTAAAATTGACTGTTTTCGTAAGGTTTTAGTTTTTATATTCCTAACCAACCTGTTATGCGAATTCAAGCAACCAAACCACTAAAGGCAATCACTGTTGTAATGCCCCCAAAATAGGTCCAATCCATCCAACCTATTCTGAGTCGTCAAATACATGGTACAGAAAATAACTACAACTTTATTACAACAATTATCGTGAAAAATACAACAACACATATGCTGTGAGTTTTGATACAAATGTATATCAATTGTGACTCTCATCCCAACCTTGGATAGCACGTCATAATGGCACCTTACATAAAGGTACAGTCAAAACTGTTTTAGAAATTAAAATCTTTGGGAAGTGCTCAAGGAAACATTCGTACATGGGAGGCCATGCGTCTAGGTTATGATAGATATCATATGTCCATAGAATTATCCTTGGTTGACCCAATAGACCCCAAAGAAAAACAAGAAGATTAATATCATATTCTTTCCAATTGTGAGTCTTCTCTTGACATATCATTATCTCCACTGTCTCTAATTGAGAATTATACTTCAACCAAACAAAAAGATTATATAGGTAGTGCTCATAGATATACTCAGTAAGTGGATGTGCACAACCCTGTCTTATGATAACACGAGGTTATATGTCATTAGACATCTTGTATGATAGTGGCAAAACACCCTTCCAACGTTGGGTTTGCCTCACCCTATTTGATTCACCAAATATAACTACTAAATGATGTATAAAATACAACACAATTTTCTATACTGTTTAGGGAGAACTTCCATCGCTAGAGACCACCGTTCTATTCCCCTGTTACCCCCGCTCGACCCAGCTACACTCTTATTACCTGAAAGAAATTGTGAAGCAAAAGGGAGAGCTCAACTAGCCCAGTAAAGAATATCATGACTAAAGATAAATAAATTATCAATAGCCTTCATCAGTAATAAATCAGAGATTTAGAACATATAGTAGATGATAAAAAATTTCAACCATAGTTGCAGCAGAACGAGCAATTCATTAGAAGAGTCAAATAGACCATAAAGTCTATTATCTTCTCCATGTTAAAAGTCCACCAATAATGTTTTATCCCTGTAAAATCAATCAACAGTTCTGGTCCACAATCATATAAATAACTCATAATCATAATTGTGGTTATAAATTTCTCTTCTCATCCAGGACGAAGATAATTTTCATCACCTGTCTTTACCTAAAACATCTAAGATCATGGTTATACTAAATCACAGTTCCTGTTCATAATCATACTAATAAATTCATCTTTGCACTACGGGCCAAAGATATTCATCAACAGTTCATCTTTGTACTACAGGCCAAAGATATTCAACAACAGGCCGTCTTTGCACTACGGGCCAAAGATATTCAACAACAGATCATCTTTGCACTACGGACCAAAGATATTCAACAACAGGTCATCTTTGCACTATGGGCCAAAGATATTCAACAACAGATCATCTTTGCACAACGGCCAAAGATATTAATATCCCAAAGAAATATATAATCATTTTAGAATTTATATAAACGATAATTATAACCATGTTGATCAATTCACCTTTGCACTTAAGCTAAAGATATTCAATTATAAATTCAATGGTCATGATCATACCAGTCAACAATTCAACTTTGCACTACTGGCCAAACAGAACCCATAGTCACGATCATACCAATAATCTACCCATCTTTACACTCAAGTCAAAGAGAAATTTCATCACCAGGATTATAAAAATGTTATATATGATAATAAAAACAATATGATCAACAACTGCATTTAATTTCAATAGTAAGATTCATAAATCAACGATAATTTGGACAGAAAAAGAAACTAATTTTGTCGTGAATAGTACACATGAATAGTAACTCGTGAATAGTACTCCATATTCATACATAGTACCGTATACGTAAATAATGTCAAATACGTAAATAGTGCCATATACATGAATAGTGTCGTATACGTGAATAGTGTTGTATACGTGAATAGTAACCCCGACATGAAAAAGGTAGAAATTCCACAATAAAATCCATACCAATATTTTAGTATAATGATATTGAAAGAATAACATCATTATAAAGAAAATAACATCCCTTACTATCCCTTACAATCCCTTACTATAATAATGACAATATCCCTTACCTCAAAAGAGCAGTACTTCTGACTGGAATATCGAATATGACACTGAAGGAAACTTGCACTGAATAGTAACTCTCAAAGTATCTAAATACTCACAAAAATACGCTCGATAATATAGAGAGAGAAAGAGAGAAAACTTGTTTCTGGTGTGATTTTCAATTCTAACTCAGCACCCTATTTATAAGAAAATGTTAGAACGCCGAAGCAGACTTGACCTGGTACCTGATGGATTTACCTGCTACTATTCCCACCCACCACTTTTGAAATAAAATTTGACCACATTTCTTCACCAACCAAAGGTGGGGCCCACTCATTCTAGAATTTTCCACCAAAAATCATTTATAAACATAATTTTCGAATCAGTCACCTCTTACAATTCATAAAACATCATACATTACTTTTTAACGGTTCAAAATTTGTGGACATATACTCAACTTATATATGTCTAACATATCCAAAAATCACAACGATCCAACAGTCGGATTAAAAATTATAACTCACGCAATATATCTTAAGAATATTGATTTTTCAGATTATGAGTCCTTCAGACCAGTTTCATTCCAACAGTCACTACGAACAATCCACAATGAATTTTTGAGTGCTTCCAATTTCTACGGTTAGCTTACTTCCAGGGCTTTCTTTTGATATATGGCTCATTTCCTAACTCATTATACACAAAGAGTTATAGATTTTACAAAATCAAGTAATAAACTAATTTTCTGAAAATTTCCAAATTTCGTTCCTCATTTCGACAAAATACTAATAAAACACCTCAGCGTTAATTCCTTCATTTATATCCATATAAAAATAAATATTTTCTTATCATATAAATCAATAATTAATTATTAACAAATAATATTACAGAATCACAATTATGACAACCAGGTCGTTCCCAGGAAAGAGGGGGCTTTTCGATAAGGATTTCTCCTTATTGGCGCGCAATTAGGTGAACAAACCCCTTTCCTAGACAGAACTTTCTTAGACATTGCCAATAATGTTATCTAATAATATTATTCAAATAATATGAATTATTGATCTGATAAGGGGAAATACTGTGCAATGACAATCATTGAAACAACAATAATATAAAATATCAACGTAGCAATTATTGAATCAATAAAATAAAATATTGAACAGTAATTACTGTAACAATTATTGAGTAAGTGCCTTCTTACGTAAGAATCAATAATTCAAAAATATTATATAATATCGTACTCTTGTGCAACAACGCCAGACATTACTTTACTTTACCCACCGGGTATTCCAACAGTGTTAACGATAACGATTACGCCGTTATTTATAAAAACTCAAATTTGTCATTTTTTTTTCATCCGCGGTTATTACATTATGGGGCCCACAAATAGTTCGGCTGTATTGCATTTAATATTCCCAAACAACAAGAATATTCCACGACCAAACGAATATTCCCCGACAATAATAAGTATTTTATAGTCACTTGCTTATTTTGAAAAAAATTCACATATCACCCTTAACTTTAACTTTTTATCAATTTAACTATTTACTAAATAGAAAAATTGAATACTTTTATTTCATAAAATTCGTGGTCTTACAACTGTCATATCAACTCATAAGGCCATTCGTTTATTGAAAAACGGATGTCAAGCTTTCTTAGCCCATGTCATGGACTTGAACAAAAACATGTCAGATTTGAATAATATTTCTGTTGTTAGTGAATTTCTGATGTATTTCCTGAAGAACTTCCCGGTCTACCCCCGGAGCGTGAAGTTGAATTCTTTATTGACCTTGAACCCGGTACGAAACCCATTTCTAAAACCCCATATCGAATGGCTCCTATTGAACTTCAGGAGTTAAAGGTCCAACTATAGGAGTTATTAGACATCGGTTTCATTCGCCCTAGTACATCTCCTTGGGGTGCTCCTATTTTATTCGTAAAGAAGAAAGACAGGAGTATACGACTTTGTTTTGACTACAGGGAATTGAACCATATCACCATCAAGAATAGGTATCCGCTACCACGCATTGATGACCTGTTCGACCAGTTGAAAGGAGCATAATTCTTTTCAAAGATCGATCTTCATCCTAGATATCATCAGCTGAAGATTAAAACTGAGGATATTCCAAAGACTGCCATCAGAACTCGATACGGGCATTATGAATTCTTAGTCATGTCTTTTGGATTGACTAATGCTCATGCTGCTTTCATGGATATAATGAATCGTGTGTTCAAAGAATATTTAGATCAGTTCATTTTCGTCTTTATTAATGACATCCTCATCTATTCCAAAAGCCGTGAAGATCATGAGCACCATTTGAAGCTGGTATTTCAAAGGCTTCGTGATAACAAACTATATGCAAGCTGAAGAAATACGAGTTCTGGCTTGAGGAAGTAGCATTCCTTCGGCACGTGGTGTCAAAACATGGAGTATCTGTTGACCCAACAAAGATTGAAGCAATAAAAGTTAGAAGAGCAACAAAGTCGGTGACCAAATCACGTAGCTTTCGGGCTTAATTTGGTTATTATCGGAGATTCGTGGAAGGATTTTCTCGAATCGCTACTCTGTTAACTCAGCTGACTCGTAAAGATACAAAATTTGTATGGAGAAGGAATGCGAAATGAGTTTCAAGAACTTAAGAGGAGACTCATTTAAGACTGTTCGACAATACCATCCGGTTCGGATGGATTTGTTATCTCACAAATGATGCTTGAGGCAAAGGGTTAGGATGTGTTCTCATGCAACATGGGAAAGTCATAGCCTATGCCTCGCGACAACTCAAAGAATATGATAGGAATTATCCTACTCATGATCTGTGTGAGACCCCAGATTTTATGAATAAAGATTTAATTTTCTCGAAATATTTTTTTGAATATTATGGTGTGGATTTGATATAGTGTTATAGTTGTGGGTAGTATTTATAAATTTTGAAAAGTATGCAAGTTGTTGTATAATATTCGATTGGTCGGGAAATATTCTTTTTGTCAAAGAATATCCGTAAGACGGTACAATCATTGGTGGACCCCACAACGGAATTATTGTCGAATTGAGAAAAGGACAAAAAAAATTTATGAAAATAATGGCGAAAGTTTTACCGTTAATATTGTTGAACTACTCGGTAGTAAAAGTACAGTAATACGCGTGGTTGCATAGTGGCACACGGTATTGATTATTGATGTTTACGTGATAAGTCACTCAGTTTTGTTTTATTAGTATTATTAATGTAATGAGGACCCCATTGAGTTTGTATATTGTCTAGATGACAATATTTGTATTAAAACTCAGAGCATATGTTTAGTCATATTTTACACGACTGTTGTATAATTAAGTTTGTATTTGAATTCTGTACCATGTATTTGGCAACTCAAGATGGATGATGTATACCTATTTTGGGGGCGTCACAGTTGGTATCAAAGCTTACGGATATGATCCTTGGCTAAGATGTGAGAATAGAACTAGGAGGGGAGAGACGGAGAATTCCTTCGCTAGTATGACCTACCTAAGTTTATTTGGTATTTAATTGGTCTAAATTCGTAATATAGGGATAATATGTTACATGTCAATTAACCTTTGTTTTGTGGCAAGATGTCTGAAAATGACATCCAAGAATGTTGAGAATAGCAATGGAGCACACGAGACCGTTGATTCACCACATATCAATAATCAAGATAATGTGCATCGAAGGCGACAATCCTCATGCAAACAACAACACTGACCAAATGATGAATGATGGAATGTTCAGAGGCTTTATGCAATTTATGCAACAGCAGGCGAGAGTGGCTCATGTCCAAAATGTAGGTGGAAACTCTCGGACGGTCACTGCTAAACAGTTCAAGGAGCTGGGACCACCGGAGTTTATTGGAGAGCCAAAACCACTTAAGGCGGAAGCATGAATAAAACAGATCACCAAGATATTTGATGTCTTGGATGCTCCGAGGAGCAAAAGGTTCCCTTTTCCACCTTTATGTTGCGAGGAGAGGCAGATTACTGGTGGGAATCGGTAAAGCGTACTCAACCCGCCTTGACCAAGAGGCGTCTTGGGAGAATTTCCAAGAACTATTCAACGACAAGTACTTTCCCGAAAGTATTCGTCACATAAAAGAGCTAGAGTTCATCAAGTTGGAGCAGAATAATATTACCGTGTCGCAGTACGAAGCTAAGTTTGTCGAGTTGTCCCGGTTTGCGTCCTACATGGTTGATAATGAAGAGAGAATGATGCGGATGTTTTTAAGAGGTTTGAAGCCAGAGATACGTCAATATCTTATTTCTCATAAACTGTGTTTGTATTCAGATGTTGTAAATAGGGCTCAGTTAGTGGAGCGCGATAACGAGTTAACGCAACCAAAAGAGAGCAGCCGGCAAAATGATAATACCAGTGAGAGCAGTCATCGAAGCGGTGACAACAAGCGTGGAGGTAATCAACAGGCCAGAAATGGTAACCACTTCGGTGGTAATAAGGACCAAAACAAGAAGAATGGACATTTCAAGAAGAGGAGATTCAATAATGATGAAAATACGTCAGCACCAGCACCCGTTGTTAAGAAAGGAGAACGACCACCTATCATATGCTTCAAATGCGGAGGGGAGGGACACATCAGTCGAAACTGCGCGATGCCGTCCAAAACATGTTATAATTGTGGAAGAGAAGGTCACTTAGCTCGATTTTGTCGTTCACCGAAGACAAGTTCAGCTAGGATGGAGGCATCAAAGGCTGTCCCAGAAAAGTCAAAGCCGGTAGTGCAAGGGAGAGCGTTTGTTGTGACCTCCCAAAAAGCAAAGAACCCAAACGAGGTCATCACGGGTAAGCTTATCATAAACTCTAGCGAAGTCTATACCTTATTTGATACCGATTCTACCCATTCTTTTATTTCTCCTACTTGCGCTCAACGATTAAATTTGACTCCGGAGAAATTAGACTTTGACTTATCTGTGGAAACTTCGTTGGGAGAAACCTTCATTACATCCACTGTCTATAAGTCTTGTTTGGTTCAAATCAGTACCCTCACATTACCTGTCGATCTTATTTCATTGAAAATACTTGCATTTGATTTGATTCTAGGGATTGATTGGTTAACTACTCATCATGCTAAAATTGAATATTTTCGTAAGGTTGTTAGCTTTCATATTCCTAATCAACCTATTATGCGAATTCAAGCGACCAAACCATTAAAATCAATTACGGTCATCTCAAGCCATAAAGCTATTCGTTTATTGAAAAATGGATGTCAAGCTTTCTTAGCTCATGTCATGGATCTAAACAAAAATTCGTCAATTTTGAATGATATTTCTATTGTTAATAAATTCCCTGACGTATTCCCTGAAGAACTTCCTGGCCTACCCCTAGAGCGTGAAATCGAATTTTGTATTGACCCCAGTACAAAACCCATATCTAAACCCCTCAAATATTTCTTTACTTAAAATGAACGTAACATGCGCCAAAGGCGTTGGCTCAAGCTGTTGAAGATTACGATCGTACCATAAAATATCATCGTGGAAGTGAGAACGTGGTAGCTGACGCGTTGAGTAGAAGATCGTATGCGAGTGCGGTGTTGTTAACACAAAGACTCATTTCGTATAACTTACAAATGATGAAGATAGAGTTAAAGACTCTAGGGACCCACGTGAAGATAACAAATATACGATTAGAATCGACTTTAATCGATAAAGTTAAAGCCGCTCAAGCTACACACCCAGAGCTGATGAATGTAAAGAAGAAGGTTCAAGAGGGCGTTATTCTAGAAGTAAGAATCGATGAAGAGAGGAAATCTCAACCCTTGATTTAATTGGCCTATTTGAAATCCTCGATGAAGTAGGAATTGTGGCCTATAGACTCATTTTACCGCCAAGTATGTTGCATGTTCAGCACGTTTTTTTTTTTACGTATCGAGGTTACGTAAATATGTGGACGACCCGAACCACATTATTAAATTAGAACTAAACGATATAGCAGAAGATTTAACGTATGAGGAGATACGTGTTAAAATCTTGGATTGTATTTAACACTCAAAGGTTATACCTCAAGATTTAGAATCTGAAATGAAGTCAAGGTATCCTCACCCTCTTCTAAGATACTGTGTATCGTGACGTAAATTTCGAGGGCGAAATTTCATAAGGATGGGAGATTGTGAGACCCCAGATTTTATGAATAAAGATTTAATTTTCTCGAAATATTTTTTTGAATATTATGGTGTGGATTTGAGATAGTGTTATAGTTGTGGGTAGTATTTATAAATTTTGAAAAGTATGCAAGTTGTTGTATAATATTCGATTGGTCGGGGAATATTCTTTTTGTCGGAGAATATCCGTGCACGACTAAAGACAATCATTAGTGGACCCCTAAGCGGAATTATCATGGCGGATCGAGAAAGCGACAAAATATTTTATGAAAATAACGGCGAAAGTTTTACCGTTAATACTGTTGAACTACTCGGTAGTAAAAGTACAGTAATACGTGTGGTTACATAGTAGCACACGGTATTGATTATTGATGCTTACGTGATAAGTCACTTAGTTTTGTTTTATTAGTATTATTAATGTAATGAGGACCCCATTGAGTTTGTATATTGTCTAGATGACAATATTTGTATTAAAACTCACAGCATATGTTTAGTCATATTTTACACGACTGTTGTATAATTAAGTTTGTATTTGAATTCTGTACCATGTATTTGGCGACTCGAGATGGGTGATGTATACCTATTTTGGGGGCATCACAATCTGGAGTTGGCAGCAGTCATTTTCGTGTTGAAGATCTGGAGACACTACCTGTATGGGGAGAAAGTGGAGATCTATACAGATCATAAAAGCCTCAAATATTTCTTCACCCAAAAGAAACTCAACATGCGGCAACGCCGTTGGCTCGAGTTGTTGAAAGATTACGACCATACTATCCAATATCATTCTAGAAAAGCAAATGTAGTAGCTGACGCATTGAGTAGAAGATCATATGCTGGTACGAGTGCAATGTTGTTAACACAAAGGCCCATTTTGTATGACTTACAAAGGATGGAGATAGAGGTAAAGGCTCCAAGTATCCATGTGATGATATCAAACATACGAGTAGAACCGACTTTAATCGATAAAGTTAAAGTTGCTCAAGCTACGGACCTGGAGCTAATGCGTATGAAGAAGAAAGTACAAGAAGGTGTTATTCCATAAGCAAGAATCGATGAAGAAGGAATACTTCGAGTCAACTCCAGACTTTGCGTTCCTAACTATTCTGATTTGAAGCATAGAATCATGATGGAGGCACACAACACACCGTTTGCAATCCATCCTGGGAGTACCAAAAAGTATCATGATCTTCGAAATACATTTTGGTGGAGCAATATGAAGAGAGAGATCGCGGAGTTTATCTCAAGGTGTTTAAATTCTCAACGTGTAAAGGTGGAGCATCAAGTGCCAAAGGGTCCATTGCAACCACTTGAGATTCTGAAATGGAAGTGGGAACACATTACCATGGATTTCGTTATGGGTCTTCCCAAGGTTTCTCAAGGTATAGACGATTTGGGTCATTGTTGATAAATTAACTAAGTCTGCTTATTTCTTGCCTATACGGGAGACTTATTCCCTTGAACGTCTTGTTCGTATGTACGTGAATGAGATTGTGAGATTGCATGGCATTCCAATATCCATAGTTTCGGATCGTGACCCAAGATTCACTTCATTATTTTGGGTTAGCTTGCAGAAAGCTATGGGCACGGACTTACGATTCAGTTTGACATACCATCCTCAAACGGACGGGCAATCAGAAAGGACTATTCAAACTCTTGAAGATCTATTAAGACTCTGTGTCTTAGATTTCAAAGGGAGTTGGGATAAGTATCTACCATGGGTGGAATTCTTCTACAACAACAGTTATCAGACAAGTATAGGTGTGGCTCCATTTGAAGCATTGTATGTACGAAAGTGTCACTCTCCAGTATATTGGGATGAGGTGGGAGAAAAAACGTTGTTGGAACCAGAGTTTGTACAAATGACTACAGAGAAGATCCAAATGATCCGACAACGTATACAAACGGCACAGGATCGACAAAAGAGTTATACGAATCTTCATCGAAAGGACGTGAAATTTAATATTGGGGATAATGTATTATTACGTGTTGCATCATGGAAGGGAGTTACAAGATTTGGGAAGAGAGAAAAGCTCAATCCACGATTTGTTGGTCTATTTAAAATTCTTGATCGAATAGGAAATGTGGCCTATAGACTCACATTACCTCCAAACATGTCTCGTGTTCATAATGTTTTTGACATATATGTGCTTCGTAAATATGTGAAAGACCCAAACCACATTATTGAGTTATAACCAGATAAGATAACTGAAGATTTAACGTACGAGGAGGTACCTGTCAAGATCTTGGATAGGAAGGAGCATGTCCTATGCACAAAGATTATACCATAAGTTAAAGTTTTGTGGAGGAACCATGCTATTGAGAAAATGACCTGATAGTTAGAATCGGAAATAAAAATGAGGTATCCTCACCTTTTCGAAATACCAGGTACGTACCTCAGTTTTGAGGATAAAATTTCATAAGGATGGGAGGTTGTAAGACCCCAACTTTTTATAAATAAAATCGAATTTCCTCTAATTATTATTGTGAATAATAAGGTGTTAATTTGATATAATGCTTTGGTTATGGGTGAAATGTGCAAATTTTACAAAATAAACAAGTGGTTATAATATGTTCATTGTTGTCGGGGAATATTCGTTTGGTCGTGGAATATTCTTATACGGGGAATATTCGTGACGACGATGACACGACCATTTCAGGGCCCCATAACTTGAAAAACTAGTCGGATGAAGAAAACGAAATGTTTGAGTTTTTATAAATAATCTACGTAATTGTTACGAATTAACATCGTTGGAATACCGGTGGTTAAAATACGAAGAATACTGCGTGGTTTACAAAGTATTTTTTGAATTATTGATTCTTACGTAGAAGAAGGCATCGCTTCAATAATTATTTACAAGAATTATCGCTCAATATTTTATTTTATTGATTCAATAATTGCTACGTTGATATTTTATATTATTGTTGTTTCAATAATTATCACTGCACAGTATTTCCCATTATCAGATCAATAATTCATATTATTTGAATAATATTATTAGATTGCATTATTGGCAATGTCTAAGGAAGTTCTGTCTAGGAAAGGGGTTTGGTCACCTAATTGCACGCCAATAAGGAGAAATCCTTATCGAAAAGCCCCCTCTTTCCAGGAGCGACACATTGTTTCATTATTATTGTGATTCTGTAATATTATTTGTAAATACTTAATTATTGATTTATATGATAAGAAAATATTTATTTTATGTGGATATAAATGAAGGAATTAATGTTGAGGTGTTTTATCACTATTTTGTCGGAATAGATGTATTAAAAATCATCCGTATGTCGATTTCGGATATTTTCTGTTTGGAATTTGGAAAAACTTTCTTCTACAAAGTTGTAGAGAATTCGATTTCCTATGGAATGGATATAAAATTCGTATTTTTCTGATAAAATGGTTATTTATTATGAATTATTAAAGTTTCGGAAATAAATATTTTTATTAAAATTATGGGTGTGACCCACTTTTGTTTTTTGTGAAAACATGTGTTGAAATTTTTTGTTCAAAGATGGAGTGTTGGTCTTGGTCTTGGCATGCGTAGAAGAAGAAAAAATTTTATTTTATTATTTTAGTCTGCTTTGGCGTTCTAGCATTTTCCTATAAATAGGTGCTTAGGTTAGAATTGAAAATTATACCAGAAACATAAGTTTTCTCTCTCTATATTATCGAGCGTATTTTTGTAAGTATTTAGAAACTTTGAGAGTTGTTATTCAATGCAAGTTTCCTTCGGCATTACATCCGATATTCTAGTCAGAAGTACTGTTCTTTTGAGGTAAGGGATGTTATTTTTCTCGTAAATAATGTTATTCTTTCAATATAATTAATTATACTGAAATATTGGTATGAATTTTATTGTGGAATTTTTACCTTTTTCATGTCGGAATTACTTTTACGTATACGACACTATTCATGAATACGACACTATTCATAGAAAAATAAATTTTTCTTTCTTTGTCCAAGTTGTCTATTGTGGTTACTATCTTTGATTGTATCCATGTTTTGATCTTTATTTTTGAATTCTGCTCCACAATTGATTATTATAGAGTATTTTTGAACTTGGATAAACTGTAGTACGAATCCCTAATATTTGTCCTTTTGTCTCACTGAATTCGTTTTCTTTAAGATATTTTTCATCATTCTCAGTCCTAAAGGATGATATTATTGAATATCTTTGGCCTGTAGTGCAAAGATGAATGATTAACTGATGAATATCTTTGGCCCGTAGTGCAGAGATGAACATGTGTTGAGATGAACATGAATTAACTGGTGATACAAATAAATATCTTTGGCTCGTAGTGCAAAGATGAATATTTGATTCAAGATGTATATTGATTGATGTTACAGGGATAAAATATTGATGATGGACTTTTAAATCTTAGAAGATAGTAGAATTCATTCTCTACTTGACTCTTCTAATGGATTGTTATTTTCGTTGCAGTTGTTGATCTAAAACTTGTTGTCTATTATATTCTATCAGATTTTTCCCTGTTGAAGACTAGTGATAATTTTTTGTATATTATCTTAGTCATAATATTCTTTACAAAGCTAGTTGAGCTAACCATTTTCCTTTTTGTTCCATTTTTCTTCTCAGGATGAGAGAATATAGCGGGAACTAGTCAGGGTATGGAATGATGGATCAAGATAGTTGTTTAGCAGTCCTCACTATTTTGTAAAACAGTGTGTCAATAATTATATTGAGGACTTATTTGAGTTTGAATATTGTCTAGAAGACAATATTTGTATTTAAACTCACAGTATATGTGTTGTCGTATTTTCCACGACAATTGTAATAATGAAGTTGTATGTGACGCCCCCAAAATAGGTATACATCACCCATCTTGGGTCGCCAAATATATTGTACTGAATACAAATACAAACTTAACATACAACAAGAGCTAAGAGTTTTTACACTAATATTGTCTCATAGACAATATCCAAACTCAAATTCAATCCTCATTACATTTATTATCACACTAAATAGTGAGGATTACTAAAACAGCCATCTCGGACTATCACTCCGTTCCCTGACTAGTCCCGACTATGTTCTCATTTCCTGAAGAGAATAATGAAAGCAAAAGGGTGAGCTCAACTAGCCCAGTAAGAAATATTATGACTAAGATAATGTAGAATAAGTTATCGTTAGCCTTCAATAATGTTAAGCAATTCATTAGAAGAGTCAAGTAGAGCATGATATCTACTATCTTCTATGATTTAAAAAGGTTTTCATCAACTTTATCGCTGAGACTCAGCTTAATAAATAAACCACATCATCGAATCATCCCTGCACTACGGGCAAAGGATATTCATGTAATCATCAATGGTCATGATTATACCGAATAATCCTTGGTCATAATCATACCAACAACTGTCCATCAATGCACTACAGGCCAATGAGGATTTTTATCACATCATTTGTAACATTACGGGTCATGACTATACCGAATGATCCCTAGTCATAATCATAACAATCAACAGTCCATCTATGCACGTAAGCCAAAGATGACTTTCATCACAATATAAGAATGCGGATGATGACAATGATATAAGAATTCAATCAAACGAGATCAATGATAAATATTAAAGACTTTAAATTTATCTAGAGTTTAAAAATATCCAAATTGTCAACATGATACTGCTTTGTGGAGTAAAATTCAAGAATAATATTCATGTCTCAAAAATAATCTTGGACATAAAAGAAATTAAATTTTATCGTGAATAGTACTCCAGGTGCATAGTACCCGAGTGAATAGTACCCCGATATGAAAAGTGCCCCGAATACCCGAGTGAATAATATTCCAGTGAATAGTAATCGGGTGAATAGTAACCCGTGAATAGTACCCCGGGTGAAAATATTGATATTTAATAAGAAAGTTCATATCAATATTCCAATGAAACGATACTGGATGAAGCGCAAAACTTCAAGGATATTCCACTAATTTCAAGGATTATAGAAGCAATACTTACCATAGTAAGTTTAGATTTAAAAATATGAAAAGAAATAACATACAAAAATGCAAATGGATTTTTACCTGTCATACGGTACGTAATCCGCATAGACAGGTTATTCCGACATATTAAAGGATGAATACGAAAAATAGTATTCCTTATGAATATGAAAGAAATAATACCCCTTACGAATACAAAAGAAATAACATCCTTTACCTTAGTAGAAGACTGGATACTACAATAGTGAAGTAGCAAAATACTCTTCTTCTTGCTCTCTATAGTTTCTCTCTCTATAGTTTCTCTTGTGAGTCTCAGTGAATTGGTGAGAATGAAAGAAGAATTAAGCTTCTATTTATAGGAGAATGGACTAAATAGTAATTTATTCACGAACGGCCCAGATTGATTTACTATTAGAACGGACGGTCCATATTAATTACTATTAAAACCACAACCGACGGTCCAGATTGGTTTACTTTTAAAACCACCACCGACGGTCTAGATTGATTTACTTTTAAAACCACTACCGACGGTCCAGATTGATTTACTATTAAAACAACTACCGACGGTCTAGATTGATTTACTATTAAAACCACCATCAATGATCCAGATTGATTTACTATTAAAACCACCATCGACGGTCCATAAAATTTGTAGATATTCCAATGGAATATTAAGTCAAACTTACAACAAACGCCTCATAACAAATCCCTATATTTATATCAAAAAATTGAATAAATATTTACCACAAATCCTTTATCGTTAATAAACACATTTTTAATATTTCAACAATTATTCATCACTAATATTATAACTCACAATATTTAACAACCAGATCATTCCCAGGAAAGAGGGGGCTTTCCGATAAGGATTTCTCCCTATTGGCGCGCAATTAGGTGACCAAACCTCTACTCGACGGAACTTTCTAGACATCGTTAATATTGCAAATAATAATATGAATAACTTTGTTGTCTCAATTATTGATTTAATAATATAAAATATTATGCAGATGATACTGTGACAATAATTGAATCAAATAACATGAGATACTATGAAACAATTACTGTAGTAATAATTGAGTAAACTGAGTGGCTTCTTGCGTAAGCATCAATAATCAATACCTTATGCTACTATGCAACCACGCGTATTACTGTATTTTTATCACTGGGTATCTCAACAGTTTAACGATAAAACTTTCGCCGTTATTTTTATAAAAAGATATTTATGTCATTTTCTAACTACGACAATACTTCCATTGTGGGGTCCACCAATGATTGTACCAAATGCATTTAATATTTCTGTTAAAATGAATATTCCCCGACACAAATCTAATATTTTATATCAACTTGCTTACTTTGTAAAATTTTCAAATATCACCCTTAACTTTAACCTTTTATCAATTTAACCATTTACTAAATAACATAATAATTATAAGAAAATTGAATACTTTCATTTCATAAAATTCGGGGTCTTACATTGTAGTTGTTTCTGTACCATGTATTTGGCGACTCAGAATGGGTGATGTATACCTATTTTGGGGGGTCACATTTACCACAAATCACTTATCTTTAATAAACACATTTTTAATCTTTTAACAATTATTCATCATTAATATTATAACTTATAATATTGACAACCAGATCATTCACAGGAAAGAGGGGACTTTCCGATAAAGATTTCTACTTATTGGCGGCAATTAAATGACCTAACCCCTTTCCTCGACAAAACTTTCTAGACATTATCAATAATGCAAATAATAATATGAATAAATGTGTTGTCTCAATTATTGATTTAATAATATAAAATATTATGCAGTTGATACTGTAACAATAATTGAATCAATAATATGAGATACTATGCAACTATTACTTTTGCAATAATTGAATAAAACTGAGTGACTTCTTACGTAGGAATCAATAATCAAAGATACTGTGTAATACCGTGTGCTACTGTGTAACCACACGTATTACTGTACTTTTATCACCAGATATTTCAACAGTTTAACGGTAAAAGTTTTGCCTTTATTTTTATAAAAAGGTTATTTCTGTCGCTTTCTATATCCGATATTTATTTCCTTTTGGGGTCCACCAATTATTGTGTCAT
Organism: Panax ginseng; assembly: GCA_020205605.1. Classification (NCBI taxonomy): domain Eukaryota; kingdom Viridiplantae; phylum Streptophyta; class Magnoliopsida; order Apiales; family Araliaceae; genus Panax; species Panax ginseng. The sequence goes on from CM035136.1 coordinate 122,435,297, forward strand.
CGTATGGATATTCCCTGACAAAAAGAATATTCCCCGACACAACGAATATCTTATGACAACTTGTATACTTTATAAAATTTTCACATATCACCCTTAACTTTAACCTTTTATCAATTTAACCATTTACTAAATAGAATAATAATTATAAGAAAATTGAATACATTCATTTCATAAAATTCGGGGTCTTACAATCTCCCTTCTTATGAAATTTTGTCCCCAAAATTTACTTACCTGGTATGTTTAAGAGGTGGGGATACCTTACTTTCATTTCAGATTCTAACTCCCAGGTCATTTCCTCAATATCATGGTTTCTTCATAAAAATTTGACTTGATGTATAACCTTTAAGCGTAGAATATGTTCCTTCTTATACAAGATTTTAACAGGTACCTCTTCATACGTTAAATTTTCTACTATCTCGTCTAGTTCTAATTCAATAATGTGATTTGGGTCTTCCACATATTTACGTAACGTAGATATGTGAAAATCATTATGAACACGAGACATACTTGGTGGTAAGGCGAGTCTATAGGCCATAATTACTAATCGATCGAGGATTTCAAATGGGCCAATGAATCGAGGGTTGAGATTTCCTCTCTTCGTCGATTCTTGCTTCTGGAATAACACCGTCTTGCACCTTCTTCTTCATATTCATCAGCTCAGCTGTAGCTTGATCAGCTTTAACTTTATCGATTAAAGTCAGTTCTACTCGTACATTTGGCATCATCACGTGGGTCCCTAGAGTCTTTAACTCTATCTCTATCATTTGTAAGTCATACGAAATGGGTTTTTGTGTTTGACAATATCGCACTCGTACCCGCATATGATCTTCTACTCAACGCGTCAGCTACTACGTTCATTTTTCCAGGATAGTATTGTCAGAACATGTGCTAAAATGAGTCTCCTCTTGAGTTCTTGGAAACTCTTCTCACGTTCCTCGCTCCAACTGGATTTTGTATCTTTTCGAGTTAAATGAGTTAATGGAGTGGTGATTCGAGAAAGTCCTTCCACGAATCTCCTATAATAACCAGCTAAGCCTAGAAAGCTACGTGTTTCGATTACTAACTTAAGTTGCTCTCAACTGTGACTCATATCCCAACCTTGGATAGCATCTCACATTAATGGCACCTATCAGTTTACCAACGCCAAAAATGGTGTCCCTACGGAGAGTCTGGCTTCGGTGCATTCCACAAAGGAAGTCACCAAATTAAGGCTCGGGTACCAACTCTTGTAGTTGGGTTTTTAACTCCTGAAGTTCAATAGGAGCCATTCGATATTGAGTTTTGGAAATGAGTTTTGTACCGGGTTCAAGGTCAATACAAAATTTGATTTCGCATTTTGGGGGTAGACCAGAAAGTTCTTCAAGAAATATGTCAGGAAATTTATTAACAATAGAAATATCATTCAGATCTAACATATTTTTGTTTAAATCTGTGACATGGGCTAAGAAAGCTTGACATCCATTTTTTAATAAACAAATGACTTTATGGCTTGATATGACAGTGATTGACTTTAGTGGTTTGGTTGCTTGAATTTCCATAATAGGTTGGTTAGGAATATGAAAACTAACAACCTTACGAAAATAATCAATCTTAGCATGATTAGTTAACTAGTTGATTCCTAAAATCACATCAAATGTAAGTATTTTCAAAGAGATGAGATCAACAGGTAATGTAAAAGTGTCGATTTGAGTCAAAAAAGATTTATAAATGGTTGATGTAATGAAGCTTTCTCCTAACAGAGTTTCAACAGATAAGTCAAAGTCTAATTTCTCAGGAGTCAAGTTCAAACATTGAGCACAAGCAGGTGAAATAAAAGAATGGGTAGAATCGGTATCTAATAAGGTATAGACTTCGCAAGAGTTTATGATTAGCTTACCCATAATAACTTCGTTCGGGTTCCTTTCTTTTTGGGAAGTCACAAAAAATGCTCTTTCTTGAACCACCGAATTTGACTTGTCTGGGACAGTCGTTGGTGTCATCATTACTGCTTTACTTGAATTCGTTATAGGGCGTATTCCACCCTCAACTGCTTCATCGTACTCCTTATCCATGATCTGAATCATTAATCTTCGATCCATATCGAATTGGGGTTGACTGCTCTGTACAGGGTAATTCAAAACTCGATGTTGGGTTCTCCTAATTTCTGTCCAAAAAGAGAAATACATATAATATATTTTAGCCTTCTTAGATCGGACGTCTCTTTCTACAATATCAACGCGTCGTGCGGCTTTTACCCATGTATCCTCCATTCTCACTCGTTCAATTGTTTCTTCTTTGAGCTGATATTTGACATTTTCATTCTCAAATTCCAGCTCTATTATCATATACTCTGCCAAAGAGAGCTTCTGTTTAAGCTTCGCATATCGGTTAGCAAAATATTGAATTATTACATCCATTTGGTCTACGACCGCCTACCATTATTCACCCTGCTCTTCTAACTCACGAATAAGATCATATAGTTCTATATTTCGATCATAAAATTGTCCTATTAAATCCTCCTCAGGTTCCTCTTCTTCCTCACTTTCAGCTGCTACCTCTGCGACTAGCTCAGGTGCAACTATTAATTCTTCACTCATCACATGAATAACTCTAATTTCTTCTTCTCCTGACATCCTATAATCAAGTTTAATAACTTAATTAGTACTCCCCAATAAAAATCTTTGTTATAACAAGATATTATATGCCAATATTTATTCTTTAAATGAATCTCCTCGATTCATCACTTAAAACTCTATATGAGTTCATCTCTTGATTTTTAGATGTCATTCTCAATACTGCCACAAAACAAGGGTTAATTAAAGAAATTGACATATCACACATTATCCCTATATTCTGACCAACCAACCGAATAAGCTTAGATAGGACACACTAGCGAAGGTTTTACTCTTCTTTCCCCTCCTAGTTATAACCTCAGATCTCCGCCAGAGATCATATCCCTAAGCTCTGATACCAATTGTGATGCCCCCAAAATAGGTCCTTACAACCCGTTCTGAGTCGTCAGATACATGGTACAAAATTCCAATACAAACTTCAATTACACAACTATTAATTGTCGTGTGAAATACGACAAAACATAAGCTGTGAGTTTTAATACAAATATTATCTTGTAGACAATATCTAAACTCAAATAAAGTCCTCATTACAATTATTGTTACACTATTTTACAAAATAGTGAGGACTGCTATAAAAAACCATCTTGAACCATTACTCCATTCCCTGACTAGTCCCAACTATATTCTCGCATCCTGAGAAGAACAATGGAACTAAAAGGAAAAGGGTGAGCTCAACTAGCCTAGTAAAGAATATTATGACCAAGATAATGTAGAATAAATTATCATTAGTCCTTAATAAGGAAAAATCTGATAGAATACAATAGACAACAAGTTTTAGATCAACAACTTTAGCGGAAACAACAATCCATTAAAAGAGTCAAGTAGAGAATGATGTCTACTATCTTCTATAATTTAAAAATCCATCATCAATATTTTATCCCTGTAATACCAATTAATAAACATTTCACATCAACAAATTATCTATGCACTACGAGCCAATGATATTCGTATGAATCACCAAAAAATTATCTATGCACTACGGGCCAAGGATATCGTTTGTATAACCAGTGGTCATCAATAAATATTTCACATCATCGAATTATACATTCACTACGGGCCAATGATATTCGTTAGTATCACCAGTGGTCATGATCATGTCAAACAACTGTTTATCTATGCACTACGGGCCAAAGAGGACTTTCACCACATCATTTGTCTGTAAGATTATAGGTCATGATTATACCGATATAAAATTCATGGTCATAATTATACCAATCAACAGTCCACCTATGCACTACGTGCCAAAGATGACTTTTACCACAACATAAGCATGAAGATGATGACAATGATATACGGAATTAATCAAGTGAGATCAAGGATAAATATTAGAGATTTATAATTCAATTTATCCAGAGTTCAAGAATGTCTAAATGGTCAACATGATGATCAAAACGTGGATTCAAATTTAAGAATAAGATTCATATATCAAAGATAATTTGGACAGAAAAGAAATCACTTTTGTCATGAATAGTACCCGAATGAATAGTACCAAAAGAATAGTACCCCGTCATTCAAAGTACCCCGAGTGAATAGTACTCCCGAGTGAATAATACCTGAGTAAATAGTACCCGTAAATAGTACCCCGAGTGAATATATTGAAATTTAATAAGAAAGTTCAGACCAATATTCCAATGAAACGATACTAGATGAAGCGCAAAACTCAAGGATATTCTACTAATTTCAGGGATTATAGAAGCAATACTTATCATAGTAAGTTTAGATTTAAGAATATGAAAAGAAATAATACGAAACTACAAATAGATTTTCACCCGTCATCATAGACAGGTTATTCCCACATATTAAAGAATGAATACGAAAAATAATATCCCTTACGAATACAAAAAAAATACCTCTTACGAATACAAAAGAAATAACATCCCTTACGAATACGAAAAGTAATACCCCTTACCATAGTAAGAGATTGGATACTGTAATAGTGAAGTAGAAAAATACTCTTCTTCTTTCTCTCTATAGTTTCTCTTGTGAGTCTCAGTGAATTGGTGAGAATGAAAGAAGAAATAAACTTTTATTTATAGGAGAATGGACTAAATAGTATCTGATTCACGGACGGTCCAGATTGATTTACTATTAAAACGGACGGTCAATATTGATTTACTATTAAAGCCACCACCTGCGATCCATAAATTAGTATATCTCTCCATTGAATAATAAGTCAACTTACAACAAACGCCTCATAACAAACCCCTTTATTTATATAAAAATTTGAATAAATATTTACCACAAATCACTTATCTTTAATAAACACATTTTTAATCTTTTAACAATTATTCATCATTAATATTATAACTTATAATATTGACAACCAGATCATTCTTAAGAAAGAGGGGGCTTTCCGATAAAGATTTCTTCTTATTGGCGCGCAATTAAATGACCTAACCCCTTTCATCGACAGAACTTTCTAGACATTGTCAATAATACAAATAATAATATGAATAAATGTGTTGTCTCAATTATTGATTTAATAATATAAAATATTGTGCATATGATACTGTGACAATAATTGAATCAATAATATGAGATACTATGCAGCAATTACTGTTACAATAATTGAATAAAACTGAGTGACTTCTTACGTAAGCATCAATAATCAGAGATATCAGGTAATACCGATTGGCATCTTCTTGTGTAACCACGCAGACATCGCGTACTTTTATCACCTGATATTTCCACAGTTTAACGTTAAAAATTTTGTCGTTATTTTTATAAAAATGTTATTTCTATCGCTTTCTATATCCGACAGTTATTCCGTTGTAGGTTCCACCAATGATTGTGTCGTCGTGCGGATATTTTTCAATAAAAAGAATATTCCCCGACCAAACAAATATTCTCCAACACAACGAATATTTTATGACAACTTGTTTACTTTGTAAAATTTTCACATATCACCCTTAACTTTAACCTTTTATCAATTTAACCATTTACTAAATAGAATAATAATTATAAGAAAATTGAATATAGTCATTTCATAAAATTCGGGGTCTTACACATACGCCTTACCCCACAACTGAGTGTCAAGACTTGGCTTAACATGCTATCTGGGCGTCCCGCATGCCAAGTCCGTGTCAATTCATTAAAGGGCTAACACTAAGTCATGTAAATAATACTTCATTCGTTTCAAATTATACGATTATTATTGACTTTTAAAAATTAACCTAATATAATTTTAAATTTAAAATTAAGATGACATTAAAAATTATAAAATAATAAAACTTACAACGAGTAATAATTTTTAAATAATTTATAATATTCATTAAAATTAAAAGAATATATGTCAGTTTTGAGTTTAAAATTCTTTTAAGTTGATTTTTAAAAGTTAACAATGATAAAATAATATGAAACAAAAGTAGCATGATTTATCTAAGGTCATTCAAATATGAAGTAATTTTGATCTTCACTTAATAATATAATCATACGGATGCAAAGATCATGTAAAAATATATAAAATTTCACGCAATAAAAAAAGAAAAAAAACGAAAAACATATAATGCTTAAGACCTTGACAATGAAAGGGACTGGATCAAAATGAAAAATAAAATGAAGTAAAGGGACCAAATTAACTTATTTTAATAGAATAGGGATTAACTTTAACAATAAGTTTAGGGGGACATTTTTTTAATGACATTTTTTATTTATTTATTTATTTTGTAATATTTCCCCAAAAATGTATAGTATTTATTTTAACTGAAATTTTTGTAAAAAATAATGTTTTAGGTGTAATTTGGATACATACAAGAAAATGGTTGTACAGACTGTACAGACTTTATTTCTTGTATGTATTCAAATTACACTTAAAACACTATTTTTTATAAAAATTTCAATTTGAATAAATACTATATATTTTTTAAAAGATACTACAAAAAAAAATTAAAAAAATTAAAATTAAAAAAAATGTAACTAAAAAATGTCCCTCTAGAGGGACTTTTAACTTTAAACATATACAGAGTACAAAGGCCAAATAACGAGTTTCGGCTAATGTTCCCTGCTTTCTTATATTTTCCTCCTCCAAGTCGCTCCTACAAAATAGGAATTGGGGGAGGTTTTCTTGGGTTTTTGCTTCTCGTAATTTCTCTCCCTTTTTCTCGGGTTTTCTCTAATAAATTGGCGTAAAGAGGATGGAACACGGGTCAGTTCAGGATCAATCGGCGTCTACATTTTCTTTGACGGATGAAGATCATACACTCGCTAATTCTCTCCGATTTACTCTCAATCAAGAGTCAGTACTTATAAATTATTCCATTTTAAAATTATTTATTACTTGTTTATTTTATTACTCATTATTTTGATTTTAATTTTGTTGATTTTTATTTATGTGTGAACCTAGCTAAATTGCCATTATATTTGTTCTTCTTTTGTTGATTTAATTATATTTGTATAATTTTATTGATTTTCTGCTACCTATATTTGATGAAACATAATTTAGTTTTAGGGGAAAAAAAATCTGATTGCCATATTTCAATGGAAAATAAAGAATTCTATTCATAATCTTTTTGGTGCATTAGTTTTTCCTATGAGATCCATTTTGCTTAAATGGTATTTCTTCTGATTTTTTCCTGCATAATGTGTATGTTACAGCTCATAATTTCATCTTATACTGAAAGAACAGATATGATATATCCATCAAATCATTTTTGTATATTTAAAATCTGAAATGATTATTTCTACATTGGTCTGGAGTAGCACGAATAGTTCAGAACTGAACTTCATGGTGAATGAAGTTGAAGTTTCTTCAAGTAATCATCCTTCCTGTTTCTCTTCCAGTTTTATTCTTAGCGGTATTGCTTGTCTGGATATGAAATGGAATGTTTAGTTTCTAATTTTTTTCCGATTGCTAGTGTTTTAAGGAAGTGTATTTTTCCTATATCTCGCAGGCCTAGAGTGACATTCTGCGGGTACAGTATTCCTCATCCTTCAGATGCTCGTGTAAATATAAGAGTCCAGACCACTGGTAAAGCTTACGTCCTCCATCTTTAGCTGCATTTCTAGATTCTATTGCAGTTGTAATGATATTTTCCTCGATGATTCTGTTTAGTTTCTATGTCCACGGATTTCATTTATGCTATGTTTGGATTGCAAGAATCAAGGTGGGAATGGAATGCCTCATTCCTATAATCCTATGGAATGAAAAAAGTGTTTTTGGTTGTTTATTGGAATGGAATGAACCATTCTCATTCTTGCGAAATTTGTGAATTTTATTTCTTAGGTCAGGGTATGGAATGACTTATTCTAGTCAAGAATGGAATGAATCATTCTTCAGTAATTCCATTCCTCCAATCCAAACGTAGCTATAGTGTCTACATTGTAGACATGATAGATGAACGCATCCTGGGCCTGATTTATCTAAGAAGGCTATTAGTCTTCACTTGCTGTTGTAACAATTTATCTAAACTGATATTGAGATTTGAGGGGTATTCATTCTGTCCATAGATAACTATCATTCAAGTGTTGTGTGTGTGCCTTCATGCTTGTCAGTTGTATGCAGTATGTCATTACATTAATTGAGGAATACGACAGTAGGTTGTGCCATGGTTGGCAAGAGAATTTTCCATGTTATTAACAATCTTTGCCTCCAATCTAATTAAACTTGATTCTGACCTTATGTACTTATAATTTGTTAAATCTTACATGGCCCCTGTAATACTCATTCTGTTTTCCTTATCCTGTCATAGTGGAGGAAATGTTATCAAGTTTAGCACTTGGGCTGATATTTGGCTAAGTTTTTGTGCTCTAGTGTTACACGGCGTTTTAAGATTCACATTATTTTAAAATATTTACTTAAATTCGTCACTCTCCAATATTTAATTTTCTCCTATGAACTTCAATAGGAAAGTAGAATGTTCCCAAAGTGCACTTGTTATAATTCTCCACTCAATTTCTATATTCATCTTGCTTTGAAATTTTGTAGGAGACCAAGCAAGTGAAGTGTTGAAGGATTCATGTCAGGTTCTAATGCTGATGTGCCAGCATGTTAGGAGGACCTTTGACCAAGCTGTTCTTGATTTCAGAAATGATCAAACTCTCAAAACCATGAAACATCAAACAATGAAGAATTTTATTTTCAACCCCCTGCTATTTTAAGCGATTTTGTTAACCTTAATGTAGCTGATGGCGACGGAATCTTATATATTATTATGTTGACAAAGTGACTCGGTACTTGTGAGATTTATGCTATCAAGTCATCACCATTTTTATTTTTATCTACAGTCAGTTAATTTTTTAAGCAAGTAAAACTGTATCTTACTATACTATATGTACTATTGTTGTAAAAATGTAAAAAAAATTTGTTCCTTATTTTGGGGATCATGTATCACTGGATGGAGAGAGCCTACCATTTACAATAAGATTGGGTATGAGTTTTTAAGTAAACCTCATATATTAACATTGCACAAGTATTCATGCATGTTTCGGTCATTTTGTAACATTTCATCATTTCCGGTTTTGTTGTGGAAATATCATTTTCTGTTGTGGATTTATCAGTTTCTTTAATATAACACACTTAGACTTAATTTTTTAAAATTCGAAATGAACTGAGATAGAATTCAAATGATAGGTTTTTCATTTTTGTTAATAGAAAAGAAGATACATACAACATATATGTCATTCAATAGCTTTACTAAGATAAAGATTCTTCTTCTAATTAAATTCATTGTGTATAACATGTTTCATCAAACTTTTTACATGACATGTTTCATATTTATATACAATAATAATAGACAATACTCTGCAACATATTAAATTTCTCTTATAATATTACAGTAGAAACATAACAAGAAGGCTTGATTACATGAAAGCTGGAGCACTAAATTGAAAAGAGCTAGAGCTTGGACCTTCTGCTGCGGAGATTGGACCAGCAGCTGCAACAGAAATTGAACCAGAAGCTGCACCAGAACTTAGAAGCTGACTCATTGCACGTCTGGGCATGGTTCTTTGTACCTTGCACAAATCTGGTAAAACACTCCTATAGACATATGAAAATGTATACTCATTAGTTCAAAAAAGTTGAACACTTCTAAGAAAATAAAATGTTACTCCTATGTACCTTCTCCTGAAGCTAATTGGTAGTAGAGGTCTACAATATTGGGACAGTTTTGGTAGCAGACTGATGAGCAAAGCTTGGCAGTGAAATGAGGCTCCATTAGGAAATCAGAGGAAATCCCAACAGACTTCCTGTCAACCCCACATGAACTCACACACTTATCACTCTCAATCCATTCAGCCATATTTTTCACAACCACCTCTGAGGTTTTGCACTGGAATTTCATGTTTCCATCATTCGTGGCGTATGTCTCTAGCAAGCATCGCTTCCCAGAAGACGCGATAGAAAAAGAGCACATCTCTGTAGGCAATTCGTCGCATACAATCTCACCTACAAAGTTAAAAAGAACTTGGTGATGATCAAACGTCAAATTTGAATTTGAAAATAACTTAAAGTTGATTTTGAAAAGTAAAACTTAATCGTATATTTTGGGACGAAGGGAGTATAAAACTAGAGGAAAAATGTGTAATGTGGTTACCAAGAGCTCCATGGAGAAAGAGAGAAAAAACAAGGAAAATGATCAATGCCATTTTAAAGAGGAGAAGAAAAAACTTTGTGATTTTTGAAAGTTGATGAATGAATTAGTGTTTGATATGAAATAATGATTAGAGAAGATGGTATTTATATAGAGAATAAATTTGTTGAAAATTAGTATAAAATGACAATGGATAGTATAATACTCCCTCCGTCCCATGATAAAAGTCCTTATTACTATTTTGGATAGTCTCATGTTAAATGTCCATTTTCTTTTAATAACCAAACTTTTACACATATTTTCCTATTATACCCGTAACATTAAATATCTAATACTTTTCTTTTTCTAATTCTCTCTCCATATTTAATGACATTATTTTGGACAATTTTGTTATTTTATTCATCTTCTTAATATGCGTGAAAAGTCCACTAAGATTTTTATCCTGAGACGGAAGGAGTACTAGTGTTTAAGAGGTTTTGACTTGTAAATTGAATTCTCCTACTTTTGGTTCCTAATTTTAACATTAATTTTGTTTTTAAGGTTATGACAGTATTTAGCACTGAGCAGGTTTGAACATAATTTTAATGCTCGAGACCTAAAGGTAAGCTACCTTTTCTTGTTTTTTTAAGGTTTTCTCCTTGAATGTTGGATTTGTGGCTTGTATTATACTGGATTCGTCCGAATCTTTTGGATTTGCTAATTTTGGTTTTAATAAAAAAAATCCGGATAAAAAATAAATAAAATAATACGGTTACTAGTTACTACCGTTCTCAACCTTTCTTGGCTCCGCGTATATTTAAAAAATACTTTTATTAACCCAGCTAACTGCATATTGGTATTTGTGTACTTAAACATCGTATTCTTACTTACCAATACCCTAATTTTGACATACTCTCTCCGTCCCAAATTATCTGATGTTCTAGAGTTCCACACAGATACCAATATGTGTGATAAAAATACTAAAATACCCTTATTGGTGAAAATATGAAAAATGTGTTTAAAAAAGAATATATGAAATAGTCTGTAGAAAGAGGAAGAGAGAGAAAGTATGAGTGCATTAAATAGACAAAAAGTCTGCAGAGAGAGAAAGTATGAGTGCATATATGTGTGGATAGAGGAAGAGAGAGAAAGTATGAGTGCATTAAATAGACAAATAGTATGCAGAGAGAGAAAGTATGAGTGCATATATATGTGTGGAGAGAGGATGAGAGTAATGACTATCAACAATTAGGGTAAAGGGGCAAACTTGGAAAATAAAGGGAAAAAATGCATTGAAATCTTGAAAAAATAGATATTGTGAGACAAATTTTTTTTTGCTAAAACAGCAGATAATTTGGGACAGAGAGAGTATTATTTTATTGTTGTTTTACGATATTATTTATAGTTACACAAATATTAATATTTTAATTTAGTATGAATCCTCTACATCACATTTGTACTACATTATTTATAAACAATCAACTTGTTTGATTTAACTAAAATTGTTCATAAAATTTAGATTTATTGAATTTAAATTGTAAGAGAATTTTTAACTATAAACCCTCCTATAAAACTACCCACTGTACCCAGTTTCAACTTATATAACGTGTCATGTACCCATATCAATTTTAATCCAGATTATGTGAAACTAACTCTTTTTATGCTTTTAGTTCACATTTTTATTTTTATTTTGCTAATTTAAATTTTAGCGCACATTTCAATTCACTAATAATTTTAATTCATGTTGCACATTCTAAACTTTTTACTCTTTCGTTTTACAATAGTCCCATTTTCAAAAAAAAAATTGTTCTATCAAAAGAGTACATATGTGAAATATTATCTCATAGTGTGACGCTTGGATGCCATCGATTCTATGTTGTTAACGCCAAAATCTGGCCGCCCACCAAATCACCAAACAACGAGCTATAAACATGCACAATAAACAAACAGTGAACACACCAAAAGATTGACGGCTTGGGCAGCTAGGGAATAGTTCCATTGTGAGAATCAATACAAGCCAAAAACATCAACAATGGAGGTGTAAAATTGTTCTAGTGTATGAGCAATAATTGTGGACTGAATGACACTTATGTCCCTCCAAGTTGCCACCCACTTTCAAAATCGTCTATAAAGTTTAATTTTCGTCAGTTAGGTCATTAAAGTGAAATTGTGTTAGCGTTTCCGTTCCTTCAGCCTAATTTGACCTCAACCCGACCCATTTTGACCAAACCCAACCTAGTTTGACATAACCCAAAATTTTAATATTTTAAAATAAGTTTGAAATAATAATTATATTTAACATTTAAAAAAATTATATTTAATATTTTAAACTAAATTATTATTTTTAAAATAATAATTATTTTAATATTAAAAAAATATTAGTTTTTTTTTCAAAAAATAATTATTATATTTAATATTTAAAAATTATATATTTTAAATAATTTTAAATAATTATTTTAATATTTTAAAAAAAAGTAATTTTAAAAAAATAATTATATTTAATATTTTAAAATAATATATTTTTAAATAATTTCAAAATAATAATTAAATTTAATATTTTAAAATAATATTTAATTTTTATATTTAAAATAAAATATTATTTTTAAAATTTTATAAAGATAATTATTATTCTAAGGAAAAATATTAAAACTTTTATTTTTTCAAAAATGAGTAAAATTTAATAAAATATAAATTAAATCTTAATTTTAAGAATTTTTTTAGAAATAATTGTAGACACTCGAAATTTTCTTTTCCTGTTAATAATTATGCAAGAGGGCAAAAACGTCTTTTTCACACTTCAGAGGTAACTCTGGAGGACCACAACATCAAGCAAACCTCAGAGATAACCCTGAGGACATTCAGAGTCAACATCATGACAACCTTAGAGATAACCCTGAGAAAAAACTGCACAACTGCGCGAACACCGGTGATAACCCCGGGAGGGGCAAAATGGTCATTTTGCCAACGCAACTTCACTTCAAATCAAATACACTCATTTCAACTCAAATTGCTTCAAATAAAGTCCCACAAGAACAATATCTTAACATCGGAGCGAAAACTACGCAAAACAGCTCACCGGATTGCTTGATGGAAACTCGAAAATGCTATTTCGGTCATGTACCCATCTTCCCGAAATCAAAAATGGCAAATCTTATGTCATTATGTAGCTCTCGGAAAGAGCTTTCCGGAATGGTATGGCACGCTTCCATCGGACTCCCGGATTGAAAGTTATGAAGGTCTGAGCGAACAACGCGTTGTTCGAGTGTACGTACTTCGACACGACGGGACCCACATTTCCCTGGGCATCCCGGGCAGCCGCAGGAAGACCTGCGGCACCCCCCCTCTATATATAGAGGGCTTGGGGTGGCCTTATTTGCAATAGAAATAGCGAGGAAACTCTGTCCAATTTACTTTATGCACACTATAAACTAAGTGCTTTCTTATTTCAAACACTTTTGAGCTTATATTCTGTCATATTTTTACTGGCGGGAGCCGAGTGTTCATCCATTTAAAGTTATTGAAGTCTTATTTGGCGGTCAACTGTAAGCCTTTTTACACACTTTAAAGCCTTTCTCTTCATCTTTGCACACACCATTCTTCACGTTGAGAGTCGTGTTGCGTGTGTATGCCCGGACTTCGGTCCATGATTTCATTTCAGTTTGTATATATATATATATATATATATATATATATATATATATATATATATGAATGTGTGTGTGAAATTTGTTCGATGAGCTGGATTTTACATCGTATGTTTATTGCTTTTAATATATATATATATATATATATATAAACATTGTCGAACTTTGTTCGATGAGCCTGGATTTTACATCCGGTGCATTTATTTCTTTTATATATATATATATATATATATATACTTTACGTCCCGCCTGGAGTTTACTTCATGGCGGTTGATTGCTTTTACAGCTTTATTTACATTTCTGATCCCCCGTGGAGGTGCTTCGTGGTGGCTGATCATGTATATATATATATATACATACAACTTTTATATATATATATAATTGCTTACTGCTTTCATATCAATTGCGGCATCATGTGAGCCTAGGAATCATGTGATCACAGATTCAGTCTACTGGATCTAGATTTGGTTCCCGTGATGGACATTTTCAGCTGTAAGCAGCTTGTAAATTTATTCACGGTGTTAGGATTTCCTCAGATGGTTTTCATGCCCACGAGGAGTTCGGCACTACTTTGTACATTATTTTCTCGAAGATGCTTCGCATCTCGAAAATTAAAAGCAATTAAGCCGAACACTTAATAAAAAGTGGAAGTGTAAAAGGTCTCAATTACTATTGAGCACAAGGGTTTAAAAAACCTTTTTCTTACAAAACATCACTGCCATATCTTGTTTAAAATATAATTTTTACACAAATTCAAACCCTGTGTATATAGGTGCGAACGAGGCCTTGCACTACTTTCATATAAATAACACATTGACCCACACACACACACACACACATTTATATAACAGTTTCTTGAACAGTGGCGGTTACCGTGGTAACACGAATGTCGGGGGGTGCCTAACACCTTCCCTCCGCATAATAAAGCCCCCGAACCCTAATGAATCTCGGTTTCACAGACCCGCTTAGCAGTGTCACATCACTGGGTCAATGTGCAAACCTTTTCTCGGTTGTGTTGGTACAACCATATAAAAAACCAACTGGCGACTCTTACACTCCAATCGTCGACATATAAATGTCGGACCTTTTCACAACTTATTTTTTTCAAACAAGTCTCACCTAACATGAGAACACCAAAGAACAAGTAAGAGGGCTTAAGCCGCTATTACAATCTTTTCAAAACTGTTATATGATTGTGTGTGGATGTTGCATTTACATTTATGATCAATGTGTATGAATGCATATATTTACTGCGCTTAATGCTTTACATTATATTTGCTTATGATATTAGTGCTTCGCACATGTCATCATTTTTCATAAACGGTGAGACACGTTGTATGTAAATGTATGTTGTGTGGTTCCTCCACCAGGATGCTATCATGTCGGTGTTTGATTACTGGACTCGTAGGAAGACTAATTCCAATGAGGCTCAGGAAAGGCACCACCCAAATTCGCTCCAATTGAAAGGCCAGATTAACTTCCCGTCAAGTAAATTGTGATGATTTGGGAACCTTCATGCCAAAAAGCCGCGAGAGTAGCCTAAGATATGTCAGCCTCTGATAAACCAAACGCGAAGGAAAGTCTCTTCATACTTTCCCATTTCAATTACTAGTAATTTCATTTCAATGTCAATCTCAATGTAATGGAAAAATATGAATGAATGTGTACATGCATTCCCTTTTATCTAGCATGATATCTTGTCATACAAACAACTGACATCCATTTTGTAGGATAATACTCCTAAAACGGACACCTCACATAGCATATAACATTTCCACATTCCCTAAGACTAAAATACGTAAGTCTTTTTGTAGGGAAGCAATTGATCCTATTTCCCATTCAAAGTCCAAAAGGGCATTAAGCCCACAGTCAGACATGGATAAAAGTGCCCAGCCTGATCCTACTCCTGTCTCTCGCAAGGAGTTCGAAAGATTAAGTTATCAAATTACAGAGCTGGCTGTTATGTTCAAAGAACTACACTAATCTACTCAGGGTCCACAAATACCCCTCCACACAGAATCCTCTGCACATGGAGAAATCTGGGGCCAAACAATGCCTACTGAACCAGAGTCATCCACACCAGGGGGAAGTCAGGGTATTGGCAAAAAGATGGAAACCTAGATACCTAAACCTCATTCTAATAAAGAAATCACAAATCTTAGGGATGATCGAGAAACTGGGGATATAAGAAAGAAAGTCCAACAAATGGAGGAGACCATCCGGTCAATCAAAGGGACTGGAAATTATGGGAGTGTCACCTATTCAGATCTCTGTATATTCCCAGGGGCTCGATACCCTACCAAATTCAAAGTCCCGGAGTTTGAAAAGTACAATGGGGCCGACGATCCCTATACGCGCCTAAAAGTGTACATTGGCGAACTAAGGTCTTATGCTGAAGATGAAAGCCTCAGAATGCAAATTTTTCAAAAGAGCCTCACTAGAGAGGCTAAAGCCTGGTATGCCCGACTTAACAATGCTAAAATCCACAACTGGGAAGAATTGTCCTATGCCTTTCTAAATCAGTACAATTTTCAGTCATAAATGGCACCGGATCGATACCAAGTGACTAAAGTCAAAAAGCAAAGTACTGAATATTTCCGAGAATATGCCCAAAGGTGGAGACATCTAGCAGCGCAAGTTATTCCATCAATGACAGAAACCAAGATGGTATTGACGTTTATTGATATTCAAGAGGCTCCGTACTACGAGAGGATCCTAGCAGGAATAGGAAAGCCATTCTCAGAAATGATCAAACACGACGAAATCGCAGAGATGGGCTTGAAGGCATGCAAGATTAAAGACTTCACTGCCTTGGAAGCAGTCGCCAAACATATACAGACTGACAAGTATGCAAGCGATCCCAAGGGGTACCCAATAAAGGCAATGAAGATGTATCCCTTGTTGTACAGGGGCAAGCTAGGAGACCAACCTACAGTCCCCCCATTTAGAAAATGCAAGACAATCTGCCATCTCAACAATAGGCTGCATTCAACCAATGGCCAGACAGGAATTTTTTTTTGAAAGAACGGAAAATTGGGTATTCACTCCACTGGGCGATTCCCTTGAACATGTATTGGCGATATTAATGGATCATAAGAAAATTACCGATTTGGCCCCACCTCTGGAACCAGGGAGCAAAAGATACAATCCAAGCTAAAGATGTGCTTACCACTCAGGGTCTCCAGGACACGATACACAAGATTGTTGGTCCTTAAAGCATAAAATTCAAAATCTGATCGAAAGTGGCAGTATTGTGGTCCAACAACTTGACCAACAAAATGTCAACACCAACCTTCCGGTACAACATGATACGGAGGAAGTAAACATGGTCAGGTCAGGAAGCGCTGAAATATATCCAATTCGTAAGTGCATATGAAGGATAGAAGAATACCCCCAAAGGCACATATCAAATGTCCTAAAGTGGGAAAACTCGGAAGAGGGTATGATAGTAATGCAAAAATTAGAGACAATCCAGAATCAAGTAAATCTGCTAGCTAAGCTGATAGTGCGCCGACATCAGGATACAAGGCAATTTTTCACTCAACTATCAGAAGGCCAAGAAAAGGGGGATGATAAATTGCTAGAAGATCTCGCCAACAGAAAAAATGCTCGGGGGAATGAGAATTCTCAAAGAAGAAAGATCAAACAACCTCCACAAGAGTCTGAAAATTCACCCCTCTGAACAAATCAAATGAAGAAATGCTACGCATTTTGATAAGCGAAGGAAAGATTACTGAGTTGCTGCTTCCTATAAATCCCAAGATAAAGAGTTATGATTCCACCAAGATATGTCTCTACCATTCTAACTCACTTGGACATACGACTAAGGAATGCTGGTCTTTGCGACATAAAATCTAGGATCTCATTGAAAATGGAGAGCCGGATATAGAATTTCCCATGACCAAAAAAGGCGAAAAGGAAATAAAAAGCTTAAGATGTCCACTCGAGACAGGAAGTTCAAATGAGGTGAAGGCTATGAGCGACAATTCTGGCAGAACACAAGGTGGACTAATCCCAATGTAAGGAATGACAGAGGAGACAAGAGAATCCCCAAAGGAGATTCCTCCACCAACATCAAACATCCTATGGTCCAAAGATAACAACCACGTTCCTGATTTTATCACCTTGGATGATGCGGAGGAAATACTAATCCTTTCCAAGGAAGAAAAAACTAAAAAGAAAAGTTCCTTGCAAGAAATGTGACAACAGTTCAAGGGAGATTTCATGGTTGAATCCTCTCAAGCCCAAGAAAAAGGTGGAGGAACAAATGAAGGAAAAGGTGGTGAGGTTATCGGGAAAACCAACTCATTAAAGAATCAGGAGTTCATACCTTTTTGCAATGCGTCCAGTTCAAGCGTCCCTGAGGAATGTACTGAATAAAGAAGTGATCAAGTTATGGCCATAAGTGAAGACATTCAGAACGAAGACGTAACCTCTATCGCGAGCCTTGAAGGCAACATAACCACTGACAACTGGACTATCAGGCATCAACTAGCCAAGAAGATATAGATCCAGGGGATAAAGTTGCGGGTTCCAAAAGATGTTGGGACGATATCACTTTCTTCATAGTATGCCTTTTATTTTCCATGCGTATAAGTATTGAAAAAAAAAGAAAAAAACATTCCCGAAATACCAAATTGCCATTATACGCTCGAAATCCCCTCTTTGTCCCTACAGCTCCCGAATCTGCAATACAACACATAAACACAGTAAAAATATTCCAAAATAACTTGAAAATGCAATAATTTAAGCCCAAACATATTCGATTCATGGGTATATTACGAAAAACGTTCCTTTTTAGCTCTTGATCTAGTGTGTATACACCCGCAAAGAATTCCTGCAAATACAAGAGGAAAATAAGTAACGTTTAAATTAAGACCGAATTGATTATAACTAATATGAAATTAATATTAATAAGGAATTCTGCGGCAGCGGAGCTAAAAACTTGTTGGTCGATTTCGCAATCAATGAATACGTGCAAGTATACACGATCAACAAGTAATAAAGTGATAAGATAGAGTGTCGATCCCACAGAGAATTCTATTTAATAAATTCCAACTACTAGCACTATATCAATTCGATTTTATTTAAACAACTATAAATTGTGATTTTCTGAAATAATTTAACTAAATTAAAACAATTAAAGATATTACTCTAAAATATATAAATAAATAACACTAAGATCTGAATAAATGAATTCAGAAAAATAAGGATTAAGACTTCAATATCCCCAATTATGAACTATAAATTAATTATCCAATTATTCCAATTATTATGTCTACTCAATTGTTAACAGGAATTCTGTATTGCCAAAAGCCCTTTTCCAAGTAAACAATTGACTTTTATTTAACTCAAATTAATCTTGTTATATTCATATGCAAAATAATTGCATTAAACTCCTTCAATTCCAATTCCTTATGCGTTACATGCGGTGAACAGATATTTCCATTCAATTCACAAACCTAATTATTCACTGTGCAAATAACTAAGTCAGACGTTATCAAGCCCAGTTCAAACCCTAGAATTTCTCTTTCAATTCCTTCTAGAGTAACACGGTAATTATTGGCCAAATAATTAATCAATAAATGCAAGGCAAGATAAACAATTCACTTCAACAATAAATAATTGGAATTAATTGAATAACTAATTTATAGCCATAAAAGGTTCAACTGAAATCTTAATTAAAGAATTAATTCATAACGGAAATAAAAATAAACAATCTTTTGCAAATCATCCTTAAAGAATTACACAAATTGAAAATAAGGAGAAGAAGAAAAACTCTTGAGCCAATCCTTAGTCTTCAAGTAATCCTTTGCTTAGCCTCCAATGATGAATGATCGCCCTCTTAATTCAGCCACATAAACCTTATATATCCTCCCCCAATCCTAGTCCAAAACAACTTCCCAAATAAACTCCCATTGTGCAGTCAAACCCTTCGTTAACGCCAAGCTAAAACTCTATCAATTGAAATCTAAACCCAGTAGCCATTGTACTGAGAATAATATCTAGCCAGAGCGCCCGTACATTGAACTTCACCATAATTACCATATTGCCATTATACGCTCAAATCCCCACTTTGTCCCCTGCAGCCCGAATCGCAATATAACATATAAACACAAGAAAATATTCCTAAATAACTTGAGAATGCAATAATTTAAGCTTCGAACATATATCGATTCATGAGTATATTACCCAATCATCAAATACCCCCAAACTTAAATCGTTGCATGTCCTCAAGCAACAAATCACAAAACATGAAAAACTAACCACCATACAAATGCAAACTATCTAAATGTTCTTAACTCCAGCAATCCAATAGCACCCATATAATCATAAGCCTAAGAAAAATCACAAAAACATGCTAATACATCATGTTAAGGCAGCTCAATAATATCCCCAATAATCAATGAATCTAAATCTGTTATTACTGATACCGTGAGTGTGTGTTCAACAACCATGCTAACCCATGAAAGGCAAAAATATGAAAGATAATAAATTTCTTAATAGGCATCATGCAGTATAAACTTGAGAACTCATCAAATAATCTTGATTCGGCTGAAATCAAACACTTACCAAAGTTCAAGGGTCAAAATGGAATACTCATGCTTCTTTTTTTTTTATATATAACGGGGGCTTTTTACACTTTTCCCGCTTTATTATTGCTTGTTTTTTTTTCTCATGACTATGCATTGTCTTATTCCCTTATGCTTTTTAGTGCTACCTTAACGAGCTTTCAACCAACGACTCCCAAGCCATTAAGACCTTAGGGCGCTAGGTGTAGAGACAATCCCCTCGGGCTTACTTACTCAAGTAACAAAGGCCACAAAACTAGACAAGCATGACACGGTGTTTTTTTTTTACATAGCTTATATACTCCAAATATTTTTCACCCAAACTTGAGTTTATGTCTCAATTCAATCTTCACTAGCTATTCAAATTGATCCTTTATTTCACCAGCATTCATCCTTTAGAACTCTATTATCTATCCATTTAAACTATCATAGTCAACATGGTCATTTTTCAAAACGTGCTTTCCTATAATATTAGTGTCATACAGATAAAGATTCAAGTCATGTCAACGAAATTTTTTCACTAGTTCAACAATTCTTACTAGACTTGTTCATGCAATTTTAATTTCATCATTGGCCCCAAACATACGTACTATCAAACGCTGGAATTATCATGCAATCCTAAATGCAATATGTAACTAATAATAACACTCCAAATCCACAAATTATTAACACACTACAACTGCAAATAAAATTTAACTACCCCCAAACTAATCTAGAGCAATGTCCTCTTGCGAAAAATTAGGCAAAATAAAACAGAGGACTTCCTTGACGAGCTTATTCCTTGGGTGGAGCATCATCGTTCTCGCTCATCTCTAGATCGGAAGGGGGAAACACTGGCAGAATAGGAGCATTAGGGAACTGGCTAAGGTTAATGCCGAATGCAGGTTATGCGTTCATGGCATTCTGGTCACAGAACAAATTTGGTCAACCAAATATTTGTATATAACATCTTGTCGTTCCGACAAGCTGACATTCTGGGATTCTAGATTGTAGAACCATCTGTCTATTTCACGCTGGACTGCTTCAGGAACCACACCACGATGAGCTGTAGAGGACGGACCCTAAGTAGGTAGAGCTTGCGGTGGTGGGGCTTGTGTAGCTTCAACTTGGGGAATTATGAAACCCAATCCCCTAGGGTGGTTTTCTCCACCTGTCCACACTTTATACCTGCTTATCAACTTATGATCCAAAACTGGCATAGGCGTTTGAATCATCTTATCCAATTTCCATTTCACCCCAAACTTAGCACACAAAACGCAAATGAGAGACGGATGGGGTAACCCTCCTGTGGTGCCTCCTCGTGATGCTCGGAGAATAGACTGCTGAATAAGATGGCCAACATCAACTTCCAAGCCTTGAATTATCGCATATAGCAGCACTGCTCTTTCTTTGGTGACATGGCTCACATGTGTGCATGGCATGAGTTTTGCGCAGATAAAGGCATACCACGCCTTCCCATATAAACGGAGGTGAGAATGGGGGAAGGTCATGCTGCCAGACTCATGTAATGTCCACGTGGTGCCCGGTTGACAAAGTTCTCAGATTATTTTCTCATAGTCTGGACCTTGACTCAAAAGATTGGCATATTCATCGTTGAGACCCTCTAACGGCAGTTGATAACATCCGTTAATGTCTTCCTCGCCAATTTTGACCATCTTGCCTCGAACAAATACCCCATAATGATAGTGCTCGGACACGTTGGCGTAGAACTCTTTGACGATGTCAATTACTGCTGGATCGGGTTGTTCGGTGAGGGAGAACCAGTTCCTCTTGGCTATCGTGATTGCTATTTCTCCGTCTTTGGATTGATTAGGCCTTAAACCTCGTTCGGGGATGAGAGAGCGGGTAGCCATCTTGTTGTAACGTTCTTGTGCCTCGGCGGAGACAAACCTTCTATTATCAAATTTGGGTGGAGCCGATGCGAAACCGGAACCTTCGCCGCGTTGACGCTTTGAAGCCATGTAGAAAATTCTGCATATAATGGCATACACATGTATTAACATTGTACATAATTTTAGTTTGGATAAATGTCCCCATGGTACTACCCCAAACTTCCTGATAAGTACACATTATGCGGCATGGATGTGGGTGTAGTGAGATAAATAATAGCATGAAGGAAGTACATGATACGCCCAAAAGATGTGACATGTAGTAATAGAATGGCAACTGACCGCATAACTTCGGTACATAGGTAGAGAATTATGGACATGGCATTCAAACCAAAATTTGTAGCAATGATATCAAGTGTGCAAGTAAATTTAGTGCAAAGGTTGAGTGTTGTGTGGAAATTTAACCAAGAGTATTGAGTCAGTAAAAATAGCAAACACCTTGTGGGCAATTCATATCTTATTGGGAGCACAATTGGTTTTCTAGAGGTCAAAGCCCTAAATCATACCAAACATCCTTGAAAGCAAGAACATAATCCAAATCAGATGAAGGAGAAACTTATACCAAGCATCCTTGCAAACAAGAACATAATCAAAGGAAGTAGAATACGTACCGTGGATATAAGGAGAGAGAACGAAATCAATGTGAAATTAATCCAAGTAAAGCACACTACTCTGATTTCCCTAAAGTGTGTAGAATTTGTAATGTTAAGGGAAACGGCAGTTACACAATGGGAAAATGGAGAGGTAGCTCGTGTACGATCGTGTATAGCAGTTTACAAGAATAAAGGAGTGGACTAATGCATACGATTTGTAATTTGGACTCTAAAACCTGTCCCCAGCGCCGGGGCACTGGGTATAAACATGAGTTGAGCGCTGGGGCGGTGGGCACCAGAACTCGG
Organism: Panax ginseng; assembly: GCA_020205605.1. Classification (NCBI taxonomy): domain Eukaryota; kingdom Viridiplantae; phylum Streptophyta; class Magnoliopsida; order Apiales; family Araliaceae; genus Panax; species Panax ginseng. Next base: position 122,458,421 of record CM035136.1, read on the forward strand.
CAGATGAACCTAGCAATGGTATACTGGGTTTACTTGAATTAGGCGTGGGACGCTTACTCCCTGGTCCTATTCACAATGTTAAATAGCACAATCCTGTAATAAATGTGAAAAATGTGAACTTATATTAGTGAACTATACGCAATTCTAAGAACATAAAATATGGGAAAAATAAAGTAAAGCTAAATCGAATGCACTAAAACTCCTGGGGTTGCCTCCCCATAGCGCTTGGTTTATAGTCGTCAGCTCGACTTTTCTATGTTGCTCAATTGGTCACCGGTTCGGAGAGGTGCATGACCGTGGATTGACGTTCGATGGATCCACTCCAGTAATGTTTGAGTCGCTGACTGTTGATCGATTTCGCAATCAATGAATACGTGCAAGTATACACGGTCAACAAGTAATAAAGTGAAAGTAGAGTATCGTTCCCACGAGGAATTATTTAATAAAAATCACCAAGTACTAATTCTTAACCAAACTAATTTTATTTAAACAATCTCAAATCGTGTTTTTTCTAATTAAGAAAACTAAATTAACTAATTAAAACTAAGATTTTAACGAATGAATTCAAATAAATAAAGATTAAGACTTCAATATCCCCAATTATGAATTATAAATCAATTATCCAATTATCCCAATTATTATACCCTCTTGAATTGTTAATGAGGAATTCTCAAATGCCAAAAGTCCTTTTCAAGTGATCAATTGCCTTCTATTTAATCCAGATTAATCTTGCTATATTCCTATGCAAAACAATTGAATTAAACTCTTTCCAATCCCAATTCCTTACGTGTTACACGCGCATGTGAATGATATTTCCATTCAATTCACAAACCTAATTTTTCACCATGCAAATAACTAAGTCACATGATATCATGCCGATTCTAACCCTAGAATTCCTCTTCCAATTCCTTCTAGAGTAACAAAGTAATTACTGATCAAATAATTAAGCAATAAGCACAAGACAAGATAAACAACTCACTTTAACATAAATAATTAGAATATAATGAAATAACTAATTTATAGTCATAAAAGGTTCAATTGAAATCTTAATAAAAAAGTTAGTTCATAATTAATGAATTAAAACCAAGAATCCACAAACCGAATAGACATCAAAAGATAAAAGTAAGATGAGAGAAGAGAATAGAATCATTGTCAAGAAATCGATGCTCCCCTCTTGCTCTTGCTCTTGATCTTCAATGGTCTCCAAGTTGCTTCAATCTCCAAAACTAATAAGAACTAGGGTTATTTTCTAATCTAAAGGAGTGTTTAATCTAGGCTAAGCTATGTAATCTCCCCTTTATTTTATGCCTTACATCATGTATTTATAGGTTACAAGTATAATTTTTAGTTTTGGAACAACCCCTATCCTATTTGGAGTCAAAAAGGTGTCAAAATTCGTCCAAAACGCGTCCAGGCCGCACCAAACCCTTCCCCAAAGGCTTCAAATACTGGCAAGCAACAATGAGTTCGCCCCTAGCGCTCCGGCGCTGCAAAATACACTAAAAATCGCGCCCTTGCCAAGGCCGCCCAAAATCGACATTTTCTCGCTTTCCAAGCGCCCTTTGGGAAAATGGCCATAACTTCTTCGTCCGAACTCCGATTTTGATGATTCAAGATGTTCCGGAAAGAGGAGAAGTAGATCTACAACGTTCATTCTTGAATTTTATCGAAATAATGTCAGGAGATATAGTACAATTGGCTCCGAAGTGGCTGCTGTGTAAATGGCAAGCCGAAAATGCGAATCTAGCCACCCCAAACATCGATCCATGTAACTTTTGTCCCAATTCCTATAAAATAACATAAAACATGCATGAATAGACACAAACACATAAAAACATCCTAAAAGACTTAAGAACAACAATAAATTAAGCCCGAATGTATCCAATTCATGGGTATAAAACTCACTCATCAAATACCCCCAAACTTAAATCTTTGCTTGTCCTCAAGCAAAAAAACAAAAATGTTATGCAATGCAATGTAATGAAACTAATCTATATGCCTACGAATCCAACAAAGAATGGCGAAACAAGTCTATTCAATAGGCCTTAGAGAAATCAAGTAAACATGATAATACATCATATTAAAACAAATCAAGTAATTTTCCAATCAATCATCAAATCTTAGATCTGTTATCAGCGATATAGTGCGTGTGTGCTCCACAACAATGTTAAGCGATATAAAATCAAATTTAAGACATAATAGATATCTTTGAAGGCATCATACAAAGGCAAATTCACAAAATTCACGAACAAGCTATATCCAACTAAAGTCAAACATCCACCAAGTTCAAGAGTCCAACTGGGATACTTATGCTTTACTTTTCATTATGGGGGCTTTTTGCTCTTTTCCGCTTTTATATTTTTTTTTTAACCATAAGCGTGCAATGTCTCATTCCATTAGGCTAATGATGTCACCCCTTAGCGAGCTTTAGACCAACGACTCCCGGACCATATAAGACCTTAGGCGCTTAGGTTTTAAGATACCCCTTGAGCGCATTTTATCAAGTAACAAAGGCCCCAAACAAAACTAGCTACGGTATTTTTTTTTTTTTCTCTTTTTTTATAGATGGTTGGTGAGTGCGTTTTACGCTCCATCTCACGCTTGTGTTTATGGGGAGTGTTTCTCCTCAACCCACCACAAGACTCAACATGTTTTTTTTTTTTAAAGCTTATATACCCCAAAATTTCCCCCAAACTTAAGTTTTTATCAAAATTTAGCCATCTCCGCCTATTCATGTCTTTCATTCCTTCACACTAGTATTATACTTAAGAAATCCATTATGTATTAATTTAAACTTAATCGAGTTAATATATTTGTTATTAACGTCTAACCTTGATTATACCGATTTAAAACAGAAAAGATTCAATTCATAACAAGAAATCACATCAAAGCCCGAATATTCAATACTATACTTATCTACTTAACTCCGGCCTCATCATTGGCCAAAATAGACTTTTTACTATCTAACAGTTGGAATCATGCAAATATAAACTAATCGCAACAAACATAGTAAACTAACTACTATTTTTATGATTTTAAATTTTTTTTTAAACAAAAAAAAAAAAAAAAGCGAATGCAACAACTAAATGTAAATAACTTGAAAACATAACGAACTACAATGTAAATAACTAACTATATGCAATACGACACTAAAATGCCCCAAACTTAAACTAGACATTGTCCTCAATAGTGAAATAGAAAAAATTAAAGCAGAGGACTTCACGAAAATATAGCAATCTTCCTCCTTGCCCGCTAAGTTTGGAGAATAGGCTAAGCACATGGAACAAATTGGGCACCACACTTGAATTTGACTTGAATAACTCAGTAAAACCATGATAGAAGCAATTTTATTAAATCCTAAATAAATGCAAATTCAAAACTACTAATATAAAACTTAATAAAACTAAAATAAAAATTAAACTTGGGTTGCCTCCCAATAAGCGCTTGTTTTATAGTCTCAACCGACTTCTTCAATTCTCTATCCAATTCCCCACGAAAGTTGAGGAACCCTCCATCCATCGGAAATAATATAGCTTTTGGTAGGTTCCCATTTACGATAGCTATTGTATTAAAGTCACCTAGCATGCTTTCTTTAGATAAGATCACATTCAAGAACGTCCAAAGATCTAGGGTGGTTTCTCCATGTGTCTCATGAATATATTCTCGGTATTGAAGCTTGTCGACACAACAGATTTTTTCTTCTATCTTCTCCAAATTTCATCGCACCATGGTTTCAAGGTGTACTTGTTTTTACATCACGAGAGAGTATTAAGACGACATGACTACCAATCGAGACAAGGTTTTGCAAATCTAACAGGACTCTTGAGCTGTGGAGGAGAAGGCACTTGAGGCATAAATAACATTGGCTCATCATCATTGGTTCTCACAATTAGTTCTTCACCAAACCTTGTTGTCATTATCCCCACTTGTCTCTCTCTTTTCATCTCGTGGCTCATCCATTGTAGATTTGGCTCGGGCTCTCCATCGGCCTCGTAATCCATGTCATAGGTCCAGTGTATTGAGGACGATATTAAACGACGTGCTATCTCTGTTCCACTTGATTTTCCAGATTCTTTAACGATGCCCCATGGCATTGCAAAGTAAGATCTACTTTATTCAATTTCTTATCTTGTTCTTTTCGTTCTTTTTGTCGGAAGCTCTAATGAATTTTTCCAAGGCTTCTTCCAAACTTGATATCCTCTCCGGTTGTTGAGTCGGATTTTGAAATTCGGAGGTGTTTTGTTGTTCAGGTGGTTGAGTAATGACTTGATTGTTACTCCATAAAAATTCGGGTGATACCCCAATCTCGATGATTGTTGTTGGGATAGACATAATTATTGGGGTAATCACCACTATCTTGTCATCGGCATTTCAAAATCGATGGCGCATTGATGACTCAGTATGATTTCCAAAGACAATAATCACAAATAACCGCCATACTTTGACGACGCCGAGCTTTAAAAGCTTCAAACATCCTCGAAAGTGTCTCAATCAATACGACAATGCGAGAAAGTTTCTCGAATCTTTCAATCTCCGCTCCCCTTGGTTGAGTCATGTTCGTCGTATGGCCATTGATACATAAAGCCATCCATGGTACACGAAAAGAGAGAAATATAGAAAGAGAATTAAAAATAAAAATAAAATGTTTAAATTAAGACTAATTTGATTGAAATTAATATTGGAAACTAATTATTAAATTAATTCCCAAGAATTCATGGCGCTAAAAACTTGTTGATCGATTTCATAATCAATGAATACATGCAAGTATACACGATTCAACAAGTAATAAAGTGAAAGTAGAGTATCGTTCCTACGAGGAATTATTTAATAAAAATCACCAAGTACTAATTCTTAACCAAACTAATTTTATTTAAACAAACTCAAATCGTGTTTTTTCTAATTAAGAAAACTAAATTAACTAATTAAAACTAAGATTTTAACGAATGAATTCAAATAAATAAAGATTAAGACTTCAATATCCCTAATTATGAATTATAAATCAATTATCCAATTATCCCAATTATTATGCCTCTTTGAATTGTTAATGAGGAATTCTCAAATGCCAAAAGTCCTTTTCCAAGTGATCAATTGCCTTCTATTTAATCCAGATTAATCTTGCTATATTCCTATGCAAAACAATTGAATTAAACTCTTTCCAATCCCAATTCCTTACGTGTTACATGCGCGTGACGAGATATTTCCATTCAATTCACAAACCTAATTTTTCACCATACAAATAACTAAGTCACATGATATCATGCCCAGTTCTAACCCTAGAATTCCTCTTCCAATTCCTTCTAGAGTAACAAAGTAATTACTGATCAAATAATTAAGCAATAAGCACAAGACAAGATAAACAACTCACTTTAACATAAATAATTAGAATATAATGAAATAACTAATTTATAGTCATAAAAGGTTCAATTGAAATCTTAATAAAAAAGTTAGTTCATAATTAATGAATTAAAACCAAGAATCCACAACTGAATAGACATCAAAAGATAAAAGTAAGATGAGAGAAGAGAATAGAATCTGTTGTCAGCAAATCTGATGCTCCCCTCTTGCTCTTGCTCTTGATCTTCAATGGTCTCCAAGTTGCTTCAATCTCCAAAACTAATAAGAACTAGGGTTATTTTCTAATCTAAAGGAGTGTTTAATCTAGGCTAAGCTATGTAATCTCCCCTTTATTTTATGCCTTACATCATGTATTTATAGGTTACAAGTATAATTTTTAGTTTTGGAACAACCCCTATCCTATTTGGAGTCAAAAGGTGTCAAAATTAGCCAAAAGCGCCCGTGCCGCACCAAACCCTTCCCCAGTGCCTTCTCAATGACTGGGCAACGGCTATTGAGTTCGCCCCTAGCGCCCAAGCGCTGCAAAATACACTAAAAAATCGCGCCCGCTGGCTGGCCCAAAATCGACATTTTCTCGCTCGGCGTCCTTTGGGAAAATGGCCATAACTTCTTCGTCCGAACTCCGATTTTGATGATTCAAGATGTTCCGGAAAGAGGAGAAGTATATCTACAACTTTCATTCTTGAATTTTATCGAAATAATGTCAGGAGCTATAGTACAATTGGCTCCGAAGTGGCTGCTGTGTAAATGGCAAGCCGAAAACGCGAATCTAGCCACCCCAAACATCGATCCATGTAACTTTTGTCCCAATTCCTATAAAATAACATAAAACATGCATGAATAGACACAAACACATAAAAACATCCTAAAAGACTTAAGAACAACAATAAATTAAGCCCGAATGTATCCAATTCATGGGTATAAAACTCACTCATCACTGACCGTTTACCTTAAATTTTTGTTTTGAATTCTGTTCTTCTACCTCAATGTTTCCGTGTGGAGTGACAGATATAATCACGAATGGCCCGGACCACCGGGATTTCAATTTCCCAGGAAATAAACGCAAGCGTGAGTTGAACAGTAATACTTGTTGGCCCGGTTCAAATGTTCGATCGAGAATTTTCTTATCATGCCAGGCTTTAACTTTCTCTTTGTAAATTTTTGCGTTCTCATAGGCATTGAACCGAAATTCGTCCATCTCGTTCAGCTGAACTAACCTTTTTTCACCGGCTGCTTGTAGATCAAAGTTAAGTTTCAGTATGGCCCAGTGTGCACTGTGTTCTAGCTCAATAGGGAGGTGACACGCCTTTCCGTAAACCATCCTGTAAGGTGACATGCCTATAGGATTCTTGTAAGCTGTTCGATATGCCCATAGAGCATCGTCAAGTCATATGGACCAATCTTTTTGTGACGGATTGACCACCTTTTCCAGAGATTTCTTGACTTCTCGATTCGAGACTTCTGCTTGACCATTGGTTTTTGGATGATACGCGGCTGCAATTTTATGACGAACCCCATACTTTATAAGCAATTTAGTGAACTGCTTATTATAGAAATGAGTTCCCTCATCACTTATTATCGCCCTTGGCGTCCCAAAGCGTGTGAAGATGTTTTTCTTTAAGAATCGGAGGACAACGTTGGCATCATTCGTAGGTAAAGCTACGGCCTCTACCCATTTGGAAACATAATCGACCGCCAACAGAATATATTAATTATTAAAAAACGATGGAAAAGGTCCCATAAAATCGATTCCCCACCGTCAATAACATGTTTAACCTCCAAAATTGTATTGAGTGGCATTTCATTGCGCTTGGAGATATTGCTACTGCGTTGTACCGATCACACTTCAAAGACGTAGAGGTAAGCATCCTTGAATAGAGAAGGCGGAAAATCCGATTGTAATACTTTTAGTCATTGCATTCGATCGCTTGGAATAATGACCTCCATAATTTGAGGAGTGGCAATGGCCTAATATGCTGTCCATTTCTTCATGAGGCACACAATGTCTTATCATTTGATCTACACAAGCCTTAAACAGAAATAGTGTGTCTCAATAGTATTGCTTCACATCGTGGAGGAACTTCTTTCGTTGTTGTGAGGTCAAATCCGGTGGTAACACTTTGGCAACCACGTAATTCACATAGTCAGCATACCAAGGCAATATTGTGTTTACTCGGAAAAGTTGTTCATCCGGAAATTTTTCATTGATCACTATGTTGTCTTCCTTTTGTACCTCCGCGTTTTCCAACCGAGAAAGATGATCCGCCACCGATTTTTAGATACCTTTTCTCATTCCGGATCTCCAGATTAAATTCTTATAACAACAAGTACCCACCTTATTAATCGTGAGATGACATCCTTCTTCTCAATCGGATGTTTAATGGCGGAATGATCGGTGTAGACAATTACCTTGGTGCCGATAAGATAAGCTCGAATTTGTGAAGGCATACACCAATGCAAGTAATTCTTTTTCGATGGTTGTGTAGTTCAACTGTGTGAGACCCCGAATTTTATGAAATAAAAGTATTCAATTTTTCTATTTTGGTAAATAGTTAAATTGATAAAAGTTTAAAGTTAAGGGTAATATGTGAATTATTTTTTTTGCAAAGTAAGCAAGTTGATATAAAATATTCGTTGTGTTTGGGAATATTCGATTAGTGGGGAATATTCTTTTTTGTTTGGGAATATCCAAATCTGACGGTAGTACAATCATTGGTGGACCCCACAAATGAAATTATTGTCGAATTGAGAAAATGACAAAAATATTTTTATGAAAATAACGGCGGAAGTTTTACCGTTAATCTGTTGAAACACCCGGTGTTAAAAAGTACAAGATGTCTGGCGTGGTTGCATAGTAGTAGTACCAGATTGATTATTGATGCTTACGTGAGAAGTCACTCGGTTTTGCTTTATTAGTATTATTAACGTAATAAAAGCAGGAAAAGCTTTTTATATAAAATGTAATACTTTTATAAAGTTATTCGTTTTATTAGACTATAAATAGAATATATAATATTCTATTATGCATAGTATTTTGCATAGTAATATCTTTTTATATAAAATAGAATACTTTTATAAAGTTATTTGTTTTATTAGACAATAATTAGAATATATTATATTTTATTATGCATAGTGTTGTATAGTGCTCAGATAGTGTTTTGCATAGTAAAATCTTTTTATATAAAATGTAATACTTTTATAAAGTTATTCGTTTTATTAGATTATAAATAGAATATATTATATTTTATTTAAAAGATTTTGCTTTAATTATGGACCGTCCGATTAAAAGTAAATCAATCTGGACCATTCATGAATTAGTTACTTATGCGATCCATTCTTCTATAAATAGAAGCTCATTCCTTCATTATTTCTTATTTAATTCAATTGAAAACTAGAGAGAGAAACTATAGAGAGAGTTCTTCTTCTATAATCTTGAGCGTATTTCTTTAGAGTTTAAGAAAGCTTTGAGCATAAGACAAGTTTTCTTGAGTATATCCTCGCCTCTACCAAATGTAATAATACTTCTTCTTTACTAGTAAGGAATATTATTTGTTGTACTCGTAAGGGGTATTATTTCTTTTGTATTCATGAAGAGAACTTCTGTTATTTCATTCTTTATTATTATGTTGGAATAACCTGTTTATGCGAAGTACCGCATACATGGTGAAATTCTTCTATTATTCCGTTCTTTATTATTACGTGAATTATCTCCGCTTGGTGCGATTACGCCTGACCTGGTTCCATTATTTATTATTTCGTTCTTTATTATTCTATCGGAATATCCTGTCTGTGCGTTTACGCCGGACCTGGTTCCATTATTTATTATTTTATCGGAATATCCTGTTTGTGTATTTTACGCCGGACCTAGTTCTATTATTTATTATTATGTTGGGAATAACCTATCTGTGCAGTTTATCGCACGCATGGTGAATCCTTCTGTTATTCCATTCTTTATTATTCTGTTGGAATAACCTGTCTATGTGGATTACCACATGCATGGTGAATGATCCTTTGTATTCATTCTTTATTAATGTGAAAATGATCTATATACGTGGATTACCGCATGGCGGACGAAAATCCATTTGCAGTTTCATATATTCTATTATACTCAGTTGGTTAAAATTTTGGCTTCTATACTCCATGAAATTAATGAAATATCCTTGATATTTGCGCTTCATCCAGTATCTTTTCATGGAAATATTCTTCTGAGCATTTTTGAATTTTACTCTACAAAGAAGTATCATGTTGACAATTTAGACGTTAATGGTTCCTGGATAAATTAATTCTTGAACTTGTTTTATTGAATTATTATGTCATTGTCATCATCCTCATGTATATATTATGTTGAAAGTCATCTGTGGCCTATAGTGCATAGATGGACTTGGTATGATTATGACCAGGGATTATTCAAGATAATCATGTACCGTAATGTTTGCAAATGATGTGGAAAAAGTCCTCATTGATTCGTAATGCATTGATGGGATGGATTTTTAGTATGATTATGACTATGGATTCTCTTCGGCCAAGGGTGCAAAGATGAATTATTTTATGGCATAATCAGGACCGTTGATGGAAACACGATTATCTTTGGCCCGTAGTGCATGGATAATTCGTGGTCGTGATACTAATGAATATCCTTGGCACGTAAAAAGTGTGGATGATTCGATGATGTGGATTAATTATTGAAGTGAGTCTCTGATGAAATATTAATTCATGGATGTGATAATAATGAATATCTTTGGTCGTAGTGCATGGATAATTCATGGATGTGATACTAACGAATATCCTTGGTCGTAGTGCATGGATAATTCGATGATGTGGATTATTTATTAAGTTGAGTCTCAGCGATAAAATATTGGTTATACACTTTTAATTTGTAGAAGATAGTAGATATCATGCTCTACTTGACTCTTCTAAAATATAGTTGTATGTCTTTGGTTTGTAGTGCAAAGATGAATTGTTAATGAATATCTTTGGCCGTAGTGCAAAGATGAATTTATTAGTATGATTATGAACAAGAATTGTGATTTGGTATAACCATGATTTTTGATGTTTGGTGAAGATAGGTGATAAAATTATCTTAAATCACAGGTGCGAAGAGGAATTTAGAATCACAATTATGATTATGAGTTATTCATATGATTGTGGGATGTGAATTGTTGATTGATGTTACAGGATAAAATATTATTGGTGGACTTTTAACATGGAGAATATAACAGACCTGATGGTCTATTTGACTCTTCTAATGGATTGCTCGTTCTGCTGTAACTATGGTTGAAAACTTTTATCATCTACCATATATTCTAAATCTCTGATTTATTAATGATGAAGGCTATTGATGGTGTAAATTAGCTTTAGTCATGATATTCTTTACTGGGCTAGTTGTGCTCACCCTTTCTGCTTCATAATTCCTTTTCAGGTAATAAGAGTGTCACGAGATCGAGTGGAGATAATGGGAATAGAATCGGTTGTCTCTAGTCATGGAGGTTCTCCTAAACAAAGATAGAAAAGTGTGTTGTATTATATACATCATTTAGTAGTTATATTTGGTGAATCAAATAGGGTGAGGCGAACCCAACTTTGGAAGGGCGTTTTGCCACTATCATACAAGATGTCTAATGACATACAACCTCTTGTTCTCATAAGACATGATTGTGCACATCTACTTGCTGAATATATCTACGAGCACTACCTATATGATCTTGGAGTTTATTTGAAATATAATTTTCACTTGGAGACAACGGAGATATTTATATGTCAAGAGAAGACTCACCATTGGAATGAAGATGATAGTAATCTTCTTATTTTTCTTTGGGAACTTTTGGGTCAACCATGGATAATTCTGTGGACATATGATATCTATCATAACCTAGACGCATGGTCTCCCATGTCTGAAGGTTTCTTGAGCACTTCTCAAAGATTTTAATTTCTAAAAGCAGTTTTTGACTATACTTTTATGTAAAGTATCATTGTAAGGTTGTGGTTGATTTACCATGAGAGTTATATACATTTGTATTAAAACTCATAGTTAATCGTGGTTGTATTCTATCTGACATTACTCAACAGCCAGTATAAATGAAGTTGTATTTGAATTTTGTACCATGTATCCGGAGACTCGAATAGGTTATGTATACCTAATTTGGGGCGTAATAAACCGGGCATCCATCAACGCTTCTTTGGAGTAGTAGAATGTGTGAAAAATCTTGTTGTGATGTTGTCCCAATATCGCGCCTAATTGCGTAGTCATTTGGCGTCGCACATCAATTCAAGCGGTAAAGACCAATCAAGCGCCGCACATCGGATTTTAATGCAAACGTATTTATATGGACATATGAATGTGGTTTCTCTTGATCCTCTGGAGTATCCATCCAAGAGACAATAGAACTGGATGTCCCGCTTAACTGGCCCAACATCTCGATCAATGAAGCAGCAAGGGAAGTGATCCTTGCGTGGGCTTTTGTTTAGCTTACGGTGAGTCCATACATACTCTCCATCCTCAGAATCGTTCTCGTAGGGATGAGCTCATTAGCTTCATTCTTTACCACTGTCATACCCCCTTTCTTTGGTACGCACTGTACCGGACTTACCCATGAACTGTCTGAGATTGGGTAAATAATACCTGCATCCAACCATTTTATAATCTCCTTTTTAACCACGTCATTCATAATGGGGTTTAACGTTCTTTGCATCTCAATGGTTGGTTTTAACCCCTCTTCCATTAAAATCTTGTGCATCTGAGAAAGATGGGCTAATACCACGAATATCCGCTTATAGTCCACCCAATTCTTTGTTTTGAACTCTTGCGTAACCCGTAGCAGTTTTTTTCCTTTGTGTGTCACCTAATTTCGTCGAAACAATCACCGGTAAGGTGGCATCTTTTTCCCAAATAAGCATACTACGATGATGAGAGGGTAGTGGCTTTAATTCCAACACCGGTGGCTCTTCATCGAGGGTTTGCACTTTTTACCTTACGTTTCAAGGCCTATCAAGGGTGTCGAATGGTTGATTGCTTTTCGGGTAGAAACGATGATGTATCTAGCCATTTAATCGCTTCAATGTCCTCATCAATACCATGGTCATCTATTCCAACAACATGGATTCTATCGGGTCCTCTGAGTAATTGCCGCAGAACTTGTGATTAACTAATTCATCCATTAAATCCACCTGCAAACACTCACCTTTTTCCTTAGGATAAGACATCGACTTAAAAACATTAAAGGTGACCTGTTGATCTTTAACTCGCATTGTCAATTCTCCTTTTTGCACGTCAATCAATGTTCTCCCCGTTGCTAAAAATGGTCGCCCGAGAATGATGAGAATTTCCTTATCTGCTTCACAGTCCAAGATAACAAAATCTGCTTGAAATATGAATTTATCCACCTTTACTAATATGTCCTCAACAATACCACGTGGATATGTAACTGATCGGTCCGCCAACAATAAACTGATATTTGTCAGTTTTGGTGCCTTAAGTCCAAACTGACTGTAGACGGATAATGGCATCAAATTTATACTGGCCCGCAAATCACACAACGCTCTCCCCGAAAATTGGTTACTAATGTCACACGGAATAGTAAAACTACATGGATCTTTTAACTTCTGAGGCAACTTGTTCTGGATAATTGCGCTGCATTCTTCGGTTAGCGCTACTGTTTCAAAATCACCCAATTTCCTTTTCCTTGACAACACATCCTTCATGAACTTAGCGTAGCTCGACATTTGTTCTAAAGCTTTGGCAAATGGGATGTTGATATGCAGTTTTTTGAAAATATCCAAAAATCTTGAAAACTGCTTATCTAACTTGGATTTCTGAAACCTCTGCGGATACGGTATGGGCGGCATTGTGATAGTCGGTTCCGGTGCTTTCTGCTCTACTGTTTCGTCTTTATGTTTCCCAATTTCCATAACTTCTTCTGTTTCAGCTGTTGCGTTGTCCCTCTTTTCCTTATCCTGAACTGTCTCTTGTAAATCCTTCCCATCGCTGCAGAAGTTCTGACCTTGCAATGCTCGTTTCTGCCTGGATTTATTTCTGTATCACTAGGGAGTGTTCCTTGTGGATGGTTATTCAATGCATGTGCTATCTTTCCCAGTTGATTTTCTAGATTCTTTATCGACGCACCTTGGCTTTTCATATTCATATCTACTTGATTCAATAGCTTGTCTTGTTCCTCATTCTTTTTGTCAATAGCCCTTATGAATTTTTCCAAGGCTTCCTCCCAATCTGATTTCTTCTCTGATTGTTGTTGAGTCTGATTATAAAATCCGGATGTGTTTTGTTGTCTAGGTGCTTGAACTGAAGCTTGATTGTTACTCCATGAAAACCCCGGATGATTTCTCCAACCTGGATTTTATGCATTTTGAGTCAGATACGGTTGAGTTGAGCGATTATAGCTCCCTACGAACTGAGCTGATTCAGAATTTATGGCACATTGATCCGTAGCATGACCCCCAACACACAATTCATAAACCATCACTACCTGCTGTATGGATTGTGGATGCCATATTTCCATTTGCTTAGCCATTGCGGCCACTTGTGCTGCTAATGCTGTCATCGCATCTACGTCATACTTTCCCAGTGCTTTCGGATGATTAGACCTAGTCATGGGCCACTGATAGTTGTTGGTGGCCATTGTCTCTAACAACTAATATGCCTCATCAAAACTCTTAGACATGATCGCTCCCCCATCAACAAGATCAATACTAGCCCTCGTGGACGCGCAAGTGCAAACCATCACAAAATATCCCTAATTGCATCCACTGCAGAATTCCATGATGAGGGCACTTACGGAGCATTCCTTAAACCTTTCCCACGCCTCATATAACGATTCTGAATCAAATTGTGCGAAAGTGTGAATATCGTTCCGTAGTTTTTCCGACTTCGCTGGTGGGAAGAACTTAGCTAAAATTTTTTGAGCTAAGTCGTCCCAAGTGGTGATTGAGCCAGGAGGCAAAGAGTGTAACCAACTTTGCGCTTTATCTTTCAAGGTAAATGGGAACATCCTCAACCTTGTAGCATCTTTCGATACATTGTTAAATTTGAAGGTGTCACAAACTTCCAAGAAACTCAAGATATGCTCATTAGGATCATCTATCGAATTACCCCCAAACTGACATGTATTATGTAGCATCTGAATTGTTCCCGGTTTTATCTCAAAACTGTTCGCATTGATTGTCAGCCTCCTAATACTCGACTGTATATCCGTAACATTCGGCATGGCATAGTCCCTAAGTGATTTCTGGTCGTTCCCTGCCATGTTCACGGGTATTTTCTGGTCTGCCAGTTCTTCTTCCAAATGTATAACCTCACTAGTCAACCGCAATTTCCGAAACTTCCTTTCGTTGTCGTCTGTATACGGAAAAAGATCCTTTTTAGCTCTTGATCTAGTGTGCATACACCCACAAAGAATTCCTGCAAATACAAGAGGAAAATAAGTAACGTTTAAATTAAGACCGAATTGATTATAACTAATATGAAATTAATATTAATAATGAATTCTCCAAGTAATAGCGCCAAAAAACTTGTTGGTCGATTTCATGAATCAATGAATACGCAAGTATATACTATTCAACAAGTAATAAAGTGATAAGATAGAGTGTCGATCCCACTGAGAATTCTAATTAATAAATTCCAACTACTAGCACTATATCAATCCGATTTTATTTAAACAACTATAAATTGTGATTTTCTGAAATAATTTAACTAAATTAAACAATTAAAGATATTACTCTAAAATATGTAAATAAATAACACTAAGATCTGAATAAATGAATTCAGAAAAATAAGGATTAAGACTTTAATATCCCCAATTATGAACTATAAATCAATTATCCAATTATCCCAATTATTATGTCTACTGAATTGTTAACAAGAATTCTGTATTGCCAAAAGCCCTTTTCCAAGTAAACAATTGACTTTTATTTAACTCAAATTAATCTTGCTATATTCCTATGCAAAACAATTGCATTAAACTCCTTCAATTCCAATTCCTTATGCGTTACATGCGGTGAACAAATATTTCCATTCAATTCACAAACCTAATTATTCACTGTGCAAATAACTAAGTCACACGTTATCAAGCCCAGTTCTAACCCTAGAATTTCTCTTTCAATTCCTTCTAGAGTAACACGGTAATTATTGGCCAAATAATTAATCAATAAATGCAAGGCAAGATAAACAATTCACTTCAACAATAAATAATTGGAATTAATTGAATAACTAATTTATAGCCATAAAAGGTTCAACTGAAATCTTAATTAAAGAATTAGTTCATAACGGAAATCAAAATCAACAATCTTTTGCAAATCATCCTTAAAGAATTACACAAATTGAAAATAAGGAGAAGAAGAAAAACTCTTGAGCCAATCCTTAGTCTTCAAGTAATCTTTGCTTAGCCTCCAATGATGAATGATCGCCCTCTTAATTCAGCCACATAAACCTTATATAGCCTCTCCCAATCCTAGTCCAAAACAACTTCCCAAATAAACTCCCATTGTGCAGTCAAACCCTTCGTCAACGCGCAAACTCGGTCAACTGAAATCCCGACCCAAAGACCAAGGCCGAATAGATTAGCCAGAAGCGCCTTACACTGAACTTCACCATAATTACCATATTGCCATTATACGCTCGAAATCCCCACTTTGTCCGTGCAGCTCCCGAATCTGCAATATAACACATAAACACAGTAAAAATATTCCTAAATAACTTGAGAATGCAATAATTTAAGCCCGAACATATCCGATTCATGAGTATATTACCCAATCATCAAATACCCCCAAACTTAAATCGTTGCATGTCCTCAAGCAACAAATCACAAAACATGAAAAACTAACCACCATACAAATGCAAACTATCTAAATGTTCTTAACTCCAGCAATCCAATAGCACCCATATAATCATAAGCCTCAGAAAAATCACAAAAACATGCTAATACATCATGTTAAGGCAGCTCAATAATATCCCCAATAATCAATGAATCTAAATCTGTTATTACTGACACCGTGAGTGTGTGTTCAACAACCATGCTAACCCATGAAAGGCAAAAATATGAAAGATAATAAATTTCTTAATAGGCATCATGCAGTATAAACTTGAGAACTCATCAAATAATCTTGATTCGGCTGAAATCAAACACTTACCAAAGTTCAAGGGTCAAAATGGAATACTCATGCTTCTTTTTTTATATATATAACGGGGGCTTTTTACACTTTTCCCGCTTTATTATTGCTTGTTTTTTTTTTCTCATGACTATGCATTGTCTTATTCCCTTATGCTTTTTAGTGCTACCTTAATGAGCTTTCGACCAACGACTCCCAAGCCATTAAGAACTTAGGGCACTAGGTGTAGAGACAATCCCCTCGGGCTTACTTACTCAAGTAACAAAGGCCACAAAACTAGACAAGCATGACACGGTATTTTTTTTTTTTACATAGCTTATATACTCCAAATATTTTTCACCCAAACTTGAGTTTATGTCTCAATTCAATCTTCACTAGCTATTCAAATTGATCCTTTATTTCACCAGCATTCATCCTTTAGAACTCTATTATCTATCCATTTAAACTATCATAGTCAACATGGTCATTTTTCAAAACGTGCTTTCCTATAATATTAGTGTCATACAGATAAAGATTCAAGTCATGTCAACGGAATTTTTTCACTAGTTCAACAATTCTTACTAGACTTGTTCATGCAATTTTAATTTCATCATTGGCCCCAAACATACGTACTATCAAACGCTGGAATTATCATGCAATCCTAAATGCAATATGTAACTAATAATAACACTCCAAATCCACAAATTATTAACACACTACAACTGCAAATAAAATTTAACTACCCCCAAACTAATCTAGAGCAATGTCCTCTTAAAAAATTAGGCTAAATAAAATGAGGACTTCCTTAACGAGCTTATTCCTTGGGTGGAGCATCATCGTTCTCGCTTTCATCTCTAGATCGGAGGGGAAACATGGCGAATAGAGCGATGAGGAGGCGGCTAAGGTTAATGCCCGCATGGTTAGGCATGCTCATGGCATTCTCGGGTCGCAAACTGGTCAACCAAATATTTGGATATAACATCTTGTCGTTCCGACAAGCTGACATTCTGGGATTCTAGATTGTAGAACCATACGTCTATTTCACGCTGGACTGCTTCAGGAACCACACCACGATGAGCTGTAGAGGACGGACCCTAAGTAGGTAGAGCTTGCGGTGGTGGGGCTTATGTAGCTTCAACTTGGGGAATTATGAAACCCAATCCCCTAGGGTGGTTTTCTCCACCTGTCCACACTTTATACCTGCTTATCAACTTATGATCCAAAACTGGCATAGGCGTTTGAATCATCTCATCCAATTTCCATTTCACCCCAAACTTAGCACACAAAACGCAAATGAGAGACGGATGGGGTAACCCTCCTGTGGTGCCTCCTCGTGATGCTCGGAGAATAGACTGCTGAATAAGATGGCCAACATCAACTTCCAAGCCTTGAATTATCGCATATAGCAGCACCGCTCTTTCTTTGGTGACATGGCTCACATGTGTGCATGGCATGATAAAGGCATACCACGCCTTCCCATATAAGCGGAGGTGAGAATGGGGGAAGGTCATGCTGCCACACTCATGTAATGTCCACGTGGTGCCCGGTTGACAAAGTTCTCAGATTATTTTCTCATAGTCTGGACCTTGACTCAAAAGATTGGCATATTCATCGTTGAGACCCTCTAACGGCAGTTGATAACATCCGTTAATGTCTTCCTCGTCAATTTTGACCATCTTGCCTCGAACAAATACCCCATAATGATAGTGCTCGGACACGTTGGCGTAGAACTCTTTGACGATGGCAATTACTGCTGGATCGGGTTGTTCGGTGAGGGAGAACCAGTTCCTCTTGGCTATCGTGATTGCTATTTCTCCGTCTTTGGATTGATTGGGCCTTAAACCTCGTTCGGGGATGAGAGAGCGGGTAGCCATCTTGTTGTAACGTTCTTGTGCCTCGGCGGAGACAAACCTTCTATTATCAAATTTGGGTGGAGCCGATGCGAAACCGGAACCTTCGCCGCGTTGACGCTTTGAAGCCATGTAGAAAATTCTGCATATAATGGCATACACATGTATTAACATTGTACATAATTTTAGTTTGGATAAATGTCCCCATGGTACTACCCCCAAACTTCCTGATAAGTACACATTATGCGACATGGATGTGGGTGTAGTGAGATAAATAATAACATGAAGGAAGTACATGATACACCCAAAAGATGTGACATGTAGTAATAGAATGGCAACTGACCGCATAACTTCGGTACATAGGTAGAGAATTATGGACATGGCATGCAAACCAAAATTTGTAGCAATGATATCAAGTGTGCAAGTAAATTTAGTGCAAAGGTTGAGTGTTGTGTGGAAATTTAACCAAGAGTATTGAGTCAGTAAAAATAGCAAACACCTTGTGGGAAATTCATATCTTATTGGGAGCACAATTGGTTTTCTAGAGGTCAAAGCCCTAAATCATACCAAACATCCTTGAAAGCAAGAACATAATCCAAATCAGATGAAGGAGAAACTTATACCAAGCATCCTTGCAAACAAGAACATAATCAAAGGAAGTAGAATACGTACCGTGGATATAAGGAGAGAGAACGAAATCAATGTGAAATTAATCCAAGTAAAGCACACTACTCTAATTTCCCTAAAGTGTGTAGAATTTGTAATGTTAAGGGAAACGGCAGTTACACAATGGGAAAATGGAGAGGTAGCTCGTGCACGATCGTGTATAGCAGTTTACAAGAATAAAGGAGTGGACTAATGCATACGATTTGTAATTTGACTAAAACCTATCTCAGCCTTGGTACTGGTATAAACATGAGTTGAGTCTTCAAGGCGGTGGGCACAGAACTCAAGAGATGAACCTAGCGGCAAAGCTGGGTTTACTTCGGAATTGGGCGCCGGGACGCTACTCCCTGGTCCTATTCACAATGTTAAATAGCACAATCCTGTAACAAATGTGAAAAATGTGAACTTATATTAGTGAACTATACGCAATTTTAAGAACATAAAATATGGGAAAAATAATGTAAAGCTAAATCGAATGCACTAAAACTCCTGGGGTTGCCTCCCCATAGCGCTTGGTTTATAGTCGTCAGCTCGACTTTTCTATGTTGCTCAATTGGTCACCGGTTCGGAGAGGTGCATGACCGTGGATTGACGTTCGATGGGTCCACTCCAGTAATGTTTGAGTCGCTGACCGTTTACCTTAAATTTTTGTTTTGAATTCTGTTCTTCTACCTCAATGTTTCCGTGTGGAGCGACAGATATAATCACGAATGGTCGGACCACCGGATTTCAATTTCAGAAATAAACGCAAGCGTGAGTTGAATAAAGAATACTTGTTGGTCTTGGTTCAAATGTTCGATCGAGAATTTTCTTATCATGCCGAAGCTTTAACTTTCTCTTTGTAAATTTTTTGCGTTCTCATAGGCATTGAACCAAATTCGTCCATCTCGCTCAAATTGAACTAACCTTTTTTCACCTACCGCCTTGTAGATCAAAGTTAAGTTTCAAAGTATGGCCCGTGTGTAATCGTGTTCTAGCTCAATAGGGGAGGTGACACGCCTTCCGTAGTAAACCATCCTGTAAGGTGACATGCCTATAGGATTCTTGTAAGTCGCTCGATATGCCCATAGAGCATCGTCAAGTCATATGGACCAATCTTTTGTGACGGATTGACCACCTTTTTCCAGAGATTTCTTGACTTCTCGATTCGAGACTTCTGCTTGACCATTGGTTTTTGGATGATACGCGGCTGCAATTTTATGACGAACCCCATACTTTATAAGCAATTTAGTGAACTGCTTATTATAGAAATGAGTTCCCTCATCACTTATTATCGCCCTTGGCGTCCCAAAGCGTGTGAAGATGTTTTTCTTTAAGAATCGGAGGACAACGTTGGCATCATTCGTAGGTAAAGCTGCGGCCTCTACCCATTTGGAAACATAATCGACCGCCAACAGAATATATTAATTATTAAAAAACGATGGAAAAGGTCCCATAAAATCGATTCCCCACACGTCGAACAGTTTAACCTCCAAAATTGTATTGAGTGGCATTTCATTGCGCTTGGAGATATTGCCTACGCTGCGTTGCAATCATCACACTTCAAAGACATAGAGGTAAGCATCCTTGAATAGAGAAGGCCGAAAATCCCGATTGTAATACTTTATTTCATTGCTCGATCGCGGAATAATGACCTCCAGAATCGAGGAGTGGCAATGGCCTAATATGTCATCCATTTCTTCATGAGGCACACAATGTCTTATCATTTGATCTACACAAGCCTTAAACAGAAATAGTGTGTCTCAATAGTATTGCTTCACATCGTGGAGGAACTTCTTTCGTTGTTGTGAGGTCAAATCCGGTGGTAACACTTTGGCAACCACGTAATTCACATAGTCAGCATACCAAGGCAATATTGTGTTTACTCGGAAAAGTTGTTCATTCGGAAATTTTTCATTGATCACTATGTTGTCTTTCCTTTTGTACCTCCGCGTTTTCCAACCGAGAAAGATGATCCGCCACCTGATTTTCGGTACCTTTTCTGTCCCGGATCTCCAGATTAAATTCTTATAACAACAGTACCCACCTTATTAATCGCAGTTTGACATCCTTCTTCTCAATTAGATGTTTAATGGCAGAATGATCAGTGTAGACAATTACCTTGGTGCCAATAAGATAAGCTCTGAATTTGTCGAAGGCATACACCAATGCAAGTAATTCTTTTTCGATGGTTGTGTAGTTCAACTGTGTGAGACCCCGAATTTTATGAAATAAAAGTATTCAATTTTTCTATTTTGGTAAATAGTTAAATTGATAAAAGTTTAAAGTTAAGGGTAATATGTGAATTATTTTTTTTGCAAAGTAAGCAAGGTGATATAAAATATTCGTTGTGTCGGGGAATATTCGATTAGTCGGGGAATATTCTTTTTGTCGGGGAATATCCGTACGACGGTACAATCATTGGTGGACCCCACAACAGAATTATTGTCGAATTGAGAAAATGACAAAAATATTTTTATGAAAATAACGGCGGAAGTTTTACTGTTAATCGTTGAAACACCCTTGTTAAAAGTACGAAGAATATGGCGTGGTTGCATAGTAGTAGTACCTGGTATTGATTATTGATGCTTACGTGAGAAGTCACTCGCTTTTGCTTTATTAGTATTATTAACGTAATAATAAAATGAAAAGCTTTTTATATAAAAATGTAATACTTTTATAAAGTTATTCGTTTTATTAGACTATAAATAGAATATATAATATTCTATTATGCATAGTATTTTGCATAGTAATATCTCTTTTATATAAAATAGAATACTTTTATAAAGTTATTTGTTTTATTAGACAATAATTAGAATATATTATATTTTATTATGCATAGTGTTGATATAATGTGCTGCGATAGTATTTTGCATAGTAAAATCTTTTTTATATAAAATGTAATACTTTTATAAAGTTATTCGTTTTATTAGATTATAAATAGAATATATTATATTTTATTTAAAAGATTTTGCTTTAATTATGGACCGTCCGATTAAAAGTAAATCAATCTGGACCATTCATGAATTAGTTACTATCACGGTCCATTCTTCTATAAATAGAAGCTCATTCCTTCATTATTTCTTTAATTCAATCAAACTCTAGAGAGAGAAACTATAGAGAGAGTTCTTCTTCTATAATCTTGAGCGTATTTCTTTAGAGTTTAAGAAAGCTTTGAAGCATAAGTACAAGTTTTCTTCGAGTATATCCTCGCCTACCAAATGTAATACTCTTCTTTACAAAGTAAGGAATATTATTTGTTGTACTCGTAAGGGTATTATTTCTTTTGTATTCATGAAGAGAACTTCGTTATTTCATTCTTTATTATTATGTTGAATAACTTTGTTTATGCGAAGTACCGCATACATGGTGAAATTCTTCTATTATTCCGTTCTTTATTATTCTGTCGAAATATCCTGTCGGTGCGTATTACGCCTGACCTGGTTCCATTATTTATTATTTCGTTCTTTATTATTCTATCGGAATATCCGCCTCGTGCGCTATTTACTTTGGGACCGGTTCCATTATTTATTATTTTATCGGAATATCCTGTCTGTGCATTTTACGCCGGACCTAGTTCTATTATTTATTATTATGTTGGGAATAACCTATCTGTGCAGTTTATCGCACGCATGGTGAATCCTTCTGTTATTCCATTCTTTATTATTCTGTTGGAATAACCTGTCTATGTGGATTACCACATGCATGGTGAATGATCCTTTGTATTCATTCTTTATTAAATTGTGAAAATGATCTATATACGTGGATTACCGTATGGCGATTTAAAATCCATTTGCGATTTCATATATTCTATTATACTCAAATTGGTTAAAATTTTGGCTTCTATACTCCATGAAATTAATGAAATATCCTTGATATTTGCGCTTCATCCAAAGATCTTTTCATGGAAATATTCTTACGAGCATTTTTGAATTTTACTCTCACAAAGAAGTATCATGTTGACAATTTAGACGTTAATGGTTCCTGGATAAATTAATTCTTGAACTTGTTTTATTGAATTATTATGTCATTGTCATCATCCTCATGTATATATTATGTTGAAAGTCATCTGTGGCCTATAGTGCATAGATGGACTTGGTATGATTATGACCAGGGATTATTCAGTATAATCATGACCGTAATGCTGCAAATGATGTGGAAAAAGTCCTCATTGACCCATAATGCATTGATGGACAGTTTTTAGTATGATTATGACTATGGATTCTCTTCGGCCAAGGGTGCAAAGATGAATTATTTTATGGCATAATCAGGACCGTTGATGGAAACACGATTATCTTTGGCCCGTAGTGCATGGATAATTCGTGGTCGTGATACTAATGAATATCCTTGGCCTGTAGTGCAGGGATGATTCGATGATGTGGATTAATTATTGAGCTGAGTCTCAGCGATGAAATATTAATTCATGGATGTGATAATAATGAATATCTTTGGCCGTAGTGCATGGATAATTCATGGATGTGATACTAACGAATATCCTTGGCCGTAGTGCATGGATAATTCGATGATGTGGATTATTTATTAAGTTGAGTCTCAGCGATAAAATATTGGTTATACACTTTTAATTTGTAGAAGATAGTAGATATCATGCTCTACTTGACTCTTCTAAAATATAGTTGTATGTCTTTGGTTTGTAGTGCAAAGATGAATTGTTAATGAATATCTTTGGCCGTAGTGTAAAGATGAATTTATTAGTATGATTATGAACAAGAATTGTGATTTGGTATAACCATGATTTTGATGTTTGGTGAAGATAGGTGATAAAAATTATCTTCATTCACAGGTGCGAAGAGGAATTTAGAATCACAATTATGATTATGAGTTATTCATATGATTGTGGATGTGAATTGTTGATTGATGTTGTGGATAAAATATTATTGGTGGACTTTTAACATGGAGAAGATAACAGACCTGATGGTCTATTTGACTCTTCTAATGGATTGCTTGTTCTGCTGTAACTATGGTTGAAAACTTTTATCATCTACCATATATTCTAAATCTCTGATTTATTAATGATGAAGGCTATTGATGGTGTAAATTAGCTTTAGTCATGATATTCTTTACTGGGCTAGTTGTGCTCACCCTTTCTGCTTCATAATTCCTTTTCAGGTAATAAGAGTGTTGCCGGGTCGAGTGGAGATAACAGGGGAATAGAACGGTTGTCTCTAGCTGTGGAGGTTCTCCCTAAACAGCATAGAAAAGTGTGTTGTATTATATACATCATTTAGTAGTTATATTTGGTGAATCAAATAGGGTGAGGCGAACCCAACTTTGGAAGGGCGTTTTGCCACTATCATACAAGATGTCTAATGACATACAACCTCGTGTTCTTATAAGACATGATTGTGCACATCCACTTGCTGAATATATCTACGAGCACTACCTATATGATCTTGGAGTTTATTTGAAATATAATTTTCACTTGGAGACAACGGAGATATTTATATGTCAAGAGAAGACTCACCATTGGAATGAAGATGATAGTAATCTTCTTATTTTTCTTTGGGAACTTTTGGGTCAACCATGGATAATTCTGTGGACATATGATATCTATCATAACCTAGACGCATGGTCTCCCATGTACGAAGGTTTCCTTGAGCACTTCCCAAAGATTTTAATTTCTAAAATAGTTTTTGACTATACTTTTATGTAAAGTATCATTGTAAGGTTGTGGTCGAGGTACCATGAGAGTTATATACATTTGTATTAAAACTCATAGTTAACTGTGGTTGTATTCTATACGACAGCTCAACAGTTGTATAAATGAAGTTGTATTTGAATTTTGTACCATGTATCTGGAGACTCAGAATAGGTTATGTATACCTAATTTTGGGGGCGTCACAAACTGGGCATCCATCAACGTCTTGCTGGAGTAGTAGAATGTGTGAAAAATCTTGTTGTGATGTTGTCCCAATACTGCCCCAACTGCGTAGTCGCTGGCGTCGCACATCAATTCAAACGGTAAAGACCAATCGGGCGTCGCACATCTGACGGAATGCAAACGTACTATATGGACATATGAATGTGGTTTTCTCTTGATCCTCTGGAGTATCCATCCAAGAGACAATAGAACTGATGTCCCGCTAATCTGTCCAACATCTGATCAATGAACGGCAAGGGGAAGTGATCCTTGCGTGTGGCTTTGTTTAGCTTACGGTAGTCCATACATACTCTCTATCCTGTAACTTTTCTCGTAGGGATGAGCTCATTAGCTTCATTCTTTACCACTGTCATACCCCCTATCTTTGGTACGCACTGTACCGGACTTACCCATGAACTGTCTGAGATTGGGTAAATAATACCTGCATCCAACCATTTTATAATCTCCTTTTTAACCACGTCATTCATAATGGGGTTTAACGTTCTTTGCATCTCAATGGTTGGTTTTAACCCCTCTTCCATTAAAATCTTGTGCATACAGAAAGATGGGCTAATACCACGAATATCCGCTATAGTCCACCCAATTGCTGTTTTGAACTCTTGCAGAACCCGTAGCAGTTTTTCCTTTTGTGTGTCAGCTAATTCTGTCGAAACAATCACTGGTAAGGTGGCATCTTTTCCCAAATAAGCATACTACAGATGAGAGGGTAGTGGCTTTAATTCCAACACCGGTGGCTCTTCTATCGAGGGTTTGCACTTTTTACCTTACGTTTCGGGCCTATCAAGGGTGTCGAATGGTTGATTGCTTTTCCGGTAGAACGATGATGTATCTAGCCATTTAATCTGCTCAATGTCCTCATCAATACCATGGTCATCTATTCCGAACAACATGGATTCTATCGGGTCCTCTGATTAATTGCCGCAGAACTTGTGATTAACTAATTCATCCATTAAATCCACCTGCAAACACTCACCTTTTTCCTTAGGATAAGACATCGACTTAAAAACATTAAAGGTGACCTGTTGATCTTTAACTCGCATTGTCAATTCTCCTTTTTGCACGTCAATCAATGTTCTCCCCGTTGCTAAAAATGGTCGCCCGAGAATGATGAGAATTTCCTTATCTGCTTCACAGTCCAAGATAACAAAATCTGCTGGAAATATGAATTTATCCACCTTTACTAATATGTCCTTAACAATACCACGTGGATATGTAACTGATCGGTCCGCCAACAATAATCGATATATTTGTCGGCTTTTGGTGCCTTAAGTCCAAACTGACTGTAGACGGATAATGGCATCAAATTTATACTGGCCCCCAAATCACACAACGCTCTCCCCGAAAATTGGTTACCAATGTCGCACAGAATAGTAAAACGACCTGGATCTTTTAACTTCGGAGGCAACTTGTTCTGGATAATTGCGTTGCATTCTTCTACAAGCGCCATCGCTTTTAAAATCACCCAATTTCCTTTTCCTTGACAACACATCCTTCATGAACTTAGCGTAGCTCGACATTTGTTCTAAAGCTTTGGCAAATGGGATGTTGATATGCAGTTTTTTGAAAATATCCAAAAATCTTGAAAACTGCTTATCTAACTTGGATTTCTGAAACCTCTGCGGATACGGTATGGGCGGCATTGTGATAGTCGGTTCCGGTGCTTTCTGCTCTACGGTTTCGTCTTTATGTTTCCCGATTTCCACAACTTCTTTTGTTTCAGCTGTTGCGTTGTCCCTCTTTTCCTTATCCTGAACTGTCTCTTGCAAATCCTTCCCACTGCGTAAAGTTACAGCCTTGCAATGCTCGTTTCTGCCCGGATTTATTTCTGTATCACTAGGGAGTGTTCCTTGTGGATGGTTATTCATTGCATGTGCTATCTGTCCCAGTTGATTTTCTAGATTCTTTATCGACGCACCTTGGCTTTTCATATTCATATCTACTTGATTCAATAGCTTGTCTTGTTCCTCATTCTTTTTGTCAATAGCCCTTATGAATTTTTCCAAGGCTTCCTCCCAACCTGATTTCTTCTCTGATTGTTGTTGAGTCTGATTATAAAATCCGGATTTGTTTTGTTGTCTAGGTGCTTGAACTGAAGCTTGATTGTTACTCCATGAAAACCCCGGATGATTTCTCCAACCTGGATTTTATGCATTTTGAGTCAGTTACGGTTGAGTTGAGCGATTATAGCTCCCTACGAACTGAGCTGATTCAGAATTTATGGCACATTGATCCGTAACATGACCCCCAACATATAATTTAAACCATCACTACCTGCTGTGTGGATTGTGGATGCCATATTTCCATTTGCTTAGCCATTGCGGCCACTTGTGCTGCTAATGCTGTCATCGCATCTACATCATACTTTCCCGGTGCTTTCGGATGATTAGACCTAGTCATGGGCCACTGATAGTTGTTGGTGGCCATTGTCTCTAACAACTGATATGCCTCATCAAAACTCTTAGACATGATCGCTCCCCCTGCTGCTGCATCAATACTAGCCCTCGTGGACGCGTGCAAACCATCACAAAATATCCCTAATTGCATCCACTGCGGAATTCCATGATGAGGGCACTTACGGAGCATATCCTTAAACCTTTCCCACGCCTCATATAACGATTCTGAATCAAATTGCGCGAAAGTGTGAATATCGTTCCGTAGTTTTTCCGACTTCGCTGGTGGGAAGAACTTAGCTAAAAAATTTTGGGCTAAGTCGTCCCAAGTGGTGATTGAGCCAGGAGGCAAAGAGTGTAACCAACTTTGCGCTTTATCTTTCAAGGTAAAAGGGAACATCCTCAACCTTGTAGCATCTTCCGATACATTGTTAAATTTGAAGGTGTCACAAACTTCCAAGAAACTCAAGATATACTCATTAGGATCATCTATCGAATTACCCCCAAACTGACATGTATTATGTAGCATCTGAATTGTTCCCGGTTTT
The DNA here is from genome assembly GCA_020205605.1 of Panax ginseng. Classification (NCBI taxonomy): domain Eukaryota; kingdom Viridiplantae; phylum Streptophyta; class Magnoliopsida; order Apiales; family Araliaceae; genus Panax; species Panax ginseng. The sequence goes on from CM035136.1 coordinate 122,486,202, forward strand.
ATCTCAAAACTGTTCGCATTGATTGTCGGCCTCCTAATACTCGACTGTATATCCGTAACATTCGGCATGGCATAGTCCCTAAGTGATTTTTGGTCGTTCCCTGCCATGTTCACGGGTATTTTTTGGTCTGCCAGTTCTTCTTCCAAATGTATAACCTCACTAGTCAACCGCAATTTCCAAAACTTCCTTTCGTTGTCGTCTGTATACGGAAAAAGTTCCTTTTTAGCTCTTGATCTAGTGTGCATACACCCACAAAGAATTCCTGCAAATACAAGAGGAAAATAAGTAACGGTTAAATTAAGACCGAATTAATTATAACTAATATGAAATTAATATTAATAAAGAATTTCAACAATGAAGGCATTAAAAACTTGTTGGTCGATTTCAGAATCAATGAATACGCAAGTATACACTATCAACAAGTAATAAAGTGATAAGATAGAGTGTCGATCCCACTGAGAATTCTAATTAATAAATTCCAACTACTAGCACTATATCAATCCGATTTTATTTAAACAACTATAAATTGTGATTTTCTGAAATAATTTAACTAAATTAAACAATTAAAGATATTACTCTAAAATATGTATAAATAACACTAAGATCTGAATAAATGAATTCAGAAAAATAAGGATTAAGACTTTAATATCCCCAATTATGAACTATAAATCAATTATCCAATTATCCCAATTATTATGTCTACTGAATTGTTAACAAGAATTCTGTATTGCCAAAAGCCCTTTTCCAAGTAAACAATTGACTTTTATTTAACTCAAATTAATCTTGCTATATTTCTATGCAAAACAAATTGCATTAAACTCCTTCAATTCCAATTCCTTATGCGTTACATGCGGTGAACAAATATTTCCATTCAATTCACAAACCTAATTATTCACTGTGCAAATAACTAAGTCACACGTTATCAAGCCCAGTTCTAACCCTAGAATTTCTCTTTCAATTCCTTCTAGAGTAACACGGTAATTATTGGCCAAATAATTAATCAATAAATGCAAGGCAAGATAAACAATTCACTTCAACAATAAATAATTGGAATTAATTGAATAACTAATTTATAGCCATAAAAGGTTCAACTGAAATCTTAATTAAAGAATTAGTTCATAACGGAAATAAAAATCAACAATCTTTTGCAAATCATCCTTAAAGAATTACACAAATTGAAAATAAGGAGAAGAAGAAAAACTCTTGAGCCAATCCTTAGTCTTCAAGTAATATTTGCTTAGCCTCCAATGATGAATGATCGCCCTCTTAATTCAGCCACATAAACCTTATATAGCCTCTCCCAATCCTAGTCCAAAACAACTTCCCAAATAAACTCCCATTATCAGGCAACTAAACCCTTCGTCAACGCAAGAAACTCTCATTAATCTGAAATCCAGACCCAAAGACCCCTGTTGGGAATAGTATTTTAGCCAGAGCGCCTGCCATTGAACTTCACCATAATTACCAAATTGCCATTATACGCTCGAAATCCCCACTTTGTCCCTACAGCTCCCGAATCTGCAATACAACACATAAACACAGTAAAAATATTCCAAAATAACTTGAGAATGCAATAATTTAAGCCCAAACATATTCGATTCATGGGTATATTACGAAAAACGTTCCTTTTTAGCTCTTGATTTAGTGTGTATACACCCGCAGAGAATTCCTGCAAATACAAGAGGAAAATAAGTAACGTTTAAATTAAGACCGAATTGATTATAACTAATATGAAATTAATATTAATAAAGAATTCTGCGGCATCGGCGCCAAAAACTTGTTGGTCGATTTCGCAATCAATGAATACGTGCAAGTATACACGGTCAACATGTAATAAAGTGATAAGATAGACTGTCGATCCCACAGAGAATTCTATTTAATAAATTCCAACTACTAGCACTATATCAATTCGATTTTATTTAAACAACTATATATTGTGATTTTCTGAAATAATTTAACTAAATTAAATAATTAAAGATATTACTCTAAAATATATAAATAAATAACACTAAGATCTGAATAAATGAATTCAAAAAAATAAGGATTAAGACTTCAATATACCCAATTATGAACTATAACTCAATTATCCAATTATTCTAATTATTATGTCTACTCAATTGTTAACAGGAATTCTCTATTGCCAAAAGCCCTTTTCCAAGTAAACAATTGACTTTTATTTAACTCAAATTAATCTTGCTATATTCATATGCAAAATAATTGCATTAAACTCCTTCGATTCCAATTCTTTATGCGTTACATGCGGTGAACAGATATTTCCATTCAATTCACAAACCTAATTATTCACTGTGCAAATAACTAAGTCACACGTTATCAAGCCCAGTTCTAACCCTAGAATTTCTCTTTCAATTCCTTCTAGAGTAACACGGTAATTATTGTCCAAATAATTAATCAATAAATGCAAGGCAGGATAAACAATTCACTTCAATAATAAATAATTGGAATCAATTGAATAATTAATTTATAGCCATAAAAGGTTCAATTGAAATCTTAATTAAAGAATTAGTTCATAACGGAAATAAAAATCAACAATCTTTTGCAAATCATCCTTAAAGAATTACACAAATTGAAAATAAGAAGAAGAAGAAAAACTCTTGAGCTAATCCTTAGTCTTCAAGTAATCCTTTGTTTAGCCTCCAATGATGAATGATCGCCCTCTTAATTCAACCACATAAACCTTATATAGCCTCCCCCAATCCTAGTCCAAAACAACTTCCCAAATAAACTCCCATTGTGCGAATAAACCCTTCGTAACGCAAGCAAACTCTCGGTCGACTGAAATCAGACCCAGTAGCCCATTGGCTGAGAATAGTATCTTAGCCAGGCGCCTTAGCTGAACTTCACCATAATTACCAAATTGACATTATACGCTCGAAATCCCCACTTTGTCCTTACAGCTCCCGAATCTGCAATACAACACATAAACACAGTAAAAATATTCCAAAATAACTTGAGAATGCAATAGTTTAAGCCCAAACATATCCGATTCATGGGTATATTACCCAATCATCACCTTCTTACACACTTTAAAGCATTTCTCTTCATCTCTGCTCACACCATTCTTCACGTTGAGAGTCGTGTTTATGTGTGTATGCAGGACTTGATCTGTGGTTTCATTTCAGCTTGTATATATATATATATATATATATATATATATATATATATATATATATATATATATATATATATATGAACGTGTGTGTCGAACTCAAGTGCGTTTACTACTTTAATATATATATATAGTCCGGTTCTAGTCCGGACGCCCGGATTTTAGTCCCGTCCGGACTTTTTTTTTTTAAAACAACTTAAAAAAAATAATTAATATTTTATGGAATTGAAATTTTTCATAAAGCAGTTGTTTTTGGGCGTGATTTGGAGTACGTATAACAAAAGATGTATGTACGATCTGTACCACCATTTTTTTGTATAGGTATTCAAATCACCCCAAAACATATGTATTATGGAAAATTTGATTCCATAAAATATTAAATATTTTTTTAGTTATTTTTTAAAAAAGCGAAAAAATAAAATAAAATTTGGGTTCGTTGATCAAAGTCCGGAGTTAGGACCGATCCACTGTATGTGTGTGTGTGTATATATATATATATATATATATATCATCGAACAAAGTTTGACAACATTTGATATATATATATATATCAAATGTTGTCAAACTTTGTTCGATGAGCCTAGATTTTACATCCGGTGCGTTTATTGATTATATATATATATTTACTTTTTTCCCGCCTGGAGTTTATTTCGTGGCGGTTGATTTCTTTTATAGCTTTATTTATATTTCTGATCCCCCATAGAGGTACTTCGTGGTGGTTGATCTACTGCAACTCTCAATAATTGGATATGTTAAGAAATCACAAGTCAATATGAACTTTTGTGACACCCCCAAATCCCGGTACTTCATTACCTCAAGATTTGGTGTTCACTTTATAAAAACATTCACATCTAACTACCCAATCATAATAAAATTGAATAATAAACACTCCCATTAAGGAATTACATTAATAAAATCTCCCGGGTTGTCTAACCTTTAAATACAATCATTCAAATGCGGAATTTAAATAACTTCATTACAATAATTCAAGTAAAATCTGATAATAACATATCAACATAATTACAAGTCTTCAATACTTGTTCATCTTTTCCTTTCCTTTACTGATGCTAGGTACATCGACCTTCTCAACTTTAGTTGTAATGTTTATATAAGCAAGAGTGAGCAAACAAAGCTCACTTGGAATAATAATGAATAAAATCTTTACAACAACTACCAAATGATAGGCTGAACAAAATGCTTTATCAATGATAATCTGAATCATGAAATATTTAACTGAGGGTCATAAGACCACGAACTATGTCCATAGTTATAAGTAATCTTTCAACTTAAACTTTAACAATCATAAGACTATAGGGACTCCTCGTTTTAGGGGATCTAGCTTCTTCGCATACAATGTATATTGTGCAATAAATATTTCAACGCTTATGCGTAAATTATCCCCTATAATAGGTTATTCTTCTCAGTTTTAGAGTACAAGTCCGCACCAAAGAAAGTTTGGTTTGGATAAGCTTTCAAGGTAATTTAGAGTTTCAAAAATCATCAACTAAGGGATTAGTTGAATCAACAAGACTTACAACACTACGAGTGACCAATAATAGTTTAATATTGGAAATGAATAATCATAAGTAAACTAACTATATATTAAACTCATGCTTATAAACAACTAAAAAGAATAAGTATTTAATAAAACAATAAACCTTGCTTGAACAATATTAAGCTAAGGCTAAGATCTTGAGACAAAAGAGTTAAGTTAAGAACATGTACTAAAGAATCACAAGCTTAATAATGAAACTTGCTCAAAATAACAATAATATTTCGATTTGCGATAATAATGAAATAGAACAACTTAGTTAGAGATTTGAGATCAAGAATAGGCATTTATCACAAAAGAATAGAACTTACGAAAACTTGTTTAACTATGAACAAGTTAGAACAACTCCACAATGATTAGAAGTCAAACTTGCTTGAATAACGTTAGAATTAGAGCTTGCTCGAATAGATATTAAGAATAAAAGAATTCGCTTAATCAAAGTTTTAAAGTAAGTAACTTGCTCAAAGTAAAGAGGTAAGGTTTAGAAACTTGCCTCAAACGTAAGCTATAATATTAAACTCACGTTCACCTACACATTTTAGTGGAATCACAAAATCTATTAGACATGTTAACATCCACTTACAAAATAACACCATTTCTAGCTAAACTTGTTAATTTAGTACAAATCTTATGCTATTATATAAATATCAGAAATTCCAAGTGTTAACCTTCACAACACTTATTTATTAATCCTCGTGCACACTAATGTCTAACATACCGCATTCATTGTGTACACTAAGTCATAACATAACGCGTTCGTAAATTACTAATCATTTTTATAACTTTGAATTTATTAATGACATATCACGGTTTTGTTTTAACTTCCATATTACATGTTTATTACATTAACACATCATTAAACCAAGTTATAAGTGGTATCAAAAAATCTGCAGAAGAATGAAGCCACTATCTCAGATTGTGGTATGGAGCAAAATTGTACATACACAAAGCTTCGGATCGGCAAGAATCGCTACAAGCAAGCTTGGCACTCAAACAAGCAATTTCAAGACTGGTGCATAGATGTAACCGTAAACGTGATGAATAAAGAGTTTTAGCCCAACTAACACGAATTTCACCCACAAAACAATGAAATTAACATATACAATTGGTATAGAACTATCACAAACATGATTGCTAACATATTCAACCACTTAGAACAATTTAACAATCTCTTTAACTAATTTAATTCCTTAAATTTCATGTTTTTACACAAAACTCTATTTTTTGACATTCTTCATAGAAATCATCACAATGATCACCCTTTTTGTTCAAATCACTTCATTCAAACTACGTTCTCTTCGGTTCCTAATGGACTAGCATAATCAAAACTCAATTTATAGTTTAACATACAAATTGACCACTAAAATTGGTACTTTCACAAGCCATATGAAAAATATAAACACTGTCATTACTTTTCCTACTTTTAAACGAAATTAGCATACGAATTCTTGTTTAAACACAAACTCTAATGATCACAACCACATACAATCACAAGTAATCATTTGTATAGCAAGAATTCGAAAAAATTGCATTCACAGAGTTTGAAGCTTCATGCTGTAAAACTCACTCACACACACACACACACACACACACACACACATATATATATATATATATATATATATATATAATATCAAGGTTAAAGAAAATACCTTTAAATTACTTGGTAATCCTTGCTAAAACCACTGAAATTACTTTGAAAATTCTTAGGTTTTCTCTCAATCTCACTCAATTCTCTCTCAGCTTCTCTATGAAACTCCCAATATACTAAATAACCAAGCTAATAACCCAGTATGCGTAAAACAAAATAAACCGATATGGCCATAACTCGCATACTAAGTATATCAGTTACAAACTAATTAAACGTATAGATTATAAATACATTTTATTTATATTATCTAAAAATTAAAAATTTAAAATCCAAAAAGCCATAAGGCTTTTGTTTGGCAAAAAGTTTTTAAAATAAAGACTTAATATCTTTAAGCCTTGTTTGGGTTAAATCAATTTAAAACTACTTTAATTATTTTAATAAACAATTTAGTTTATAATTTATAATCACATATTATTTATTTGGATTTTCATATCCAACATTAATCAAATAATTAAGTATACATACTATATTTTAAATAAATATTCCACTTAAAGCAGTTATCACAAAATTATAATTTCATTATAATTTTATTAAATAATTTAACATACCACTTTAAATTATTAAATTAAAACAATAATATAACATCTCATGTTATATTACAACTCTCTAAATTATAAATTAATTTAATTTAGAATATTATCTAATAAATTTAATTCATAAATATTTACTAATAATAACCACATCAATAAAATATCTATTTCATCAATTTCAACAATAAACACCTCAAATAAATATTTATATAATTCAATAAATATTTAATTACAATTTGAAATTCCAGATTGTTACATCATTCCCTCCTTACAAGGATTCTGTCCCTAGAATTACAACTCAAACAATCAAATCGTTACATTCTTCCCTTCTTACAAAGATTCTGTCCCTAGAATCGAAGACACAGACTAAACAAATAACTCAGGGTAATTCTTCATCATTTCAGCTTCGAGTTCCCACGTAGCCTCTTCGACATTGTGGTTTCTCAATATTACATTCACAGAAGGTATCACTTTATTCCTGAGCACTTGTTCTTTCTTATCCACTATCTGGATAGGAATCTCTTCATAAGATAAATCTTTACTGAATTGCAATGGTTCATACTCAATCACATGTTTGTAATCGAGTATATATGGTCGCAACATCGATACATGAAAAACGTTGTGCACATGTTCCAATTCTGGAGGTAAAGTTACCTCGTAAGCCACTGCTCCCACTCTTCGTAGTATCTCGAAAGGTCCAATAAACCTTGGGCCGAGCTTTTCTTTCTTGACAAAATGAATTTTCCCCTTCTAAGGAGAAACTTTTAGGAAAACAAAATTTCTTACTTTAAATTCGCGATTCTGCCTGTGTTGATCAGCATACTTCTTATGTCTGTCTTGAGTAGCTACCAATCTTATCCTGATGAGTTTGAAAATCTCAGCAGTTTGTTGAACCAATTCTTGTCCTAATAGTTGGCGTTGATCGACTTCATCCCAACACAGTGGAGTTCTGCACTTCCTGCCATATAATGCTTCATAAGGCGGCATGCATATGCTTGTGTGGTAACTGTTATTATAGGCGAATTCTACCAACGGTAAATGATCGTCCCAGTTTCCTTTAAAATCCATGATGCACGCTCTAAGCATATCTTCTAACGTCTGGATTGTTCGTTCGCTTTGCTCGTCTATTTGCGGGTGATATGTTGTACTCATCCCCATTTGTGTTCCCATGCATTCTTACAGTTTCTTCCAGAAATTTGACGTGAATCTCGGATCTCTATCTAATACTATTGACACTGGAACTCCATGTCTCGATACGATCTATTTGACGTATAGTTTTGCCAGCTGATCAAGATTAAATCTAATCTTTATGGGAAAAAAGTGTGCTGATTTCGTTAATCTATCCACTACCACCCAAATCGCATCGTATCCTTTCTGAGTCATTGGAAGACCTACCACAAAATCCATTGTGATATACTCCCACTTCCATTCCGGTATTTCCAACGGCTGAAGTAATCTGCTTGGTCTCTGACATGTCAAGCAGTTTGCAACGCATTCTGCAACGTCTCTTTTCATATTTGGCCACCAAAAATGTCACCGCAAATCTTGATACATTTTTGTACTTCCCGGATGAATCGAATATCTTGAACTATGAGCTTCTGTCAAGATTTCCTCCTTAACATCCTATACCGCTAGAACCCAAATTCGTCCCTCGAATCTCAGTAACCCTTCGGTATCAATCTTGTATTTTGCATCACTACCCTCAACCACTTTCTCTTTGATCCTTCCACATTCTTCATCTTGTAGTTGAGCATTCTTCACCTTGTCCACCAAAGTTGAACTAGTTTCCATCTGGTATAATTTTTCATCGGATTCTTTTGAAAATTTGATTTCACACTCTAGCCTTGCCATTGCTGAAATAAGCTCTTCCTGGTTGGTTAACACCATCAACTTTCCCGACCTTTCCTGCTTAAAGCATCTACAACCACATTCGCTTTGCCTGGATGATAAAAGATATCACAATCGGAATTTTTATCAATTCCATCCATCTTCTTTGACGCATGTTCAGGTCCTTCTGAGTGAAGATATACTTCAGACTTTTATGGTCTATGTAGATCTCACATTTTTCTCCATAGAGATAGTGTCTCCATATCTTTAGAGCAAATACTACTACAACGAACTCTAAATCATGAGTCGGATACCCTTTCTCATAGTCCTTCAGTTGTCTTGATGCATATGCAATAACCTTGTCATTCTGCATAAAAACACAACCTAGTCCTTTATGTGAGGCATCACTATACACCACAAAGTTTCCCGTATTATCTGGTAATGACAACACAGGTGCCACACTTAACTCCTTCTTCAAATCTTGAAAACTCTCTTCACATTTCTCCGTCCAAACAAATTTTACAGCTTTCCTTGTCAAATTTGTTAGCGGAGTGGCTATCTTGGAAAAATCTTGAATAAACTGTCTATAATAACCGGCCAGTCCCAAGAAACTCCTTATTTCTGACGGTTTTCTTGGTTGTTCCCAATTGATTACGGCTTCAACTTTTGATGGATCCACTAAAATCCCATCTTTGTCAATCACATGTCCCAAAAATTGTACTCGATCTAACCAAAATTCGCACTTAGAGAATTTCACGTACAACTTCTCCTTTCTTAGTGTCTCCAACGTCAAACGTAAATGTTCTACGTGTTCTTCTTGAGTTTTGGAATACACCAGAATGTCGTCGATAAATACTACCAAAAACTTGTCTAAGAATGGTTTAAATACCATGTTCATCAAATCCATGAATGCAGCAGGAGCATTGGTCAAACCAAAAGACATCACCAGAAACTCGTAATGTCCATACTGAGTTCTGAATGTCGTTCTAGGTATATCCTCCTTTATTACCTTCAATTGGTGATATCCACTTCTCAAATCTATTTTCGAGAAGTATTTATCACCCTTCAATTGATCAAACAAGTCATCTATTCTTGGCAATGGATATTTATTCTTAATAGTGACTTTGTTTAATTCTCTATAATCAATGCAAAGACAAATTGAATCATCCTTCTTCTTCACGAATAACACCGGCGATCCCCACGGTGATACGCTTGGTTGAATATACTTCTTATCTAGCAGTTCTTGCAATTGTACCATTAGTTCCTTCATCTCTACCGGAACCATTCTGTACAGGGACTTCGATATCGGTGTTGTTCCTGGCGCTAAGTCGATCACGAACTCAATCTCTCTGTCAGGCGGAAGTTTTAGCAAATCCTCCGGAAATACATCTATAAATTCCCTAACCACTAGTATCTCTTCCAGTTTCACACCCTTCTTCTGAGTATCAACTATATAAGCTAAATAACCCACACAGCCTTGACTCAACAACTTCTTGGCCTGCATAATCGTCAGACATCTCATTTGTCTAGGCGATTTGCTACCATAGAAAACTATCTTTGACACAGTTATAAGGTTTACATATTTCTTTTGGCAATCAATTACCGCTCCATAATTGAACAACCAATCCATTCCCAAAATAACACTCACACACACACACACACACACATATATATATATATATATATAATATCAAGGTTAAAGAAAATACCTTTAAATTACTTGGTAATCCTTGCTAAAACCACTGAAATTACTTTGAAAATTCTTAGGTTTTCTCTCAATCTCACTCAATTCTCTCTCAGCTTCTCTATGAAACTCCCAGTATACTAAATAACCAAGCTAATAACCCAGTATGCGTAAAACAAAATAAACCGAAATGGCCATAACTCGCATACTAAGTATATTAGTTACAAACTAATTAAACGTATAGATTATAAATACATTTTATTTATATTATCTAAAAATTAAAAAATTAAAAATCCAAAAGCCATAAGGCTTTGTTTGGCAAAAAGTTTTTAAAATAAAGACTTAATATCTTTAAGCCTTGTTTGGGTTAAATCAATTTAAAACTACTTTAATTATTTTAATAAACAATTTAGTTTATAATTTATAATCACATATTATTTATTTGGATTTTCATATCCAACATTAATCAAATAATTAAGTATACATACTATATTTTAAATAAATATTCCACTTAAACAATTATCACAAAATTATAATTTCATTATAATTTTATTAAATAATTTAACATACCACTTTAAATTATTAAATTAAAACAACAATATAACATCTCATGTTATATTACAACTCTCTAAATTATAAATTAATTTAATTTAGAATATTATCTAATAAATTTAATTCATAAATATTTAGTAATAATAACCACATCAATAAAATATCTATTTCATCAATTTCAATAATAAACACATCAAATAAATATTTATATAATTCAATAAATATTTAATATTATAATTTGAAATTCTGAATTGTTACAACTTTGACCTTTCTAGAACTTTAATTACATCAAACCGCTAATCAACTAATGAGCCACGTGGCATGAGTCTCATCATTCCTCCTAGACCCAATAAATCACATTCTAACATTGCCCCCACTCCCCCTCTTATAAAGATTTTGTAATCGGGGAGTAGAAAAAAAAACTTATCCTTTTAATATTACCTCCAAAAATGTTTAAATGATTGAATTTCAATCCTCTATATAGAAAAAAGCCCACGTGTTAAAATAGGAAGTTAAAAAACCATCACCACGCATTAGTAGATGTACCGTAAATTGGGAAACATGCACCTCGTAATTAAGACTGCAAAATGAGCAAATAGTTCGAACTCGATTCCTACTTGCTCGACTAAAAGTTCGTTTTGAGCTCGACTCGAAATATAAATGATTCAAATATGAGCAAATTTTAAAGTTCGATAAATTACTCGAACCTCCTCAAATTGCAATTTTCTATTGATACTCGAATCATATTCGTTCAAAAAGTTCAATTTGCTTGGGCTCAATTTAAGATCTTGCTCGACTCGGTAGCTAAACAAGCCTCAATCAAACCTTATTTTATACTCCATAAATTTTGTGAACCAAATCTAAGAAACTTAATACTCGGTTCATTTACACCCTTACCCATAATAACACCAGTTCCCAAGTCCTCCTAGACATATTTGTAATTCACTGTTCTTTTCTCAAAAATATCTGTGACGCCCCTAAATTCAGATACATGTACCTTGAATCTGGTGCTTCACGATCAAACTTATACATCATACTATTAACAACTATTTGTGGAATAATAGAAATATTTACATTAATATAATATAAATATTCACGTCCCCAAGTCTCGAAACCGTTACTAATACATAACACAATTTAGTTCATGATATCAATATGTCTTCATACATGTAAGGAACATGATCCTAACATAGTAGAACAAAATTATTCTATAACCTTGTCTTTACCCTTATCTTTTCCTGAGCTATCGCCTCGTTCTGTTTTAACTGTATTAATGTTTAAGGAAAGTAAGAGTGATCAACATGTTTGCTCAACAAGTATAACGATAATAAAAGTGAGTGATCATGTGTAAAGATTCATAATCTCAAAGGTTATAACGATCATTGATAGCTCAGGAATTTATATAAGTAAATTATGAACCAAACAAGTCTCAATAGTTTCAATTATATTCTTTACTAATACTGATGAGTCACTATGAACCGAAGGATTATTAGAAGAATTCAAGGATTTCAATATTTCCAAGTTGATGAATATTTATCACTAAGTGGTCGCTATCGACCATGAACTCCTGCTGAAATTATCAGTATTTCCCTGTTAATCCATAATATAAACAAATACAATATGTGATAAGCCTAAATTACCCTATGTTATGCATAATACTCAGACATGTTGTTCGCGCTTGTGTCGGTCTCCCGACGTCATATAGTTTCCCCTTCTATGAGGATTGTTCATCTCATCAAATTATAAGAGTTCGCACCAAATTAATTGGTTTGGATCGCTTTCTAACTCATAGATGTTGTTCTAGCCAAATCTAATGGCATAGACACTCTTTTCAATGCATTTATGATCAATTAATACATTCAACATTTGCAACAGGATTCAAAGAATCATTCAAGAATGTAATTATGATTTCAATAAGGTTTCAGAGCATAAATAATCATCTTCATGAAATTAGATAACACAATAATCATTCTATCAATTAGTTTATTCGTATAATCAATAAAAGTACAAGTTTAGGTACTTGCCTGTGTAGTCGACTCTATTCGACTTTAACTCCTCATCCTTTGAATAACCTATGTTCATCATAATCATCAAACGATTAATCTCTATTAACCTCTAAATATAAATCTAATTGATCTGATTACTAGTCTCATACAATTAAGACTCACAAATAAATCGACTCTCATTTTATTTGATTAACTATTTCTTTGCTTATCACTCCTTTTATTTTATTCATTAGTCTTCACAATAATACACATGTATTCCATTTACTACAAATAATATAATCTCTTTATACTTGTTTAATTAATTGTTCACACCTTATTTTACTTATCCGTGTCTCATTACACAAATAAAGTATTTTTACTCTACTTGCTAATATTTATTAATTCCCAAATAATCTCAACCATTATTTTATTTATTTAATCATTTTCCATTAATCTTTTAAATGATCTTAATGGTCACTTCTCAATACTCTTTAAGTAATTTCAATTATTATTTTATTTGTTTAATCTTTTCACATTTTTACAAATAAAATAATTTTTTCCTATTATTCTAATTTATAATTGTTTCTTATTTTACAATTTATTTTAATTAATTTTCACAAGTAGTTTCACATAACAAAAGGTATATTATTTTAATTTTCTCTCTAAATTTCATGTTGTTTTTTGATAATTTAATGGTCTTTTGTTGTAAGACCCTAACTTTTTATGAATAAAGATTTAATTTTCTCTAATTGTTATTTTAAATAATAAGGTGTTGATTTGATATAATGCTATAGTTATGGGTGATATGTGCAAATTTTGCAAGTAAACAAGTTGTCATAAAATATTCGTTTTGTCAGTGAATATTCTTTTTGTCGAAAAATATTCGTACGACGACACAATCATTGGTGGACCCCACAATGGAATGACTGTCGGATATAGAAAGCGATAGAAATAACCTTTTTATAAAATAACGACAAGACTTTTACCGTTAACTGTTGAAAATACTCGGTGATAAAAATACAGTAATACGCATGGTTGCACAGTAGCACACGATATTGCACATTATCTCTGATTATTAATGCTTATATAAGAAGTCACTCAGTTCATTTAATAATTGCCACAGTAGTTACGACATAATATCTCATATTATTAATTCAATTATTGTCACAATATGATCTGCACAATATTTTATATTATTAAATCAATAATTAAGATGACACAATTATTCATATTATTATTTGTAGTATTGACAATGTCTAGAAATTTCTGTCGAGGAAAGGGGTTAGGTTATTTAATTGCGTGCCAATAAGGAGAAGTCCTTATCGGAAGGCTCCCTCTTTGCTGTGAATGATCTGTTTTTTAATATTGTGAGTTATAATATTAATGATGAATAATTGTTGAAAGATTAAAAATGTGTTTATTGAAGATAAGTAATTTGTGATAAATATTTATTCAATTTTTGATATAAATAGAGGGGTTGTCATGAAATATTTGTTGTAAGTTTGGCTTATTACATGTACCCTCACTTACTCATTTTTCAAAATCGTCGGTAGAAAGTTATCTCAGTTTTGTTTTATTATTATTATAATAGTAATAAAATAGAATTTTTTTTATATAAAACATAATACTTTTTATATTATATATAAAGTTATTCGTTTTATTAGATTATAAATAGAATATATTATATTTTATATAAAGTTTTTGTTTTATTAAAATATTTTATTGCACAGTAATGAATAGTAAAAATCAAAAAACCAGCTGATTCTGCGCCCATGATTTTCCTTTACTGTGCATCCGTGATTATTCTTAAATAGTGCACTACCATTCTCCTATAAATAGGATGCTCAGTTAAGAAATAAAAATTACACCAGAATTAGAGAATTCTTCTTCTATAATATTGTGCGTATTTCTTTCTAGTATAAAGATACTTTGAGTGTAGCAAATAGTGCAAGTTTTCTTTAAGAATATCTCCGCTATACTAGTTGGAATTACTCTCCTACTAAGGTAAGGGATATTATTTTTGTTCAATATTCATAAGAAATATTATTTTCTTCCATACTCTATAGTATGTAAGTAATATTATTTCGTTTCATATTCCTAAATCTACACTTGTTTTGATAAGTATTGTTTCTATACTCCCTGAAATTAGTAGAATATCCTTGAATTTTGCTCTTCATCTAGTATCGTTTCACTGAAATATTTTCTAAACTTTCTTATTAAATTTTAATCTTTTCATGTCGGGGTACTATTCACTCGAATACTATTCACCCGACGTACTATTCATGACAAAATTGGTTTCTTTTCTGTCCAAATTATTTTTGATACATGAATATCATTCTTGAATTTTACTCCATAATTAATTATCATGTTGACAATTTGGACATTCTTAAATTCTGGATAAATTGAATTATAAATTTTTAATATTTATCCTTGATCTCACTTGATTGATTTCTTATATCATTGTCATCATCCTTATGCTTATATTGTGATGAAAGTTATCTTTGGCCCGTAGTGCATAGATGGACTGTTGATTGGTATGATTATGACCAGGAATTGTGTATTGGTATAATCATGACCTGTAATGTTACCGACAAATGATGTGGTGAAAGTCCTCTTTGGCCCGTAGTGCATAGATGGACAATTGTTTGGCATGATCATGACCACTGATGATACTAACGAATATCCTTGGCCCGTAATGCATTGATAATTCGGTGATGTGGATTATTTATTGAGTTGTGTTACAGAGATAAAATATTGATGATGAACTTTTAAATCATAGAAGATAGTAGACATCATGTTCTACTGGACTCTTCTAATGGATTGTTTGTTTTGATGTAATTGTTGATCTAAACTTGTTGTCTATTGTATTCTATCAGACTTTACACAGTTGAAGACTAAGGATAATTTATTCTACATTATCTTAGTCATAATATTCTTTACTGGGCTAGTTAAGCTCACCATTTTCTTTCATTGTTCTTTTTAGGAAATGAGAATATAACTGGGACTAGTCGGGGAATGGAGTGATGGTCCAAGATGGTGGCTATAGTAGTCCTCACTATGCTATAAAATAGTGTGATAATAATTGTAATGATGACTTTATTTGAGTTTGGATATTGCCTACGAGATAATATTTGTATTGAAACTCTCAGTCTATGTTTTGTCGTATTCTGCACGGCAGTTCAATAGTTGTATAAATGAAGTTTGTATTTAAATTTTATATCATGTATTTGACGACTCAGAATGGGTTGTGTAGACCTATTTTGGGGGCTTCACAATTGTTGTCTGTTGAATAAATAATTTCATTGGGAACTTTAATTTTGATGTACTGTTTGTTGATTGAACTTTCAGTCGTTTCTTGGTTTTGAGGGTGAAAGATGAGTTATTTAGTTTGGAGTTTTGATTTTGATTGTTGAAAATTATTAACGTTGTTAGGTTTAATTTCATAATTGTGATGCTGCAAACCATTTTGTACGAAAAGGTAGAAGATATCCCTAGATGTCTAGTTTGCTCATGTTTATAATTTTAATTGCTTTTTGTCATCAGGATTCCTGGACATTGTTCTTTGAAACTTGGATTATTTCTTCTCTTCAGGTTTTGTTGGATGAATTTCAGAATCTGTGTATTTTTTTTGTTTAGGGGTTATACTTTTACTGTGTTATTGGACTCATTTTTGGGGAATTGACTTAATTAATTATCATAGATCTATGGAATATTTGAAAAATGGCTGTGTTCTTTGATATGTTCTTTATTTGGTGGAGGAATAATAGGTTTTGATATTGAAAAATAAAGAAAATCATAGATGTGTTGATTACTTTGGGGCTCCAGTAGATGCTGAAGTATGTCAAAATTCATTTTTTGTTATTCTTTTTGTTTTTGTGGCAATCAAACAAGTATTATAGGCCAACTTTGTTATCCTCAACCTCTACATAACACACACAGTAACTGCATGAAGTCTACTTTTGATGTTTGGTAGAAGTTGTGTTAGTGTGTGAGTCTGCCTATGGTCTGGGTCATTGGCAGCGCCGTTAAGTATGATTTTCCTAAGTAATATTCCATTGCTATCTTGCACGTTATTTTAATAAAATTATGTGTTTTTATTTATATGCAGATCTCTAGAAAAAAAAGTGCAGAACAAACGAAAAAATTATTGAAATAAGTGATGATAGTAGTACTGATAATGGCCAATTTGAAGGTTATGGAGAAGACTAGATTTCAAGGATCGAAAAATCTATTGCTCAGATAAAAATAGAGATGGAAGCCATGAAAGAGAAGATTGAAAAAATTGAACAACTAACTGACCTTTAATACAATGTGTATCTCATTACAGGTGGAAACAATATTATAGCAAAATCAATATATTTAAAAATGTAAGTCATATGTCATGCAAAAATGTATTGAAAAGTTTATATGAAAAGAAATTATTATAAAAAAATATCTTTCTTATTGCTCAGTTCAAAATACAATGTGTATCGCATTAAAGGTGGAATAAGTGACATGTCATGTAAAGATCTATTCAAAAATTTAAATGAAAATAAATTATTAAAAATATATATTTTTCGTATCATAATTTTAATAAATTATACAATATGTTATTCTAACTAGTCCGTGCATTGCAGGGTAATACTTCATTGGTTTTAAATTATATGATCATTAATGACTTTTAAAAATCAACTTGAAACAATTTCAAACTCAAAATTAAGATGACTCATTAAAAATTATGAAATAATAAAACTTACAACGAGTAACTTTTTAGATAGTTTATAATATTCATTAAAATTAAAAGAATGTATGTCAATTTTGAGTTTAAAAATCTTTTAAGTTGATTTTAAAAAGTCAACAATGGTCAAATAATATGAAACAAAAGTAGTATGATATATCTAAGGTCATTCAAATATGAAGTGATTTTGATCTTCACATAATAATATAATCGCACGGATGCAAATATCATACAAAAATATTAAAATATATAAAATTTCACACAATAAAGAAAGAATTTTCTTTTTTAAAAACATATAATGTTTAAGACCTTGATACTGATCAAATTAACTTATTTTAATAGAATAGGGATTAAATTTAAACATATACAGAGTACAAAGGCCAAATAATGAGTTTCGCCTAATGTTCCATGCTTTCTTACATTTTCTTGGAGGGTGTTCGACATTTGTCATTGTTGAGGGTTTGAGAGCTACTTATTTTTTAATTTATAAGTTGATTTTTAATTAAAAATAAAGTAACTATTTATGATTTATTTTAGGCTTAAATATAATTTACTATCTTAAACTATAGGTCATATTTCACTTTGGTGATTCACCTTTCAATTTTGTCAATTAGATGATTGAACTATTAATTTTTTTCAATTTCATTCAATTGAGGCTGCCGCGTCAAAAATTGCTGGCGTGGCCCGCTGACTAGACAAACTAATGCTTATGTGTAATTAAAAAATATTATTTTAATTATCTCTTCTAAACATCAAGGGTAAATATGTCAAAAATGTAATAAAACATAATAATAATTTAATAAAATCAAAGAAAATCAATTTCTCACCCATTTAGTCAAACTAAACAAAATTAATTAATTAATCAAAAGAAAAAAAAACCCAATCTGAATCAAGCTAAAAATTTTAACTTAAAAAAAATCAAGATTGAAGTTAAAATTCTCATATCAAAAACATTAAACTTAATACTCTTCTCCTTCAATTATCAGTGTTATTCTCTATAAAAATTTTCACCTTCTCTTTCTCCACACTAAGCATGTCCAATCGCAAAGAGTACTCTACAAAAATTTTCTATAGAAATTTTCACCTTCTCTTTTACATGAGTTCATACACCAGATTTAGTATTTGGTTCAAGCTCTTTTACATCTCTACAGAAATTTTCACCTTCACTTTTACATCTCATCCTCTCCTAGGAGATACCACTGTGATTGGAAAAATATCCATGAGTTCATACACCAAATTTAGCATTTGGTTCAAGCTCCGTGTGTGGCGAAAATGGATCAAACACATCAAAAGTTCGCGTTCAAGTGAAAAACACACAAAAATAAGTTCATTTTAAAAAATAGATAACAACCAAAAATAAAAAATGAAGAACAAAAAACGAACAATAATTCTGAACCCAGATTTCGACAGAGGGTCAGTGGTGCTAACGTACACCAGAGCAAGCGGCGCACCCATAACTCCAAGCAACAATCTCAGATCAGACCGCTTGTTTTACCCATTTGCAGCCATGGAAGGAGCCCGAGAAAGTCGCCCCTTCATCCACTATCCCGGCTCGACACGCTCAAGTCTCCAATATCCCCGTCATCCGAATCCGGACCCTCAATTACTTGGCGTCGGTGTCTCTCCCACTCTGGGACTCAAGCTCCGGATCTCGAAATCAACGACTCAAGAGTTCCACAAATTTCTCGGCTTTGGTTCCCCTTCTTACGTCATGCGGACAAAACCGATAATGGTGACTGCTCCTCCCCGGACTCTTCAGACGCGACCGTAAGCGATAATCCCCGTACTACTTCTTCTTTCAAAGTTGAGAAAGACCCCTGTTTTTTCTCCATTTCCTAAAATCCTAACAAATCAAATCTTATATATAAACAGCATAAGAGTGGCGGTGCATTAGAGAAGGATTTCTCTGTGCAGTGGTTATGAGAGTGGCGGTGGAGATCATCCAAATCTGAGAGTAAAAGGAACCCTCGACTGCGCCGAATATTTGGAGGAGGAAAAAATCTGAGAGTGGCGGTGGAGATCATCCAAATTGATTTGGTTTGATTTTATTAAATTATTATGTTTTATTACGTTTTTGACATATTTACCCTTAATGTTTAGAAGAGATAATTAAAATAATATTTTTTAATTACACATAAGCATTAGTTTGTCTAGTCAGCGGGCTACATCAGTAATTTCTGGCGTGGCAGCCTCAATTGAATGAAATTAAAAAAAATTAATAGTTCAATCATCTAATTGACAAAATTGAAAGGAGAATCACCGAAGTGGAATATGGCCTATAGTTTAAGGTAGTAAATTATATTTAAGCCTTTATTTTAAAATGACTTATAAGTCATTTTAAAATGTAATGTCTATTTTACACTCTCCTATTAATGTCATTTTTAACAATCTTTACATTTTTAAACTTATAAATCATTATGAGTCAAAGACTTTCATAACTTATTTTAACTTAATTTTTAATTTATAAGTCAAATTAATGTCGAACATTTTTAATTATAAGTCACAACTTATAAATCGCAACTTAAAACAATTTATAAGTCAATTAATATTTTAACTTATAAGTCATTTAAAATAAGTCGTTCCTGAACGATAGGAATTGGGGGTTTTCTAGGGTTTTTGCCTCTCGCAATTTCTCTCACTTTTTCTCGAGTTTTCTCTAAAAAATTGGCGTAAAGAGGATGGAGCACGGGTCAATTCAGGATCAATCGGCGTCTACATTTTCTTTGACAGATGAAGATCATACACTCGCTAATTTTCTCCGATTTACTCTCAATCAAGAGCCAGTACTTATAAATTATTCCATTTTAAAATTATGTATTATTTATTTATTTTATTACTCATTATTTTGATTTTTATTTTGTTGATTTTTATTTATGTGCGAACCTAAATTGTCATTGTATTTGTTCTTCTTTTGTTGACTTAATTATATTTGTATAATTTTATGTAAGGAAGTTAAATCTATTAGATAAGGGCAATTGAGTACTCAAAAGTATTAAACAAGGATAAAGTAGTCTTTTCATTTTCATTTTCATTTCCTTTAGCATGTTGGTCCAGCTGGTAGTCGGTTACATAGTCACATGGTTGGTGCCTTGCTTAATTACCGATCTAGATTCACATGAGTCATCATATATGTACTGAATTTAGCTATTGAGAGCTTATGAATAAAATTGTTATTGTTTTCTCTTTCAAGTATTTCTGAATCTGTCTAATCTCTTCCCAAATTCTTCTCTCTTTCTCTGACTCTTCTTTCTATTCTCCCATTTTTTGCACTTTCTGTACTGTTAAGCTGCATTAAAGGGAGCTTGTATCAACTAAATTCATCAGTTTGTTACAAATTGGTATCAAAGCCGCTATTGATCCTAACCATGGATAATAATAACCAAAGAATCACTAATCTGGAAGGCTTCGTCAGTGATCAAGCCAACTCCCTTCAGCAGTTGCATACCCAGCTAAATAAATCTGTTAGTAGTCTGAAGCTGGATTTCCAGGATAGACTCAATAAGAAGATGGAGCAAATGATGAATGGTTTTGAAGCACTGCTTGCAACAAGGTTACAAAATCCATCAAATAAAATAGGTAATTTAGAAAATTCAATGGGTTCAATTTGGGGAATTTTGAGACTTTGAGTTTTGAGGATAAAGGTACTGGAGGAATATTCAAATCCATCAAATTTGAATTCCTGAAATTTGATGGAAGTAATCCTGGAAATTGGATTAGAAAATGCAGTAAACGCTGAAGAGTGGTATACAGGTTTTGTTCATGGTGGATCTGAAGTAACTTGGGATGGGTTCATAGAAGAGGTAGTTGCTAGGTTCAGCCCTGAAACTCATATAAACCCCATAGGTAGTGGCTAGGTAGTGTGGCTCAGTGGATGACTACAGAAAGAGATTCGAGGAACTAAAGGGTTGGACCTTACTCAGAAATCCTTCTTTGAATGAACCTTTCTTCATGGATTGTTTTCTGGGGGTGGGGGATTGAAGGAGGATATAAGGTTGGGAATTTAGGAGTTAAAATTTCCACCCTTAAGGAACTTATTAGAATGGCTAGAGTGGAGGAGGCCAAATTGGATGGGTAAAGAGAAGCCGAATGGGATTAAGACTTGGAATCCCCAGTCATCAGATGAATGTTGGACCATCCTTAAATAGTAGAGTTTGAATGATTTGGTATTCTTTGTTGGCTTCTTTGGAACAACAAACTTGGAGATGGACAAAAATATGCCAATCAGGAGCTTAAATAGGGAGCAAATTGCAGAAAAGAGAAGGAAGAAACTGTGTTATTCCTATGATGAACCTTACACCGTAGGTCATCAGTACAAGAAGCCCCACTTATTTTTGATGATACCTTATGATGGAGACTGTGACATGGAAGAAGAGTTGGAAGATTGTGGTAAAATGGAGACCTTAGAAGGAGATCAGGACTGCAAGATTCATGAGGCTCATATAACCCTTCATGCTCTATTAGGACACCAAGTGACTAACACCATAAAATTTTTAGGACTGGCTAATAGGAAACAACTCAGAATACTCATTGACAGTGGGAGTACCCATAATTTCTTAGACCCTCAAGCTGCTATGAGGATCAGGGCAATTACACAGAACACTAAACCATTGTCTGTATCAGTGGCTGATGATTTTAAAGTGATTAGACTACAAGAATGTAACAACCTTTCTTGGACAGCTCAGGGGGAAGAATTTGCTACTGATTTCAGAGTTCTTCCTCTAGGTGGGATAGATGCATTTCTGGGAGTGAAATGGCTTAGGAATTTCAACCTAGTCACTCTAGATTTCAACCGGCTTCAATTAACTTTTGTTAAGGATAACAAGACTATTGTACTTAAGGGGGAGACATATTTAGTTAACCCTACAATGTAGTTGATGACTTCTGGGGAGTTCCAACAGGCCTTAAACACATCAACTCATGGTTATTTTGGCTATCTTTTTGGATTAAGTCCCAGTCCATTAGACCTATCAAATGATCAAACTGACAGAAACAAAGAGGAAGTAATTGAGAAAGAAGAAAATTCTTGTCCACAGTTGGATAATCTGCTGCAAAAGTACTTTGAGGTTTTTTTGAGCTGCCCCAGATAGAGTTCAAAATCATCACATTAATTTAAAGGAGGGAAGCCAACCTGTCAACCTCAGACCCTATAGGTACATCAAGCTAAATTCGCACTGATGTGCCTTTAAAAATGAATTTTATTATCCCCACCACATGGTGACAAGTGTGTAGGTGTGGACTTCGGGCCACTAACACATCGTTACCTGTTGTGGCATGATGACACCTAAGATGATTTTCAAAGATTTTTGAACTGTTTAAAGAATAGTCTATGATAATTGTTTCGGCTAGACGAAAATCATTTGAAAATATCAAAATGTATTTTATATCATTAATGCATCGTGGAACCTGGTGCAAAGATGATAAAAATGATGGAGTTATCAATGCAGAATTTCTTAGTGTTGGATGTGATCTAATGATCGTCAGCCCACTATGGTATGATGTAGTATGACAAAGTCACAAAATGACAGAATCCTCAAATGGACTGTAAATACAGTGCGGTATCATGATGTCATAAAAAGATTTTTGAGATTTCTTTAAGATATGGGAATATATATATATATATATATATATGTATATGTATATTTCGATTGATATCCAAATTGTTGTAGAAGTTTATGCTATTTGATTTAGCTAGACGATTATTGAAAGATGTTCATGAAATTCAAGCGTTTATTGAAAAATTATGCCAGACCAAATTGTTTTGGTGCGGATTCAAATGTTGAAAAGCTGAGGTGAACAACCCTATAGGGGGACATGTTTTCGGGGACAATGGTTCCGAGTGTAATGCATATAGTCGTTACAAAACACTACGTTGCGGCCCAACGTAGTGGTACAATAGGTTGGCCACCTAGTGTACGTGTGGAGGGTGTTTTTCAGTCTTTGTGATTGATAAACACTCTGGTTTGTAGTGTGAAGGATTGAGTTGAAGCACTAGTAAACCTAGAAAAGAGTATACGGTCTTGTGACCCCTCAACATGATTTGGAATCTTTTAAATTCTTGAGTTATTCATACTTTTTCCCAATTATTGAGCAATTGTGGAAGATTCTTGCTATTCTAAAAGGCGAATGTGGTAAGGATGATATTCCTTAGAAAGAAGTAAGTCGTAGAATGCGACACAGAATGATGAATATATGGAATAAGTGAGAAAAGAAATTTTGAAATGAGAAGGAGATGAGTTATCAAAGAATAATGTAAATCTCTTAATAGAAAAGTTTAATAATTGTAGAAAGATCTTTGTGGAAAGAAGTGGTTATAAAACCTAATGAATGAATAAAGTATTAACGTAAAATCTATTTTGATAGATTGAATGAATAAAGATTAATAAATAAAAATTTCGATGACGAAATTCTTAGAAGAATGGGTGAATGTAATATCCCGAGTGTTTATGATAACGATCTTTAGAAAAGGAAATGAATGGGTTAAAGAATATATAATACTCAGAATATATTTGAGTTCAAGTGAAAGTTATGAAATAAGTTATGAAATAAAACCTAGAATTTGTTGGAAAAAAATGAATGTAGTAGGAAATATAAAACCTATATTAAGGTTATGTGTTGAAGTTATTCAACGAAGAGATTTGATGAAAACCTGAGTAAGGTAGGGTTTCGGTGATTCTGAGGACGGAATCCTTATAAGGAGGGAAGAATGTGACGAATGAATTATTTGAGGTGTGATTCCGGGGACAGAATCCTTGTAAGGAGAGAATGATGTAACAATCCAGAATTTTATTTGTAATTTAAAATATTTATTAAATTAAATAAATATTTTATTTATGTGGTTGTTGTTAGTATATATTTGTGAATTAAATTTATTAGATAATAATCTAATTTAATTTAACACTTAGAGAGTTGTTAAAGATTACATGAGTTGCTATATTGCTGTCGTAATTTAATAATTAAAGCGATATATTAATTATTAAATAAAATTATAATGAGATTATAATTTTGTGATATTTGGTTAAGTGAGAAATTTATTTAGTATGTGGTAATTAGTTTATTTAATTAAGATTGGATATGGAAATCCAAGTAAACAATGCGGGATAATAAACTATATTATAAATGACTTATGAAAATAAATTAAAAGAGTTTTAATTTTGTTTACCAAACAAAGCCTTAGAGTTTTTAAAATTCTTGTTTTAATCATGTTTTGCCAAAAAAGGTTTAAGAAATGATTAAGTCATTATTTTAAGTTGTTTTACCAAACAAGGCATAAGGGTTGTAAGTTATTAATTTTTAAAGTGGTTTAGCCAAACAAGCCTTATGACTTTTGATTTTCAAATAATATAACTGACATCAGTTATATATGTACTTATGTTATATATTAATATGTGAAGAAGGTTCAAAAATGCCCCTAACGTTTATCGCGATGTCTACCAAGCACCTTATACTTTTTTTGTCCAAAAATACCCTTAACGTTACACTTTTTGGGTCACCCGTGCCCCTGTCGTTAACAGAAGACAAACGAGGTTTAAATTGGCTGACGTGGCAGACACATGAAAGCTTAAAAGGGAGAAGGTTCAAAAATACCATTGACATATCAATTAATATTAAAAAATATTAACGTTTTTTAATATAAAAAAATATTAATAAAATATTAACATTTTTTAATATAAAAAAATATTAACGTTTTTTAATATTTTTAATATCAAAAAATTAAAGTTTTTTAAAATATTTTAATATTTTTATATCGAAAAAATATTAACGCTTTTAATATTAACCTCATATCAAAAAATTTTAATATTTTTAAAATATTAAAATTTTTAATATCAAAAGTATTAAAAATATTAACATTTTTAATATATCAAAAATATTAACGCTTTTTTAATATTTTTTAATAGCGATTGATATGTTAAAAAGCGTTAATATTGGGAATATTAATATTTTATATCAATTAGCATTTAATATTAATATTTTAATATTTTAATGATGTAATTTGAATTTTGTTGTTTTGATTAATTAATAAAATAATTTGAATTTTAGTATTTTAATATTTTTTAATTTGATTTTTTTAAAAATTTTAGTATTTTTTTAATTAATATTTTAGTTTTTTTTAATTAGTATTTGATGTAAATATGTTATGTTTTGAATTTTAGTATTTTGATTAAATGATGTAAATATGTTATACTACTTATTTTATTTAATTAGTTGTTTTGATTAGTTAACAAAATAATTTGAATTTTAGTATTTTGATTAAATGATGTAAATATGTCATGCTTTTTTTATTTTGAATTTTAGTATTTTTGTTTTGATTAAATGACATATTTACATGTGTCGAGGGCATTTTTGAATCTTCGCCCTTTAAGCCTTCATGTATATACGCTTACGTCACCAATTTTAACCTCGTTTGTCTTACATTATGGCGAGAAGGCACGAGTGACCCAAAAAGTGTAACGTTAAGGGTATTTTTGGATAAAAAAAGTATAGAGTGCTCGGTAGACATCGCGGTAAACGTCATGGGTATTTTTGAACCTTCTCCCATATTAATATGTATTATATGTATACGTATATTATATTATCATATATCAGTTTATATTACGTATTAGTAAAAGAGAAAAGAAGAACAAAGAGAAGAAGAGAGAATACAGAAGAAGAAGAAGAAGAAGAAGAAGAAGAAGAAGAAGAAGAAGAAGAAGAAGAAGAAGGAAAAATCATCATCTCCATCTTTTCTCCTTGGTTATGATTTATTGTTGAAATTGATCATGTATTATGTTAGTAGGTTAAGAATATGAGTTATCACAATTGGAATGACTTGAATTGGTTTAAAAATGAATTCACAGCGAAGAATTTCGCTATGAATGTCAAAAGAAGAGGAAATAAGAGAAATAGTGAAATTAAAGGTTGTAATCTTTGATGTTTATATTGTTTATGTGGTTAGAAATGTGTTAGAAACATTAGTTTATGTTTCTGTAAACATATTACACCTTGGGTAGGTTGGTATGGTTGTTAGAAAGGAGTTTGTAGGCCTAATTTGCCTTTTTTGTAGTGTTTGGGATGAAAAATCGCAAATTAGCAGAAGGACCCCACTACCATGCAACTCTCCTAATATAAAAACCCCCACCCGTGAGGGGTAGGTCAGCCTAGTCGAATTTTGGAAAAAAAATTGACCGGACATGTTTTACTAAAATGAACATAACGTTTTCATACAAACTCCGATTGAGGTGATTCAAGATGATCCGGAACGAGGACGAGTAGAAATACAACGTTTGGTCTTTAAGGTTTTCAATTTGATGTTAGGAACAGTGGTCAAAATGGTCATCTTTAGGACTGTTATGTTTTTGGGGGCAATCGGTATGAAGGCGTCGCACGTATTTATGTGTGTGTAGTGCTTGAGCGATAAAAGATGTTGTTCTAAGTTATTAAACATGAATGTTAGTAAACATAATGATGCTTAACATTAATAAATAATGTATTAGATAAGTTATAGAAGCATAGTAAGCATACACAAGAGAGGCAAATCAGGCATGTAACGAATAAACGTCGAAACGCCGTGATAAGTGTTAATAAACGTAAAAAGTGTTTTAAGTCAAATGAAATGGATATTATAAAATATGAAATGGGTTTAATATAAAACCAATGATGATTCCTAGCAAGATTTAAACACTTGAATGAATTTTGAATATTACATAAGTCAAAAAGTTAACACAATCTAATTGAACATTGTGTGCTCACTAATAGGAAAGATTATGAGATGTGGAGTAGAGTTTACATTACAATTACTATGTGTTGTTATGTGACTAATAATTGATGTGTATGATTATATAATTGTGTAGGGCACGTGAAGTGCAGATAACTGTAAGCTGTTAAACTGTTATTGGTAAACAACGATCAAGGCAAGTCTTTCAGTTCCTATTTGTTATGTGAACTTGATGATGAACTATTTTAAATATTTGTTACAAAGAGCATGATGTGTTCTATATATATTGAAAGTATGAAACGTTAAAGTCAATTTATGACTATGTTGATTGAATAATGAATGTTGATTGAGTAAGGAACTCAATCTTTATACTTGTTAAATGAAATGCAGCATGTATGTTGTGTTAGTCCAATGTTTATGAGATATATGTTGAGTATGTTATTATGTGCTATGTGATGTATGAAAACTGTTAGATCTTGCTGGGCTGTCGAGCTCAACATTGCAAATAACCATTTTTGCAGGTTAAAGATTTAAGGTAAGGATATGTGCTACGTGAATTATAGAGATCCATATTCACGAAGATTACTTATGTTTTATGGGAAATGTATTTAATATTTTGAATGTAACATGTTGTTGAATTATAAGTTGAGCTATCCGGTGTATATGGATATCTATTTATGATTGAAGACTTTGTATAGTCATTTTGTTGTAACGATTCATGATATAAATTTGAATCGAAGAGATGTAATGTAAAGGTTGCGATTTAGGGCAATAAAGAAGGAAATGTATAAAAGTTTTAAATATTCCGCATTTTTTAGTGATTTTAATATCGAATAATGATGTAAAGATAGATTAAAGTTGTATTATTAACGATCGAGAAGGAGAATATTATTGTATGAATTTTGGGGTCGTTACAGTTGGTATCAAAGATGTAGGTTATAAACCTTAGGTAGGAGTACCGTAGGCTATAACCTTAGAGAAGGAATGTGAAGATAATGAAAGAATAAGCTCAAATAGAGTTTGAACAATAAGAAGTAATTTAAGAAACGTATAAAGAAGGGATTAAAATATGCGTAAGAGGATTCAAAGAAGAATCTCGTAGAGTTATAAAGAATATGAAGGTGGAATTACCCAACTTCAATAATAAGGATGTAAGGTGATAACAAATAGACAATGTGTGACAACCCCAAAATAGGTCCATTCCATCCAACCCATTCTGAGTCGCCAAATACATGGTACAGAAAATAACTACAACTTTATTACAACAATTGTCATGCAAAATACAACAACTTATGTGTTGTGGGTTTTGATACAAATATATATATCAACTGTGACTCTTGACACCAACTTGGGTAGCACGTCACCATGACATCTTACATAAAGGTATATTCAAAAACTATTTTAGAAATTAAAATCTTTGGGAAGTGCTCAAGGAAACCTTCGTACATGGGAGGTCATGCTTCTAGGTTATGATAGATATCATATGGCCACAGAATTATCCTTGGTTGACCGAATAGACCCAAAAGAAAAACGAGAAGATTACTATCATATTCTTCCCAATGGTGAGTCTTCTCTTGACATATCATTATCCCCACTGTCTCTAATTGAGAATTATACTTCAAATAAACACCTAGATTATATAAGTAGTTCTCGTAAATATACTCAGCAAGTGGATGTGCACAACCTTGTCTTATGATAACACGAGGTTGTATGTCATTAGACATCTTGTATGATAGTGGCAAAACACCCTTCCAACGTTGGGTTCGCCTCACCCTATATGATTCACTAAATATAACTACTAAAAGATGTATACAACACACTTGTCTATCTTTGTTTAGGGAGAACTCCACAACTAGAGACCACTTGGATTCTATTCCTTGTTACCCCATTTCAACCCACCTACACTCTTATTACACAGAAAGGAATTGTGAAGCAAAAGGGTGAGCACAACTACTTCAAGATAAAGAATATCATGACTAAAGATAATTAAATTATCAATAACATTCATCAGTAATAAATCAGATATTTAGAACATATGGTAGATGATAAAAATTTCAACCATAGTTGCAGCGGAACGAGCAATCCATTAGAAGAGTCAAATAGACTATAAAGTCTATTATTTTCTCCACATTAAAAATCCACCAACAATGTTTTATCCCTGTAACATCAATCAACAGTTCCTTTCCACAATTATATTCATAACTCATAATCATAATTGTAATTCTAAATTCCTCTTCGCATCCAGGACGAAGATAATTTTCATCACATGTCTTTACCTGAAACATCAAAGATCGTGGTTATACCAAATCACAGTTCTTGTTTATAATCATACTAACAATTTCATCTTTGCACTACGGGCCAAACATATTCATTAACAGGCCATCTTTGCACTACAGGCCAAAGATATTCAACAACAGGTCATCTTTGCACTACAGGCCAAAGATATTCAATAACCTTCATCTTTGCACTACGGGTCAAAGATATTCAACAACATGTCATCTTTGCACTACGGGCCAAAGATATTCATATCTCAAAGAAATATATAATCATTTCAGAATTTATATAAACTATAATTATAACCATGTTGATCAATTCACCTTTGCACTTAAGCTAAAAATATTCAATTGTAAATTCAATGGTCATGATCATACTAGTCAACAATTCAACTTTGCACTACTGGCCAAAGAGAACCCATAGTCATGATCATACCAATAATCTACCCATCTTAACACTCAAGTCAAGGAGAAATTCCATCACCGGGGTTATAAAAATGTTATATATGATAATAAAAACAATATAATCAACATATAGATTTAATCTTAAGAGTAAGATTCATAAATCAACGATAATTTGGTCAGAAAAAGAAACCAATTTTGTCGTGAATAGTACCCTTGAATTGTAACTCATGAATAGTAACTCATGAATATTAACTTGTGAATAGTAACTCATGAATAGTAACTCGTGAATAGTAACTCATGAATAGTACTCCATATTTGTACATAGTACCGTATACACAAATAATGTCATATACATGAATAGTGTCGTATACGTGAATAGTAACTCCGACACAAAAATGTAGAAATTCCACAATAAAATTCATACCAATATTTCAGTATAATGATATTGAAAGAATAACATCATTATGAAGAATATAACATCCCTTACAATCCCTTACTATCCCTTACCATAATAATGACAATATCCCTTACCTCAAAAGAGGAGCACTCGATTTGGATATCGGATATGATTATTTGAAGGAAACTTGCAGATCGATGAATAGAAACTCACAAAGTATCTAAATACTCACAAAATACACTCAATAATCTAGAGAGAGAAAGAGAAAACTTGTTTCGGTGTGATTTTCAATTCTAACTTAGCCTCTATTTATAGGAAAATGTTAGCACGCAAGGAAAGCGACTTGACTTGCTACGATGGCTTTTTACCTGCTACTATTCCACCCACCAAAAATTAGCCACCATCCCCAACAACCAAAAGTGGGGCCCACCCATTTCTAGAATTTTTCACCAAAATCATTTATAAACCTAATTTTCGAATCAGTCACCTCTTAAAATTCATAACAAATCATTCGTTCATTTTAATGGTTCAAAATTTGTGAACATATACTCAACTTATATATGTATAACATATCCAAAAATCACAACGATCCAACTATCGATTAAAATTATAACTCACACAATAAAAGTGTAAGAACAATCGATTTGATCTTTTAATACCTCAATCCGGCAAAATCGATAAAATACCTCAACATTAATTCTTCCATTTATAACCACATAAATAAATCCATCATTTATATCCACGTTAAATAAATATTTCATTATCATATAAATCAATAATTAATTATTCACAAATAATATTACGAGAATCACAATAATGACAACCAGCAGGTTCTAGGAAAGAGGGCTTTCCGATAAGGATTTCTCTCATCGGTAGCGCAATTAGGTGACCAAACCTCCTCGATGTGAAATTTCTAGATATTGCCAATAATGCTATCTAATAATATTATTCAAATAATATGAATTATTGATCCGATAATGAAGATATGCTTAGCGGTGACAATTATTGAAACAACAATAATATAAAAATATCAATATGACAATTATTGAATCAATAAAATAAAATATTGAGCGAGTAATTACTCGTAACAATTATTGAGTAGTGCCTTCTTATGTAAGAATCAATAATTCAAAATATCATGCAAAACCAAAGGCACTCTTTGTGCAACCACGCCAGACATCGTATTTTAACCCTTCGGGTATTCACGAGTGTTAGCATTGTGAACAACTACGTCGTTATTTATAAAAATTCAAATTTGTCGTTTTCTTCATCCGTAAATAGTTATTACATTATGGGGCCCACAAATGGATTTTCGCTGTCGCATGCGAATATTCCCAAACGGAAAAAAATATTCCACGACCAAACGAATATTCCCCGAGTAAATGAGTATTTTATAACCACTTGCGTATTTTGAAAAATTTCATATATTACCCTTAACTTTAACCTTTTATCAATTTAACCATTTACTGAATAGAAAAATTGAATAATTTTATTTCATAAAATTCGGGGTCTCACACAATGTCTATAAGAATAGAATGGTAAAGAAGTTAAAAATAAAAGTTTTAGTTAGGTATGGTACAGTTGTACTCTTTAGCAGTTGATGTATGATATATGGGCTAAACGATTCCTTCATAGAGCGGAGGTATATACGAACTAGCAACTCGGAACCTAGTTCGTTGGTTGTTTATGGGAAACCACTTAGTGTACCATATTGAAACTGGTAGAGACTCGATGTGTACCAAGTCTAGAAAATGGATACGTATGATGAAAACCAAGTATTGAGCAATATAAATGAAGTTGGAAATTCTTAAAGCAGGAATTGTTATATAAACAAGAAGATTCAAAGAAGAATCTTGAAGAGATATGTAGATAAGAAATGGGAGTTACCTAACTCCAATAGCCAAGATAACGAATAATGTCGTAAATGATGAAAAAGGAAAGAAAGAGGATCGTAAAACAAAACGATCACGAGTTAAGAAAAGAATTTTAAGGGAGATGATTATAGAATAAGATCACGACGTGATACATTTAAGTTATAGAAGAAAGATGGTCTGTAATGTTTGAATAATTATAGCTTAATGCTATGAAGATGGAGTACTATGAAATAGTACGAGATAACTAACGAGGAGTTATAGATGATGTGATACGAAAAATCGTATCGAGCAAAGAGCAAGTTAAGAGTAAGATAGAGTTAGGTGGGATTTCAATTGAGGACTCATGTGATGGCTGAGTTGTACAAATCTTTGTATGGGCGAGGGTTTCATCCTATTTTTCTTTGATGACATATTAGTGTATACCCCCAGTTATGAGGAACACCTTAAACACCTATAACTGATATTACAGCTCCTTAAAGATCATACTCTATATGCCAAAAAAGTAAATGCTAGTGGAGTTTCTACTGATCCATACAAGATTAGTTGTATGAAGAATTGGCCCTTACCTTATAATATTAAAAGACTTAGAGGTTTTTTGGGGCTAACGGGATACTACAGGAAGTTGGTCAGGAATTATGGCCTCATTAGGAAACCTCTTACTGAATTATTGAAGAAGAATAATTTCTTATGGAATGAAGAGGCTACTGCTGCATTTCTAGCTTTGAAAGATGCTATGACTAATGCACCAGTCTTAGCCATGCCCAATTTTAGTATACCATTTATTTTGAAAACTGATGCATCTTGTTTTGGTCTGGGAGCAGTTTTAATGCAGCAAGGACAACCTATTGCCTTCCTGAGCAAAGCTATTTCACCAAAACATTTAGGGTGGTCTACCTATGAGAAAGAGATCATGGCTGTTGTTTATGCTGTTAACAAATGGAGGCATTACCTTTTGGGAAGAAAGTGTTAATCAAGACTGATCATCATAGCCTAAAATATATTCTTGACCAAAGAATTACAACCACCAATCAGCAGAAATGGATCACTAAGTTGATGGGTTTAGATTATGAGATTGTATACAAGAAAGGAAAAGAGAACAAGGCAGTAGATTCCTTATCGAGACAACTGCAGATTACTGAACAAGAGTCTAGTTGCTTAGCCCTCTCTACTTGTACTCCCCAGTGGATTATGGAATTAGCTCACACTTAGGAAGTAGACCAAGAGCTAAAGGATTTAATTGCTCAGCTTCAGTTGGACCCTCACTCAATTCCTGGGTATTCTTTTTTTAATGGCAGAATAAAGTTTGACAACAAATTAGTGGTGGGATCTAATGCTACTATAAGGGCTAAATTGTTAGCATAATTTCATGAGTCTCCTATTGGGGGGCATTCTGGAATTACGGGAACTTATAAAAGAATAAGTAAATACTTTTATTGGCCTTTAATGAAAAAAGATGTGATGCAGTTTGTTAAGGAGTGTGTTATTTTAAAACAAAATAAGCATGAAACCATTGATTCTCCAGGTTTGTTACATCCCCTTCCAATTCCCAATAAGCCATGGGAGGATATTTCAATGGATTTCATAGAAGGATTACCTAAATCAAAAGGGTATACAGTTATATGGGTAATGGTGGATATACTAACTAAATTTGAACATTTCATACCCCTTCATCGCCTTTTTTCTGCCTTAGATTTGGCTCAGGTTTACATTGAGCAGGTCTATAAATTACATGGATTTCCTTCTTCCATTGTGTCAGACAGAGACAAGATTTTTATAAGCATGTTTTGGCAATCCCTTTTTAGATTAGTAGGGACTAAACTCCATCTGAGCACTGCCTATCACCCCCAATCGGATGGCCAAACTGAAAGGCTAAACCAGGTGCTAGAATGTTACTTTATATACATGACTGCTAACAGACCTAACAACTGGTCTACTTGGCTACCCTTGGCAGAATTCTGGTACAATTCCCATTAGCATAGGGGACTAAAAGTGACCCCTTTTGAAGCTTTATATGGGTATAAACCTCCCCATCTTAATCTCCATCAGTATGGTCAAGTGAAGGATCTGGCTATTAAGGCTTTCTATAAGGACAAAACTCTGCAGTTGCAATTACTCAAGCAAAATCTGACAAAAGCACAATCTAGGATGAAAACTTATGCTGACAAATCCAGAAGTGAAAGGATCTTTCAGGTGGGAGATTGGGTATATCTAAGGGTTAAACCTTATAATCAATCAACTATTACTCAGACTAATTTGGTAAACTGATTCCCAAGTATTTTGGGCCATATCAGTTTACAAAGAAGGTGGGAAAGCTGGATAATAGACTTTAGTTAAAATCAAATGCTAAGGTCCATCATGCATTTCATGTGTCACTTTTAAAGAAGAAAATTGGTTCCAAATGCACTAGCTCTGCAGTTTTGCCTCAGTTGGATGAACATGGACAATTTCTGGTAGAGTCAGCAGCTATCATAGATAGGAAGTTGGTTAAGAAAAATAATGCAGCAGCAGTTGAAGTTCTTGTGTAATGGTCCAACACTTTGCCTGAGGAATCCACTTGAGAGGATTGGGAAGAGTTCCATAAGAAGTTTCCTCACCTGCTACCTTGAGGACAAGGTCTTTTTTATGGGAGGTGGATTGTAAGGAAGTTAAATATGTTATATAAGGGCAATTGAGTATTCAAAAGTATTAAACAAGGATAAAGTAGTCTTTTCATTTTTATTTTCATTTCCTTCAGCATGTTGGTCCAGCTGGTAGTTGGTTACATAGTCACATGGTTGGTGCCTTTCTTAATTACCAATCTAGATTCACATGGGTCATCATATATGTACTGAATTCAGCTATTGAGAGCTTATGAATAAAATTGTTATTGTTTTCTCTCTCAAGAATCTCTGAATTCGTCTAATCTCTCCCCAAATTCTTCTATCTTTCTTCGACTCTTCTTTCTATTCTCCCATTTTTTGCACTTGATTTACTGTTGAGCTGCATTAAAGGGAGCTTGTATCAATTGAATTCATCAGTTCGTTACAAATTGGTATCAAAGCCACTATCGATCCCAACTATGGCTAATAATACCCAAAGAATCACTAATCTGGAAGGCTTCGTCAATGATAAAGCCAACTCCCTTCAGCAGTTGCAGACCCAGGTGAATGAATCGGTCAGTAGTCCGAAACTGGATTTCGAGGATAGACTCAATAAGAAGATGGAGCAAATGATGAAGGGTTTTGAAGCACTGCTTGCAACAAGGTTACCAAATCCATCAAATAAAACAGGTAATTTAGAAAATTCAGTGGGATCAATTTTGGGGAATTTTGAGACTTTGAGTATTGAGGATAAAGGTACTGAAGGAATATTCAAATCCATCAAATTTGAATTTCCCAAATTTGATGGAAGTAATCCTAGAAATTGGATTACAAAATAAAGTAAACTCTTTTCTTATCATTTAGTGGATGATAATCATATATAAACTTCATTTAGCCACTATTAATTTGGATGAAGAGTGTTATGCAGGTTTTGTTCATGGTGGATCTAAACTAACTTGGGATGGGTTCATAGAAGAGGTCGTGGCTAGGTTCAGCCCTGAAACTCATATAAACCCCTTATGTGAACTGAAAAATTTACGTTAGTGTGGCTCAGTGGATGACTACAGAAAGAGATTCGAGGAACTAAAGGGTTGGACCTTACTCAAAAATTCTTATTTGAATGAAGCTTTCTTCAAGGATTGTTTTCTGGGGGAGATTTGTAATAACCCGATATTTTCTATATAAATAAATAAGAAATTTTGCATATAATTTTTTTTTTGTTTTAAAGGTGGGAATATGTACAAGGTAAAGTGTGTGTGTGTGTGTGTGTGTGTGTGTGTGTGTGTGTGTATATATATATATATATATATGTGTGTGTGTGTGTGTGTGTGTGTGTGTGTGTGTGTGTGTGATAAATAAAATTTATTTATTACATTAATTATTATAAATAATTTTTTTTAAGAATTATTGATTATTATAAATTATATTGTTATAATTAATTTGGTAGTAAAAATATTTTTATTATTTATTTTCTACAAAAATATGATTATATATTATTTAAATAATACATAATATGATTATTAGAATTATTATTTTATTATATGAATTTATTCAAATTAGTTAAGTTAATTATTTTAACTTAATTATTAATATTGTATATGAAAGTTATGTCGGATATAGATTCAAAACCCTAATTCTGGATTTTGAATAAGGAATGAGAATAATAATATTATATTTCAGTGCTATAAATATGTACTGTATGTGTATATAGATAATGGTTGGTCAATTATGGTGCAGTATTAGAAAGCCCTAGTATTAAACTGATAAACCCTAGTTTAAAAGTCAAATACGATCTCTAGACTGTTAAATCGTTATATTTTTATGATTAAGGACATGTATTATGTAAGACCCCAACTTATTATAAATAAAATCGAATTTCCTCTAATTATTATTGTGAATAATAAGGTATTAATTTGATATAATTATCTGGTTATGGGTGAAATATGCAAATTTTGCAAAATAAGCAAGTGGTCGTGGAATATTCTTGTTGTCGGGGAATATTCGTACGACGACGCAATTATTTGTGGGCCCCTTAATAGAATAACTGTCGGATAAAGAAAACGACAAGTTTGAGTTTTTATAAATAACGGCGTAGTTGTTACCGTTAACACTGTTGGAATACCCGGTGGTTAAAATACGATGTCTACGCTGTGGATGCACAAGATTGATGAATTATTGATCCTTACGTGAAGAAGGCACTACACAATAATTATTACTGTGAGTTCTTTGTTCAATATTTTATTTTATCGATTCAATAATTGCTGCGTTGATATTTTATATTATTGTTGTTTCAATAATTGTCACTACACGGTATTTCCCATTATCAAATCAATAATTCATATTATTTGAATAATATTATTATATAGCATTATTGGCAATGTCTAGAAAGTTCTGTCAAGGAGAGGTTTGGTCACCTAATTGCGGCGCCAGTAAGGAGAAATTCTTATTGGAAAGCCCTCTTTCCTGGAGCCACTTGGTCATCATAAATGTGATTCTGTAATATTATTTGTGAATAATTAATTATTGATTCATATGATAAGAAAATATTTATGTTATGTGGATATAAATGTTGGATATATTTATTGTGGTTAAAAATGAAGGAGTTAATGTTGAGGTGTTTTATCAGTATTTTTGCGGAATGGAGGTATTAAAAATTAAACCAGTGTTTTTGAGATATATTGCGTGAGTTATAATTTTTAATCCGACCGTTGGATCGTTGTGATTTTTGGATATGTTATACATATATAAGTTGAGTATATGTCCACAAATTTTGAACCATTAAAAATGAACGTATGATTTGTTATGAATTTTAAGAGGTGACTGATTCGAAAATTAGGTTTATAAATGATTTTGGTGGAAAATTCTAGAATTTAGTGGGCCCCACTTATGGTTGGTGAAGAAATGTGCTGAATTTTATTTCAAATGTGGTGGGTGGCAATAGTAGCAGGTAAAGCCATCAGGTTGCAGGTCAAGTTTGCTTCGACGTGCTAACACTTTCCTATAAATAGAGGGCTAAGTTAGAATTGAAAATCACACCAGAAACATAAACTTTCTCTCTTTCTCTCTCTATATTATCGAGCGTATTTTGTGAGTATTTAGATACTTTATGAGTTTATATTTTTCAATACAAGTTTCTGTCAGCACTATATCCGAAATTCAGTCAGAAGTACGGTTATTTTGAGGTAAGGGATGTTATTTTCTTCATATATGATATTATTTCTTCAATATCATTATGCCGAAGTATTGATCTGAAATTTTTATCAAATTTGGAACTTTTTATGTTGGGGTTACTATTCACATATACGACACTATTCACGTATACGGCACTATTCATGAATACGGCACTATTCACCGAAAAATGAAATTTTCTTCTTTTTGTCCAAGATGTCTATTATGGTTACTATCTTTGATTTTATCCATGTTTTGATCTTTATTCTTGAATAATTGTAATGAGGACTTATTTGAGTGTGTATATTGTCTAGAAGACAATATTTGTATTTAAACTCACAGTATGTGTTGTCGTATTTTGCACGATAATTGTATTATTGAAGTTGTAGTTTGCTTTCTGTACCATGTATTTGGCGACTCAGAATGGGTGTTGTATACCTATTTTGGGGGCGTCATAGTTGGTATCAAAGCTTAGGGATATGGTCTCTGGCGGAGATCGGGGAATAGAACTAGGAGGGGAGAGATGAGTAAATCCTTCGCTAGTGTGTCCTATCTAAGCTTATTTGTTGGTCAGTTATAATATAGGGATATTATGTGATATGTTAATTTGTTTAATTAACCCTTGTTTTATGGCAGTCTTTAAGAATGGCTGCTGAGAACGTTAACAATGGAGTGTATGAGACTGTGGAACAACCTTTAGTTACAAACTAGGAGAATGTGAAACAGGAAGGCAATATTCCTCCTGTAAACAACACTACCGAGTAAACGATGAATGATGGAATGTTTAGGAGCTTTTTGCAGTTCATGCAAAATCAGACGAGGGAGACTCGTGTACAAAATACAGGTGGAAGTGATAACAATGTGCGGTCTGTCACAGCCAAGTAGTTCAAGGAGTTGGGACCACCAGAATTTATTGGAAAGCCAGATCCGATCAAGGCAGAAACATGGGTCAAGCAAATTACCAAGATATTCTATATCTTGGGATGCACGGAGGAACAGAAGGTTCCATTCGCCACCTTTATGTTCCGCGGTGAGGCAAACTACTGGTGGGAGTCAGTGAAGCGTATCCAGCCTACTGCACTCAACATGTCTTGGGAAATGTTTCAAAAACTGTTCAATATCAAGTACTTTCCTGAAAGTATTCGTCATATGAAAGAGGTAGAGTTTATCAGACTGGAACAAAATAATATGACGGTGTCCCAGTACGAGGCGAAGTTTACTGAGTTATCGAGGTTTACATCTCATTTGGTAGAGAATGAGGAACGAATGACAAGGATGTTTTTGAGAGGTCTAAAACCCGAGATTCGTCAATACCTTATCTCTCATAAATTTTCTCTGTATTCAGATGTTGTCAACAGGGCTCAATTATTAGAGCGAGATAGTGAGTATGTTCAACCGAGGGACCACAACCGAGGGCCATACTGGGTGATAGCGATCATCGAGCTGATGATAACCAACGAGGAGGGAAAAAATCTGAACAAAGGCGGTAACCACTCGGGTGGTCATCGTGTCCATGATAATAGGAGAGGTGAGTCAAGTGGAAATTTTGTAAAGAGGAGATTCAACAATGATGGGAAGACATCAAGAAAGAACACCAAAGACCAACAACAAATTCTAGGGAGGAGAACGACCGCCGGTTAGATGTTACAAATGCGGAAAGAGGGACATATCATTAAAATGTCCACAACAATCCAAGGTATATTACAATTGTGGAAAGGAAGGCCACATAGCTTGGGATTGATTCAGAGCAAAACCAAGTTCAATCGGGGATGGTGACTCCAAGGGCATCCGGATAAGTCGAAATCGGCCGATTCTTGGAAGAGCGTTTGTCGTGACTGGCTAAAACGCGAGGAACCCGAACGAGGTGATTACGGGTAAGCTAATCTTGAACTCTTGCGAAGTTTATACCTTACTAGATACCGGTTCTACCCATTCTTTTATCTCTCCGCTTGTGCTCAACGTTTAAACTTGACTCCGGAGAAATTAGACTTTGATTTATCGGTGGAGACTCAGATTGGGTGAAACTTTCATTACATCCATCGTTTATAAATCTTGCTTAATCCAAGTTGGCACTATCACATTACCTGTTGATCTTATCTCTTTAAAGATACTTGCTTTTGATGTGATTTTAGAAATTGATTGGTTAACCACTCATCATGCCAAAATTGATTGTTTTCGTAAGGTTGTTAGTTTTCATATTCCTAACCAACCTGTCATACGAATTCAAACAACTAAACCACTAAAATCAGTCACTATCATATCAAGCCATAAAGCTATTCGTTTATTAAAAAACGGATGTCAAGCTTTCTTAGCCCATGTTATGGATTTGAACAAAGACAAGTCGATTTGAATAATATTTACATTGTTAGAGAATTTCCGATGTATTTCGAAGAACTTCCGGTCGACCCCGAGCGTGATGTTGAATTCTTTATTGACCTTGAGTAGGGTACAAACCCCATTTCTAAAACCCCATATCGAATGGCTCCTATTGAACTTCAGGAGTTAAAAGTCCAACTACGAGGAGTTATTAGACGCCGGTTTCATTCG
Organism: Panax ginseng; assembly: GCA_020205605.1. Taxonomy (NCBI): domain Eukaryota; kingdom Viridiplantae; phylum Streptophyta; class Magnoliopsida; order Apiales; family Araliaceae; genus Panax; species Panax ginseng. Next base: position 122,526,761 of record CM035136.1, read on the forward strand.
ATCCTAGTACATCTCCTTGTTGCTCTCTGTTTTATTAAGTAAAGAAGAAAAGACTCGGAGTATGCGACTTTTGTATTGACTACCGAGAATTGAACCATGTCATCATCAAGAATAGGTATCCGCTACCTCGCATTGATGACCTATTTGACCAGTTACAAGGAGCAAAATTCTTTTCAAAGATCGATCTTCGTTCTGGATATCATCATCTGAAGATTAAAATTGAGGATATTCCAAAGACTACCTTCAGAACTCGGTACGGGCATTATGAATTCTTAGTCATGTCTTTTGGATTGACTAATGCTCATGCTTCTTTCATGGATATGATGAACCGTGTATTCAAGGAATATTTGGATCAGTTTGTTGTTATCTTTATTGATGACATCCTCATCTATTCCAAAAGCCATGAAGATCATGAGCACCATTTGAAGCTGATACTTGAAAGGCTTCGTGAAAACAAGCTTTATGCCAAGTGAAGAAATGCGAGTTCGGCGAGGAAGTAGCATTCCTTGGGCACGTGGTATCAAAACATGGAGTATCTGTTGACGAAGCGAAGATTGAAGCGAGACAAAGTTGGGAGCAACCAAAGTCGGTGGCCAGATCAAGTCGCGTAGCTTTCGGGCTTAATTTGGTTATTATCGGAGATTCATGGAAGGATTTTCTCGAATCGCTACTCCGATTAACTCAGTTGACTTCGGAAAGATACAAAATTTGTATAGAAAGCGAGGAATGCGAGAAGTGTTTCCAAGAGCTCAAGAGGAGACTCATTTCGCACTGCTTGCAGCAATACCATCCGGTTCGGATGGATTTGTTATATCTGATGATGCTTGAGGAAAAGGGTTAGGATTTGTTCTCATACAACATGGGAAAGTCATAGCCTATGCCTCACGATAACTCAAAGAATATTGGAGGAATTATCCTATTCATGATCTAGAGTTGGCAGCAGTCGTTTTCGCGTTGAAAATCTGGAGACACTACCTGTGTGGGGAGAAAGTGGAGATCTATACGGATCATAAAAGCCTCAAATATTTCTTCACCCAAAAGGAACTCAACATGCGGCAATGACGTTGGCTCGAGCTGTTGAAAGATTACGATCATACCATTCAATATCATCCTGGAAAAGCGAATGTAGTAGCTGACGCATTGAGTAGAAGATCATATGCGAGTATGAGTGCGATATTGTCAATGTAATTGCCCATTCTGTATGACTTGCAAAGGATGAAGGTAGAATTAAAGACTCCAGGGACCCACATGATGATGGCGAATATACGAGTAGAACCGACTTTAATCGATAAAGTTAAAACTGCTCAAGCTACGGACCTGGGGCTGATACGTATGAAGAAGAAAGTGCAAGAAGGAGCTATTCCAGAAGGGAGAATCGATGAAGAAGGAATACTTAGATTCAACTCTAGACTTTGTGTTCCTAACGATTTTGACTTGAAGCATAGAATCATGATGGAGGCACACAACACACCGTTTGCAATCCATCGTGGGAGTACCAAAATGCATCATGATATTCAACATACATTTTGGTGGAACAATATGAAGAGAGAGATCGCGGAGTTTATCTCGAGGTGTTTAACTTGTCAACGTGTAAAGGCGGAACATCAAGTGCCAAAGGGTCCATTACAACCACTTGAGATTCCGAAATGGATGTGGGAACACATTACTATGGATTTCGAGCATGTGTCTTCCCCAAAAGTTTCTCAAGGCATAGATGCTATTTGGGTTATTGTTGATAGATTAACCAAGTCTGCCCATTTCTTGCCGATACGTGAGACTTATTCCCTTGAACGTCTTGCTCGTATGTACGTGAATGAGATTGTGCGATTGTATGGCATGCCAGTATCCATAGTTTCGGATCGTGACCCAAGATTCACTTCAAGATTTTGGGTTAGCTTGCAGAAAGCTATGGGCACGGATTTACGATTCATCTCGGCATACCATCCTCAAACGGACAGGCAATCAGAGAGGACTATTCAAACTCTTGAAGATCTATTAAGACTTTATGTCCTAGATTTCAAAGGGAGTTGGGATAAGTACTTGCCTTTGGTAGAATTCTCCTACAAAAATAGTTATCAAGCAAGTATAGGCATGGCTCCATTTGAGGCATTGTATGGACGAAAGTGTCGTTCTCCTGTATGCTGGGATGAGGTGGGAGAAGCAACGTTGTTGGGACTAGAGTTAGTACGCATGACTACAGAAAAGATCCAAATGATTCGACAACGTATTCAAACCTCACAAGATCGATAAAAGAGTTATGCTGATCTTCATCGAAAGGATGTGGAATTTAATATTGGGGATCATGTATTGTTACGTGTTGCTCCATGGAAGGGAGTTACAAGATTTGGAAAGAGAGGAAAGCTCAATCCACGATTTGTTGGTCCATTTGAGATTCTTGGCCCGAATAGGAAATGTGGCCTATAGACTCAAGATTACCTCCAAGTATGTCTCGTGTTCATAATATTTTTAACATATCCATGCTTCGTAAATATGTGAAAGACCCGAACCATATTATTGCGTTAGAACCAGACGAGATAGCCGAAGATTTAACGTACGTAGAAGTACCTGTTAAGATCTTGGATAGGAAAGAACATATCCTACGCACCAAGGTTATACCACAAGTTAAGGTTTTGTGGAGAAACCATGCTATTGAAGAAATGACCTGGGAGTTGGAATCAGAAATGAAAGCGAGGTATCCTCACCTTTTTGAAACACAAGGTACGTATGTCAATTTCGAGGACGAAATTTCATAAGGATGGGAGGTTGTAAGACCCAAACTTATTATAAATAAAATCGAATTTCCTCTAATTATTATTGTGAATAATAAGGTATTAATTTGATATAATTCTCTAGTTATGGGTGAAATGTGTAAATTTTGCAAAATAAGCAAGTGGTCGTGGAATATTCTTGTTGTCGGGGAATATTAAATGCATGCCAGTATGATCATTCATGGGCCCCATAATGAGAATAACTTTCGGATGAAGAAAGCGACAAGTTTGAGTTTTTATAAATAACGACGTAGTTATTACAGATTAACTTTCGTTGGAATACCCGGTGGTTAAAAATACGATGTCTGCGTGGTGGATGCGTGATTGATGAATTATTGATCCTTACGTAAGAAGGCTGCTTGCTTAATAATTATTACAGTGAATTCTTTATTCAATATTTTATTTTATTGATTCAATAATTCTTTGCGTTGATATTTTATATTATTGTTGTTTCAATAATTGTCAATGCACGTGATTTCCCATTATCGGATCAATAATTCATATTATTTTAATAATATTATTAGATAGCATTATTGGAAATGTCTAGAAAGTTTACATCGAGGAGAGGTTTGGTCACCTAATCATTGCGCTTGATGAAGGAGAAATTCTTATTGGAAATTCCCTCTTTCTGGAAGCATTAAGTTGTCATAAATGTGATTCTGTAATATAATTTGTGAATAATTAATTATCGATTCATATGATAAGGAAATATTTATTTTATGTGGATATAAATGTTGGATATATTTATTGTGGTTAAAAATGAAGGAGTTAATGTTGAGGTGTTTTATCAGTATTTTTGTCGGAATGAAGGTATTAAAAGTTAAATCAGTGTTTTTGAGATATATTGTGTGAGTTATAATTCATATGGAGTTTTTGTATAAAACATGGAATTAAAAGGTTTAAATTTGATGTTCAGTTTATCTATATGGGTTAAAACATGCTAGAGACCTTCAGTTATGTTTATGTGAAATCTATGTAAGTTATACGGGTTAAATTGGTTGCTAGTAAGTTAGATTTGGCTTTGCATATGCTCGCGTTGCCTAAAAGCGAGCTTATTGTCAGCTCTCGTCTCTAGAACAAGCTTATGTGTAAAGTCGCACTCACTAAAAGTCTCACACAGTTTTATCACGAGCTTTGTGATTTCATTCACTGCAATACTTATCATGAACATGTGACTTCATGGCAAATACTATCACGATACATGTGACTCATGGCCATATTGTAGTTCCCTAATGTAAATGAGAAGTAGCTTGTACCGGTTAGCAGTGTGGCCAGGAAGGTTGTTTTTATTGTACAAAAATCTGTAATTATTGACAAAGTGAAATGCTAGGACTTTTGAAATGTAATATTTATATTGTGGTGTTTTAGTACCAAGGGTGAGAATATTATTAACAATTAATGAGTGATATTATCGCATTACTAGTGTGACTTGACTATATGATTAAAACCAAATCATACATGAAATAGATACTTAATTGTATTAAGAGTATATGTATTAACTAATTATGTCATAATGACATGTGTATAGGTTATTGTGAATCGAATTATTACGGTTTAGCTTACATGCAAGGCAAGTTTTTTAAATCTAATTATATATTGTGCAAGTTTTCTTTACCCTATCTTGTTATCTTGAGTTTGTTCTATTTACCCTTATATTGAGCAAGTTCCTATTGTTCAACTTGTTATTGGTTATGTATTTTCGATAATTCAATTCTATTACTAAACCAAAATTCTAGCCTTAGCCTAATATTGTTCAAGCAAGGTATGTTACGTTATTCAATGCTTATGCTTTTAGTTCATTTCTAAAGCATGACCTATATATACAATGTTGATTCACTTATGACTTATTCCATAGCATATTGTTATTACATTTTATTCAACTAATCCTTAGTTGATGTTCGTTAAACTCTAAATTACCTTAAAACTTATCCAAACCAAATTTACTTTGGTTCGGACTTGTATTCTAAATACTGAGATGAACAACCCTATTACAGGGGATAATTTATGCAAAGTGTTTAGATGTTTGTGCACAATACATTGTACGAAGAGCTGGTCCCGCTAATTACGAGAAGTCCCTACGGTCTTATATTATTGTTGTTTCAATAATTGTCACTGCATAGTATTTCTCATTATCAGATCAATAATTCATATTATTTGAATAATATTATTAGTTAGCATTATTGGCAATGTCTAGAAAGTTCTGTCAAGGAGAGGTTTGGTCACCTAATTGTGCGCCAGTAAGGAGAAATTCTTATTGGAAAGCCTCCTCTTTCCTAGGAACGGTCTGGTTGTCATAAATGTGATTCTGTAATATTATTTATGAATAATTAATTATTGATTCATATGATAAGGAAATATTTATGTTATGTGGATATAAATGTTGGATATATTTATTGTGGTTAAAAATGAAGGACTTAATGTTGAGGTGTTTTATCAGTATTTTTGTCGGAATAGAGGTATTAAAAATTAAACCAGTGTTTTTGAGATATATTGCGTGAGTTATAATTTTTAATCCGACCGTTGGATCGTTGTAATTTTTGGATATGTTATACATATATAAGTTGAGTATATGTCCACAAATTTTGAACCGTTAAAAATGAACATATGATTTGTTATGAATTTTAAGAGGTGACTGATTCGGAAATTAGGTTTATAAATGATTTTGGTGGAAAATTCTAGAATTGAGTGGGCCCCACTTGTGGTTGGTGAAGAAATGTGCTGAATTTTATTTCAAATGTGGTGGGTGGAAATAGTAGGAGATAAAGCCATTAGGTTGCATGTGACGTCCCCAAAATAGGTATACATCACCTATTCTAAGTCGTCAAATACATGGTATAGAATACAAATATAACTTAATTATACAACTGTCGTGTAAAGTACGACAAAATATAAGCTGTGAGTTTTAATACAAATATTGTCGTCTAGACAATATTCAAACTCAAATTCAATATTATTACATTTATTTTTCACTATTTCCTTTGAATAGTGAGGACTACTAATGCTATCATCCAGTGCATCACTCCGCTTCCCGACTAGTCCCTCGCTACGTTCTTATTTCACGAAGAGAACAATAAAAGTAAAAGGGTGAGCTCAACTAGCCCAAGAGGGAAATATTATGACTAAGATAATGCGAGAATATATTATCGTTAGCCTTCAACAGAGTGTTAAACCGATACAATATAACAACCATCAAGTTTAATTGCAGCGGAACAAGCAAATCCATTAAAAGAGTCAAGTAGAGAATAAAATCTACTATCTTTTATGATTTAAAAGGTTTTTCATCACTTTTATCGTTGGGACTCAGCTTAATAAATAATCCACATCATCGAATCACCCATGCACTACGGCAAAGGATATTCTTTAGTATCACGACCACAATTATCCATGCACTACGGGCCAAGAATATTTGTGTATTCAATAATGGTCATGATCATGCCAACAACTGTCCATCAATGCACTACGGGCCAATGAGGACTTTTACCACATCATTTGTAACATTACGGTCATGATTACACCGAATAATCCCTGGTCATAATCATACCAAGTCCATCTATGCACTATAGGCCACAGATGACTTTCAACAAAATATACACATGAGGATGATGACAATGATATAGAATTCAATTAAACAAGTTCAAGAATTATTTTATCCAGGAACTAATAACGTCCAAATTGTCAACATGATACTGCTTTGTAGAGTAAAATTCAAGAATGCTCGAGAAGAATATTTCCATGAAAAGATCTTTGGATGAAGCGCAAATATCAAGGATATTCCACTAATTTCATGGAGTATAAAAGTCAAAACTTTAACCAACCGAGTATAATAAGGAATGGAATAACAAAAGAAATCACCAGCATGCGACGATAGGTTGCAGGCGAAGTTATTCCAATGTAATAATAAATAACGAGAATCAGTCCGCAGAAAACGCATGCATGCGAGAATATTCAATGAGAATAATAAAGAGGCGGAATCAGTCCAGGCGTAAAAGCGCATGAACAAGATATTCCAATAGATAATAATAAAGGCGGAATCAGTGCGGCGTAGAACGCATACGCATGTGATATTCTAATGAATAATAAAGATGGAATCAGTCAGGCATAAAACGCATGAGATAGGATATTCCAACGGGATAATAAAGAGGCGGAACCAGTCGGCGTAGAACGCGATGCATGTGATGTTCCAACAGAATGATAAAGAATGGAACAACATAAGAATTTCACCAAGTATAGGGTAGCCCGCGTATACAGGTTATTCCAACAGAATAATAAAGAATGGAATAATAGAAGTTCTCTTCATAGATAAGAAAGAAATAATACTCCCTACCTTGGAAAAAACTGGATACTAGAATAGTGAGGAGTGAGACAGACTCTTCTTTTTTTCTCTCTATAATTTCTCTCTATAATAATCGCTCTAAAGCTTTTGTGAATTGGTGAGAAATGAAGGAAGAATGAGCTTCTATTTATAGAAAAATATAGTTTCGATAATTGCACGTTTTGGGGCTCGAAAAATTACAGTACAATGCCTCCAACTTTTCCTTTATTTTTAATTTAGTCATGGAAGTATTATCAAACTTGCACCACCTCCCCTAATAGTAAATAATGTGATTCAATAGTAAATTATGTGAATCAATAGTTCTAGACATGTGAAAATATGAATTACAGTATAGTACCTCCATCTAGACCTCCATTTTTAACTTAGTCATGCAAGTATTATCAATCTTGCACCAACTCCCCTAATAGTAACAAGAATGTGAAACAATAGTATACACATGTGAACAAATAGTTATAATCATATGAAATAATAGCAATCAATTTCTCATTTATCCGGTTAAATACCCGATTGGTCAATATAACCTCCAGACATCAATTATTACCGAAATAATTATCGATTTTTACTAACACAAATAATTCCAACACAATGAAACCATTTTTATCAAAAATATAAATTTTGAAATTTCGAAGTTTGACTTTTCCCAAAAAAGTCAACTGTTGATGTGACGCCCCCAAAATTAGGTATACATCACCCATCTTGGGTCGCCAGATACATGGTACAAAATTCAAATACAACTTACTAATATAACTATCGTGTACAATATGATAAAACATAAACTTTGAGTTTGAATACAATTATTGTCTACTAGAGATTATACAAACTCAAAAGGAGTCCTCATTACAATTATTATCACACTATTTCATAAAATAGTGAGGACTACTAATGCTATCCTCTGGACCATCACTCCGCTCCCGACTCGTCCCAACTATATTCTCATTTCAAGAAGAGAAACGTTGAAAGAAAGGGTGAGCTCAACTAGCCCAAGAAGAAATATTATGACTAAGATAATGCGAATAAATTATCATTAGCCTCCAACAATGTTAAACCGATAAAATACAATAGACATCAAGTTTAAGCTGCGGTAGGAACAAGCAATCCATTAAAAGAGTCAAGTAGAGAATAGAATCTACTATATTTTATGATTTAAAAGTTTTTCATCACTTTTATCATTTGAGACTCATTTCAATAAATAATCCACATCATTAAATCATCCACACTTCTGTGCCAAGGATATTCTTTAGTATCACGACCGAGAATTATCCATGCACTACATGCCAAAGATAATCGTGTTTTCATCAACGGTCCTGATCATGCCATAAAATAATTCATCTTTGCTCCCTTGGCCGAAGAGAATCCATAGCCATAATCATACCAAAAACTGTCCATCAATGCACTACGGGCCAATGAGGACTTTTAATTTTCACATCATTTGTAACATTATGGTCATGATTATACCGAATAATCCCTGGTCATAATCATACCAAGTCCATCTATGCACTACAGGCCACAGATGACTTTCAACATAACATAAACATGAGGATGATGACAATGATAGAAGAATTAATTTGTCCGGGAACCAATAACGTCCAAATTGTCAACATGATACTGCTTTGTAGAGTAAAATTCAAGAATGCTCAGAAGAATATTTCCACGAAAAGATACTGGATGAAGCGCAAATATCAAGGATATTCCACTAATTTCATGGAGTATAGAAGACAAAATTTTAATCAATTGAGTATAATACCGAATGGAATAACAAAAGATATCACCATGCATGCGATACTTCGCATAGACGGTTATTTCAACAGAATAATAATAACGGAAATAGGTCAGGTGAAATTCACATCGACAAGATGTTCCAACAGAATAATAAATGATGGAACCAGGTCCGGCGTATAACACAGATAGGATATTCCGACGGAATAATAAAAATGAAACCAGGTCCGGCGTATAGCACAGATAGGATATTCCGACAAAATAATAAAGACAGAATAATAGAAGAATGTCACCAAGTATAGGGTAGCTCACAGATACAAAAGTTATTCCAACAAAACAATAAAGAAATGGAATAATGAAGTTCTCTTCTTGAATACAAAAGAATAATATCGTTACTAGTAAAATAATACTTAATATAAGAGTAGTGAAGTAGCGTAAAACTTTTCTTCTATCTCTCTATAGTTTCTCTCTCTAGAGTTGAGAAATTAAGTAAGAAAATAATGAAGGAATGAGCTTCTATTTATAGGAAAATGGAATGCATAGTAACTAATCCATGAACGGTCCAGATTGATTTACTTTAATCTGACGGTCCATATTTAAAGAAAAATCTTTTAAATAAAATATAATATATTCTATATATTTATATAAAAAGATTTTTACTATACAAATACTATGCGGGTACTATGCAAACACTATGCATAATAAAATATAATATATTCTATTTATAGAATAACTTTAATAAAGTATTACATTTTTATATAAAGAGATTTTACTATGCAAAACACTATGCATAATAGAATATAATATATTCTATTTATAGAATAACTTTAATAAAGTATTCATTTTATATAAAAAGATGTTTCTATTTTATTACTTAATAAAACAAAACTTCTAAATCAATAATAATTGAATCAAATAATATGAGATACTACGCAAAGAACTATTATAGCAATAATTGAACAAAAAGCGGGTGACTTCTCACATAAATATCAATAATCAATACAAAGCTACTATGCAACAAAGCAGACATTTGTGCTTTACTACCGAGTAGTTCAACAAGATTAATCGTAAAACTTCCATGCCGTTATTTTCAATAAAATATTTTTGTCGCTTTTTCAATCCGACAATAATTTCGTTAATAGGGTCCACCAATGATTGTGCTGCAGTAAATACGAATATTTTCTGTTTAAAACGAATATTCCCCGACCAATCGAATATAATATGACAACTTGCATACTTTGCAAAATTTATAAATATTACCCACAACTATAACATTATCTCAAATTCACACCATAATATAAAAAAAATTATTTCGAGAAAATTAATTCTTTATTCATAAAATCTGGGGTTTCACAATCTCCTCTCCTTATGGAATTTTGCCCTCAAAATTTACGTACGTACCTGGTATACCGAACAGGTGAGGATACCTTGACATCATTTCAGATTCTAACTCTTGAGGCATAACCTTTAAGCGTAGATATATTCCAGGATTTTAACAGGTACATCTTCATACGTTAAATCATCCGCTATTTTGTCCGATTCTAAATTAATAATGTGGTTCGGGTCATCCACATATTTATGTAACATTGATACGTTAAAAACGTTATGAGCACGCGACATACTTGGCGGTAAAAGCGAGTCTATAAGCCACGGTTCCTACCAATCGAGGATTTCAAATGGGCCAATTAAATCGAGGGTTGAGATTTCCTCTCTTCAGCAACTCTTACTTCTAGAATAACGCCCTCTTGAACCTTCTTCTTCACATTCATCAGATTCAGGTATGTATCTTGAGCGTCTTTAACTTTATCGATTAAAGTCGATTTTACTCGTATATTCGTTATCTTCACGTGGGACCCTAGAGTCTTTAACTCTATCTTCATCATTTGAAAGTTATACGAAATGAGTCTTTATGTTAACAATATCGCACTTGTAAACGCATACGATCTTCTACTCAACAGGTCAGCTACCACGTTCGCTCTTCCACGATGATATTGAATAGTACGATCGTAATCTTCAATATCTCGAGTTAACGTCTTTGGCACATTATACGTTCGTTTTGGTTGAAGAAATATTTGAGGGTTTAAGAAATGGGTTTTGTACTGGTGTCAATATAAAATTCGATTTCACGCTCTGGGGTAGGCTAAGAAGTCTTCAGGAATACGTCAAGAGATTTATTAATGATAGAAATATCATTCAAAACGGTTACTCTCATCCAAGACTTGGATAGTACGTCACATTGATACCAACTATGACTTCTATCCCTTAACCTAGATAGCACCCCACAATGATACCTATCAACTTATTATCGTCATTCACGACGTTGCCTACAGAAAGTCTGGCGTTGGTGCATTCCACAGAAGGAAGTCATCAACAAAAGGATCGGGGTTCTTTACGTATGGCTTGATATGACAACAATTGAATTTAGTGGTTTGGTTGCTTGAATTCGCATAATAGGTTGGTTAGGAATATGAAAGCTAACAACCTTACGAAAACATGATGAGTAGTTAACCAATCGTTTCAAAAAAAACCACATCAAAGGCAAGTATTTTCAAAGAGACAAGATCAACACGTAACGTGAAAGTGTTGATTTGAAAAAGATTTATAAATAATGGAGGTAACGAAGGTTTCTCCGAACTGAGTTTAAACAGATATATCAAAGTCTAACTTCTACGGAATTAACTTCAAACATTGAAACACAACTAGGTGAAATAAAAGAGTGAGTAGAACCGGTATCTAACACGGTATAGACTTCGCAAGAGTTTATGACTAACATACCCGTGATAATTTTATTCAGGTTCCTCGTCACGAGAAAAAAAAACGCTCTCTCTTAAACTACCGGCTTTGGCTTGTCTGGGACATCCTTTGGCATCACTATCCCAGTTGGACTTGACTTCACCATACAACAAAATCGAGTTAGGTGACCTTCTCTTTCGCAATTAAAACACGCTTTGGATTGTTGCGTACAGTTTGGACGAATTTGTCCCTCTTGTTCGCATTTGAAACATACGACCGATGGCGTTCTTCTTCCTTTGAAACGGGTGCTGGTGCCGACGTCTTCACGTCATTGTTGAACCTTCTCTTCTTAAAATGTCCATTCTTATTATTTTGGCCATGATTACCACCGAAATGGTTACCATTCTTGGCATGATAATATCCCCCACGATGGTTATCGTTGTTCCGATGAACGTTGCCACCGGTATGATTATTATCGTGTTGTTGGTCGTTGCCTTTTGGTTGTTCCAATAACTGAGCCCTATTCACAACATCTGAATATAAACAAAGTTTGTGAGAAATGAGGTATTGACGTATATCGGGTTTCAAACCTCATTAAAAACATTCGCGTCATTCGCCTCCTCATTATCGACCAAATGGGATGCAAACTGGGATAACTCCACAAACTTAGCCTCGCATTACTGACTACGGTCATATTGTTTTGCTCAACTTGATGAATTCTACCTCCTTCATGTGACGAATACTTTCGTGAAAGTACTTGTCGTTGAATAATTCTTGGAACTTCTCCCAAGACATCTTGAGTGCATCAGGCTGGGTACGTTTTACAGATTCCCACCAATGATCTCCTTCTTCACGCAACATAAAGGTGGCGAATGGAACCTTTTGCTCCTCTGAGCATTCCAATACATCAAATATATTGGTAATCTGCTTTATCCATGTCTCCGCCTTAAGTGGTTCTGGCTTTCCCAAAAACTCCGGTGGTCCCAGCTCCTTGAACTCCTTAGCGGTGACCAACCGTAGGTTACCATTGTTTCCACCTGCATTATGGACAGGAGCTTCCTTCGTCCGTTGTTGCATGAATTGCTCCTTAAACTGCTTAGCGGTGACCGTCCAAGAATTATCGTATTTCTACTGCATTTTTGGATGAGGAGCCGACTTACTTTGTTGTTGCATGAATTGCATAAAGCCTCTGACCATCTCATCATTCACCATTTCATCGGTGTTATTGTTTTCATGAGGAGTATTGTCCTCTGGTTACACATTATCCTGATTATTGATCTGTGGAGACTCAACGGTCTCCTGTGCTCCATTGATAATCTCAACATTCTCGGATGCCATTTTCAAACACTGCCACAAAACAAGGGTTAATTAACATATCACATATTATCCCTATACTTTGACCGACCAATTAAATACCAAATAAACATAGGTAGGTCATACTAGCGAAGGAATTCCCCGTCTCTCCCCTCCTAGTTCTTATCTCACATCTTAGCTAGGGATCATATCCCTAAGCTTTGATACCAACTGTGACGCCCCCAAAATTAGGTATACATCACCCATCTTGGATCGCCAGATACATGGTATGTAATTCAAAATACAACTTACTAATACAAATCATCGGTGTACAATACGACAAAACATAAACCGTGAGTTTGAATACAATTAGTGTCTACTAGAGATTATACAAACTCAAAAGGAGTCCTCATTACAATTATTATCACACTATTTCACAAAATAGTGAGGACTACTAATGCTATCCTCTGGACCATCATTCCGTTCCCAGACTAGTCCCGCCTATATTCTCATTTCAAGAGAAGAACGTTGAATGAAAGGGTGAGCTCAACTAGCCCAAAGAAGAAATATTATGACTAAGATAATGCGAATAAATTATCATTAGCCTCCAACAATGTTAAAGCGATAAAATACAATAGACATCAAGTTTAAGCTCATAGCAGTAACAAGCAATCCATTAAAAAAGAGTCAAGTAGAGAATAGAATCTACTATCTTTTATGATATAAAAAGTTTTCATCACTTTTATCATTTGAGACTCAACTCAATAAATAATCCACATCATTAAATCATCCCCGCACTCTACGTGCCAAGGATATTCTTTAGTATCGCGACCACGAATTATCCATGCACTACATGCCAAAGATAATCGTGTTTTCATCAACTGTCCTGATCATGCCATAAAATAATTCATCTTTGCTCCCTTGGCAAGAGAATCCATAGCCATAATCATACCAAAAGCGTCCATCAATGCACTACGGGCCAATGAGGACTTTTAATTTTCACATCATTTGTAACATTACAGTCATGATTATACCTAATAATCTCTGGTCATAATCATACCAAGTCCATCTATGCACTACAGGCCACAGATGACTTTCAACATAACATAAAGATGAGGATGATGACAATGATATAAGAATTCAATTAAACAAGTTCAAGAATTAATTTGTCCAGGAACCAATAACATCCAAATTGTCAACATGATACTGCTTTGTAGAGTAAAATTCAAGAATACTTAGAAGAATATTTCCATGAAAAGATACTGGATGAAGCGCAAATATCAAGGATATTCCACTAATTTCATGGAGTATAGAAGTCAAAATTTTAATCAACTAAGTATAATACCGAATGGAATAACAAAAGATATCACCATGTATGCGGTACTTCGCATAGACGGTTATTTCAACAAGAAAATAAATACGGAACCAGGTCAGGTGAAATTCACATCGATTGTGGTGTTCCAATGTAATAATAAATGCGAATAATAAATGATGGAACCAGTCTCGGTGTATAGATGCATGAGGATATTAAACGAGTAATAATAAAGAGCGGAATAATAAAAATGGAACCGGTTCAACAGATAGAAATGCAGACAAAATATTCCGACAGAATAATAGAAAAATATCACCAAGTATAGGGTAGCCCGCGTATACAGTTTATTCCAACAGAACAATAAAGAAATGGAATAATGTAAGTTCTCTTCTTGAATACAAAAGAATAATATCCCTTCTAAAGTAAAATAATACTTGATATAAGAGTAGTGAAGAAGAAGAGAAAACTTTTCTTCTATCTCTATATAGTCTCTCTCTATAGTTTCTCTCTCAGAGTTCAAGAAATTAAGTAAGAAAATAATGAAGGAATGAGCTTCTATTTATAGGAAAATGGTATGCATAGTAACTAATCCATGAACGGTCCAGATTGATTTACTTTAATCTGACGGTCCATATTTAAAGAAAAAACTTTTAAATAAAATATATTTTATATATTTATATAAAAAGATTTTTACTATACAAATACTATACGGGTACTATGCAAATACTATGCATAATAAAATATAATATATTCTATTTATAGAATAATTTAAATAAAGTATTACATTTTTTATATAAAAGATTTTACTATGCATAATAGAATATAATATATTCTATTTATAGAATAACTTTAATAAAGTATTCATTTTATATAAAAGATGTTTCTATTTTATTATGAATAAAACAAAACTTCTAAATCAACAATAATTGAATCAAATAATGTGAGATACTATGTAAAGAACTATTGTAGCAATAATTGAACAAAACCGAGTGATTTCTCACATAAATATCAATAATCAATACCGTGCTACTATGCAACAACGCGCAGACATCTTGTTCTTTTACTACCGAGTATTTCATCAAGATCAATCGTAAAACTTCCGCCGTTATTTTCAATAAAATATTTTTGTCGTTTTCTCAATCCGACAATAATTCCGCTAGGGGTCCACTAATGATTGTCCAGTGCATTTAATATTTCTGTTTAAAACGAATATTCCCGACCAATCGAATATAATATGACAACTTGCATACTTTGCAAAATTTATAAATATTACCCACAACTATAACATTATCTCCAATTCACACCATAATATAAAAAAAAATATTTCGAGAAAATTAATTCTTTATTCATAAAATCTGGGGTTTCACAGTTGACTTTTTGACCAAATAGTGAATTCCGGAAAATTTTGTGTTTATAGACTATTTTTACTAATTTCATCGTTCCGGACTCAAATATCACGTCCGCGTCTCCAAATTTAACTCTGAACACAACTTCAATTTTAATAACATTCATCATTAATATTATAACTCACAATATTTATCAACCAGGTCGTTCCCAGGAAAGAGGGGGCTTTCCAATAAGGATTTCTCCCTATTAGCGCGCAATTAGGTGACCAAACCTCTCCTTGATAGAACTCCTAGACATTGTAAATATTGCAATTTAATAATATGAATAACTTTGTCGTCTCAATTATTGATTTAATAAAATAACATATTATGCAGATGATACTATGACAATAATCGAATCAATAATATGAGAGATATGATCAAACAATTCATTGTAGCAATAATTGAGTATAACTGAGTGACTTCTCAAGTAAGCATCAATAATCAATACCGTGTGCTACTATGCAACCACGTGTATTACTGTATTTTTACTACCGGGTAGTTCAACAGTTAACGGTAAAACATCCGTCGTTATTTTCATAAAGTATTTTTGTCGTTTTCTCAATCCGACAATAATTCCGTTGTGGGGGGTCCACCAATGATTGTCTTAGTTATGACGAATATTCCTGTTAAAACGAATATTCCCCGACCAATCGAATATTATATAACAACTTGCGTACTTTGCAAAATTTGTAAATATTACCCACAACTATAACATTATATCAAATCCACATCATAATATTCAAAAATATATTTTGAGAAAATTTAATCTTTATTCAAAAAGTCGGGGTCTTACACTGCAGGTCAAGTCTGCTTCGGCGTGCTAACACTTTCCTATAAATAGAGGGCTAAGTTAGAATTGAAAATCACACCAGAAACATAAGCTTTCTCTCTTTCTCTCTCTATATTATCGAGCGTATTTTGTGAGTATTTAGATACTTTGTGAGTTTATATTTTTCAATACAAGTTTCATCAAGACTATATCCAAATTCAAATGTAAATACGGTTATTTTGAGGTAAGGGATGTTATTTTCTTCATATATGATATTATTTCTTCAATATCATTATGTCAAGTATTGATCGAACTTTTATCAAATTTAGAACTTTTTGTGTCGGAGTTACTATTCACGATACGACCATTATTCACTTAATCACAAGACTATTCATAGAAAATGAAATTTTCTTCTTTTTGTCCAAGATGTCTATTATGGTTACTATCTTTGATTTTATCCATGTTTTCATCTTTATTCTTGAATAATTGTAATGAGGACTTATTTGAGTGTGGATATTGTCTAGAAGATAATATTTGTATTTAAACTCACAGTATGTGTTGTCGTATTTTGCACCATAATTGTATTATTGAAGTTGTAGTTTGCTTTCTGTACCATGTATTTGGCGACTCAGAATGGGTGTTGTATACCTATTTTGGGGGCGTCACATATTATTAGATTATAATCTTAAATAGGGAAACCCTAAGTAATATTTAAAAACCCTAATTGTTATTTAAGAACCCTAATTATCAAATTGTAAGCCGTAATTGCTAAATTAGCAATCTTAATTATAATTTGTGAAGCTTAAACCTAATTTTCATGTTCTATATATTTAGAAAACCTAACTAAATTAAGTAACCCTAATTTGTAATTTTTAGAAACTAAATTTTCCATTTATGTCCTAATTAGAAATCCTAGAAAAAAATCAAAATTTGTGGAACCTTAGGGTTAAACCCTAAGGGTTTGCTAAGTTACAAAATTGCCATTAAATTTAAAAGTGAAAAGACCATTTTTGCCCTTATTGCATTATTGAAGGAAACTTGTAGATCTAGCCATGTGCTATTATATACCAGCAATCAGTCATTCACTCAGCCAATACATTGCATCTACATAATATATATAGATTATGAGAGAGAGAAAAGTCCATTATTAGCTCATTCATTCTCAAACACCCAACCAAACTCTCTCAAGCTCAAACCCACGAAATATAGTAGTGGATCAGTCACAAAACAAGCCCCACTAACACTCTTAACAAATTAGAAGCCCAGATTCAAGTTAGTTCATAGAAAGGTATAAACCTAACCCTAGCAATATGATCTTAGATCCTATGTTAGATGTTAGATTTTTGTGTTTAAACATGTTGTTTATAGTGTAAATAGATGATTTGGGTTGCTTAATAGTAGATCCATAACATTTATATGCTCAAAATTGATCTTTTTGAAAATCTAGAAAAAGTTGTCTGACAATGAATGTCAGACCTCATAGATCTTTGTATGTTTATGTTTTTGGTTGTTTTAAGGTTGAATCATGTAGTATGCTATGAGATCTGTGTTCTGAAACTTGAATAATTCCCAGGTAATGTGTAGATTGTAAGTTATTCAAGGTCAAAGTACGTTGACCGGCCATGACTTTCAATTTCTGGGTTACCTAGAAATTTCCCAGGTTGGTCTGATAGCAAGTTTATGCACCTAGATCTTTCTGTTGTTTGATGATTTGTTATGGTTTTTGTATCTAAGTTGTAGATTGGTAGATGGACTATAGATCAAGGCTTTAAGAACACCTAAATGTTAAATAGGGTGAAGGTAGTGGCTGGTCAAAGTTGTATAAAAGATCACGAAAACTATTTTCTGGAATTTCTAGAAAACACAAGAACATTGTCTCTGACAGGGTTTGACCGGCCTAGATCTCACGATCCTGTTGTTGTTATATGTGTTTTATGTGATAGATCTAGACCTCGACATGTTGGCTACACACTGCAACACTTATATCATAAAATCATCACATGGATTGCAAGTTGTGGAAGCCCAAATATGCCTAGTCGAAATGTTCTTCATTTCTGGGTAACCCAAAAAATGAAGAACAACTCTGACAACTTGTTCAAGGCTTTGTATCTTGCTTGTGTGTTGTAATCTGACCCAGAACTTGCTTGATACTTGTAGTGTTATACTAACAATACAAGATCTGAGCAATAGCTAGCCCAGAAACACATTACACAGTAAAAGATTAATGGTCAAAGTAGGTCACTCGAAACTGGCATATGAATGTTCTTGAGCCTCAAGAACACAATAGGCGACACTTTCTGTCGCTAAAGGCTATAACGACAGTTTTATTAAAATTAATTAATTTAATTTCTAAAAATTATTTAAAAATAGAAATTAATTTCTGAAAATTACAAAAATAAATTTAAAATTTATTTTAAGTTATAAAATTAACTTTTAATAATTTGACATATTTTTCATAAATATTAATATTTATTTGAATATTATTGCTATTTAATTTATTTAATAAATGTATTAAATAAATTAATTAAAAATCATTTTATTATATTAAAAATCATTTTAAATGATAATAAAGTATTTAAATATATTTTAAGTTATAAATCATAAATTTTAATATTTTAAGATAAATTTCATTAATTATTTAATGTTAATGATATTAGATTTATTTAATAATTATATTAAATAAATTAGTTTTAAAATAATTTTAATATTATAAAAATCATTTCAAATGAAAATAAAGAATTTTAAAGTGATAAAATATAACTTTTAATATTTAAAGGTAAATTTCATTAATAATTTCATATTAATGATATTAATTTATTTAATAATTATATTAAATAAATAATTTTAAAATGGTTTTATTGAATTAAAAATCATTTAAAAAGGATATAAATGTTTTAAAAATATTTTAAGTTATAATTAATGACTTTTAATATTTTGATAAATAATACATTAATATTTAAATATTAATGGTAATTATTTAAAAATGATTTTAATTATTTTAAAGATCATTTAAGGGTAATATTAATACTTTAAAAATATTTTAAGTTAATATAAATAACTTTAATATGTTAGCAATGGTTTCATTAATAATTTAATATTAATTAAATATTAATGATAATAGAATTATCTAATATTTGAATCATTTTATAATGATTCTAGTGTTTGAAAAATCATGATAAATTATTATAATTGTTTAAAAATTATTATAAGTCATGGAAAAATAATATGACTAATATTTAAATTATTTAAATAAATATTGAACTGCAGAATAGAGTTTTAGACTCGATAATTTGACGATAAGTCGCTTAAGACAATCAAAAATATTTGAAATTGATCTGGACTTAGATAGTTTGACTAGATACGTATTTGTTTGTGATCCAATGACTGCTAAACTTATGTGATAAGATGATTAGGTTATGTGATGACTGCAAATAACAGTATTATGTGTTATAATATGTTATTCTAATCGAAGGAACAATCTTATGAATGATAGGTTTCGGTATAACAAATAAAACTAAGTTGCGTTACTATAAGTAGCAGACCAAGCAAGTATCCTACCCTTGCATTTACTTTATCCAATGGACATGAGTAAGAAAGTTTCATAATTATATTATCGTTATGCCAGATTATTAACTCTATTGTTATTGATTATGTATCCAAACAATTGTATTCATACAAGTTCTTAAATTATCCTATCATTGTTTATCAATGCAGTATTATTGCTCAATCCTGATATTTATTTTGTTCGTTAATTTCTAAGCATGGTTATACAAGTGTCCTCACTTAGATAATTATTGTATTCACTACAAAAAAAAGGGTCATTAGTGACGGCTAATGTCCCGTCGAGAATGATATCAATGCCGACGGGTATGCCGTCGTGAATGAGTGTCGTCGCTAATGGCATTTTCCCAGGAGAAAATTGGTGCAAAAATTTGGCGGTGGAGGGAAAACTAATTGGTGACGGACGTAATGTTAAAGATGACGGGAATGTCGTCGATAGTGACTTAAGCTCGACGGGGATATAGCGATGGACGTGCCGTCGAGAATGAGTCTTATATTTTAATTCCCAGGCTTACGACGGCAATGACTCCTTTTGTTCCCTCTTTTTGATTTTTTTCTCCTTCCCTCTCAATTCGATTTCGCTCCTAATTTGCCCATTTCGCTCAATTGATTCTCTATTTTACTCAATTGAGTTCTCCCATTTTACCCAGTTCACCCATTTCGTTCATCCCCTGCTACAAGTGCTCCATTATTTCCCTTTTCCCTCGCTCGTTCGTCCCTCCTATTCACTGGCCACTTACTTCTCCCTCTTCATTTTCCATTTTCCTCGCTATTGTTCTTCTTTCTCTTCACTGGCATTTGCACACTGCACACAAAACATACATCAGGAGCTAGGGTTTTGACAGTAAGAGGGCTTTGTTTCTCTTCAGGTGACTAATTAGCACAACTCTTGGACTAAGCCCAAAAAGGTATGTATTAATTTGTGTTGCAGAGATTTCATTTTTGGTGCTTTGTAAACTGTTAGCTTATCAAATGTGTTTGATTCAGTTTTAGTTAATGAAAATTTTATATCAAATGCATCAATTGACTGGAAATTTGTAATGTGTGTGTATATATATATATATATATATATCAATTGCAGTGTATTACTATTTCAAATGTTTGTAAGTTTACATAAAAATTTTAATGTGTACATATATCTAATTATATTACAATGTACGTATATATTGCAGTGTATAAATTGCTCAAACTCCATTCCATCTCGATTGTTTTTCTTTCAGTCTTACGATATGCAATTTGTTTCATTTTCACTGCAATATATGGCAGAAAACAAGGGTGGTGATCCAATAATGTGGGAAATTTAGCTCTCATCCAATTTGAACTCTATAGGGATTTATCTGCCCTCCCCTGAGCTAGCTACCCTTTTGGTGTCTCACATTTATTGGGACAATAATGTTATCATAGCTTGGAAATTTCTTGAAAAGGCTTTGATGATCAATATTGTGCCCCATATTCTTGTTCTTGCTTTGTTGTCCACAAGGTCCACGCTATTCTTGATTTCTCCCATCTGTTTGTGTTTGTGTTTGTGTTTGATTTTTTTTTGTGTAGTATTGGTTTTTTGGTTTACGGTAGAGGTTGACTGCTACCGTTTGATTCAGGTGAATCACACCTCATTTAAGTTGGTTACACACGAAATGAATGTTGTCAGATTAAAGTGCAATTAGAATGTTAAAAAAGAGATTAAACTGATAAAGCCTGATAATGTTTGGAACAAATTATTTGATTCTATCATATTTGATTTGTAGAGTTTAAAATTGGTTTTCCCCAAATTGATTGAAAAAATTATGGTATTTTAGATGAGTTTCATGTTTCCTTTTGGGATTTATTTCAAGATATAATTCAGTTTACTTTCTTTCATGTATTGTTCAATCATGGCATGTTCTTTAGTTCACTATGTTGATGATGGTCAATCACGGTACGTCATTTGTTTTGTTAAGGTTTGGCGCATTTGATGCGATTTATTTAGTAGTAATTATAAATCACTAACTAATGTTTACAAGTTTACATGAAAATTTAATGTGTGCAGATATCCAATTATATTGCAGTGTATCCTTTTTGTTATACAAAAATAATCCTTACTTTCACATGTGCATATTTTCATATAGTTTAGGAAGCTTAGAAACCCATTTGAGATTCACTTAGTAGGATTGAATCTCAAATAGTCCCCGTTTTGGGACTGTTCTTGTATGTTTCGATCTCACTTAGGTCGGTGTTAACGACTTGAACACGTCTTTTTATTTTTTGAATTTTCGGTCAGTATATATCTCTTGATGTTCTTCAGGTGCATATTTAGACTACGATGTGTTACTCTATTTCGTGTACTTAAAGACCATGAGGAGGTGCTATCGAAATTTCAGAAAAATTTAAAGATATGTTCAAGTTGTTGGCATCAGTGAGGCGACACATCCAGGAATGGGATAGAAGCCTAACCCATTAGAGTGGGAGATGAAGTTAGGAAACTCATAAGCTTGCATATATACATTAACTTGGAGACTTGATTGTGTTTGTCTAACTTTCCATATATATAGCAGACAGTTGTCCAAGATGTCTGTTGATCGAAGTTGGATAGAACGTAGGGTAGCCACTGATAGGAGTGGGCTTAGCTCTAAGTATCGTAGTGGGGTTGAACAGTTTCTCAACTTCGCGTTTGAGCAAGTCAGCGGCGATGAGATCAGATGTCCTTGTAAGAGGTGTGTGAATGAAGTGTGGAAGGAAAGGAGTGATGTCATGTGCGACTTATTTGTGTATGGGTTCAAGAAGGGTTATACGACATGGATCTATCATGGGGAAACCTGGTTGGATGAACATGAATCAGAATCAGAATTCGGAGGTGACGAAACCTTTGACTGTACTAACATGATAGTCGAAGTTGTTGGTTCATACTTCCAGTGGAATACAGATAGGGATGACAGTAGCGTCGAGCAAGAGCCGAATGATGGGGCTAAGGGTTTCTATGAGTTATTGCATGAAGCAGCGACGCCACTGTATTGTGATGAACACGAAAAGCTGCTTAATCGCCTTATCTGTCGTGACTAAGTTTTTACACTTCAAGAACGAGCATGACTGTAGAGAGAGAGGTTTTAATGAACTGTTAACCATTGTGAATGAGTACTTACCTGTAGGCAATAAGTTACCGGAGTCGTACTATGATGTGAAGAAAATGATCAAAAGGCTCAATCTAGGGTATGAGAAGATTAATGCTTGTGAGAATGATTGTATGTTGTATTACGGTGATGTCAATAAAGATAAGAGGTCATGTGATATTTGTGGTACAAGTAGATACTGTGAACATCGCAAGAAAAAGGGAAAAGACGTGCCGAGAAAGATCTTACGTTATTTTCCCATTGCCCCGAGGCTTCAGCGGTTGTTCATGTCAACACATACCACTGAGGATATGAGGTGGCACTCTACACGGGACATAGTTGAAGGTCAACTGACGCACCTGGCAGATGGGCTTGAGTGGAAAAATTATGATAACAATCACCCCTCGTTTGCTGAAGAAGTTCGCAATGTTAGGCTTAAACTTGCTACGGATGGGTTTAATCCATTTAACGGGCCTTACACAAAGCCCTACTCAACTTGGCCGGTGATTATTGTGGTGTATAACCTCCCGCCTTCGATGTGCATTAAAGATCCCTACATGTTCATGCCTTTACTGATTCTGGGTGATAAGAGTTCGAGTAAAGACATCAATGTATACCTCAGGCCGTTAGTTGATGAGTTGAAAATGTTGTGGGAAAAAGGGGTTCAAACTTATGATGTATCTCTTAAGTAGAAATTTGACATGAGGGCAGCTTTACTGTGGACAATAAATGACTTCCCGACGTTAGGAAGGATCAGTGGATGGTCGACTCACAGGGGCTTGTCATGTCCCGTGTGTATGGGGTCAGTTAAAGCTATGCGGCTCAAACATGGGGGGAAAATGAGTTTCTTTGCAACATCCAGACAGTTTTTGCCGATTAAACATCATTATCGACAGATGAGTAGACAATTCAATCCAAAAATAGAGAAACGTCAAGTACCTGGTCGTCTTTCTGGGTCAGCAGTGTCGAGTTGGATTAGTCGTTTAAAGTTTCCACCTCCAGGGAAGAATCAAATATTAGAGCGAGCTTATGGTTACGACAAGGTTCACAACAAAGGACAATTGATATTTGATAACATTTTTTATACAGACCTAGATGCTAGTGGTAGAACAAAGGACAACAACAAGTCGAGACTTGATTTGGTAGAAATGAACATTAGGGAAGATCCGTATTTGTATCGGGAGGGTAGTAAGGCAGAACGCCTAAAGTCGAATATACTTTGACCAGGAACAATTGATATTGATATGTAATTGGATCAGTGGACTGAAGCTCCCAGATGGATATTCTTCGAATATAGCAAGGTGTTGTAAAGTCGAAGAGCTAAAGTTTCGGGGTCTCAAAAGTCATGATTATCACATATTCAAGCAGAAGTTGATCCCTGTGGCATTTATCGACTTGTTATCGAAATGTGTGGTTGAAGCACTGACAGAGATTTCTAATTTCTTCAGAGATCTATGCTTGACGGAGCTCCAGCTCAAAGACATATATAAAATGGAGAGGCAGATAGTGGAAATAATGTGCAAGTTAGAAATGATCTTCCCTCCATCGTTTTTTGATTCAATGGAGCATTTGCCTATTCACTTGCCATACGAAGCTAAGTTTGGCGGTCCCGTGCAATATAGATGGATGTATCCATTCGAGAGGTAATGACATTAATGTTTTTAATACGGTTAACTTAGAATTCTTGTTTGCTAATCTATATATCACATAGGTATATGTGACGTCTAAAGCAAAAGGTGAAGAATAGAGCCCGTGTAGAGGGGTCAATTGCTGAAATTTATGTTATGGAAGAACTTGTTAATTTCTGCTCGTTATACTTTGAGCCGAATGTTCAAACAAAGCACAATCACTTACGTAGGAATGAGGCTGTTATGCACGAGGAAAATGGAGAATTAACGGCCTTTAGTCATCCTGTACACCCATTAGGCGGGAAAAAAAGGCGATTCTTGACCGATAGTGAGTATGCAACTGCCACATTGTATGCACTTGTCAACATGAATGAAGTAGCGCCATACATTAAGTAAGTAGTCATAACTATATATGTCTAGTGTAACTGGGAGAGGTTCCTTTACAAACACATTAATTATATAACTGTGTTGCAGTCAATATGATGTTGAAGTACGTGAAGCGAATCCGAGTATATCGGACAGAGATTTGCAAAATTTGAGAAATGCACAATTTGTGCAATGGTTTAAAGATCATGTAAGTCTAACCTTTACAAGTTCTTGAATCTACCATCATAGATTTATTCTTATGGCGTAATTAACTTTAGAATATGTTGTGTTAATGTACATTAGGTCCTCACAGATGAGTTAGCTGACAATCGGCTAAAGCTTATAGCCGACGGCCCTGAAAGATCTGTAGATACTTATACATGCTGCATTGTCAACGGTTACAGATTTAAGTGTTGTGATATTGGGGAAGTCGCTTCTGCTGATTCTGGTGTTGTTGTTACGATAACATTTGGGATGAATGGTATGGACGATTGCTAGAAGTTTTCTTTCTCAAATATTGGGGTCATAAAGAATTAGTTTGCTTCAATTGTCATTGGTTTGATGTTGAGAATGGAGTTAGAGTAGATAAAAAATTAGGACGGGTGACTGTTAACGTTAAGTCAAAACTAAGACTGATGACTGGTATGGACGAGCCTTTTATCTTAGCAAGTCAAGCAACATAGGTGTACTATACGCGTAGTGTTAAGACTATTGCAAGCCCATGGCATGTTGTTATAACCACCAAAGCCTGTGGTTTTCAAGGCACAACTCCTCATCTAGATGATGAAACTTTACAAGTCGAGTCTACTAGTGTCACACCTGCTGATGTGACAATTATTAGTCATGAGTCTAGTGAAGAAGAGGATGATGTTGTCGCTATCGAAAGTGAAGACGATGTGGTTGAGGAGGTAGATATAATTGAAGAAATCATTGAGGATGACGAAGATGGTGATGACAACGATAGTGAAGATCTACTGATCGAAGATGACGATTCTGATATTGATAGCTTTGATGATATAAATGATTAGGAGTATGTACTCTTTATGTCCTTTTAGTTGTATTCAAACGTAATAGCTGTCTCTTTTTAGTTATATCTGCATGTTGTATCCTTTTAGTTGTATTCAAATGTCATAGTTGTTTCTTTTTAGTTAGGCTTAAATATAAATTAGTACCCTAAACTATAGGTCATATTCCACTTTGGTGAAATTGTATCCTTTTAGTTGTATTCAAATGTCATAGTTGTTTCCTTTTAGTTATATATATCCACATATTGTATCCTTCAAGTTATATGTGCATGACGATTCTGATATTTGTGTTTGTATCCTTTTAGTTGTATTCGCATATTATCTTCTGGATGATCATGTGACAGTATATATATACAGATATGGCGAGTACACCACACAGCGATCGTGGTGGACGTGCTGGTAGTTCAAGCCGTGGGGGCCGTGGAGGTAGTACTGGTGTCCCAGCCTACACTATAGTTCCTGCTGCGAGATCTCGACGTCTCCCACCCACCGGAGATAGTGGTGCGAGTGGATTAGGCGTCGGCCCTTCATTATATGACGACTTCTTCAGGCGGATCATAGAGGGGTGCATGGTGAGCAGTGTCGTGCAGTCAGGCGCACCATCACACGAGCGGATCTACCAGCTTGCTCAGGAGGTTGTCCACAGCTCCATAGATCCTGCAGCTGCCGCTGACGACCTCATGGGTGTAGTCCGGGAGGAGGCCATCCGTGTATGTGCAGTTTTCTTGGCCAACATCTTTCCTCCACATATTCGACAGGTAAAACTTATTATTGATGTATTTCCTTATTTGTAATTATATTGCTTATATAAACTATCAAATAACTAGTTAACACGCCCCGGTCATCCAGTTGACATGCAAACACATGCAATAGCACCGCATAGGCAATAGACATGCGTTATAACTAACGAGACTTGATTCCGATAAACGGAGCCCGAGTTCGAGTCCCGTCCGCTTAACTTGAGAAAACTTAGACAAATAGTCGAAAAAGAGACCAAAACTGCCCCGGTCGTCTAGTTGACACGTAAACACATGCAATAGCATCGCATAGGCAATAGACACGTGTTACAACTGACAGGGCTCGATTCCGATATACGAAGCCTGAGTTCGAGTCCCGTCCGCCTAACTTGAGAAAACTTAGACAAATAGTCGAAAAAGAGACCAAAACCCGCCCCGGTCATCCAGTTGACATGCAAACACATGCAATAGCACCACATAGGTAATAGACACGCGTTACAACTGACGGGACTCGATTCTGATTTACGGAGCCCGAGTTCGAGTCCCGTCCGCCTAACTTGAGAAAACTTAGACAAATAGTCGAAAAAGAGACCAAAACCCGCCCCGATCATCCAATTGACACGCAAACACAGGAAATAGCATCGCATAGGCAATAGACACGTATTACAACTTACGGGACTCAATTTTGATATACAGAGCCCGAGTTCGAGTCCCGTTTGCCTAACTTGAGAAAACTTAGACAAATAGTCAAAAAAGAGACCAAAACTCGCTTTCGGTCGTTCGGTTGACACGCATAAACTGAGCAATAGCACCAATATAGGCAATGAGACGCTACGTTATAACCGAGCGGGACTCGATTACGATATCTGAGCTGAGTTCGAGTCCCGTCGCTTTAACTTGAAGAACACAAACTAAAATAATGTAAATATGTTTTCATTTTGATTTTGTTATTAGTATTTTAATTTTGTAGGGTCTTGTTGACGAGACTCGTGGAGGTGGAGGTGGAGGTGGAAGCCGGTGATGATGGCCGAGCTAATGATGAGCAAACCTCCTTCAAAGGCGATGGACCGTCGAGTTGATGATTTAACGACCTCCTCCCGATTCGGAGGTGATGACCGCTAACTCAATGACATGGAGACAGGCGACGGGTTGTAGTTAATGTAGTTTATGTTATATTCTGAGTTTCGTGTATATATTTGTACAGTTTTTGAGTTATACCTGTAGAGCCCTCAAATCTAGGTACTTGAAACCCGAATTCAGTGCTTCACGATACCATTTCTATGAGCAGAATAATACTTATAATAATAACAATAATATAAATATTAAACTTGCTTTACATAATTATCAAAGTCTAGCTCCCAAGTATGTAACCTTTAATCATTCCTTACAATACATGATAATAAATATATAACATTGTCTTAATAATATTAAACTATTACATAAGATAACATTGAAATCATTCAAAGAACCTTTCTCTTTCCTTGTTCTTATGAGCCTTGAGTTGTTCACACTTAGTGAAAACATTTAAATTAAGCAAGGATGAGCATTTGAGTGCCCAAAGAAGTAATAAATATATATATATATATATATATATATATATATATATATATATATATATATATATATATATTGAAAAGAATTTAAATATTTTCTTTATACTACCCTTCTACAACAAATCAATAGTTGTGAAGTAATCTGAACCGATAATAATAACATAACAACTCTCTTTCAAAATGTTTGAAACAACGTACTTACTACAAATAGGGTTAAGGGGACATACTATGAACATTGTTTTTATTTTCGAAAAGGTTAAACAAAACTTCATCTGTAAACCGTCATAACTTACGGGCACGGGGGTGATCAGCCCGTTGTACCCTGTATTGATCAACATTTCATGCAAGAACGATAGGATCGTTCACTCTGTCCGCCTTGGGCGGATAAAAGTTTTCTCGTGTAAGGGATGTTCATACTTGTCAGGTTTCCAAACCAAAGCAATTCGGTTGGATAATAATAAGGTTTTATCTTGTTCAAGAATAATCTATACTTCAACATATATATATACGGGTAACTGACAAAGGTGTATCGACATGTGATTAAATGCAATGATTATCCAAGTGGGGACACTTGTATAACCATTTATAGAAACTAACGAACAGAATATATATCTGAATTACCATTTACTAACATGTTGATAATCAATTAGCGTATATAATATAGGGTTAATAATCTGTACAGTAATAATATAATTCTGAAACATTCTTACTCATGTCCATTGCATAAAGGAAATGCAAAAGTAGGATACTTGCCTGATGCTCTGCTTACAATACGCAACTTAGTTTAATCTTTTATATCACGACCTATCATTAATCAGATCATTCGTTCGATTAGAACAATATACTATAACATATAGTACTGCATTTCACAGTCAGCACATAATCTAATCACATTATCACACATGTTCAACAGTTATTGCATCACAAACAAACATTAATACAGTCAAAATATCTAAGTCCAGATCAATTTCTGAAATATGTCGGTGTATCGACAGCTTTATCGGGTAATTATGGAGTCTAAGACTCTATTCTAGCATTCAATATCTGTAAGTATCAGTCATATTATTTTAAATGACTTAATAAACATTTATTAATTTATCATGAATTTTCAAACACCGAAATCATTATTAAATGATTTAAATATCAAATAATTCTATTATCATTTAATTATTATTAAACTATTAATAATACTTTTATTTATTTACTAATAGTATTAATATTTTATTCATTTACTAGTATTATTTAATTCATTTAATCTCTTAGTATTATTAGTTCGCTAATAATACTTTTATTCGCTTACTAATATTATTAACATCTTAATAATATTTTAATACTTTACTAATATTATTAATCATCTTAATAATATTTTAATCATGCATTAATAGTATTACTTTAATAATATATTACTTATAATACTTTTATTCATTTAACAATAGTATTAATATTTTATTTATTTACTAATATTATTGATTATTTAATAATATTTTATTCCTTTACTAATGTTATTACATTAATAACATTTTATTTAATCTCGTATATTATTATTTACTTAATAATATTTTAATCATCTAATAATACTTTAATTTAATATTATTAATCTTTTAATAATATTTTAATCTAAAATTAATATTTTAATCTAATATTATTAAACATTTAATAATACTTTAATCATTTATTAATATTTTAAATCAAATATGATTAACCATTTAATAATATTTTAATAAATTTTTAATCTTATTATTTTTTATTTACTTAACAATATCATATTCTAATATTATTAATATCATAATAATATTTTAATAATTTATTAGATCAATAAATAATTTATTTTAATTGTTCACACTTTATAAAACCATTTATTTAATATCCATAAAAGGTCATAAATAATATTTCTTATTATAAATTACCAAAATACCCTAAAATAGTCATAATATTATATATTAGGAGTATTCAAGCATTAAAATTACATTTTTCTTATTTAAAACATCCCTTAATTATTTATTTTCTTTTATTCATAACTTAATCATTTTTAGGAAAACTACCAAACGGATTCCAAAAATTCGCAGCTTCTGTATTTTGACAGAATATGAACCCACAAGAATCCCCAAATTTTTCTGGAATTTTAGAAAATGATTTACTAATTTTAAAGTTCCCAAAACACTCGGATCTTGCTTCATTTTTCATAAATGGATTTTTGCTCAGAAAATTCTGACATTTTCAGGGTATTCTCTCCTAACATATATGAACCTACTGTAAAAATTTCGGAATTTTCCAGTGTATACACAGTGAGATATTCGAAGGTAAAGTTTTAGGAGTCCTTTACGGAAATAGTCATTACACACAATTTATAACTCGAAACGTGTCCGTTCTTTTTCCTACATGTAGATAACTTCTCAAGGTACCTCTGTGAATTTTCCTAGATTTTTAAGAGACATGAAACTATCCGAAACAGCCCCAAGAAAAATGGGATAGAAGCTATTTTAGGGTTTTTGAACCCTTAACATTCCAAGTGGGCTGTTTTGGGGAAATCAGCCCCAAAGGTTTCAAAACTTGCTAGATTTGTGTTCTATCACTTGGGTTTACTAGATAATTCATGAATCTAGCACCCCCCCCCCCCCCCCCTTTGACGGATCACAAATCCAAGTTGTAAAACTTGAGTTATACAAGATTTAGTGGAAGAAAACAAGAGTTTTCACCCTTGGAGAACATATGCTCATATTCTTCCTCTAAGCCTTTGATCTAACACTCAAGATACTTAGTTCCATACATGGTGATATGTAGGACTAAGGTATCTTGAGTATTTGTTCATAACCCCAACAAAACTCAAGCAAAAAAAAACAAAGTAGAAGAAGAAGATGAAGGTTAAGTTATACCTTGATTTAATGGCAACCTTCCTTGATCTACCAAAGTAAGTGATTAACTTAGGATGCATGAACAAACTAGCACTCCTCTCTCTATATATATATGGTCGAACCTCTCTCTCTTTTCTCTCTCTTGAAGTTGCTAGCTTGGGAGAAAAATTAGAAGAAGAAGAATGAGAGAAATGCAAAATGATCTAGCAAATGAATGGGGTGATTAACTATTATCCCCCATACTTTTATTGTCCCTTGGATAAAATGCTTCACCTTATCTCTTCCAAATGAGCCTAATCATGTGATTAAAGGTGCTTAATAGATTTGCAACCAATGAGAGCTTGACAACCATGTACTTGTGTGTAAGAGTTACTAATTATGGACATTGTTTAGCTTAATTAGTTGCCTTAAAAGGCCTAATAGGGCCAGCTATATAAATGCCCACTAATTCCTTCATTTAGCTTTTATTTTAATGCATAAATTAGATAAATCAAAGGTCTAAAATACCCTTAATCAAGTGGACTAAGTTTGGGCTTGTATTTTATTTCTTTTGGGCTTCTCCTTTAATTGTTTTGGGCCATGTAATAAACACAGTATAACAATTTTAATATATGCTACCCAAATTATTTATTTAGGGTTTCCATTCCCAATCTTATGAAATTTAATTACTTATACATATGACTTTAGCTCATAACCTAACAAGGTTTACTAGAAATAGGTTTAAAATTATTAGTCACTTGAAATAACAAGATTATCCACTTAAGTTAGTATACATATTAAATACTAACCCTTCCTTATTACCATAACCCTTAGGTTTTTTAATTGTCTCACCTAATGTATAATTAGGTTACGAAGCTTTCATTTAGGGTTTAAAATAAAATAAAATTAGTTCCTAAAATTTGTAAT
Source organism: Panax ginseng (assembly GCA_020205605.1). Classification (NCBI taxonomy): domain Eukaryota; kingdom Viridiplantae; phylum Streptophyta; class Magnoliopsida; order Apiales; family Araliaceae; genus Panax; species Panax ginseng. The sequence continues at coordinate 122,558,784 of CM035136.1, forward strand.
TAGGGTTTCACACAGTAATACAAGGGTTTGTCACATAACACCATAATTGACCAATCATTGTCAATCCATATACATACAATATATAATTATATCACTGAAAAATTAAAATATAAATAATATTATATTATTGTTCTCATTCCTTGATCAAAATCCAAAATTAGGGTTTGGATTCCATATTTGATTTATCTGTCATACTTAACATTATTAATTAAGTTAAAATAATTAACTTAATAATCTGTACAAAGATTCCTATAATAAAATAATTATTATAATATTTCTAAAAGAATCATTTCATATATTATATAAATAATATATAATTATATTTTCATGGAAAGTAATTAATAAAAATATTTCTACTATTAAATTAACTATTATAATAATATAGTTTATAACAATCAATAATTCTAAAATAAAATTATTTAAAATCATTCATGTAATAAGTATATCACATAAATACATATACACATTATCTTGGCACATATTCCCCATATTTATTTAATAAATACAAAAAAAATTTATACGCAAAATTTATAATTTATTTGTATAGAAAATATCGGGTTGTTACAGTACCGACGACCATTATATTTTTGATCTATATATTTGATTTGGATTACTAGTTTATAACAGGTATAGTTGTTATTTGATGGTTGTTATTAGTTTATAACAGGTGTATATTTTTAAATGAACAGGGAAATTTTGAAATTTAAAAAAAAATCAAAATATATGTAGTCATTGTCGACGGGGGTAATGGCGACGGCTATGCCGTCACCAATGACATATAGTGACAGACATGGGTAAAAGGTCATTGCCGACGGCTATAAAGTCATTGCCAGCGGTCATGCCGGCGGTAATGAGTTTTTCCCTCAAAAATTTTATGGGGTCTTTACGATTGACCTTATTGTCAGTCACATCGCCGCTTTAAGATTATTATTATGCCGTCGCCAATGATAGCCGTCGGTAATGACAATGATGCCGACGACTGGCGACGGGAGCCAGGGGCGACGACCTGTGGGGCGATGGGTTTACCGACGACATCTACCGTCGCCAATGACCTCAATTCCGACGGCACTATGGTCATAGGCGACGGCAGTGGTCGTCAGCAATGACTGGTTTTCTTGTAGTGATTTAATCACATGTTGATACATACTAATTGGTTTCCAGTATGTATACATTAATTAATGGTCGTCTAAGCTATTTGACTCGGCTAAGCATAGATTTAAAAACATTGTTGAACATGATAAAACATTATTGTCATCCAACCGAATTGTTTTGGTTCGGATTCCAGACTAAGTATGAACATCCCGAACTTGAAAAAACTTGTGTGTGCCTAAGGCGGATATGATGAACGAAAATATCATTCTTGTATGTAGTATTGATCAATACAGGGCATAACGGGCTGATCACCCCCCCCCCCCCCCCCGTGCTTGTAAGTTAATTATGACGGTTTGCAGATGAAGTTCTGGTAAACCTTATCGAAAATTGAAAATAATGTTCATTGTCTGTCGACTAATCTCCATTTATAGTCAATACGTAGTTTCAAAAATTTGACATAGAATTAATATGTTGTTTAGAATTGTTTCAGCTTACTTCACAACTGTTGATTCGTTGTAGAAGTGTCGTTCAAAGAAAACATTTAATCCTTTCAGCTAATACTTATTGCGTATTATTATTTTCTGGGCAATCAAATGCTCATTCTTGCTTTATTTAAATATTTCCAGCTAAGTGTGATCGACCAGAAAGTTCAGGCAAGAACAAAAGGAAAGGAAAGCTGACGGAATAAGTTTATATTATCTTATGTAATAGTTAGACTTTAATAAGACAATAGTATTTATTATCTATTATGTAATGAATGTATTTAAGGTTGCGTACTTGGGATTAGAAAACTCTGATGTATGTAAGTTAAGTTTAAAGTTTATATTATTATTATTATTATTATTATTATTATTATTATTATTATTATTATTATTCCGCTCATAGAAATTGTATCGTGAAGCACTTAGAGTTCGGTTTCAAGTACACGAATTTGAGAGGCGCCACAAGATTGAAGGATGAAATAAGGTTGGGAATTCAGGAGTTAAAAATTTCCACCCTTAAGGAACTTATTAGAACGGCTAGAGTGGAGGAGGCCAATTTGGAGGCATGGGTAAATAGAAGTCGAATGGGATTAAGACTTGAATCCCAAATCATCGGGACAAAGGTTGGACCATCCTTAAATGTAGAAGTCAGAACAACTTTCTCTCGTGGGATCGATACTTTACTTACTCAGATTACTTGTTGATTCGTGTATACTTCAGATGAGTTAGAGCTCTTTTATTAGAACTATAAAAGAGGCAACAAGTTTTTGGTGCCGTTGCTGGGGAAAGGCGTTAATTTAGATAATTATCATTAGTTTAAAGTTGTATTGTATGACTTAGACAATTCTGTTCATTTCTCATTTCTATTTTTATTTTGTTTTTGGTTACAGGTACTTGTAAAGTTTTATGCACACACGATCTTCCAATTCAGAGTTAACACCAGCACAAGATAATATAAATGGAAAAGGTTGGAAAGCAAGAGTGCGCATAAATTTACAAGCATAGTTAGAGGGTACCATGGATGACTTTGCTTATCAATGGCCTTATGCAAATAGGATTCAACCAAGGGACACAAGACCTGAAGGACTCAATGTATTTTCTATATTGTCAGAACAGATTGCAACACTTTTAGAGAGGTTGGATGTTCTTGCAGCCCAACGCACTCGAGAGATAGCAGTTACATGTGAATACTTGGTCTTTGGCGAGCATCGAAGTTATCGGTGCAACATCAAGGTTGGACAAGTGCGGTTTGGGGTGATTACTTCAACAACGATGTTTATCCCGATTATCAACAAGGTTGGGGTATCACCCAGATTATGAAAGGGTTATAACTATCAAGGTCAATATCGCATCTCAAGTCCAACATATCCATCAAATTTCTCATATCCACCTCCAATGCAACAAGAAGAAAATGCAGAGTTGAAGGAATTCATGTCAAAAAGCATAGCGAGACCATGGAGAGGCGATGATTAGTCGGGGAGTTATCAAGCCAAAATCTTAATGCATGAGATGGAACAACTCATTAACTCCTCGGTGAATGGTCCTCAATACATGGATTTTGAAACTGAACAAGATAATTCAAGATCGGAGGATTTGTGGTTCAAAGTTGTAGCATCAACTGAGGAGAAGATGATTGAGCAAGAGAGGTCAATTCGAAAGCTTCAGAATCATATGGATCAAATGTTCGAAGCCTTGAACAATCTCCCTCCAAACAATTGGTGCTATGACATGGATGATGAAATCGATAGAGAGCCAGAAGTGTACATGCCACTGAATGAACTGAAAGGAGTGGACATTGAGGAGACAACTGGGGGTATGGAAAATAAAGAAAATGAGCTGACTTGTATAATACCCCAAGTGCCTTCTCAATTAGAGTTGAAAAATTCAGTGAACTTTGCACACCCATGTCCCCTTGGTAGTCACATCCAAAGCAATAATTTCTGCGATTATGAGGCCTTTTACAAACCATGGTGGGCTACGGAAGAGATAATAGAAGAAGAAAATCCCGTTGAATCTTTCATGCCTCAATGCAAAAATCTATTCACAGATACAACGGGAGAAGCACCTGGCATTGCAATGGAACTAGGGACATCATGTACAGGAAATATACTAGGTGGCTTCAATTCACAAATTCTCATGATGGGGAACCTACCAAAGCACATAACGGTTCTAATGGATAGAGGGTTCTTATCTTATCGTAGAGGAATTAGATAGCGGTGTCAAGAAAAGAGTCCAGCTAACGGACTATAAGCCAAGCACTAGATGGGAGGCACCCCATCCAATCTTTCTCCCTCCTTGTTTAATTCTTATTTACATTTCCATATTTAGTAGAGGTTAGATAGTGGTAAGTATTAATAATAGTTTGATTGTTTCTCCTCTCAGATTCAATCCAATTGCTATAAGCATTCAGGATCAAAAGTAAGTCAAAAGCTAAGTCATTAGCAAAGTGTGGTCGGGTATTGCATGACCCTACCTAGCAAAACAAACTGCACATGCGTATGATAGCTCGATCGCCAGAAATTTTTTTCTTTGAATTCTTAGAATTTCGACTAAAAGCGTTAGACGGTTAGAAGCCCACACTCGATTTCCAACTACGGAATATCTCAAACTTAGCCATCGCCTGATATACTAGCGGATCATGAGGAGGCGAACGGAGATGACATTGCCACTTAGGGGAGTATTCTTTAAATTTTAATTACAATGAGGGTATTGTTTATTTTAAGTTTGGGGGCATTGGGTTGTAGTGAGTAGTTGTTGCATATAGTTAGTTGCATATAGTTTGATTGCATGTTTAAGTTGTATAGTCGGGTTATTTTAGTATGAATTTTTTTTTTATTTTTATCTATTTTTTTTAGTTTTATTTTGTCTTGTTTACTTAGTATGTGTTTAGTTGTATAACATTGCATAATCCCAGGTTTTCAGCTAGTTAAATTCTAATTTGGCCAATGATGACATAGAAATTTGATAGATTTTTAAATTTGGTTGATTTCTTGAGCTTAGTTATAATTTTATACACGATATAATTCATGCTTGCTGTTTAGATGTTACCAGGTAGCACGACAATGTTCCTATTTGCTTATTGGTTAAGATTAGCATGCTTTTCTGTTGAGAGGAAAATGTTATTTTTAATGATAGAATTATGTAGGAAGTGAGACATAGACTATGAAAACACAGATACTCAAACTTTGAGAACACATGGGTATGCTTGCTATTGGGACGAGATGGAGCGTAAAACGCACTCGTTTAAATGGAAATGGAAAGCGAGATGGAGCGTAAAACGCACTCTTTTAAATGGAAATGGAAAGTGAGATGGAGCGTAAAACGCACTCGCTATAAAAAAAATCAATAAACACCGCGGGAAAGTGCGAGAATCGCCCTCTTGAGTAAAAACAGAGCAGAATAAACTCACTGTTGAACCTTAGTGTGTATTGATGTGTTGGAGTAGTTGATGTCTCATTAGTATATGCACTTCTTGAGTTAAACTTCAATTTTCTGCCTTAAGCAATAAAGCATATGGCATTTTCACCTTTGTCAAGCTTATCTGTGAACACATCACACACACACACAGCATCTTTATAGCAAGTTAGGATTATATGATTGTATGTCATTATGCCTTTAGCTTAGCTTGATGCTTTGTTCTTGGATCTTGATATTTCTCTAAGGCATGACTTATTGGAATTCTTAACATGGCTAGAAATCTGGGGATTCATTGTCATAGTAGTGTAGCTTGCATAGCATGTAGATTGCATTAGCATTGTTGTTGCTTGAGGACAAGCAACGGTTTAAGTTTGGGGGTGTGATAAGTGGATTTTTCATGCATTTATCCGGTATCTTTTACTTGAATTAGTTGCTTATATTCATGTGTCTTAATTACTTTTCATGCATTTTGTGTTTATTTTGTAGATTTTATGTTTGGAAGTGGTGTGAGCGATTATTATAAGGAAACACAAAGAAAAGGCAATCCGGATATCATTTGGGCTTTCATGTTACTTCATGTTCTTGGTTTGGAACTTAGCTTACATTGTAGAGCGTCTTCATAGCTTTCCGGAATTATCTGAGTGTATGATGTTATGTCCATGGTTTGGTTTGAAACTATGTTCTGGAATCTGGATAGTTCACTGAGGAATATGCTTCATTTTAGTGGAATTCGAGGTATCGGTGAGCGGATGCGTGAAGGCTAGTTGAAAGGCGAGGATGTGCATGGCATGGGGGTACAATGACGCATAGAAATCAAGCAAGCATGAGAATTAAAGCAAGTAAAGCAAAAAGCAAAGGTGAAACCGCACTCGGGAATTGCAGGACACACGGTAGCGGCAGCGATCTAAAAGCGGATTCGCGCCACGCGCAGTCTGAGCTTTACATGGGAATCTTCTGCAAGTCAAGCGCCTGCGAGGCATGAGCGCGCGACCGCGCGAGAGGACGTCTGGTTTGGTCTGAACTTACTGTGAGTCTCGCGGCCGCGAGCCAGAGACACTAGGGACCATGCATGATCGCTTCGATCTTCGATCGTTGTAATTTGTTTTATTTTTATTTCTCAACTTAATGATGTGTAATGTGGTATAAAACGATTCTGATGTGTGTCAGAGAGCAGACTTGACTTTTATTACGTACTTTTCATAGTAGCAATTAGGGTTTACACTTTGGAGGAGATTCCAACGGAGAACGGAGCCATAACGTCTATTTCTCTTCCTCTTCTTGGAATACTTCACCATTGTGGATTTTGATTATTGTTAATGGAATTCTTTGGGGTTTTTAATAGTATATCATTGATTACTATTCAACGATTGGGTTTGATTGTTCTTTCTCTCTTACTCTTATTCGTCTGTTTATTGATCATGTTTAACCTTGATCCCATAATGGTTTTTGGTTCAGTCATGAACTAAACTCCATTATAGGATTCTAACGGATTTTAATATGTAGTTTGGTTATACATCTAAGTGTTAGATTTGTTTTGCATATCATATGGGTTATCTATCGTGGTTGTCTTGCATGTATGAATGACTGATAATCATTCGTGTTAGTATTCGTATGGAATTGGAAATGAACATATGACTATGGAGTGAAATCATGATAGCATGCGAATATGGGGCTAGAGTAAGTCTTGCATATTCTGTGAATCAGATAGGAATATACTGTTTCACCATATGACCTTGTATAAGGGTTGTGCTTAAAATCAATAGGATTACAATTGCGCATAGGAATATGGTAATTGTGATGGTATTGGTGATTACATAGATTCTAACATCTATAGATGATATGTGAGTTGGTTATAGTGCATTGGAAAATGGTTATAACTCTCTTTGTGCTCTTGGCTATTATCCTGTGATATGTGAACACTTCTTGCATGACATATGGCAATTAAGCGAAATATTGAATGAAGTTAGGATCTCATTGTTTCCACATTATATTTAGTCCATTTATATTCTTATTTTTAGTTGGTAATCATAGTTAGTTCAAATCAACCATTAAGTCCATAGTCTTAGCATATAAATATAGTGAGTTAATTAATGCATAGTAGTCTAAGATTAACAACTTTCTCTGTGGGATTGATACTTTACTTACTCTGTATTACTTGTTGACCCGTGTATACTTGCATGAGTTAGAGCTCTTTTATTAGAACTATAAAAGAGGCAACATAACCCGATATTTTCTATATAAATAAATAAGAAATTTTGCATATAATTTTTTTTTTATTTTAAAGGTGGGAATATGTACAAGGTAAAGTGTGTATATATATATGTATGTGTGTGTGTGTGTGTGTGTGTGATAAATAAAATTTATTTATTACATTAATTATTGTAAATAATTATTTTTTAAGAATTATTGATTATTATAAATTATATTGTTATAATTAATTTGGTAGTAAAAATATTTTTATTATTTATTTTCTATGAAAATATGATTATATATTATTTAAATAATACATGATATGATTATTAGAATTATTGGAATTATTATTTTATTATATGAATTTATTCATATTAGTTAAGTTAATTATTTTAACTTAATTATTAATGATGTATATGAAAGTTATATGGGATATGGATTCAAAACCCTAATTACGGATTTTGAATAAGGAATGAGAATAATAATATTATATTTCGGTGCTTTATAAATATGTCTTTGTATGTGTATATAGATAATGGTTGGTCAATTATACAAATATTAGAAAACCCTAGTATTAAACTGATAAACCCTAGTTTAAAAGTCAAATACGAGCTCTAGAGTACTATTAAATCGTTATGTTTTTATGATTAAGGACATGTATTATTAGATTATAATCTTAATTAGGGAAACCCTAATTATTGGAAACCCTAAGTAATATTTAAAAACTCTAATTATTATTTAGGAACCCTAATTATCAAATTGTAAGCCCTAATTGCTAAATTAGCAATCTTAATTATAATTTGTAAAGCTTAAACCTAATTTTCATGTTCTATATATTTAGAAAACCTAACTAAATTAAGCAACCCTAATTTATAACTTTTAGAAACTAAATTTTTCATTTTTGTCTTAATTAGAAATCCTAGAAAAAATCAAAATTTGTGGAACCTTAGGGTTAAATCCTAAGGGTCAAACCCTAAGGATTTGCGAAGTTATAAAATTGCCATTAAATTTAAAAGTGAAAACACCATTTTGCCCTTATATATTGCATTATTGAAGGAATCTTGTAGATCTAGCCAAGTTGGAGTTGGTGAATAACTCTTGACTTCACCATGTGCTATTATATACCAGCAACCAGTCATTCACTCAGCCAATACATTGCATCTACATAATATATATAGATTATGAGAGAGAGAAAAGTCCATTATTAGCTCATTCATTCTCAAACACCCAACCAAACTCTCTCAAGCTTAAACCCACGAAATATAGTAGTGGATCAGTCACAAAACAAGCCCCACTAACACTCTTAACAAATCAGAAGCCCAGATTCAAGTTAGTTCATAGAAAGGTATAAACCTAACACTAGAAATCTGATCTTTGATCCTATGTTAGATGTTAGATTTTTGTGTTTAAACATGTTGTTTATAATGTAAATAGATGATTTGGGTTGCTTGATAGTAGATCCATAATATTTATATGCTCGAAATTGATATTTTTGAAAATCTGGAAAAAGTTGTCTGAAAATGAATGTCAGACCTCATAGATATTTGTATGTTTATGTTTTTGGTTTTTTTTAAGGTTGGATCATGTAGTGTGCTATGAGATCTGTGTTCTGAAACTTGAATCAAGCCCAGATCATGTGTAGATTGTAAGTTATTCAAGGTCAAAGTACGTTGACTGGCCATGACTTTCTATTTCTGGGTTACCCAGAAATTTTCCAGGTCGGTCTAACAGCAAGTTTATGCACCTAGATCTTTCTGTTGTTTGATGATTTGTTATGGTTTTTGTATCTAAGTTGTAGATTGGTAGATGGACTATAGATCAAGGCTTTAAGAACACCTAAATGTTAAACAGGGTGAAGGTAGTGGCTAGGTAAAGTTGTATAAAAGATCACAAAAACTATTTTTTGGAATTTCCAGAAAACACAAGAACGCTGTCTCTGACAGGGTTTGACCGGCCTAGATCTCACGATTTTGTTATTGTTATATGTGTTTTATGTGATAGATCTAGCCCTTGACATGTTGGCTACACACTGCAACACTTATATCACAAAATCATCACATGGATTGCAAGTTGTGGAAGCCCAAATATGCCTAATCGAACTGTTCTTCATTTCTGGGTAACCCAGAAAATGAAGAACAGCTTTGATAGCTTGTTCAAGGCTTTGTATCTTGCTTGTGTGTTGTAATCTAACCCATAACTTGCTTGATACTTATAGTGTTACACAACACTACAAGATCTGATCAATAGCTAGCCCAGAAACACATTACATGGTAAATGATTTATGATCAAAGTAGGTCACTCGAAACTGACATATGAATGTTCTTGAGCCTCAAGAACACAATAGGCGACACTTTCTATCGCTAAAGGCTATAGCGACAATTTTATTAAAATTAATTTAATTTCTAAAAATCATTTAAAAATAGAAATTAATTTTTGAAAATTACAAAAATAATTTTAAGTTATAAAAATTAACTTTTAATAATTTGACATATTTTTCATAAATATTAATATTTATTTGAATATTATTGATATTTAATTTATTTAATAAATGTATTAAATAAATTAATAAAAATCATTTTATTATATTAAAAATCATTTTAAATGATAATAAAGTATTTAAATATATTTTAAGTTATAAATCATAACTTTTAATATTTTAAGATAAATTTCATTAATTATTTAATGTTAATGATATTAGATTTATTTAATAATTATATTAAATAAATTAGTTTTAAAATGATTTTAATATTATAAAATCATTTTAAATGAAAATAAAGAATTTAAAAATATTTGAAGTGATAAAATATAACTTTAATATTTAAAGGTAAATTTTATTAATAATTTAATATTAATGATATAAATTTATTTAATAATTAAATTAAATAAATAATTTAAAAATAGTTTTATTGAATTAAAAATCATTTAAAAAGGATATAAATGTTTTAAAAATATTTAAGTAATAATTAATGACTTTTAATATTCTAATAAATAATACATTAATATTTAAATATTAATGATAATTATTTAAAATGATTTTAATTGATTTAAAAATCATTTAAGGGTAATATTAATAGTTTAAAAATATTTTAAGTTAATATAAATAACTTTAATATTTTGGCAATGGTTTCATTAATAGTTTAATATTAATGATAATATAATTATTTAATATTTAAATCATTTTATAATGATTCAAGTGTTTGAAAAATCATGATAAATTATTATAATTGTTTAAAAATTATTATAAGTCATGGAAAAATAATATGACTAATATTTAAATTATTTAAATAAATATTGAACTGCAGAATAGAGTTTTAGACTTGATAATTACCCGATAAGGCCGTCGGTACACCGAAATATTTCAGAAATTGATCTGGACTTAGATAGTTTGACTAGATACGTGTTTGTTTGTGATCCAATGACTGCTAAACTTATGTGATAAGATGATTAGGTTATGTGCTGACTGCAAATAGTAGTATTATGTGTTATAGTATGTTATTCTAATCGAAGGAACAATCTTATGAATGATAGGTTTCGGTATAAAAGATAAAACTAAGTTGCGTAACTGTAAGCAGCAGACCAAGTAAGTATCCTACCCTTGAATTTACTTTATGCAATGGACATGAGTAAGAAAGTTTCAGAATTATATTATCGTTATGCCAGATTATTAACTCTATTGTTATTGATTATGTATCCAAACAATTGTATTCATACAAGTTCTTAAATTATCTGATCATTGTTTATCAATGCAATATTATTGCTCAATCCTGATATTTATTCTGTTCGTTAATTTTTAAGTATGGTTATACAAGTGTCCTCACTTGGATAATTATTGTATTTAATCATATGTTGATACATACTTATTGGTTCCAGTATGTATACGTTAATTAAAGGTCGTTTAAGCTATTTGACTCGGATGGGCATAGATTTAAAAACATTGTTGAACATGATAAAACATTATTGTCATCTAACCGAATTATTTTGGTTCGGATTCCAGACTAAGTATGAACATCCCGAACATGGAAAAACTTTTGTGCGCCTAAGGCGGATATGATGAACGAAAATATCATTCTTGCATGTAGTATTGATCAATACATGGCATAACGGACTGATCACCCCCGTGCCTATAAGTTATGATGGTTTGCAGATGAAGTTTTGGTAAATCTTATCGAAAATTGAAAATAATGTTCATAGTCTGTCGATTGATCTCCATTTATAGTCAATACGTAGTTTCAAAAATTTAACATAGAATTGATATGTTGCTTAGAATTATTTCAGCTTACTTCACAACTGTTGATTCGTTGTAAAAGTGTCGTTCAAAGAAAACATTTAATCCTTTCAGCTAATACTTATTGTGTATTATTATTTGTTGGGCAATCAAATGCTCATTCTTGCTTAATTTAAATATTTTCAGCTAAGTGTGATTAACCAGAAGGTTCAGGCAAGAACAAAAGAAAAGGAAAGCTGACCGAATAAGTTTATATTATCTTATGTAATAGTTAGACTTTAATAAGACAATAGTATTTATTATCTATTATGTAATGAATGTATTTAAGGTTGCGTACTTAGGATTAGAAAACTCTGACGTATATAAGTTAAGTTTAAAGTTTATATTATTATTATTATTATTATTATTATTATTATTATTATTATTATTATTATTATTATTATTATTCCGCTCATAGAAATGGTATCATGAAGCACCGAGTTCAGGTTTCAAGTACCTGAATTTGGAGGGCTTCACAAGATTGAAGGATGAAATAAGGTTGGGAATTCAGGAGTTAAAAATTTCCACCCTTAAGGAACTTATTAGAATGGCTAGAGTGGAGGAGGCCAATTTGAAGGCATGAGTAAATAGAAGCCGAATGGGATTAAGACTTGGAATCCCCAGTCATCAGACAAAGGTTGGACCATCCTTAAATGTAGAGCTGTAATGACGGGTAATGATGTGGCTGGCCTCACTGGTGGTCAGGGTATGGAGTGTATGGAATGATTTATTCTAGTCAAGAATGAAATGAATCATTCTTCAATAATTCTATTCCTCCAATCCAAACATAGCAATAGTGTCTACATTGTAGAAATGATAGATGGACGCATCCTGGGCCTGATTTATCTAAAAAGGCCATTAATCTTCACTTACTCATGTTGTAACAATTATCTAAACTGATATTGAGATTTGAAGGGTATTCACAACTATCATAAGTGTTGTGTGTGTGCTTGCATGCTTCTCAGCTGTACGCAGTATGTCCATACATTAATTGAGTAATACGACAGTAAGTTGTGCTGTGTTGGGCAGGAGTATTTTCCATGTTATTCGCAATCCAATATAATTAAACTTGATTCTGACCTTATGTACTTATATAATTTGTTAAATCTTACATAGCCCCTGTAACACTCATTCTGCTTTCCTTATCCTTCCAGAGTGGAGGAAATGTTATCAAGTTTTGGTGCTCTAGTGTTAGACGCCTTTTTAAGATTCACATTATTTTAAAATATTTACTTAAATTCGTTACTCTCCAATATTTAATTTTCTCCTAGGAACTTCAAAAGGAAAGTAGAATGTTCCCAAAGTGCACTCGTTGTAATTCATCTGATCATGCTTCCACTCAATTTCTATATTCACCGTTTTTATTTTTGTCTACAGTCGGTTAATTTTTTAAGCAAGTAAAACTGTATCTTACTATACTATATGTACTATTGTTGTAAAAATGTAAATTTTTTTGTTCCTTATTTTGGGGACCATGTACACTGGAAGGAGAGAGCCATACCATTTACAATAATATTGGGTATGAGTTTTTAAGTAAACCTCATATATTAACATTGCACAAGTATTCATGCATGTTTCGGTCATTTTGTAACATTTCATCATTTCCGGTTTTGTTGTGAAAATATCATTTTCTGTTGTGGATTTATCAGTTTCTTTAATATAACACACTTAGACTTAATTTTTTAAAATTCGAAATGAACTTAGATAGAATTCAAATGATAGGTTTTTCATTTTTGTTAATAGAAAAGAAGATACATACAACATATATGTCATTCAATAGCTTTACTAAGATAAAGATTCTTCTTCTAATTAAATTCATTGTGTATAACATGTTTCATCAAACTTTTTTACATGACATGTTTCATATTTATATACAATAATAATAGACAATACTCTGCTACATATTAAATTTCTCTTATAATATTACAGTAGAAACATAACAAGAAGGCTTGATTACATGAAAGCTGGAGCACTAGCAAAAGAGCTAGAGCTTGGACCTTCTGCTGCGGAGATTGGACCAGCAGCTGCAACAGAAATTGAACCAGAAGCTGCACCAGAACTTAGAAGCTGACTCATTGCACGTCTGGGCATGGTTCTTTGTACCTTGCACAAATCTGGTAAAAACACTCCTATAGACATATGAAAATGTATACTCATTAGAAAAAAGTTGAACACTTCTAAGAAAATAAAATGTTACTCCTATGTACCTTCTCCTGAAGCTAATTGGTAGTAGAGGTCTACAATATTGGGACAGTTTTGGTAGCAGACTGATGAGCAAAGCTTGGCAGTGAAATGAGGCTCCATTAGGAAATCAGAGGAAATCCCAACAGACTTCCTGTCAACCCCACATGAACTCACACACTTATCACTCTCAATCCATTCAGCCATATTTTTCACAACCACCTCTGAGGTTTTGCACTGGAATTTCATGTTTCCATCATTCGTGGCGTATGTCTCTAGCAAGCATCGCTTCCCAGAAGACGCGATAGAAAAGAGCACATCTCTGTAGGCAATTGTCGCATACAATCTCACCTACAAAGTTAAAAAGAACTTGGTGATGATCAAACGTCAAATTTGAATTTGAAAATAACTTAAAGTTGATTTTGAAAAGTAAAACTTAATCGTATATTTTGGGACGAAGGGAGTATAAAACTAGAGGAAAAATGTGTAATGTGGTTACCAAGAGCTCCATGGAGAAAGAGAGAAAAAACAAGGAAAATGATCAATGCCATTTTAAAGAGGAGAAGAAAAAACTTTGTGATTTTTGAAAGTTGATGAATGAATTAGTGTTTGATATGAAATAATGATTAGAGAAGATGGTATTTATATAGAGAATAAATTTGTTGAAAATTAGTATAAAATGACAATGGATAATATAATACTAGTGTTTAAGAGGTTTTGACTTGTAAATTGAATTCTCCTACTTTTGGTTCCTAATTTTAACTTTAATTTTGTTTTTAAGATTATGACAGTATTTAGCACTTAGCAGGTTTGAACAGAATTTTAATACCTGAGACCAAAAGGTAAGCTACCTTTTCTTGTTGTTTTTTAAGGTTTTCTCCTTGAATGTTGGATTTGTGGCTTGTATTATACTGGATTCATCCGAATTGCTAGTTTTGGTTTTAATAAAAAAAAATTCGGATAAAAAATAAATAAAATAATGCCGTTATTAGTTACTACCTGAGTTGAACGCTTTCTTGACTCGGCGTATATATTGGTATTTACGTACTTAAACATCATATTTTTACGTACTAATACTCTAAATTTGACATATATTATTTTACTGTTGTTTTACGATTTTATTTATAGTTACACAAATATTAATATTTTAATTTAGTATTTAATCCTCAACATTATATGAAGGATTAATTAGATGCATGCCATGATTTAATTACAAAAAATGAAAAATAAAAATCATACATCTTGAAGCGTGTTAGCCTTTGGTACGAAAAAATCTCGTGCAATCCCACGTACTATAGAACACAGTGGCGCCTCTGAACGACAATTCTTGTGGGGTGAGAACGTAGCTCAAATCCACAGTTCGTTACAACTAGGAAATCACTCAGTATTTGGGATCTCTCTATATTGGCAGTATATTGTTACTATGTTGGAATTCTAAAAAACTCGTCAAACCCTTAATCACAAAGATCTGAGTTTATATGGGTGAAATGGTTTAAATCACTTCTTAAAAATTCTCCAATAGATAAGTCAAAATACTGACTTGGTTAATTGGCTAACAAACCAAATCTGTTAGGTAATCTGATCAACACCCAAAATGAGTCAGACCATCCATGGGCGCCCCATTTGAATACCCAAAATTCAACATCTCCCACTCGCCCAAGGCGGGGACAACGTAGTCATCACATATGCCAAGACCAGCTAAAACCAAAACTTGTTAATCTTAAGTTGCCGAACCATGCAATCACTAAGTTCACCTACAATACATGATCTCTATATAAAATTCGTTAGGGCCAACATAGAGACATATACCCTTCTAAAGAAAACAATGTGGGGGCCCTTACACCAAACTCAATTAGTTTACGTAGATTCACATTTGAATTTTCATTAGGTTAAGTATTTCTAATCCCTCAGAGAGCCATAATTAACCAGCTTTGAGCCCAAGTCCATTTCGTATCTCACTTATTACTATATCGTTATGGAAGTGTAATAGTTGTTGATAATAAATGCAGAATGAGATGAAATCAAATTGTCTTTCCTTCACCCTAATACTACTCAAATATGAATTAACTGCTTTCCCAAAATCTGTCCTTAGAGTCTCATCAATCCTGACCTTAGGAATCAAAACCAAAGTAGCAAAACTAATTCATGTCTTTGCAGTATAGTCAAAGATCACAAAGAGCATTTGATGTAGGAATAAAAATCTTGTCCTATAGGACTCATACGGTGAGGAAACAAAGATTCATTCTCTCACCTCTTTTATATGGTTGCTAAGCACATGTAACCCTCTCACAACATATTATTTTATAGCCTTGTTTTGCAGACCTCAGTCTAGTCACTCTCAGAGTGCCTAACTTGAACATTTCAAATTGCTCGCTTTCCAAAGCACCATATTTGAAATTTTGCATCTGGTTATTATGTCACGACTCTATATGAGCATATGTCCTATGTTCAAGTCGTACATATCTTATAGTTCAGTCGCTTCATAATCGCCTAACTCGAATTTCTAGATTGCCCGCTTTTCCAAGTGCCAAACCTAAAACTTTATATCCGGTTATCAGTAAATGTTAATATAAATGGTGTGACATACTATATTCGGTTAATCCAACCTAACTTCATCTTGGAATATGCCAAGGCGACATAATATTTCATTTTTTCTCGTTACTAAGCGCCAATTGATTGCTATCTAAAGCTATAATAGCTTGCTACTCAAAGTGTCAATGAATGAATTGTCTCAACCTTGCTCGCTTTTCAAAGTGCCAAGGGTGATTACTCGTCTGAGTGAGACAATCAACCTGTTCAGATATATTTAGTGTGTACATATTCAATATTCATAATAACTATGTGAACTCTAACTATTTATCATATGTACTAAAGAACACAATCATAAGTGGGAACAAATGAATCTCACATAAATGATAAATGTCTCGAAAAAATAATGAATATCTCTAATACAAGACAAATAATGAGTGATATCTAAGAAAATAAGAAAGTACATTAAATCCTACGAAGCCCTAACAAATTAACATGCCTACAAAAAGCATCTTTTTGAATCGACTTCGTCAATAGAACCATCCGCCTTGCGTTTGACTTTGAGAACCCACTTGTTTCCAATAGCCTTTCGCCCTGGTGGAAGGTCAACCAAGTCCCAGACTTGATTAGCCCTCATGGAATCCATCTCATCTTCCATTGTAATCATCCACTTTTTGCTTGTAGCAGATGATAGAGCATCTCGATAAGATTGAGGTTCCTCATCATTCTGTGCATCAACCACAAAGGAATTCCCCTCAATCTCAAAGAGACAACGTGGAATTTTACCCCTTTGAATTGTACGCATTTGAGGAACAAGAGACTCCTCATTCGATGGAAGAGAAAAATTGGAAGACATGTCATTCCCACTATCTACAGGAGCCTAAAGAATAGCTTCTTCAGTCTCTACTATACAAGTTGGGGTGCCCAAATCTTCCTCCATCTCATAAAGGTTCATCTTCATCCGCACATCACCTTTGTTAGGTAAATCCATCTCAAGGAAATCTGTATCTCGTGACTCTATCTAGGATACAGTCCCATCAAGATACTCTTCAACGAACACATAGCCTTTGTAGTGTTCAGAATATCTTAAAAATAAACACTTCTTCCCCCTCGGACCCAACTTCCCATATTTATGAGAAGTGTTGTGCACGTAAGCTTCCGATCCCCAAGACCACATATTGCCCAATTCAGGCTTTCTGTAGGTTCACATTTCATATGCGGTGGATTGAACTGATTTTAAAGGCACGCGATTAAGTATATACGTTTTAGTCAATAATGCATCACCCTAATAGGAGATAGGCAAATTGGCTTGCTCCATCATAGACCTAAACCCTTTCTAATAATGTTAGGTTACTTCTTTTCGGTATACCATTTTGTGGTGGAGTTCTAAGGATTGTCAGTTGTTTAATTATCCTTTTTTCCATATACATTTCTTTAAACTGATCAGACAGATACTCGCGGCCTCGGTCAGTTTGAAGCGCCTTAACACTTGTATCTAACTATTTCTCTACCTCAATCAAATAAAGTCTAAAGCATTATGTTAGGAATAGTTATACCATGCATATTTAAATTTAATGATGTGATTATAATGTATAATTGTTTAGTAGTTTTTTCGTAAAGTCTTTATCCGAGAAATATATGTACAATAACTTAGAAATAGAATGATCAAACTTGTTAGGTTGATCCTTTGAGTTAATTCAATGAACATGTAATAGGATCAAATCGATCATATAGTATTGTTAAACGATCGTAAAGTTACTTTGCTATTTTTTATAGTCTATGGAGTTCGCAGAGTAACTTAGATTTCGTAGAGCAGTAGCTGAAAAGAATTAAAACTATAAAGAGATAACAAGATCGTAGAGTTGTCTTTGTTAGTTCGGAGGCACTGTGATTATCTAGAAGGGGGGGTTTAATAGATATTTAAAATTCTTTTCGTTTTAACTTGTTAGTTGATAATGATTAAAACACAGCGGAATTAATATTTGTTTTAATCTCCCTTAAGATATAGTGAATTTATGAGAGTGAGGCAGTTATAGCAGTTATAGCAAGGATGTAATAGAAACATCAGTTTTAAGTGGTTCAGAGCACTTAAAGCTCCTAGTCCACTCTTCTACTCCTCGAGTAGGAAATCCACTAAGGATGTCTTTTACACTTTCACGAATCTCTGATTCCTTCTAGACCCAATGACTAGGAACTTCTTAGTTCACTCTTGAACTCTTCAAGTCCAGCAGACTTGGTTCTTCACAATTAACTTAGAACTCTTAAAGTCCTTCTGACTTAGAACTCTTACTTCAGTTGATTAGTAGTTGTTGTGTTCTTGGTTGTTGCTACTCAGTTGCTGTTAAGAAGAATTGAGTAGCTGAGCAAGCTTTCTATTTTTCTTAGATCGTAGAGTTGAGCGTTGAGTGTTCTTGTGCGTTTTGTTCAATGTTTGTTTATATCTCTCTCATTTGCACATGTTCTGCATATATGTTGTAGACACTCGAAATTTTTCAGATACCGTCACTAACATTGCGGGAGGATGATTTCGTCTTTCAAGAGAGAACCCTGGAAGACAGTTCATATCCATTTCGGATACTACCGGAAGTTCAGCATCAACCCCGGAACACACACTTGGAGTAACAATTCCAACCTCGGAGATAACCCCGAGGCGTGCAGATCCAATACCGGAACACACACCGGAGAAGACCGATTAATCTCGGAGATAACCCCGAGGTATCCAGTCTCAGTCCCAACCATGGGAATAGTTACCAACCTTGGTGATAACCCCAAGGAATGCAATTTAGGAGATAACCTCGAAAATGCTTGTTTCAAATACAATCAGCTTCAATCTCGGCGCTCACAACGAGATACTCAGTACCAACCCGGAGATAACACCGGGAGGATAGGCACACCTCAGAGATGACACTGAGGACCTTCAACAATTGCAGCAGTCCAATCTCAGCGAAGCCCTGAGCAACGTCTGCTTTATCAGCCTGAACCGGTGATAAACCCAGTGAGGGGCAACATCGTCATCTCGCCAACGCGATGCCACATCACGTCGTCTCAACATCATATTTCTACACAACAACGTCCCACAAGAACCAAGGAAAATCAATCCCGAGTGACTATTGCGCAGGATAACGGATAGAATTTAAAGTTGAAGACCAGAGGGCACCGTCCCATCTTCATGACTTCGTACAACCTCTAATCCCGTGACATTGCATAACTCTCGACAACGGCGGTCCAAAATAGGTCCTATATACCTCAGTCGGATGCCCAGATTGCAATTTTGAAAGTTCGAGCAGACATTGCAGTGCCCGAGTGCACGTACTTCGAGAAGATGGAACCCGAAAAACCCGGGTAGCCTCTGGTACACTGTGTACGGTAGCAGTACACCTATGACTCCACCTCTATAAATAGAGGGCTTGGGGTGGCCATTTTGCAAGAGAAAAGCAGCGAGGAAGCCCTGCCCAATTTACTCCGTACTCACCTATCTTTGAGTGCTTTCTCATTTTAAACACCTATGAGCTCACATATAGCTACTTTTGTACCTACAAAAGCCAATGTTTACCTACTTTAAAGATATAGAAGTCTTCTTTGGCAGCCCACTGTAAGCCTTCTTACACACTTTAAAGCCTTTCTCTTCATCTCTGCACATACCCTTCTTCACGTTGAGAGTTGTGTTGCGTGCGTTTGCCCAGACTTCGGTCCGTGGTTTTATTTCAATTTGTATACACACACACACACACACATATATATATATATATATATATATATATATATATATTTATATATATGGACTAACATTATCGAGTTATGCCTCGATTAAGCTGAACTTGATGCGGGAGCGTTTATTTGCTTTTTATATATATATATATATATATATATATATGAACTGTGTCAAACTTTGTTCGATGAGCCTAGACTTGATGCAGGAGCGTTCTTTGTTTATATATATATATATATATATATATATATATATATATATATATATATATATATTTACATTTATATATATATATGCTTAGTGTGTAGGACTTTGTTCGATGAGCACAGATTTTACATCCGGAGAGCGTTTATTTGCTTATATATATATACATATATTTATATATATAACTGTTGTCGAACTACATTCGATGAGCATGGATTTTACATCAATACGTTTTACTCGCTATATATATATATATATATATATATATGAAGCTGTTGTCGAAACTCGTTTCGATGAGCACAGATTTTACATCCGGTCGTTTATTACTTATATATATATATATATATATATATATATATATATATATATATATATATATATATATATTTCGTCCCACCGGAGTTCACTTCGTGGTGGTTGATCGCTTTATAGCTTTCTTTACGTTTCATCTCGCACTGGAGTTTATTTCGTGGCGGTTGATCGCTTTTACTGACTTTATTTACATTTTGTTCCACAGAGTTTCCTCTGTGGTGGTTGATAGCTTCTGACTTTATTTACGTTTCGTCACTTTGGAGTTTCCTCCGTGGCGGTTGATAACTTTTATAGCTTTATTTAAATTTTACGATCCCCATGGAGGTGCTTCATGGTGGTGATCATGTCTATATATATATATATATATATATATATATATATATATATATATATATATATATATATATATATATATATATATATATTCATGACTTTTGTATATATACATTTCTTTGCTTTCATACAAATTACGGTATCATATGCTTTAGGAATCATGTGATCATAGATTCAACCTATTGGATCTAGATTCGGTTCCCGTGATGGACATTTTCAGCTGTAAGCAGCTTGTAAATCATTCTGCGGTGTCTAAATTTCCTCAGATGGTTTTCATACCCACGAGGAAATCGACATTATTTTTGTACATTATTTTCTTATAGATGCTTCGCATCTCAGAAATAAAATCAATCAAGCCGAACACTTAATAAAATGGAAGTGTATAAGGTCTCAATTACTATTGAGCATCAGGGTTTGAAAAAACCTTTTTTATAAAACATCATTGCTATATCTTGCTAAAAACTGATTTTTTACATAAATTCAAACGTTGTGTATATAGGTGCGAACGAGGCCTCGCATTACTTCCAAACAACAGCACATTAACCCACACACACAAACATTCAGATAATAGTGTCTTGAAAAGAGGCGGTCACCGTGGTAACACGGATGTCGGGGGGTTCTTCCCTCCGCATAATCAAGTACCCGAACCCTAATGAATCTCGATTTTACCGACCCGTTTAGCAATGTCACATCACCAGGTCAATGTGCAAACCTTTTCTCGATTGTGTTTGTACAACCATTTAAAAAACCAACTGGCGACTCTTAACAGTCTATCGTCGACATTATACATGTCGAACCTTTTTCACTTATTTTTTCAAACAAATCTCACCTAAAATGAGAACACCAAAGAACAAGTAACGGAAAGGGACATCTAAAAAATCCCGACGTCGACAGGTGGCGACTCCGCTGGGGACTTCCAGTAAGAGGACTTAAACCGCTATTTCAATCTTTTTCAAAACTATTATCTGCTTGTGTGTGGATGTTGCATTTACATTTATGATGAATGTGTACGAATGCATTTCCTTATTGCACTTAGTGCTTCACACCATATCTGCTGGTGATATTAGTGCTTCGCACATGTCATCATTTTCATACGGTGAGACGCGATGTATGTGAATGTATGTTGTGTGGTCCCTCCACCAGGAGGCTATCCCGTCGATGTTTTATTACTAGACTCGTGGGAAGAGTAATTCCCCGAGGCTCAAGAAAGGAACCACCCAAATTCGCTCTAGTTGAAAGACCGGATTAACTTCCCGTTGAGTAAATTGCGATGATTTGGGAACCTTCATGCCAAAAAGCCGCGAGAGTAACCTAAGATAAGTCAGCCTCTGATAAACCCAAAACGGAGGAAAGTCTCTTCATGCTCTTTCATTTCAATTACTTGAAATTACATTCCATATATATCTCCATGTAATAAGAAATATGAATAAATGTGTACATATACATAACATGCTATCCTGTATTACCAAACAGCTGACATCCGTTTTGCAGGATAAAATTCCTAAAATGGACACATCACATAGCATGTTATTATATACATTCCCTAAAGACTAAAGCATGGCTGCTGACCCCGAATCAGAGGTCCCGAATCACATGCGGATCTTGGTTCGATCATTCTAACCTTTACTATACAACTATTCTGAAAGATATAAACATAAATTGTTTATACATTAAACTTACATACTTTTCCCCAAGGTCGAGTAACCTTAACTTAATACACAATACATAACTATCTAACATATAACATTATTATCAAACTACACTATTACAAAACTAATCGCGCACATTAACTTTAAGCTGGAACTGTCTTTAACCTTTCCTTGTATTCGACGCATTCGCCTTAATCTGCAATGTTTTATCATGATATAGCAAGGGTGAGCATAAGAATTGCCCAACAGTTTAAGTTCAATAATATAACAATATATCATGATTGAAAGAGTCTGAATAATAAGCTGGCTATAATTCAACAATATAATTGTGAACTAGCAAGAACAAACTTTTGTCTGAACAAGTATTGAACATGAACAAATATATATAGGAACCAACTGGTAATGAAGGTGATCAGCCTTTCATACCTGACTTATACATGCAATATGTACAGAGTACAAATTCTACATGGCAATCAGCAATGATTAACCATAAGCATATTCGAATGAATAACTCTTAATAGAGTTAAGTAAAAACAAACTTGCCTGAACCGTTGATTATCGCTACGCAATTTATAATGCTTTATCCGAAGACCTAATATTAGTAATATAGATCTCCAATATTAGAATAATATCATCACAATATAATACTATTATATATATAGATATACATAGAATAACCTAAACACATAACACATAACCCTATCAGTCTATAACACACATAAGACTCGGTATTAAATTAAACTATTTCATTCTAACTTAAATCCGACACAATTCTGACATCCCGACGGTCTAGTTGGAACAAAATTCGAGTTTAAGTTCAATTAAACTCTGCCTAAACACTTAACAATTATCTTAGATAATTTATTAACAGTCGAAATATTTTTTCGTAAGCTCGTAATAATTTTTAAATAATTATTACTATTTATCTTGAATTTTCAATCATTAATACCATATTTAAATGAATTAAATACCACATAATTCTTTTATCATTAATATTTATTTATTATCAAATATTAATGAAAATCATCACATATTATTATAATATATTTATAATATATCAAAGTATTTTTAATACCTTAAAATCATATTTATATAATTTTAAACACTTAAATCCATTATCGATAATTGATATTAATATTAAAATATTAATATTTTCATGACAAAATATCAAAAGTTATATTGTATAACTTCAAATATTTTTATAACACTTAAATCATTTTTATATAATTTTTAAATTATTAATTCTATTTTTCCATAATTTATTTAATATATTTATTAAATAAACTAATTACCATTAATATTATTTTATTAATAAATTTCATCACAAAATATCAAAAGTTATTGGAAATAACTTAAAATATTTTCTTATACCATAATATTATTTTTCATGATTTTTCATGTATTAAAATCATTTTAAATAATTTATTTAATATTATAATTAAATAAATAAAATACCATTTATATTCCAAAAATATTAAATATTTATGTAATATACTCAAAATAATTAAAAACTATTTTTCAAACTTTAAAATAATTTTTTAGAATTTATTATGTATTTTTAATAATTAAAAATTATTTTTATCTATTTTTAAATAATTTCTGGAAAATCAGAAATTAAATAAATTCAAAACCGTCGCTAATTGTCTATAGCAACACTAAGCGTCGTTGTTGGTGTTCTTGGTGCTCAAGAACAACGACGATCGATGTTTAAAGTCGTTGTTTGATTCTTTGTAATTCTTTGTACATTCATGTTCTGAGCTAACTTAGACACTGATCATGTAGGGGAAACGTAACTCTAAAATATACAACCAGAATTATGATCATATAACAAATTAACAAGTGGATTCATCCTCTCAAAGTCACTGACAACATGTTCCTGGGTTTTCTGGGTTACCCAGAAACCCAGGAAGTTTCGACTACCCATCTTGATGCTCGATAATTTATAGGTTCTGTTCATTTTATTGGTGCTTTCTTGGTTCAAAACTGTAGTTCACATGTTAAGGAACATGTTTAAAGCAACATCACCGTTTAACAATATCAGATCCATAAGATATGCCTCGGACAAACCCTGTTAGAAATTTTGTTCATCAAATTTTTGGGTTTTTCCAGAAACTAATTATCAGGCTCGGATGGCTACTTTGACCATATCATACATCTAACATATTTGTTGTTAAGTGATTTTAAGACATGGGTCTATATTACATATAACACACTACAACTTGGTTACAACTAAATCAACAATACATGTAAAACCCCAACTTTTTGAATAAAGATGAATTTTCTATAAATATTATTTTTGAATATTATGGAGTGAAATTGATATAATAGTTGTGGGTAATATTTATAAATTTTGCAAAGTACGCAAGTTGTTATATAATATTCGATTGGTGGGGAATATTCGTTTTAACGAGGGAATATTAGTACAATAACAAGCACAATCATTGGTGGACCCTAGCGGAATTATTGCCGGATTGAGAAAACGACAAAATACTTTATGAAAATAACGGCGGAAGTTTTATCGTTAATGTTGAAACACCGATTGTTAAAGAAATCTGATGTCTGGCGTGGTTGCATAGTAGCATACGGTATTAATTATTGATGCTTAAGTGATAAGTCACTCGATTTTGTTGGTATTATTAATGTAATAATCGGAAAATCTTTTATATAAAACATAATACTTTTATAAAGTTATTCTATAAATAGAATATATTATATTCTATTATGCATAGTTTTGCATATGTATCGCATAGTGTTTTGCATAGTAAAATCTTTTTATATAAAAGCAGAATACTTTTATAAAGTTATACATTTTATTAGACAATAATTAGAATATATTATATTTTATTATGCATAGTGTTTGCATAAGGTTCGCATAGTGTTTGCATAATAAAATCTTTTATAAAGTTATTCGTTTTATTAGATTATAAATAGAATATATTTTATTTTATTTAAAAGATTTTGCTTTAAATATGGACCGTCGATTAAAAGTAAATCAATCTAATTAGTTCATGAGTTAGTTACTATGCATTCCATTTTTCTATAAATAGAAGTTCATTCATTCATTATTTTCTTTACGAATTCTTTGAAACTCTAGAGAGCTAAACTATAGAGAGAAAGAAGAAAGTATTCTGCTACTTCACTACTTATATATCCAGTACTCTTCTTTTTAAGGTATGAAATATTATTTGTTGTATTCGTTAGGGGTGTTATTCTTTCTTATTCATGAAGAGAAGCTGTTGTTATTCCATTTCTTATTATTACATTGGAATAACTTTGTATCTGTGATCTACCCTATACTTGGTGACATTCTTCTATTATTACATTGGAACATCACATGCGTGTGTTTTACACAGGACTGGTTAAAATCTTTATTATTATTAGTTGGAACATCCATGTCATGTGTGTTTTTACAGGACTGGTTAAAATCTTATTATTATTACATTGGAACATCACACATCGTATGTTTTTTTATCGGACTGGTTCCATCTTTATTATTCTGTTGGAACATCCTGCTTGGTGCAAATTTTATGTCGACTTTGGTTCCGTTATTATTATACATTGGAATAACTCTCTCATGCAATACCGCATGCATGGTGATTTCTTTTGTTATTCCATTCTTTATTATACTCGGTTGGTTAAAGTTTCGACTTCTATACTCCATGAAATTAGTAGAATGTCCTTGATATTTGCACTTCATCCAGTATCTTTTCATGGAAATATTCTTTTGATCATTCTTGAATTTTACTCTACAAAACAGTATTATGTTGACAATTTGGACGTTAATAGTTCTTGGACAAATTCATTCTTGAACTTGTTTTATTGAATTCTTATATCATTGTCAGCATCCTCATGTTTATATTATGTTGAAAGTCATATGTGCCTGTAGTGCATAGATGGACTTGGTATGATTATGACCAAGGATTATTTGGTGTAATCATGACCGTAATGTTACAAATGATGTGGTAAAAGTCCTCATTGGCCCGTAGTGCATTGATGGACAGTTATTGGCATGATCATGACCATTAATGAATATACAAATATTCTTGGCCCGTAGTGCATGGATAATTGTGGTCGTGATACTAAAGAATATCCTTGGCCATAGTGCAGGGGTGATTCGATGATGTGGAATATTTATTAAATTTGAGTCTCAAATGATAATGATGATGAAAAATCTTTTAAATCATAAAAGATAGTAGATTTTATTTTCTACTTGACTCTTTTAATGGATTGCTTGTTCATTGCCGCAGATTAAACTTGATGTCTATTATATTTTATCAGTTTTACATTGTTGGAGACTAATGATAATTTATTCTGCATTATCTTAGTCATAATATTTCTTACTGGGCTAGTTGAGCTCACCCTTTCTTTCACTGTTCTCTTCAGGAAATGAGAATATAACTGGGACGAGTCGGGGAACGGAGTGATGGTCTAGAGGATAGCATTAGTAGTCCTCACTATTCTATGAAATAGTGTGATAATAATTGTAATGAGGACTCCTTTTGAGTTTGTATAATCTCTAGTAGATAATATTTGTATTCAAACTCACAGTTTATGTTTGTCGTATTGTACACGATAGTTGTATTAGTAAGTTGTATTTGAATTCTGTACCATGTATCTAACGACCCAAGATAGGTGATGTATACCTAATTTTGGGGGTGTCACAATACACATACAACCTGTCAGATCCATGCGTTACAAAGAGTTGTTAGACGCTGATATTTGATTTACAGGTTACCCAATTCGCTTTAGTCATGCCGGTCGGCGGGTTTCGAATAAATTATAACTTGTAATCTGGAAATCGAATAACTTGGATTCCACTTCCAGGTCAAAGAACTCACATCAGACTACAGATCCAAAATATAAAATAACACAAAACACTAACACACAAAGATTTACAGCCCCTGACATTACGTTGTTAGACTACTTTTAGAGCTTAAGAACAGTTTTGAAAAACTTCGATTTTTACCAACTTTGATGCTATGGATCTATGATAGATCATCATAGATTATCTAAAAACATCCTATAACACAAGATTAAACACTTAAACACAAAAACTTTCTTATCATACAAGATCAAATTAGATTTTAGGGTTTATACCTTCTTGCTAGATCTTTGATCTTGGATCTCCAATATGTTCTTGGGTGATCTAAGGGGCGATAATGTGGTGATCTACTAGTTATTTTTGAACTTTGGTTGAGAGAAAAAGTTGGTGAGAGCAAGAGACCAAAATGAGCAAGATTTGTGATTTTCTCTCCTTAATCTCTTATATGTAGATACAATGTATATAGCTCTTGATTTGGAACCCGATTTCTTTGGATTCTTATGAGTCACAAAGTCAAGTTAGTGGTTTACTAACTAAAGGTCTTGGCCAAAATTGCAAGTTACCTAATTAAAAATCCAAAAAGGGCATTCTTGTCATTTTGAATTTTATTTTAATGGAATTTTTGTCAATTAGCCAAACCCTTAGGGTTTAGGGTTTGAACCATTTTAGGGTTTAGGGTTTAACCCTTAACTTGCAATTTAATTTCTAAAGTTTCCAATTTAGGTTTTTAAAAAAATAGAAATTAATATTTCTAAATTATAATTAGAATTTTTCTAATTATATTAAAATTTCTTAATTATAATTTAAATCTTGCTAATTAGGATTAGCATTTCCTAGTTAAAATCACTAATTTAGCAATTAGGGTCGTAATTGGTCATTTAGGGTTTTTAACTTGTAATTAAGATTTCAATTAGAAAATAATATTTCTAATTTATAAATTAGATTTAAGTAATTAGATTAGGGTTTTCTAATTACTCATATCTTAAAAATTAGGATTAATGTTTCCTAATTAAGAATTAAAATTACCTAATTACAAAGTAGGGTTTCAAATTTACAAATTAGGGTTCCTAATAATTAGGGTTTCTAATTATTATAATTTCTAACTAATGAATTAGGGTTATCCCTAATTAAGTTTTTTGATTAATACCAAAAATCATATACGTCGTACTTAATTCCCCAATTTAGGGTTTCCATATACCGAATTAGGGTTTCGGATTCCCAGAACTGAAATTAGGGTTTCCAAAATCGGTTTTAGGGTTTCTTATAAATTGCTAGGGTTTTCTAACCGAACGTTGACGTTCTTAATATATACTTAGGGTTTATCAAAGATATCGTTTATCTGGTTAACCCTTGACCCTTAACCACATATTGTACACATAAACACAAACATATTCACGTATTCCCTTAATCCTGAATAATTCACCTAAATCCTTCACAGAATTTTGAAATTCTCAAAATTCCTTCTTCAAAATTCCCTTAATTCTGTCTAGGTTCTAATTTTGAACCTTAAATCAATTAATAATTTTTTTTAAAATATTCAAAATTCTCGGGTTGTCACATAAACTATGCAAGTCTTTCGCAAGGAACCAATCGGACCTACTACCCGGTCAAAATCCAAAAAGGCTACAGAACTGCCTATGATCAATTATGTCATTATCATCGACTAGACCGACCTTAATCCGATTTCGCAAAGAATTCGACGGATTAAGCAAACAAATTCTGATTTGGTCGTTTCTACTCAAAGAACTACACGGTCTACTCGGGGTCCAAAATACCCATACATGATGAATCCTCTACACAAGGGGGAAACCAGGTCATCACAATACGAAGCTGCGGTTGGATCGACCAACAAAACTCATGATGCTTCCCATCCCTTTGGAGATCGAGAATCGGTGACATCAAAAGAAAGTCCTTGAATGGAAGAGACCCTTCGTGCTTTATCAAAGGAATTGGAGCACACGGAGTGTTTCATATCTTTGACCTTTGTATATTCCCCAGTGTTCATTATCCGAAAAATTTAAAACTCGACTTTGAAAAATATGATGGGTTAGGAGATCCTTATACACATTTAAAGGTGTTAATTGGAGAACTTGGATCTTAGGCGGAAGGGCGAAAAACTCGAGAATGCAAAGCTGTTCGAGAAGAGTCTAAGCTGAAGCTTGGTTCATGGTACAAGATTAGACAACTCAAAGATCCATAGTGGGAAGAGCTAGCACACGCCTTCCTCACTCAATCTGACTTTTAGTCTCGGATGGCTCTGGCCAGGATCAGTTACAAGGTCAAGAAACGATCTAACGAGTCTTTCAGAGAGTATGCTTAAAGGTGGAGACTTTGGCTACCCAAGTTATTCCTTCCATGACAGAATCAGAGATGGTAATGACCTTCATAGACATACAAGAAGCTCCTTTCTATGAGAGAGTGTTATCCGGCGTCGGTAAACCATTTTTGGAAATGATTAAACACGGGGAGATGGCTGAGATGGGATTGAAGTCAGGAAAGATTCAAGACCTAGCTGCCCTTAAAGCTGTTGCTGAGCACATCCAATCTGGAAATTATGGAAACAACCCCTGGAGGTTCCATAAGAAGAAAGAGGAAGATGTTTCCCTGATATAACAGGGTCAAAAAGGCAATTAGAACATGCCTATTCAAAGGAGAAACTACACTCCCTTTCAAGCTCAGTCTTTGAATCCTCCAGTACCAAAAGGTGGAGAAGTTAGATGCCCTCGAGTGTTCACACCCTTGGGGGACTCACTCGAGAATATTCTCACGCTTCTGACAACACAGAAGAAAATCACGCATCTTCTTCCACCAGCCAACCCTAATGGACGGGGTTTCAATGCTGTTAAGAAATGTGCATATCATGTTGGGGCACCCACACATGATACTCAAGATTGTTGGGCCTTGAAACACAAAATCCAAGACCTGATAGACAACAGGGAAATCGTGGTCACCAAACCAGATCAACCTCACGTACAAGACAACCCTCTTCCTCAACACAAAGAAGAAGAGGTCAACATGATCAATTGGAGCAATGGACAAAGTTCCAATTTCAATGGCGAATCATCTCAGACCACTAGAGATGGAGTGGACAAATGGGATTGTGCCAAGTTCCAGTTTGCAATGGAATGTAAGATGAAAGCTCTATGCAAACAGATCGAGCAATTGGCAGAACTGGTGACCTACCAACATCAAGTTACACACCAGTTAGTAAGCCAGGAGCATGCTAGTCTCCTCCCTCTTGTTATGAATATTCCCACATTACCTGCAGAAAGTGAACCCCAACTTTTGAATAAAGATTAAATTTTCTTGAAATATATTTTTGAATATTATGGTGTGGATTTGATATAATGTTATAGTTGTGGGTAATATTTACAAATTTTAAAAAATCATAAGTTGTTATATAATATTCGATTGGTGGGGAATATTCATTTTAACGGGGAATATTTGTATGGCACAATCATTGGTGGACCCCCCTAGCGGAATTATTGTCGGATTTGAAAGCGACAAAATACTTTATGAAAATAACGGCGAAAGTTTTATCGTTAGCTGTTGAACTACCCGGTAGTAAAAAGTACTGATGTCTGGCATGGTTGCATAGTAGCTTTGCGGTATTGATTATTGATGCTTACGTGAGAAGTCACTCGGTTATACTCAATTATTACTACGATAATTCTTTGCATCATATCTCTCGTATTATTGATTCGATTATTATCGTAGTATCATGCATAATATGTTATTTTATTAAATAAATAATTGAGGCGACAAAGTTATTCATATTATTAAATTGCAATATTTACAATTTCTAGAAGTTACATCGAGGAGAGGTTTGGTCACCTAATTGCGGCTTTTGATAGGGAGAAATCCTTATTGGAAAGCCCCCTCTTCTCACAGAGGAGCGACTGGTTGATAAATATTGTGAGTTATAATATTAATGATGAATGTTATTAAAATTGAAGTTGTGTTAGGAGTTGAATTTTGGAGAGCTGGGGACGTGATATTTGAGTCAGGAGCGATGAAATTAGTAAAAATAGTCTATAAACACAAAATTTTAAGAATTCACTATTTGGTGAAAAAGTCGATAGTTGACTTTTTAGGAAAAAACAAACTTGAAATTTCAAAATTTATATTTTTGATAAAAATGGTTTCATTGTGTTGGAATTATTTGTGTTAGTGAAAATCGACAATTATTTCGATAATAATTGATGTTTGGAGGTTATATTGATAATCGAATTATTTAGCTTAGGATAAATGAGCAATTGATTGATATTATTTCACATGATTATAACTATTTGTTCACATGTGTATACTATTGTTTCACATTCTTTTTTACTATTAGGGGAGTTGGTGCAAGATTGATAATACTTGCATGACTAAGTTAAAAATGGAGGTATAGATGGAGGTCTTATCTTTGTAATTCGTATTTTCACATGTCTAGAACTATTGATTCACATAATTTACTATTGAATCACATTATTTACTATTAGGGAGGTGGTGCAAGTTTGATAATACTTCCATGACTAAATTAAAAATAAAGAAAAAGTTGGAGGTATTGTCTTGAAATTTTTTGAGCCCCAAGCGTCTGATTATCGAAACTATATTTTTCTATAAATAGAAGCTCATTCTTCCTTCATTTCTCACCAATTCACAAAAGCTTTAGAAGGCGATTATTATAGAGAGAAATTATAGAAAGAAGAAGAGAAGTCTACTTTACCTCTCCTTTATTCAAAGTATCAGTTTTTAAAGGTAGGGAGTATTATTTCTTTCTTATATATGAAGAGAACTTACATTATTCCATTCTTTATTATTACATTGGAATAACTTTTATATATCTGTGGCTACCTATACTTGGTGAAATTCTTACATTGTTCCATTCTTTATCATTACATTGGAACATCACATGCATGCGTTCTACCTTGGGACTGGTTAAATCTTTATTATTACATTGGAATATATCACATGCATGCGTTTTATGGGACTGATTAAAATCTTTATTATTACATTTGAATATCATACATGCATGCGTTTTCTGTGGGACTGATTCCATCTTTATTATTATTGTTGGAATATCACATGCATGCGTTTCTGTGGGACTGATTCCGTTATTTATTATTACATTGGAATAACTTTTTTTGCATGTTGATCTATCGCATGCTTTGGTGATTTCTTTTGTTATTCCATTCCTTATTATACTCGGTTGGTTAAAGTTTTGACTTCTATACTCCATGAAATTAGTGGAATATCCTTGATATTTGCGCTTCATCGATATCTTTTCATGGAAATATTTTTACGAGCATTCTTGAATTTTACTCTACAAAGCGATATCATGTTGACAATTTGGGCGTTATTAGTTCTGGATAAATTAATTCTTGAACTTGTTTTATTGAATTCTTATATCATTGTCATCATCCTCATGTTTATATTTTGTTGAAAGTCATCATGGCCTATAGTGCATAGATGGACTTGGTATGATTATGACCGAGGATTATTCGGTGTAATCATGGTAGTAATGTTACAAATGATGTGGAAAAAGTCCTCATTGGCGTAGAGCATTGATGGACAGTTGTTGGCATGATCATGACCATTATTGAATACACAAATATTCTTGGGGCGTAGTGCATGGATAATTGTGGTCGTGATACTAAAGAATATCCTTGGTAGTAGTGCGGGGGTGATTCGATGATGTGGATTATTTATTAAAATTTGAGTCCGGTGATAAAAGTGATGAAAAACCTTTTAAATCATAAAAGATAGTAGATTTTATTCTCTACTTGACTCTTTTAATGGATTGCTTGTTTATTTTATGATTAAACTTGATGGTTGTTATATTGTATCGGTTTAACTTTGTTGAAGGCTAACGATAATATATTACGCATTATCTTAGTCATAATATTTCTCTCTTGGGCTAGTTGAGCTCACCCTTTTACTTTCATTGTTCTCTTGAGGAAATGAGAGCGTGCGAGGGACTAGTCGAGGAGCGGGTAGCGGGCGGATGATAGCATTAGTAGTCCTCCTTTATTACGTGAAATAGTGTGATAATAATTGTAATGAGGACTCCTTTTGAGTTTGTATAATCTCTAGTAGACAATATTTGTATTCAAACTCACGACTTATGTTTTGTCGTATTGTTACGAAAGTTGTATTATTAAGTTGTATTTGAATTTTGTACCATGTATTTGTGACTCGAGATGGGTGATGTATACCTATTTTGGGGGGCGTCACGGTTGGTATCAAAGCTTAGGGATATGATCCTGGCTAAGATGTGAGACTAGAACTAGGAGGAGGAGGGGAATTCCTTCGCTACTATGACCTACCTAAGTTTATTTGGTATTTAATTGGTTGGTCAGAGTGTAGGGATAATATGTTTCATGTCAATTAACCCTTGTTTTGTGGCGATATTTGAAAATGGCATCAAGAGAATGTTGAGAACATCAATGGAGCAATGGAGACCATTGAGTCTCCACGGATCAATAACGAGGACAATGTGCATCGGGAAGGCGACAATCCTCATGCAAACAACAACCTTGACCAAATGATGAGCGATGGAATGTTAGAGGCTTCATGCAATTCATGCGACATCGGTGAGGCGGCTCACATCCAAAATGCGGTGGAAACACTTGGCAACTCTCGGACGGTCGCCTTGAAGCAGTTCAAGGCTGGGACCACTTAGGAGTTTATTGGAGAGCCAAAACCACTTAAAGGCGGAAGCATGGATAAAGCGAGATAACCAAGATATTTGATGTCTTGGGATGCTCAGAGAACAAAAGGTTCCCTTCGCCACCTTTATGTTGCGTGAAAGGTAGATTCTTGGTGGGAATCTATAAAAGCGTACCCGACTGCCTTTTCAAGATGTCTTGGGAGAAGTTCGAAGAGCTATTCAGCGACAAGTACTTTCAAGAAAGTATTCGTCACATGAAGGAGGTGGAGTTTATCAAGTTGGAACAAAACAAATGGCCAGAGTGTCGCGATGTCTGAGGCTAAATTTGCGGAGTTATCCGGTTTGCATCCCATTTGGTTGATAATGAGGGGCGAATGACCGAATGTTTTTAAGAGGTTTGAAAGCAGGAATCGACAATATCTTATTTCTCATAAGCTATGTTTGTATTAGGATGTTGTAAATAGGGCTCGGTTATTGGAGTAGCGATAACGAGTCAGTCAATATGAGAGAAAGCGGTAGGCAGAATGAAAATACCGGTGGTAGCAGTCATGAAGCGGTGACAACAAGCGTGGAGGAATCAACATGCGAAATGGTAACCACTTGGTGGTAATCATAGCCAAGACAATAAAATGGACATTTCAAGAAAAGGAGATTCAACAATGATGGAAAGGCGTCGGCACTGACACCGTTGTTAAGGAAGGAGAGCGACCACCTATCATATGCTTCAAATGCGGAGGGAGGACACATCGGTCAAAGCTGGCGATGCCGTCAAAGCATGTTATAATTGTGGAAGAAGGGTACTTAGCTCGATTTTGTCGTTCACAGAAGACAAATTGGCTAGGATGGAGGCACCAAAGTAGTCGAGAAAAGTCAAAGCGGTAGTGCTGAGGAGGCGTTTGTTGTGACCTCCCGAAAGCAAGGAACGACGAGGTTATCACGGGTAAGCTTATCATAAACTCTAGTGAAGTCTATACCTTATTTGATCTGGGTTCTACCCATTCTTTTATTTCTCCTACTTGCGCTCAGCGTTTAAATTTGACTCAGGAGAAATTAGACTTTGACTTATCTGTTGAAACTCCATTAGGAGAAACCTTCATTACATCCTTTGTTTATAAGTCTTGTTTGATTCAAATCGGTAGCACTTACGTTACTGTCGATCTTATCTCCTTAAAAATACTTGCATTTGGCGTGATTCTACAAGGGATTGATTGGTTAACTACTCATCATGCTAAAATTGATTATTTTTCGTAAGGTTGTTAGCTTTCATATTCCTAATAAACCTATTATGCGAATTCAGCGACCAAACCATTAAAATCAATCACGGTCATCTCAAGCCATAAAGCTATTCGTTTATTGAAAAAGCGGATGTCAAGCTTTCTTAGCTCATATCGCAGTTTAAACAAAATATCGTCGATTTGAAGGATATTTCTATTGTTAATAAATTTCTGGCGTATTCACGAAGAACTTCAGCCTACCCCCAGGCGTGAAGTTGAAATTTTGTATCGACCTTGAACCGGTACAAAACCCATTTCAAAGCCCCATATCGAATGGCTCTATTGAACTTGAGGAGTTAAAAGACCAATTGCGAGGAATTGTTAGACATTGGTTTCATTCGTCTAAATCGTCTCCTTGGGGGTGCTCTATTACTATTCGTGAAGAAGAAAGATGGGAGTATCGACTTTGTATTGATTATCGGAGTTGAATCATGTCACCATCAAAATAGGTACCCATTGCCCGCGTATTGATGACTGTTTGATCGGTTACAAGGAGCACAATTTTTTAAAAGATCGATCTTAGATTACGGATATCATCAATTTGAAGGTTAAAAGCGAGGATATTCAAAAAGCGCCTTGAGAACTTCGATGCGGGCATTATGAATTCTTAGTCATGTCTTTTGGATTGACTAATGCTCCTCTTTGCCTTCATGGATATGATGAGCCAAAGTATTCAAGGAATATTTGGATCACTTTGTGGTCGTCTTTATTGATGACATCCTTATTTATTCAAAAGCCGTGAAGATCATGAAAGCAACACTTGAATTTGATACTCAAAAAGCCGTGAATATAAGCTTTATGCCAAGTTAAAGAAATGCGAGTTACGGCTTGAGGAAGTAGCATTCCTTGGGCACGTAGTATCAAGTCATGGAATATCCATTGACCCGGCAAAGATTGAAGCTATTCAAAATTTGGGAGCAACCCAAATCGATGGCCAGAAATCGTAGCTTTCTCGGTTTTTTGGTTATTATCGGAGATTAAGTGGAAGGATTTTCTCGAATCATTTACTCCATAACTTAACTCGGTGACTCGGAAAGATACAAAGTTTCGGTTGGAGCGAGGAATGTGAGAAGAGTTTTCAAGAACTCAAAAGGAGACTCATTTATTTTGTTACGACAATACCATACGGTTGGAGGATTTGTCATCTCTGATGATCTTGGGCAAAGGGTTAGGATGTGTTCTCATGCAACATGGGAAAGTCATAGCCTATGCCTCACGACAACTCAAAGAATATGAGAGGAATTATCCTACTCATGATCTAGAGTTAGCATTTGTTGTCTTCGCACTTAAAATTTGGAGGCATTACTTGTATGGAGAAAGTGGAGATCTTTACGGATCATAAAAGCCTCAAATATTTCTTCACTCAAAAAGGAACTCAACATGCGACAACGGCGTTGGCTTGGGCTATTGAAAGATTATGATCATACCATCAATACCATCTGAAAAAAGTGAGCGTGGTAGGTGGCGCATTGAGTAGAAGATCATATGCGAAGTGCGAGTGCAATATTCACAACACAAAAGCCCATTTTGTGTGACTTGCAAAGGATGGAGATAGAGTTAAAGACTCGAGGGACCCATGTGATGATGGCGAATATCTGAGTAGAGCCAGGCTTTAATTGATAAAGTTAAAGTTGCTCGAAATTCTGAGATCCGGAGGTGATCGTATGAGGAAGAAAGTGCAAGAAGGTCTTTATCTTAGGAAGCAAGAATCGATGAAGAAGGAATACTTGAGTCGACTCCGGACTTTGTGTTCTAACGACCACGATTTAAAGTATAAAATCATGATGGGCGCACAACACACCATTTGCAA
This sequence comes from Panax ginseng, assembly GCA_020205605.1. Taxonomy (NCBI): domain Eukaryota; kingdom Viridiplantae; phylum Streptophyta; class Magnoliopsida; order Apiales; family Araliaceae; genus Panax; species Panax ginseng. Next base: position 122,595,707 of record CM035136.1, read on the forward strand.
TCCATCACAGGAGTACCAAAATGTATCGTGATCTTCGTATCATACATTTTGGTGGAGCAATATGAAGAGAGAGATAGCGCTATTTATCTCAAGGTGTCTAATTTGTCAGCGAGTTTAAAGCGGAGCATCAAGTACCAAAAGGTCCATTGCAACCACTTGAAATTCTAGAATGGAAGTGGGAGCACATTACCATGGATTTCGTTCTCGGTCTTCCCAAAGTTTCTCAAGGCATAGATGCGATTTGGGTCATTGTTGATAGATTGACCCAAGTCTGCTCATTTCTTACCTATCTGAGAAACTTATACACTTGAGCGTCTTGCTCGTATGTACATAAGCGAGGTTGTAAGATTGCATGGTATGCGGTATCCATAGTTTACGATCGAGACCCAAGATTCACTTCAAGATTTTGGGTTAGTTGCAAAAAGCTATGGGAGCGCAGTTTCTGATTTAGCTTCGGCATATCATCCCTCGAGCCAGATGAGCGATCGGAGAGGACGATTCAAACTCTTGAAGATCTATTAAGACTCTGTGTCCTTGACTTGAGGGAAGTTGGGACAAGTTCTTACCATTGGTGGAGTTTTCCTACAACAACGGTTATCAAACAAGTATTGGCATGGCTCCATTTTAGGCGTTGTATGGAAGAAAGTGTCGTTCTCGATTATCTTTGGGATGAGGTGGGTGAAGCAAGCGTTGTTGGGACGAGTTGATGCGTATGACTACGGAAAAGATTCAAATGATCGACAGCGTATAAAAACCTCACAAGATCGACAAAAGAGTTATCTTTGATCTTCATCGAAAGGACGTAGAATTCGATATTGGAGATCATGTGTTGTTACGTGTTGCTCCATGGAAAGGAGTTACAAGATTTGGAAAGAGAGAAAGCTCGATCCTCGATTCATTGGCCCATTTTAATCCTCGATCGAGTAGGGCGTGGCCTATAGACTTGCGTTCTGCTTAGTAGTATGTCTCGTGTTCATAACGTTTTTCACATATCCATATTACGTAAATATGTGAAAGACCGAACCACATTATTGAGTTAGAAGCCGGACGAAATAGAGGAAGATTTAGCGTATGAAGAGGTTCTGTTAAAATCTTGGATAAGAAGGAACATATTCTACGCTCGAGGTTATACCTCAAGTCAAAGTTTTGTGAGAGAAACCACGATGTTGAGGAAATGACACAGGAGTTAGAATCGAAATGAAATCAAAGTATCCTCACCTCTTGACATACCAGTCACGCACCCTAATTTCGAGGGCGAAATTTCATAAGAAGGGAAGTTGTAAGACCCCAACTTTTGAATAAAGATTAAATTTTCTCGAAATATATTTTTGAATATTATGGTGTGGATTTGATATAATGTTATAGTTGTGGGTAATATTTACAAATTTTGCAAAGTCATGAAGTTGTTATATAATATTCGATTGGTGGGGAATATTCGTTTTAACGAGGGAATATTAAGTACAACGACACAATCATTGGTGGACCCCCCCCAATGGAATTATTGTCGGATTGAAAGCGACAAAAATACTTTATGAAAATAACGGCGGAAGTTTTTCTGATTAGCTGTTGAACTACCCGGTAGTAAAAAAAACGATGTCTGGCGTGGTTGCATAGTAGCAGCACGGTATTGATTATTGATGCTTACGTGTGAAAGTCACTCGGTTATACTCAATTATTACTCTGATAATTGTTGCATCATATCTCTCGTATTATTGATTCGATTATTGTCGTAGTATCATCTGCATAATATGTTATTTTATTAAATCAATAATTGAGGCGACAAAGTTATTCATATTATTAAATTGCAATATTTACAATGTCTAGAAGTTACATCGAGGAGAGGTTTGGTCACTAATTGCGGCATGATAGGGAGAAATCCTTATTGGAAAGCCCCTCTTTCTGAGGAGCGATTTTGGTTGATAAATATTGTGAGTTATAATATTAATGATGAATGTTATTAAAATTGAAGTTGTGTTAGGAGTTGAATTTGGAGCAGCGGACGTGATATTTGAGTCGGAACGATGAAATTAGTAAAAATAGTCTATAAACACAAAATTTTAGAATTCACTATTTGGTGAAAAAAGTCAACGAGTTGACTTTTTTGGGAAAAATCAAACTTGAAATTTCAAAATTTATATTTTTGATAAAAATGGTTTCATTGTGTTGGAATTATTTGTGTTAGTGAAAATCGACAATTATTTCGATAATAATTGATGTCTGGAGGTTATATTGATTGATCGGGTATTTAGCTTAGGATAAATGAGCAATTGATTGCTATTATTTCACATGATTATAACTATTTGTTCACATGTGTATACTATTGTTTCACATTCTTGTTACTATTAGGGGAGTTGGTGCAAGATTGATAATACTTGCATGACTAAGTTAAAAATGGAGGTATAGATGGAGTCTTATCTTGTAATTTCGTATTTTCACATATACAGAACTATTGATTCACATAATTTACTATTGAATCACATTATTTACTATTAGGGGAGGTGGTGAAAGTTTGATAATACTTCCATGACTAAATTAAAAATAAAGGAAAAGTTGGAGGTATTGTCTTTGAAATTTTTGAGCCCCAAGCGTGCGATTATCGAAACTATATTTTTCTATAAATAGAAGCTCATTCTTCCTTCATTTCTCACCAATTCACAAAAGCTTTAGAAGCGATTATTATAGAGAGAAATTATAGAAAAGAAGAAGAGAAGTCTGCTACCTCCTTTATTCCGGTATCGATTTTTTCTAAAGGTAGGGAGTATTATTTCTTTCTTATCTATGAAGAGAACTTACATTATTCCATTCTTTATTATTACATTGGAATAACTTTTGTATGTATCTGTGAGCTACCTATACTTGGTGAAATTCTTACATTGTTCCATTCTTTATCATTACATTTGGAACATCATCATGCATGCGTTCTCTCGTGGGACTGGTTAAAATCTTTATTATTACATTGGAATATCACATGCATGCGTTTTCATGGGACTGATTTAAATCTTTATTATTACATTGGAATATCACATGCATGCGTTTTCTGTGGGACTGATAAAATCTTTATTATTACATTTGGAATATCACATCATGCGCATGCGATTTTCTTTATTGGGACATTGGATATTATTCCATGCGTTTTTTATTATTACATTGGAATAACTTTTGCACTTTGTCTGCGATCTATCGCATGCTGGTGATTTCTTTTGTTATTCCATTCCTTATTATACTCGGTTGGTTAAAGTTTTGACTTCTATACTCCATGAAATTAGTGGAATATCCTTGATATTTGCGCTTCATCGATATCTTTTCATGGAAATATTTTTACGAGCATTCTTGAATTTTACTCTATAAAGCGATATCATGTTGACAATTTGGGCGTTATTAGTTCTGGATAAATTAATTCTTGAACTTGTTTTATTGAATTCTTATATCATTGTCATCATCCTCATGTTTATATTTTGTTGAAAGTCATACATGGCCTATAGTGCATAGATGGACTTGGTATGATTATGACCGAGGATTATTGATTGTAATCATGGTAGTAATGTTACAAATGATGTGGAAAAAGTCCTCATTGGCCCGTAGAGCATTGATGGACGAGTTGTTGGCATGATCATGACCATTATTGAATACACAAATATTCTTGGCCCGTAGTGCATGGATAATTGTGGTCGTGATACTAAAGAATATCCTTGGTAGTAGTGCGGGGTGATTCGATGATGTGGATTATTTATTAAAATTTGAGTCGGTGATAAAAGTGATGAAAACCTTTTAAATCATAAAAGATAGTAGATTTTATTCTCTACTTGACTCTTTTAATGGATTGCTTGTTCATTGCTGATTAAACTTGATGGTTGTTATATTGTATCGGTTTAACCTTTGTTGAAGGCTAACGATAATATATTACGCATTATCTTAGTCATAATATTTCCTCTTTGGGCTAGTTGAGCTCACCCTTTTACTTTCATTGTTCTCTTGAGGAAATGAGAGCGTGGCGAGGGACTAGTCGGGAGCGGGTGGCGGGCGGATGATAGCATTAGTAGTCCTCACTATTACGTGAAATAGTGTGATAATAATTGTAATGAGGACTCCTTTTGAGTTTGTATAATCTCTAGTAGACAATATTTGTATTCAAACTCACGACTTATGTTTTGTCGTATTGTACCTGACGGTTGTATTATTAAGTTGTATTTGTATTACATACCATGTATTTGGCGACTTCAGAATGGGTGATGTATACCTATTTTGGGGCGTCACTAGGCTATTTCGCAATTCTAGTCAAAGGAATCCTCATAAACATCAATGATTCCCTCGAACCGCCACACGGCGTTTATCTTCGCCTTCAAACTCTGAGTCCGCACAACCTCCTGTAAAGGTGCCAGCCAACGTAATGGATATGTTATTTCCCAAGTCGATACCGGTGAAGGAGAAAGAAATATTTGTTCCAGATCTCGCAATGGAAGAAGAGAAACAAAGAATCAAACAGAATGTCGTCCGGATAATGTCGGGCATGCGCATCATCGTTCATGATGAATATACAAACAGATACACCCTAGACGATGATTACCCAGACGTATTGACCATCATTCGGGAGAAGGAGGATGATGACAACTCCTCCATCACTACGGTCCACCCGTACTTTGCCCTTGCCAATTGGAGCAGCACTCCTTGCATTGGTCGACAAGGGTAAAAGGCGAAAACTCTTTACGCCTGTAGATATAATAACTGCTTACTTTTTTGTACAGTATTAGCAGTTTATTTTGTCAGTACATTCTAACACTGTGTATGATCAAAATGTTTCATATATACTAAGTGAAAGTATATTTTGTTTCAGGACCACAATTTAGATGTGCTGTCTTTGCGTCGATTGCCTCTTCTCCACAAGGATTGTACCTTTGATGTAGAGATGAATTCAGTCTTGATGGATATACATGAGGACATTGAGGTGCCTCCAGAAATTCAAGAATGGGTCAAAGACAAACCTAAACCCTACCTTGATCAAACCACTTCTTTCAATCTCAAAACCTTAGAAAGCCTTAAGTTAATCCAGATTGGTTCAGACCTTACCCCAAACCAAAGGAATGACATGGTTACACTACTAACCCAATCTCAGGATGTGTTTGCATGGTCTCATGAAGACATGGTGGGTTTGTCCACTGACATTGTCCTTCATCGCCTTCCCATTAAAGAGGGATTTAAGCCAGTCAAGAAAAAGCTCAGGCGATTGAAACCTGAGTGGAGTTTAAAGGTAAAAGAAGAAATTGTAAAACAATTTCGTGCTGGCATCATCATGGTGTCTATATATCCTAAGTGGATATCCAATATTGTTCCCGTGCCTAAACCTGGAGGAAAGGTGCGAGTTTGCGTGGATTACCGGGACTTAAACAAAGCTTGCCTAACGGATAGCTTTCCCTTGCCATTTATCCAAATTCTCATTGACAATACTGCTCAATACGACATGTACTCCTTTGCGGATTGCTTTGCGGGGTACCATCAAATCATGGTTGTTGAGGAAGATCGTGAGAAAACTACTTTCATCACGCCTTGGGGAACCTTTTGCTATAAACGGTTGTCATTCGACCTCATCAATGCCAGAGCCACCTACCAGCGAGCTATGATGGCTCTCTTCCATAACTTAATGCACAAAGAGATCGAGATCTACGTGGATGACATCATTGTCAAACCCCATAATGAGGAAGACCACTTAGACCATCTCAGAAAGCTATTCAACAGGTTGCGTAAGTACAACTTGATGTTGAATCCAGCCAAATGCACCTTTGGCGTTAAATCAGGCAAGTTGCTAGGATTTCTAGTCAGCCACAAAGGGATTGAGCTGGATCCTTCCAAAATCCAGGCCATCACGGAAATGCCCATTCCTCAGACAAAGAAGGAAATACGTGGATTTTTGGGAAGAATCAACTTCATTAGCAGGTTTATCTCTCAACTCACAACAACCTGTGAGCCAATCTTCAAGCTATTAAGGAAGAACTCCTCCATGAAATGGAATGATGAGTGCCAAAATGCCTTCCTCACAATTAAAGAACAGCTAATCAAAGCTCCCATTTTGGTACCACCCAGGGATGATGTTCCCCTGTTCATGTACCTGTCCATAAGTGACAACGCCATGGGCTACATGCTGGGACAAAAGGACGATAGAGGCCAAGAACGAGTTATCTATTACCTCAGCAAAAGATTCAGCAACAGTGAACACAAGTACACTCTGATTGAGAAGACTTGTTGCGCTTTAGCATGGGCTTCCATGAGGTTACATCATTACCTCCATGGTCACACAACCCATATCATATCCCGCGTGGATCCTCTCAAGTACGTGTTCAACAAACCCATGTTAAATTTCCAACTGTCCAGATGGCAGTTGATTTTACAACAATTTGACATCGTATATGTGACTCAAAAGTCCATCAAAGGTCAGGGAGTTGCGGATTAACTAGCCGCCGCACCTTCAGGGGATTTCAAACCCTTGGAAACATACTTCCCCGATGAAGGGGTTATGACATTTCAGCAACACCATCAGTATGATACATGTCAAACATGGAAGATGTATTTCGATGGAGCTGTTAATATGGAAGGTTCTGGAGCTGGAGCAGTTCTAGTATCCGCTACGGGGAGCGATATCCGTCAGTTAAATTACGATTTTTCGGCACCAACAATACAACCGAGTATGAAGGTACATCTCATGGAATTTGAAACTTACCCGTTCAATGGGCATCAGGCGGTTAACTGTCTTTGGAGATTCGGAGTTAGTGGTCAGACAATCCACAGGAATCTATCAAACCAAAGAGCTACATTTGCTGCCTTACCATCGGCAGGTTTTGAAGATGGCTTTGGAGTTCGAGGAAATCTCCTTTCTACACATTCCTCGTAATAGGAATGATTTTGCGGATGCATTAGCAACTTTGGCCTCCTTGATACACATATCTGACAAGGGACACTTTCCAAGTGTCACAATTTCCATGCACAAGGCCCCATCCTATGGGAACTACGTTGGAGAAGTATCGTATGAGCTACCTCCCATTCAGCATCCTTGGTATCAGCATATCAAGGAATACCTACGAGACGGATCTATACTCGCTGAGGCGAGCCCTACTGAGAAGAGGCGGATCCATCGACTTGCTACGAAATTCTACATGAGTGGAGATGCACTCTACAAAAGAGATGCAGGACAAGGTCTCCTCAGATGTTTAGACAAAGATCAAGCTCAAAGGCTCATGGATGAAATCCATGGTGGAGTCTGTGGCCCACACATGAGTGGCCCCTCCTTGTCAAGAAGATCCTCAGGACAGGACATTATTGGCTATCTCTCAAAGCTGACTGCCATGACCACGTCAGGAGATGTTATCAATGCCAAATTCATGGAAATGCTATCCACGCCCCTCCACGGGAACTCCACAATATAAGTTCGCCTTGGCCCTTCGCAATGTGGGGAATGGATGTGATTGGGCCCATTGAGCCTAAAGCCAGTAATGGTCACCGATTTATCTTCACCATGATCGACTACCTTACCCAAGGGGTAGAAGGCGCCCTCCTTCCCAGGGTTACCAAAGAAGTCATCATTGCTTTCATCAGAAACAATGTCATTTTTCGATATGGACAACCAGAGGTGATTGTATTAGACAATGCTAAGAACCTCAACAACAAGATGATGGAGGAATTATGCAGTAAATTCCACATCAAACATCTTAACTCCATCATCTACTGTCCAAAGATGAATGGTGTTGTTGAAGCGGCTAACAAAAATATCAAGAAGATCATGCAAAAGATGTATGCCAACCATAAAGGATGGCCTGACTTATTTCCTCTTACTCTGTTAGCCTACAGAACCTCAACGCGGACTTCAACTGGGGCAACCCCCTACGCATTAACCTATGGGATGGAAGCAGTGCTCCCCATAGAAGTAGAAATGGAATCCCTCAGAGTGTTGATAGACGCTCAGTTGGATGAAGACCAATGGGTACAAGACAGGTATCACCAATTGTCTCTAATAGATGAACGGCGAACCGCGTCTATCTTCCATGGTCAGTTATACCAACAAAGGATCGCCAGATCCTACAATAGAAAAGTCCGTCTACGGCAGTTCAAACAACACGACTTGGTTTTGAAGAATATCATCGACAACCAAGATCAGTCTAAGGGAAAATTCGCTCCTAACTGGGAAGGCCCTTTTGTTGTCAAAGAAGTATTGACAGGAGGTGCTCTCAGATTATAAGAAATGGACGGCGATGAATTTCCATAACTCATCAACTCGGACACCGTGAAATGGTACTATGTCTGAAGTTACCATCAAGCAAACATCCTGGTATTGGATTATCAGATCACCAGTCATTCCGGTTCTCTAACCCCTTTACCACATACAACTTTCTTCCACGCTTTGCCCCTCAGGGAAACATATTTTTCAAGCCGCCACTGCTTCTATGCTATTCATACAACTTAGGTCATCCCATTGTGTATTGAACCTCTCGCGTTTCGGTTTGGCTACCCACATGGGATTAAACTTTTCACCCATGGTTTATCCTCAACCTAGGATCAAACTTTCTCTTCCCCATGTCAATCGACTGCACGCACACGGATCATGCTTTTCAACTTTCATACGAGGGGCGAACTCGTCGACTTTGGTCTCTCTTCAATATAGAATGCGTAGGCAACCATTTCATATGGCCCGATCGCAATAAAAAAAAACCACAAAAACATTTCTACCCCCTTCTCCTTACAAAACAAAAAAACAAAAAAAACACCATTCGCCTGCCACATACATCTGACGTTAAACCTCTTACACACGAGTTCGAACTATACGGACTGATCTCCTCTTCAATAGAGACGTGGCGTGGCGGACCATTCATGGTGCGGTCTCACCCCTACCAAAACACAAACCCTTGTCAATTGGTACTGGGATCAAACTTCAATCCACTGCATTTCATTGGCTTCAGACCAAAGGGATGGAATTACCTGAACTCCTCCCAAATAGGAGATTCGACGACCATCTAAGTTGCGGTCATACCTTGAAGAGCAACACCAATCCATAAGCAATGGAATTAACTAGGTTTCTCCTAAATAGAAGTACTGGCGACCATCTGTGGTGTGGTCAATCTCAGAGAAGAAAGCCACACTCATCTCCACATTTCCATATAGAAACCAGTCCCAAGACACCAAAGATGGTAGGGATACACAAAGATCGATGATCCATTCTGAACTATCCAGAGACAACTCAATGTCCATCCATCCAGGAGGAATTCAGAATACATCAAGATCACAAGCCCTGAAGCAGTAGGCAAAATATCAAGCAAGTATCCAGGCATATCTAAAAAGGAAGTGATCAAAAATATATTTCCCTACCATATATATAATTTTGTTTGATATACATAAATGTAAACTGTACATGACAAAATGGCTAAGCTAGTCTGTGCAGAAAAATCCAAGCCCATCATCAAATCAGCATGTATGCGAGCTAACAAGCCCAACATGGCGTCCCTCTTAGAAGAAGGAGGTAAAGCTGTGGTATCCTGTATGAGGATATCCACACGACCCAACAGATCTGTAGCCATCTGCATGGTGATCATATGATCATCAATATATGCGCTCATCTCTGCAATCATGCCAGTGGTAAGGGACCTCACTGCAGTACTATCTGTGACGGCTACATCCCGGGCAGATATGACACTATCCTAGTCAACTATCACTGCATCTCTGGCTGATCTGGCCTCATCCCGCTCAACAACAGCGGCATCTCTGCGGGCTAATGCCTCGTCTCTCTCTAATAGAGTTGCGTCTCTCCCATCAAGGGCAGTCAACATCATAGATCGAGCCTGATCTCTCTCAAAGGTCATCAGATGAAGACTATACTCAAAGTCTTTGTCTTTGAATCTTTGAATCACAACAAAGATCTTTGGTAATGGGGAGAATCTAAAAGAGATGCTGGCAACCCAGCACCTGGCTCCTCCTCGATGTGGGAATCAATATCCTCCATGGGCTCTCCCTCATCTATCTCACTATCTGGTACTGTTGATACTGTCGCAGCCGATGCAATCTATATCCCCATCCATGCGGAATACTCTGCTGAACAACCTGGATGGCTCACAGAAAAATCAGCTATCTCACGCTGATCCCAACAAGCATACACACGGGATCGGTCCTCTGCTGAAAGATATCGAGAAGCTGAACGTTGACCTATCGCCCCCTCGAAAGGATGAAAGTCCTGAAACTGGTCAAACTGTGACATCACGGCCACCGGATGGTAAGTAGTCACGCCCCTCAATCAAGCCAGAGGGAGGTAATCCATGCCCGGAGCATGAGTAATAAAGTTGTAAGGTGAGTTGAGCCCCGAACACGGCAATATGACAAATGGATCTCTGATATCCGCCAAGAAAATAGACCAAGACATAGCATCTGTACACTCTGATGGCTGAAAGGAGTATGACATGGATATATCATGGGTAAACCAATACCCATGCCGTCTAAGAGCGCCAATCGATCTCAAATGTGACATAAACCACACATATAGCGTGATCGAGCTACCCGTGAACACTCCTGTTGGATAAGCGCAGCAGTATGTGGCTGACCTCAAAGTATCTGCTATGATCATAGGTATGATGGTAAGACCCTCCCTGAGAGCTCTCACTGCCATGATGACTCCATTGTCTATCTCATCCATGTACCGTGGCATGTAGACATACGACAGTGCGCACAATAGCAGTACATCCACCATGGCAAGACGCCAATGATCCTCTGGTGTGGTGAAATCCTCGGAATGTCGTGAATAACTATCCTCAGAGGCAAATCTGTCAAACAGAAAACGCTGGGATATAACGTGGCCAGATGTAAGCTCATCCTGCACCACTCTGTGCCTCAATCCAGTGAGGGTCATGAACCGTCGACTCATGTCCCCCAAAGCCATATGCACGCAAGGTATGTCCAGCGGCAGCATCGTCAATCGTGCATACTCATCCAGAGTAGGAGTCAACTCCTGGGTCCCAAATCGAAAAACCTGCCTCTCCGATACCCAGTGCTCCAGCATGCCATCCAAGAATCTTGTGGGAACCTAAAACATCAACAGGGTCATAGTATGCTACAACAAATGATCTACAGTCACCCTGTCTGATTGTGACATGCTATCATACCACGATCGCATACCAGATGCCACCAATGATGGTGGGGTATGATCAATGCGGCTAATTGTCGAAGACAACATCTGTACGGGCCGTGTCATAAGACCATCCAGGGGTCAATGCTGAATATCTATAGACATACATACATATGCATAACATGATACATGCATAGCAGATAATAGATGGCAATATGATATAAGGAATGAAAAAATATGCATACATTCCTAAGTATATCATCATCTAATACATCATCTCTATACAGGTATAAATACAGGGAAATGGGGCACAGATGCCCTACTACTAACAGAGGCCTATCAAAAGATATAGCAAGAATGGGGCACAGCCACCCAATAGCTAACAGAGGCCTATCAAAAGAGATAACGAGAATACACATCAGAAGAAGACAATGGTGTCAATTTCCACATCATCAATCCTATCCACCTAATGTAACTCCTCCCGAGTCACTGGATCTCTATCAACAGGGATGTCAGGCCTATAAAAATGAGGATCTGCTCTGGTAAAACCAAATGGGTCATCTGAGGGGCCAGCCTGAGCTGGAAGGATCAAACGAACCTGTCACTGCCGGATCTCTGCCCAAATGCCGGATAAATATATGTGCCTGATCCAACTGCCGGGTCAAACTATCAATCTGTGTCATATGAGTTGGATCTCGAACATAGGCTATCCAATCCATCATCATCACGGATCCTGGAACCATATCCCCCATGAACTTAGTGGCGCGGGACTGGGGTCCAATAGTACGAGGCAACCACCAACGCTGGAACGTCTCCTGAGTACATGGACCCTCTGATAATGCAAAACTGTCAACCCCTAACAATGGGATATCAGTGATGGGTGACTGCGATACAGGCCAATAACGCCTAACAGGAGGCAAGATCGGTATACGAATCTCCCCTGTGGTGCTCCTAATAGCACGCTCTCCTAAATAGAGCTCCCAGCCTCCATCTGTGAAAGAGGAACTCTCCTGGTGGAAATAACGTACTCGACTCCAGTCGGGTATCCATCCTCAAACCCGATGGCCAAATGTTCCCCAGAATAGGGAATCCATGTGATAATCTCAGCTGTCAACAACTCCAGCTGCAAGCAGCAGTGAGTGAAACCCTCAGCTACAGGGACCTCCGCCAATATAGAATGATGTCATCGTCGTCCTCGTGGATAGGTATCTAAACCTAACACACTCACAGGACGCAAGCATGGGAGTCTTTCAGAGGCCCAAAACTGCCAACACAATGGAAAAACATATGCGATCAGTAAACACTCTTAACCTATAAATGGGAAATGACAAGAAAAATACTCACTAGCAGAAATGGGTAAAATCCTAGCCAAGCCTCAGTCAAACCCTGTGAGCGCATACGCATGCCCCGGAGGAAATAGGAGAAGGTGTAGGAGCCCCAATCATACTCTCCAATACAGTTCACATGACGCGTGGCGCTGATCAAAGCGAACGACACCGTAAAGGAATTATCTGCTATGAAGCAGCCCCTAATGATCATCAGGAACAATCGCCGAAGAATGCGATCCCTGACTCTGACATCATCTGGCATGGGCTCGCTCAATAACCCACTTATAGCATCTACGTTCAAAGGACCTGAACGAACAGTCCTACCCTTAAGCGCCTCCACCAGAACTCCTAACAAGGATCTGACGGCAGTAGGGGTAATATTCGCCATGCAAGGCACTGGCTCCCCTCCAAACTCTATACCTGTGATAAATCACCAATCCATCGGCGTCATCATCACCTCACAGTCCAGTAGATGGAGTGACTGAGTCTGATGAAACCATCGCTCAGAAAATGCCCTGAGGTAACCCCAGGGACAACGACTGGGAAGGATGGAGAAGAATGCCTCAAATCCCCAATCATGCACTACCGCTCTATAGTCGGGATGAAGAGCCTGATACATGGAGTGTATGCTAAACCAATTCCCTCGAGGCTGTGTGAAGCCGAGAACCTGCATGAAATGCAGATCAATATCAAAATCCTTTACTCCTCATCAATAGGAAAGAAAGAAGGGCAAGATCTAACGTCATACCTCATTAGCATGCAAGTACATCGAGGGATGTCTGCTCAAGTCAGGAAGAAGCTCTGAGTTTGCAACCTGAATACAAGGGAGCTCCCTACGGGGAACATGTGCAGCAGAAGCGGGGTCCTCAATCGGAATATCCTCATCCTCGTCCTCAACGTCTGGCACCTCAGCCTGAACTAGACGTATCACCGCCTCCACCAATCGACGAGGCTGTCTCACAGAACGGGGACGAGGCACTTCAAAAGCCCTCCTCCGTACACTAGAAGTGGTCCTACGAGAACTACTCGACCGATCCGGATCCATAATATCTGGACAACAAGTCTCCAAATCACCTCAGAAAGGGTGTGGTATTTTCTAACCTGGAGCTTTTCTAAATGCATCTTATGACTACATGCATGCATGCATTTACTTTAACATACAGTAGAGTTAGAATGCATGACTACCCAATGGCTACATGTTGGAAATTTTTTTCCATAGTCCCCTTTGAAAATAGAACTATCCACATGCACATAGGCATGACTAGGTGGCCATTCAGTAGCACACCTGCCCCAAAGTCATATACAAAATATATGCATTAAAAATAAAAACCATCACACATAAGGTTAACCTCAATGCCAGGAGTACTTTGTCTTCTCACCTTATGCTCATATGTCCTCAAATAGGATAAAAATAGCAGAAAAAGGTGCCATTTTGACTGTCTTAAAAGTTAAATTTTTTCACATCATTATGTTCAGCATGGTTTAATACTAATATTTACTATGTTGAATATTTTTTATCAAGTCATTTGTGCATACACAATCACTACTATGTGTTTAGATGCATTTCATACGATAAGTCATTTTCCAACGAACAAAAATTGGAAAAAAATACATGCATACGTTACCAGGATAGTGCAAAACACTTGTACGGTGACAGAATTTGCAGAAAATCGCCTGAACTCAGCAGATCTGAAGGAGGCTCTCGGATTTTCCTTTGCAAGACAAGTTGAAAGTGACTTGTAAGACCAACCTGTTGGATTAAACATCCACGGTTGGCCGCAGGCTCATCTGCGGCTGAAGCAGGTGTACCTGCGGCACCCTTATATGGGCCCCACCCCTCCGACTCAGTCTAGTTCGAGTTGCAAAGGAGTTCTTGCGGACTGAAAAAGTCAAATCGGGAATAAAATGCTACACAATTGAGCAAAATAGCCTACAATCCTGGTCTTCTCAGATGGAACTTTGAGTCTGTATATCACTCATTGGTAGTCACCTGAACACGAGGTATACCCTGCTAATGATCTCATTTATTACAAATTACATCCGGCAATACCTTGTACAGGTCCAATGCCACCAACTCTGGGTCATTACCCTAAAAGATCAACGTGGATCCCCGACGGGGGTTACAACGTGAGTCCCCAACGGGGGTTACAACGTGAGTCCCCGAAGAGGGTTACAACATAGATCCCCGGCGGGCGTTACAACGCATGTTTATCCGTTGACACACAAATCAACGAAGGTCAAGCAGCCTTAACATCATGATAACCATTGGAAGCAAATCCAACAGAGCATCGGAAGCCATCCGATGACCAGCCGCTGCTACACACGTCAGCGATGATCTCAACGTGGATCCCCGACGGGGGTTACAACGTGGAATCCCGGTGGGGGTCACAACGCATTGTCATCCATTGGTGTACGTATCAATGAAGGTCAAGCAGCCTTGACATTATTTCAGCCAATGGCAAGTAAACCCATCGAAGCATTAAGAACTATTAGAGGATTTCATACTCTAGTACTCATATTCCCCAGCGTATCCCCGGCGGGGGTCACAACGCAATGTTCTATTGGCATACATGTCAACGAAGTTTAAGCAACCTTGTCAATATGCCCACAGAGTATTAGCCGTTAATTCACACGTCAGTAAAAGTCAAGCAGCCTTGACAGTCTACCCCACAGGGAGTTCATTCGTTGATTCACACGTCGGTGAAGCACAAATCAATGAAGGTCAGGCAATCTTGGCAACATTTGATGTTGGTAATAAAACCAACAGAATCTTGACATATCCTGGCGATACAAACTAGGAAAGGTCAACATCATCAAGGAGGATCGATGATGGAATATGTTATACACATCCTCAAACAGACAAAGCGTCATCCCCACAGATCTCTTACACATAAGAGGCACCTCTTCGGAATTAAGTCTGTATCAAAGCTCCAGGACTTTGGTGATAACTCCAACATCAACATCCTAACAGATTCGGATCACACAGCCGATCAGGTCATATTTACCAATCCTTAGTGAATATTACAAGGATCCAACAATCATCTCCAGCATGTTGGGAAACAACCCCGCACACATGCATCATACATTTGCATCATGTTGCATTTCAAGTGTCTAGGATTCTTTATCCTACTCATGCATCGCATTGCATGAGTATGCATGAGTATGATAAAGAGGGGCATCTGTAGACACTCAGAATTTTCTGTATACCTATCACTAACATTGCAGGAGGACAGATTCGTCTTTCAAGAGAGAACCCTGGAAGATAATTCATATCCATTTCGGATACTATCGAAAGTTCAGCATCAACCCCGGAACACACACCGGGAGTAACAATTCCAACCTCGGAGACAACCCCGAGGCGTGCAGATCCAATACCGGAACACACACCGGAGAAGACCGATTAATCTCGGAGATAACCTTGAGGTATCCAGTCTCAGTCCCAACCATGGGAATAGTTACCAACCTTGGTGATAATCCCAAGGAATGCAGTTTCAGAGATAACCCCGAAAATGCTTGTTTCAAATGCAATCAGCTTCAATCTCGGCGCTCACAACGAGATACTCAGTACCAACCCAGAGATAACACCGGGAGGATAGGCATACCTCAGAGATGACACTAAGGACCTTCAACAATTGCGGCGAAATCAATCTCGGTGAAGCCACGACGTAACGCTTTTATCGAATTTGAGGCAATGATAACCCGGTGAGGGGCAACATCGTCATCTCGCCAATGCGATGCCACGTCACGTCGTCTCAACATCATATTTCTACATAACGACGTCCCACAAGAATCAATGAAAATCAATCCTGAGTGACTATTGTGCAGGATAACGGATAGAATTTGAAGCTGAAGACCAGAGGGCACCGTCCCATCTTCATGACTTCGTACAACCTCTAATCCCGTGACATTGCGTAACTCTCGACAACGACGGTCCGAAATAGGTCCTATATACCTCGATTGATTCCGGATTGCAATTACGAAAGTTCGAGCGGACATTGCGGTACCAAGTGCACATACTTGAGACGACAGGGCAGAAACCCGGGAAACCAGGTAGCCCTCTGGTACACTGCTGGCTGGCTGCAGTACACTGCTGCTCCACCCTCTATAAATAGAGGGCTTGGGGTGGCCATTTTGCAAGAGAAAAGCAATGAGGAAGCCCGCCCAATTTGCTTCGTACTCACCCTATCCTTGAGTGCTTTCTCATTTTAAACACCTGTGAGCTCACATATAGCTACTTTTGTACCTACAAAAGCCAGTGTTTACCTACTTTAAAGATATAGAAGTCTTCTTTGACAGCCCACTGTAAGCCTTCTCACACACTTTAAAGCCTTTCTCTTCATCTCTACACACACCCTTCTTCACGTTGAGAGTCGTGTTGTGTGTGTTTACCCGGACTTCGGTCCGTGGTTTTATTTTAGTTTGTATATACATATATATTTATATATATATATATATATGGACTAACATTATCGAGTTATGCCTCGTTAAGCCTAGACTTCGGTCTGGAGCGTTTATTTGCTTTTATATATATATATATATGAACTGTGTGTTGAACTTTGTTCGATGAGCCTGAACTTGATGCAGGCGTTATTGCTTTAATATATATATATATATATATTAATTGTGTCGGACTTTGTTCGATGAGCACAGATTTTACATCCTATAGCATTTACTTGCTATATATATATATATGAACTATTGTCGAACTCATTCGATGAGCACTGGATTTTACATCAGGTATGTTTACTCGCTTATATATATATATACTTATATGTATGAACTGTTGTCGAACTCATTCGATGAGCACAGATTTTACATCCTATGCGTTTATTGCTTATATATATATATATATATATATATATATATATATATATATATATATATATATATATATATATATATTCGTCCCATTGGAGTTCACTTACGTGGTGGTTGATCGCTTTTATAACTTTCTTTACGTTTACGTCACTGGAGTTTACTTCATGGCGGTTGATCTCTTCTGACTTTATTTATTTATTTTGTCTCGCATAGAGTTTCCTTCGTGGTGGTTGATAGCTTTCTGACTTTATTTACATTTCGTCCCACTTTGGAGTTTCCTCCGTGGCGAGTTGATAGCTTTTCTGACTTTATTTACATTTTCGATCCCCATGGAGGTGCTTCTTGGTTGGTGATCATGTTATATATATATATATATATATATATATATATATATATATATATATTCATAGCTTTTGTATATATATACATTTATTGCTTTCATACAAATTACGGTATCATGTGCTTTAGGAATCATGTGATCACAGATTCAACCTATTGGATCTAGATTCGGTTCGTGATGGACATTTTCATTGTAAGCGACTTGTAAATCATTATGCAAAGATTATGCGAATTTCCTCGAGATGGTTTTTCATACCCACGAGGAAATCGGCATTATTTTGTACATTATTTTCTTATAGATGCTTCGCGCATCTGGAAATAAAATCAATCAAGTCGAACACTTAATAAAATGGAAGTGTACAAGGACTCAATTACTATTGAGCATCAGGGTTTGAAAAAACCTTTTTTATAAAACATCATTGCTATATCTTGCTAAAAACTGAATTTTTACATAAATTCAAACACTGTGTATATAGGTGCGAACGAGGCCTCGCATTACTTCCAAACAACAGCACATTGACCCACACACACACACATTCAGATAATAGTTTCTTGAAAAGAGGCGGTCACCATGGTAACACGGATGTCGGGGGGTGCCTAACACCTTCCCTCCGCATAATCAAGTCCCCGGACCCTAATGAATCTCGGTTTTCACAAAGGCGCTTTTAGCAATGTCACATCACTGGGTCAATGTGCAAACCTTTTCTCGGTTGTGTTGGTACAACCATTTAAAAAACTAACTGGTGACTCTTAACAGTCCATCGTCGACATTATACATGTCGGACCTTTTTCACTTGTTTTTTCAAACAAATCTCACCTAAAATGAGAACACCAAAGAACAAATAACGGAAAGGGCATCTAAAAAATCCCGACGTCGACATATGTGATCCTTGAAATATATCCGTTGAAGCCATTTGATGAAGCATTAAATGCGTTTGACATTTCTGAACTTTGATGGAGACTTTTCTGCACATATTCTGAATTGCACTCTGGCCCACTGACACAACAGACTGCTTTCTCACCTAACACCTGAAAAGGTGTTTTCCTTTGTCCCATGGTCCTTTCCTTAGCTTCTTGAATACGTTCCTTTTGTTGTATACTAAGGATATCTTTTGTGCCGTTGGAACTGGTGAGGACTTCAACGTTTAAAACCCATTCCACATTTGTTTGGAATTTGTCTCCAAACAAGAGGTAGGGCTCGATGCTTCTGACACAAGACAGATGATACTCTACGATCCAGATCGTGGTGTCTTGTCACTTTGGTGCTTGGTTTAATGCTATCAAATAAGAGCACTATGATTTCTCTTAAATACTTGCACACTACGATCTTCACTTGCTTGTTTTGCAAGCTCTACGTTTCCGAGACCACACTACGATCTCTGAGTTAGCTCGGCAAACGTTGGGACCACTCTACGATTTCCGAAGAGGTCCTTCAAGGCAGGCACACTACGATCCTCGAAGCTCTACATTTCTGCCTTGGCTTCTGTAATCTTGATCAGCTTGATACACTACGATTCTTGTTGAAGCCTATCTATTACACTTCAAGATGTAGATCAACTTAACAAATTTGATATATCACTAAGTCCTTGGACATATATTTATGGAAGGACTTTACATATAATCATGAGCATTTACATTTAAACATCAAATCAAAATATGCACTCTTCCAACAGTCTTTGGCATCGTAGAGTTGTTGAAGTCTTCATGGAAGTCTGCAAGTTTGCCTAAGCATCGTAAAGTACTCATTCATAGAACAGAAAGCAGAGCACCGTAGAGCAGATCGTAGAGCAGGACGTAGAGCTCTACTCTACGTTCCTCATCATTCTACCAACAACTAATTTTGTAGAGCATGTCAGAACTGTCTTTAGAATGATAATTTCAGAGGGACTCCAAGTGAAGATTTCAAGATGTTACTCACCATCTTCAATTTCAGATTAGAAAATCCAAGGGTGATTAGTCTAAACCGCTAGATAAAAGATGTGACACCATTAAACATGTGGTAGGTGAGACTGCAGTTTGATGTGACTTGGCCAAAGCCTAACGCAAGCCTAGTAGCCATTTTAAAAGTCAACATCATAGAACATCTGCAGTAGAGCATTAAATTCACCAATCTCCAATGGGATAATTTTTAGAGGTCTTTAAAAAGAGTACGAGGATTCAAATCCAAGTACGAATCACACAATACAAAGCTGAACCTCTGCCAAAATACTCAAAACTCTACTCTACGATTCAGAACAACTTGTTCAAAGATGCTAAGTACCTGAAGGAATCAAGTCTCATTGCAAAGCTTAGCAGAACCTCAATCAATCATCATTCAGTTGTGATTCAACTTGGTCTTAGTGACCATTATACCGAAACTCAGTGACTCAAAAGAATCTAAGTGATTCGGAGAACTAATTGTCCTTGTCTGTGTGACCAAATTGCCTAGACTAAGTGACTCGAAAGAACCTTAATGGTTCAGTTGTAATAGATCTTGGTGATCTGATCTTTATGACCCATCCTTAGTGGATATCCTACTTGTTAAAATAGAATAGTGGAATAGGAATTGTTTGTATTCCAAGCCACTTAAAAATCTCTTGTGTCATTTATCTTCTATCATATAACTACTATATTTGTTATACCTATTATATCTACTAAGTGGTTAACATCTATAGAACTAAATTTAGAAATGAGATTTCATTAAATCATTAAGGAGATTTTTTCCAAACTAATATTCTGTTGTGCTAAGATTAATTGAACTAATTATTTATCTGGTAACTAATCTTTAAATAAACAAAAGTTTTACAGATCTATTCAACCCTCCTTCTAGATCTCTTTTGTGTCTTCGGGAAACAACACATTTTATTGCCTTAGACTTATGAGATATTAAGAAAGTGTACCCAAAGCGTGTATAGTCATCTATCATTGTGAGAAAATAGGAACGCTCATGCCTTTCTTTCACATTTATAGGGCCACAGATGTCTGAGTGAATGAGTTGCAATGGTGTTTCTGCCCTAGTGACTTTACCGAATGGTTTTCTAGTTGATTTTCCTGCTAAATAATGTTCACAAGTGAGTAGATTTACCTTAGCAAGTGGGCCTAAAATTAAGACATACTCGAGCTAACCTAGCCATTCTATCATGTACAATATAACCTAATCTAGCATGCCATTTATTGAACTTTCATGATCATTTACAACAATCAAGTAATACACACAACAATTTCAGACTAAGTCAAACAGATTTATACAAATATAAGCTAGAAAAACAAAACAACACCAAGCAAGTTAATATGCATTATAGCTCCAGCTAAACCAAAGCTATAAAGTAGATCTAGATAAGAGTATACTGATAATAATATAAAAGGGAGTGATTTTTCAAAACTTTGTTTGGCATGCGATCGTTATATATATATATATATATATATATATATATATATATATATATATATATATATATATATATATATATATATATATATAGGCAATGATCTATAACATCTATTTGCTATGGATCAAAAAATGGCAAATAGCATCTACACCTTCCATACTAATTATGTACTGCTGAGATAGGAAAAGAGGTCTCGTCGTCCGCTAGTTATACAAGCGGACTGGATTAAAAAAAAAATTGGACAGAAATGCCCCCATTATACTAACTTCAATGAAAGCCAGCTTTTTGTTGAACAAGGTGAACTTATACTGTAGAGATAGACTAAAGAAAATAAAATGGAAGAAACCTTTCAGATTTTTAAATGTTTATGACTGGGGTGTTAGATTATTGACCACTCACGTGACCTTTGAAAACAAACACACACATCGATTCAAATTCTTACCGGAGTGTAAACCACACACACTAAAATAACGCTTCAAATAAATTAAAAACACTCTAAACTGAGAATACGACGAGCTGGAGACTCCGGCCGTTTCCAGAGATTCAAGTGGCCATTGTTGTTAACAACACTGGTGAGTTGATTTGAAGTGGAAGTAGTCGCCTTATAGTTCAGATGATCGGACCTTACGACTCGCTGATCAATCCAAACCGTGGTTCGATGCACCAGATTCGTTCTGTTGACGGAATTATCCGTAGCTTGGACCTTCATACACCGCAATCGCTTCTAATTTTCCCTCTATAAAACGAACTTAGACGACGTCTTAGCATCTGATCTGGAATCAGATTGGTGGTGTGAGGTTGAACTCTAATTATCAGATAAGGATTCAGAAAGTGATCTGGAATCAGATTGGTGGTTTGCTTTCATTGAAGCTAGTATAATGGGGGCATTTCTGTCCAAAACAATTTTTAATCCAGTCCGCTAGTATAACTAGCGGACGGCGATGTGACACCCCCAAATCCCGGTACTTCATTACCTCAAGATGTGGTGTTCACGTAATCAAAACATTCATTTATAACTACCCAATCATAAATAAAATTGAATAATAAACCTGCCCATACAGGAATTACATAAAATAAAATCTCCCAGGTTATCTAACCTTTACAAACAGTCATTCATGCGGAAAAATAAAATAACTTCATTACAATCTTTAAACCAAAGTCTGATAATAAAACTATTAAACTATTACAAGTCTTCAGTACTTGTTCATCTTTCCCTTTCCCTTACTAGTGATAGGTACGTCACCCTTTTCACTTTTAATGTAAGAATTTCTGAGCAAGAGTGAGCAAACAAGGTTCACTTGAAATAACAATAAATAAAACCTTAACCTTTACATCACTTGCCAAATACTAAATTTGAATAGAAATGAACAATATGTTCTATTAACATTCCATAAATCATAACATTCTTTGAGGGTCTAATGACCACGAACCACATCCGATTATAAGTAATCTTTCAACTTTAACTATACAGTCATACGACTACAAGGACTCAAAGGTACTTAGGGGATCAATCCTTCATTACATGTATTGTATACAAACATTTAAAGCAAGAAAGTACAAAAATAATAGGTGCAACCCTAAAAAATAGGGTTGTTCATCTCGATATTTAGAGTACAAGTCCGCACTAAAGTCCGTTTGGTTTGGATACACTTCAAGGTAATTTGGAGTTCAACGGACATCAACTAAGGATTAGTTGAATAAAAGATAATAACACTATGTTATTGAATGATCATAACTGAATAAACATTTCATTCTAAGTTCATGCTTTAGGAATAATCTAATAGCATAACAATTTAATAATCTATTATACCTTGCTTTGAACAACATTAAGCTAAGGTTACAACTTAAAATTTAATATCAAGCATGCATAACAACAATAATTTGAACGATAAACTGATTCAACAGAATAAAGGTACTAGCATGATGATATAACAAGTTTCGAGTTAAGAAAACTTGCATAACCATAATAACTATCTCGACGAAAGTGTGGAGATGGAAAGCTTGTATCATCATGAATAACTAGATACAATCAAGTTGTTTAATGAAAATACTTTACTCAATAAAGTATAGAATTATGAAATTTGCATAACGACGATTTATGATTTAGAAAAACTTGCTCAGCTATTAACAAAGTAGAGTTAGTGAACTTGCATGACAATAAATCGTTAAACAAGAAATTAGAAATAGAGAATTTGCATAAGTATAACATAACAGTGAAAAGTAACCTAGCTGAATAATAAAGTAGCAAAGGTTAGGGAACTTGCCTCATGCGTAGGTTAAACAATCACTACCCACGTTCACCCCAAGTCCTACACATACCATATGTATTGACAATACAAATTAGTTACACTAACATTACCTTCACGAGTTGGTTTCTTACTTTTAGTATAGCTACTAACTAATTGTAAGTTTAAATAACATTGCATCTTTTCATGAACATTACTTTTTAGTTTTTTTTACAACTACTTAAGTGATCATGTCATTGCACCACATACACATTAACAACTTGATACAACATCCTATTACATGTCCAACATGTTATCATTAGGTTATACTAATACTCAAAATTGGACTTGCATTCGCGCATCAGCGATTGGCTCCAAAGCAGGTCCTAAAGATGGCCATTTTGACCCTTCATAACGATTTCAAATTGAAAACCTTAAAGAATAAAAGTTATAGGCCTATTACGAATCATCTTTAATCACCTCAATCGGAGTTGTATGAAAAGCGTTATGGCCATTTTACTATAGGAGGAACTGACTCCTAAACCACTTTTTTTGTGCTTGTGAGTGTATTTGTGAAGACTCAGGGCATGAATTCCGAGGCGTGGATTTTCTAGCCTATTTTTGGCGCTGTTGGGCGAGACTTGACGTTGGCGTGGATTTTGGAAACTGGGAAACTCACTGTAACCAAACCGAAAAATAGAACAAAGCTCTTTGTCTAACTTTTTAACAAACAATTGACACCCATTAACATGTATAACTTCACGTAAATTACACATAAAAGTTATGAAGCATTCGTGTACAAATTTTACACAACTAAACAACAATATCAAAGAACTAATTCTTTGAAAACATTGTTTTTCTTTGAAACCAAAATTTTAAAACTCCATTGTTGATATCTAAAATACAATGAACGTAAATCTAGAATTATAACTAACTTAATACTTTTGGAATACTAGCATACCAACATATATTCCAATTAACATATACAAAGTTCAATTCGCGTATTAGTTCACAATTTGCATAATCAGATACCAATTTTGTTATTTTGCAAACATACGTTCATACATGTTTTTCACTGTAAAACCAAGTTCTTACCTTGCAGCCTTAATTTAGCATACAATCTTTATCTAACACTAGCTCTGAGAAACATAACATCATATAATTCAATTGTATAACGGAAATTACATAAATTAAAAATTCTCAGCAATTATAAAACTCATGAACACAGAAACTCAAACTCACGTCGTTTATACAAACACACACACACACACACACACACACACACACACATATATATATATATATACTAGGGTTATGCTCCTACCTTTTTGTTGCTTAAGAACTTGTTGTTAACAATGAGACAATTCTTTCACAAACATTCCTCAAAGTTCGATGATTTTCTCTCAACTCACAGAGAGCTCTTTTGTTTCTTTTGTTTACTCTATAAACCTTTCTAGGAGTTTAAGCCAAAAAAACAATATACTTAACTAAAACCAACGTACATCTTTTCAAAAAGTTTTAAGCGACGCTCAACTAATGACCGTATTGAATTAGTAGTTACCAAATTAATATATATTATATATATTTTATTTATTTAATTAATAATTTAAATCAAAAAAAGAAATCCAAAAGCCATAAGGCTTTGTTTGGCAAACCATTTAAAATAAAATAATTTATATCCTTAAGCTTTGTTTGGGTAAAACTAAATTAAACTACTTTAATTTATTTTAATAACTCTTTATCACATAGTTATTTATCACACTTTATGTAATAACAATTTATTAAATAAATCACTTAATCACATAACTCAATCCACATAACACATTAATTATTTAATAAATAAATAATTAACTAAATCAAATCAATCAAATTGAACAATTATTTATCCAATAATAAACACATCCAATAAATATTTATATAAATCAATAAATATTTATAATTTACATTAAAAAAAACTGGAATGTTACATCATTCCCCTCTTATAAGGATTCTGTCCCCAGAATCACAACTCAAACAACACATTCGTTACATTCTTCCCTACTTACAAAGATTCTGTCCCCAGAATCGAAGACATAGATTAAACAAATAACTCAGGGTACTCTTTCAACATTTTCTCTTCGAGTTCCCACGTAGCTTCTTCAGCATTGTGGTTCCTCCATATCACCTTCACATAAGGTATCACTTTATTCCTGAGCACTTGTTCTTTTCTGTCGACTATCTGGATAGGAATCTCTTCATAAGACAAATCTTTCTCGAACTGTAATGGTTCGTACTCGATCACGTGTTTGTAATCGGGTTTATACGGTCGTAACACCGAAATATGAACAACATTGTGAATGTTTTCCAACTCTGGAAGTAGAGCTACTTCGTAAGCTACCTCTCCAACTCTTCGTAGCACTTTGAAGGGTCCAATAAACCTCGAAATTTGAGCTTTTTTTTTCATCAAAATGAATTTTCCCTTTCAAGGAGAAACTTTGAGGAATACGAAAGTTCATACGTCGAATGCGATCTTGTGCGTGTTAATCAACATACTTCTTACATCGTCTTCTCTTGAGTGCTATCAATCTTGTCCTGATGAGTTTGATAATCTCAGCAGTTTGTTGTACTAGTTCTGGTCCTAGCAGTTGACGTTCACCGACTTCATCCCAGCACAGTGGAGTTCTGCACTTTCTGCCGTATAATGCTTCGTAAGGTGGCATACCGATACTCGCATGATAACTATTATTGTAAGCGAATTCCACCAATGGTAATTGTTCTTCCCAGCTTCCTTTGAAATCCATGACGCATGCTCTCAGCATATCTTCCAATGTCTGGATCGTTCGTTCGCTTTGGCCATCTGTTTGTGGATGATAAGCCGTACTCATTCGTAATTGAGTTCCCATACATTCTTGTAGTCTCTTCCAGAAATTTGAAGTGAATCGCGGGTCTATCGGACACAATTGATACTGGAACTCCATGCCTCGAAATGATCTCTTTGATGTACAATCTTGCCAACTGATCAAGATTGAACCTAATCTTTATTGGTAAAAAGTCTTGTTGATTTCGTCGGTCTGTCACTATCACCCAAATCGCATCGCATCCTCTACGAGTAGTTGGAAGACCCACCACAAAATCCATCGTGATATGCTCCCACTTCCATTCCGGTATTTCCAGCGGTTGAAGTAATCCATTTGGGTCTTTGATGTTTGGCTTTTACTCTTTGACATGTCAAACATTTTCCACGATTTCGCAACATCCCTTTTCATATTTGGCCACCAAAAATGTCGGCGTAGATCTTGATACATCTTCGTACTTCCTGGATGAATGGAATATCTTGAGCTATGAGCTTCGGTCAAGATTTCATCTTTTCAGCTCTAGTGTTGCTGGAACCCAGATTCTTCCCTCGTACCGTAGTAATCCTTCGGTATCGACCTTGTATTTCGTATCGCTACCATCAACCATATTCTCTTTTATCTTCCCACATTCTTCATCTTATAACTGAGCGTTCTTCACCTTGTCCAATAAAGTTGGACCTGCTTCTAACTGAAATAGTCATTCGTCGGATTCCTGTGGAAATTTGATTTCCAGCTCTAACTTTGTCATTGCTGAAATGAGCTCCTCCTGAGTTGTTATCAGCATCAAACTCTCTCCCGACCTTTCCGCTTAAAGCATCGCAACCACATTCGCTTTGCTGGATGATAAAAGATCTCACAATCATAATCTTTTATCAATTCCATCCACCTTCTCTCGACGCGTGTTCGAGATCCTTACGAGTGAAAATATACTTGGACTTTTGTGGTGCTGTGTAGATCTCACATTTCTCTCCATCTGAGATAGTGTCTCCATATCTTGAGAGCAAATACTCTCTGCGACCAATTCCAAATCATGAGTCGGATAACCTTTCTCATAATCCTTGATTGTCTTGATGCATAGGAAATAACTTTGCCGTTTTTGCATAAAAACACAACCCAATCCTTTGTGTGAGGCATCACTATACACCACAAAATTTCATGTATTATCAAGCGAGGTTAACACAGGTGCCACACTTAGCTTCTTCTTCAAATCTTGGAAGCTCTCTTCACATTTCTCTGTCCAAACGAATTTCACCAGCTTTCCGTGTCAAATTTGTTAACGGAGTGGCTATCTTGGAAAAATCTTGAATGAATCTTCTATAATAACCGGCCAGTCCCAAGAAACTCCTCACCTCTAAAGGTGTCCTTGGTTGTTCCCAATTTATTACAGCTTCCACTTTCGATGGATCACTGAAATCCCATCTTTGTCAATCACATGACCCAAAAATTGTGTACGATCGAGCCAAAATTCGCACTTAGAGAATTTCACGACAACTTTTCCTTTCTTAGTGTCTCCAATGTCAAACGTAAATGTTCCACGTGTTCTTCTTGAGTTTTGGAATACACCAGAATGTCGTCGATAAATACCACTACGAACTTGTCTAAGAATGGTTTAAATACCATGTTCATCAAATCCATGAACGCAACAGGGGCATTTGTTAAACCAAAAGACATCACCAGAAACTCGTAATGTCCATAACGAGTTCTGAATGTCGTTCTAGGTATATCCTCCTTTCTTACCTTCAATTGGTGATACCCACTTCTCAAATCTATTTTTGAGAAGTACTTAGCACCCTTCAACTGGTCAAACAAGTCATCTATTCTAGGCAACGGATACCTATTCTTAATAGTGACCTTGTTTAATTCCCTATAATCAATGTAAAGACGCATTGATCCATCCTTCTTCTTCACGAATAATACTGGCGCTCCCCACGGTGATACACTTGGTTGAATATATTTCTTGTTCAAGTGACTCTTTACGGTTGCACCATCAATTCCTTCATTTTTCTACGGAGCCATTCATGCATGGGGCCTTCGATATCGGTGTAGTTCCTGGCGCTAAAGTCGATTCTGAACTCAATCTCTCTGTCTGGCGGAAGTCCTGGCAAATCCTCCGGAAATACATCCACGAATTCCCTAACCACTGGTATTTCCTCCAGTTTCACACCCTTTTTCTGAGTATCGACTATGTAAGCCAAATAACCCACACAGCCTTTACTTAACAACTTTTTAGCCTGCATAATCGTCAGACATTTCATTTGTCTAGGCAATTTGCTACCATAGAAAACTACCTTTGATTTTGAGTCATAAGGTTTTACACTTCTTGTGGCAATCAATTATCGCTCCATATTTGAACAACCAATCCATTCCCAAAATAACATCAAATTCTCCAAGTCTAATTGGGATTAAATCTACCATCGGGATATTCCCTTTAATGTTCACCCTATGACTCTTGTATCTGAACCTAACAGAATCACTTCCCTATTCGCAATTTCTATGTTCAAAGGAAATTCAGGTTCTTCTCTAGGCAATTCTAACCTCTTAGCAAATTCATCGATATAAAAATGAGCAAGTAGCTTTTAGAATCAAATAATACATAAGCATTAATATCGTTGATTGGGATAATACACGACACCACATCTTTTGATTTACATCTTGCATAGTCATGTTGAAAGTTACGGTTGTGTGGGTTTGTTTGATGTTGTAGGTCCAAAGAATGGCCCATGTTCCTCCACTCGCTACCTCCTTGCTTCTTGCCGCTTCTCCAACCTTCTTTCCGAGGACATTCACGAGCAAAGTGATCCTTGGATCCGCACGTGAAACAGACATTCTTCTTGGGTTGGGTGCAATTTGGGGCTAGGTGACCTTCCTGGCCACAGTTGAAACATGCATGTTTCCCCATCAAGCACACTCCCTTATGAAACCTCTCGCATATAACACATGCTTCAAACTTCCTAAATTGCTGGTTACCCTATTTGGTTTCCAATACCCCATTTTCGTTCCACTTCCTCTTCAAGTTGTTGTTGTTGTTGTTGTTGCCATTTCCATTGCCTTGCCTCGCTACCATTCTTCACTTCCCCCATTCTTCTTCTTCTTTTGTTCTTGGTTGAATTTTGTCTTCGCCGCTCCACCTTCTTTGGTAGTATCGCCTTCTCCAAAGATCGCTGCAACGTCTTCAATTGGAACAGGAAACCCTCTTTGTGACTGACCTGAGGCTTCAAGGTCCTGTTCAAATCTCTTCGCCTTCCGTTCATCTGTGCTGACCTGATATGGCGCAAACCTCGCCAACTCGTTGAATTTCGCGGCATACTCAGATACCGTCATCGTTCCCTGCTTCAGTTCCAAAAACTGAACCTCTAACTGATTCTTCAAACTTTCTGGGAAATAGGTCTCGAAGAATAACTCCTTGAACCTATCCCAGGTCATCACTCCTGGTCCTTCCCGGGTTTTATTGGTTTGCCACCAATAACTAGCTTCTGCTTTCAACATGAATGTTGCAAAAGCAGTCTTCTGTTCATCCCCTACCCTAGCGACTTCAAATACTTTCTCTATTTCCATAATCCAGGTCTGTGCCTCAACCAGATTCATGGATCCACGGAATTCAGGTGGTCCAACCACCTTAAACTCCTTAAACGTTGTGCCTTGGTTTTGAGGTTGATTCTGTAACGCTCCTATTAGTAATGTCACTAGTTGTTGGACGGGATTATCTTCAACATCGTTATGTTAGTTCTCTCATTGGTTCTTTGTTGGGGGGGTTCACGTCTGGGAGGCATTTTCTGTTAAAAAAACATCTATTAGACTATTACTCAACTTCTTTAAGTATTTTCTAATTAACTTGCCTCCATAAAAGAAATAACCACATAACACATAACACTTTGAATAAAATAATAACTTTTATTTATTCATCATTACTTCGAAAAACATAAAAATAATAGCATCACTGCTATTTACATTCCTTTCCTGAACTACAAAAGTTACAGGACAACATCATTATTATCATATCCCATGGTTACTTAACACTAGGGATTTACACATTATTTAATACTTATTACGTGCATTACAGGCACATTTCCTACGATGATCTATTAAGATACTCCGTAGCCTTTCGACGCTCTTCTTCCATAACTCGGAACATTGTTCGACGATCTAACACGTATGATGGCAGAGTCTCGAACTGAATTGGATAACCCATGACCCGATCTTGAGCTCGATTGATCACGGTATTGAATACTTTATCCATCTCTTCCATCTTCATCCTCTTAGCTTGTGCGTCTCTTACTGCTACTCCAGTTTGTTGATAAGCTTCCTCGTATCGTCTTGAGCTCTCGCCCTCTTGGTAGCTTCTTCCTTGACTTGTTCTTGGTTCCACGACCATCTCAATCATTGTTGTTCCTTCTCTCCTTGACCGCATCAACTTCTCTTCAACATTAGTTAGACGTTCATCTCGATCTGGATGTCGTTGTCTTACGTGTCATTGCGATACATTGTTCACTACTATATCTCTGCAACTCCTCAAGCTGTGTCTCACGAAGTTCCACGTTACGGTCGTAGACTTCATCATACATCTGACGAGCCATCGAGGTTAGTGGAGTCTCTTCCTCCTCGTCCTCGTCCTCGTCATCCTCATCCTCCTGTGGCAACTCCACGGGATCCTCCTCATCCGTCTCCACATCATCATCTTCATCTTCAACCCATGTGACCAACGAGGTCGACTCCGTGGCGATAGTTGTTCCCAAACAACCTGAATGTCGCGAGGCTCCTCCTCTATAGGCATCTGAGGTCCTTCCTCTCTAGCCTGACTGGATTCTCCGACATTAGTCATCCTGACAACAAAGTTTTAAAGTTTTAATTATTAATCATTCTACTCGACACTCACGAGCACATAAATTATAAACACATAAGCATATAAGTGTTTTGTTACTTCTTCCTTAAAACTCGATAAGAGTTATCTCCACTATCTTTTCAAAGGTTACTTCCTAAGGCTTTTCCCCCACCTAAGGTTCATAACCTAAAGCTTTGATACCAACTTATGACACCCCCAAATCCCAGTACTTCATTACCTCAAGATTTGGTGTTCACGTAATCAAAACATTCATTTATAACTACCCAATCATAAATAAAATTGAATAATAAACCTGCCCATACAGGAATTACATAAAATAAAATCTCTTAGGTTATCTAACCTTTACAAACAGTCATTCATGCGAAAAAATAAAATAACTTCATTACAATCTTTAAACCAAAGTCTGATAATAAAACTATTAAACTATTACAAGTCTTCAGTACTTGTTCATCTTTCCCTTTCCCTTACTGGTGCTAGGTACGTCACCCTTTTCAACTTTAGCTGTAAGAATTTTATAGGCAAGAGTGAGCAAACAAGGCTCACTTGGAATAACAATAAATAAAACCTTAACCTTTACATCACTTGCCAAATACTAGGCTGAATAGAACTGAACAATATGTTCTATTAACATTCCATAAATCATAACATTCACTGAGGGTCTAATGACCACGAACCCTGTCCATAGTTATAAGTAATCTTTCAACTTTAACTATAATAGTCATACGACTGCAAGGACTCAAAGGTACTTAGGGGGATCAATCCTTCATACATGTATTGTATACAAACATTTCAGCACAAAGTACAAAACTAGGTGCAACCCCTAAAAATAGGGTTGTTCATCTCAGTATTTAGAGTACAAGTCCGCACCAAAGTCCGTTTGGTTTGGATACACTTCAAGGTAATTTGGAGTTCAACGGACATCAACTAAGGATTAGTTGAATTAAAGATAATAACACTATGTTATTGAATGATCATAACTGAATAAACATTTCGTTCTAAGTTCATGCTTTAGGAATAATCTAATAGCATAACAATTGAATAATCTATCATACCTTGCTTTGAACAACATTAAGCTAAGGTTACAACTTAGAATTTAATATCAAGCATGCATAACAACAATAATTTGAACGATAAACCCGATTCAATGTATAAAGGTACTAGCATGCCGATATAACAAGTTTAGAGTTAAGAAAACTTGCATAACCATAATAACTATCTCGACGAAAGTGTGGAGATGGAAAGCTTGTATCATCATGAATAACTAGATACAATCAAGTTGTTTAATGAAAATACTTTACTCAATAAAGTATAGAATTATGAAATTTGCATAACGACGATTTATGATTTAGAAAAACTTGCTCAACTATTAACAAAGTAGAGTTAGTGAACTTGCATGACAATAAATCGTTAAACAAGAGATTAGAAATAGAGAATTTGCATAAGTATAACATAACAGTGAAAAGTAACCTTGCTGAATAATAAAGTAGCAAAGGTTAGGGAACTTGCCTCGTGCGTAGGTTAAACAATCACTACTCACGTTCACCCCAAGTCCTACACATACCATATGTATTGACAATACACATTAGTTACACTAACATTACCTTCATGAGTTGCTTTCTTACTTTTAGTATAGCTACTAACTAAGTGTAAGTTTAAATAACATTGCATCTTTTCATGAACATTACTTTTTAGTTTTTTTTTACAACTACTTAAGTGATCATGTCATTGCACCACATACACATTAACAACTTGATACAACATCCTATTACATGTCCAACATGTTATCATTAGGTTATACTAATACTCAAAGGATTGCACTTGCATTCGCGCATCCTGACGCCCTCCGATTGGCTCCAAATACACAACAGTCCTAAAGATGGCCATTTTGACCCTTCATAACGATTTCAAATTGAAAAACTTAAAGAATAAAAGTTATAGGCCTATTCGTCCTCTTTCCGAATCATCTTGAATCACCTCAATCGGAGTTCGTATGAAAAAGTTATGGCCATTTTACTATAGGAGGTCAAAATTGTCCGACCCATACCACTTTTCCAGCGCTGGGGCACGAGACAGTGGCGCAGGGGTGTGAATTCTAGCGTCGGGGCGCGAATTCCGATCTTTGGGCGCGAACTTTCGGGCCATTTTTGGCGCGAGCGCGCGAGACTTGACGATGAGCGTGGATTTTGGTATTTAGGGGCGCAAACTCACAGAACCAAACCAGAAAAACAGAACAAAGCTACTGTCTAACTTTTTAACAGCAATTGACACCCATTAACATGTATAACTTCACATAAATTACACATAAAAGTTATGAAGCATTCGTGTACAAATTTTACACAACTAAACAACAATATCAAAGAACTAATTCTTTGAAAATACTGTTTTTCTTTGAAACCAAAATTTTAAAACTCCATTGTTGATATCTAAAATACAATGAACGTAAATCCAGAATTATAGCCAACTTAATACTTTTGGAATACTAGCATACCAACATATAGTCCAATTAACATATACAAAGTTCAATTCGCGTATTAGTTCACAATTTGCATAATCACATACCAATTTTGTTATTTTGTAAACATACGTTCATACATGTTTTTCACTGTAAAACCAAGTTCTTACCTTGCGTATTCTTTAATTTAGCATACAATCTTTATCTAACACTAGCTCGAGAAACATAACATCATATAATTCAATTGTATAACTAAAATTACATAAATTAAAAATTCTCAAAGCAATTATAAAACTCATGAACACGTAAACTCAAACTCACGTCGCTTATACAAACACACACACACACACTTACACACACACACACACACACACACACACACACATATATATATATATATATATATATATATATATATATATATATATATATATATATATATACTAAGGTTATGCTCTTACCTTTTTGTTGCTTAAGAACTTGTTGTTAACAGCAGACAATTCTTTCACAAACCTTCCTCAAGTTCTGATGATTTTCTCTCAACTCACAGAGAGCTCTTTTGTTTCTTTTGTTTACTCTATAAACCTTTCTCAGGTTTAAGCCAAAACAATATACTTAACTAAAACCAACGTACGTCTTTTCAAAAGTTTTAAACTGACGCTCAACTAATGACCGTATTGAATTAGCAGTTACCAAATTAATATATATTATATATATTTTATTTATTTAATTAATAATTTAAATTCAAAAGAAATCCAAAAGCCATAAGGCTTTGTTTGTAAAAAACCATTTAAAATAAAATAATTTATATCCTTAAGCTTTGTTTGGGTAAAACTAAATTAAACTACTTTAATTTATTTTAATAACTCTTTATCACATAGTTATTTGTCACACTTTATTTAATAATAACAATTTATTAAATAAATCACTTAATCACATAACTCAATCCACATAACACATTAATTATTTAATAAATAAATAATTAACTAAATCAAATCAATCAAATTGAATAATTATTTATCCAATAATAAACACATCCAATAAATATTTATATAAATTAATAAATATTTTTAATTTACATTAAAAAAAAACTGGAATGTTACATGCGAGGCCTCTTTTATTATCTCAGTCGTACATAATTAGTATGGAAGGTATAGATGTTATTTGCCATTATTTGCCATTTAGTATACGGACTTCTTTTTTTAAAACAACTAAATTTTTTTATATATATTTTATGGAACTGGAATTTTTACATAATACAGTGTTTTGGGTGTGATTTGGATATATAACGAAAACAGTCTGCATGCCACTGCATGCACTGCTTTTGTTATATATCTAAATCACACCCAAAAATCATTATGTAAAAATTTAGTTCCATAAAATATTAAACTTTTTTTAGTTGTTTAAAAAATTCATATCTATTTATACTTGTGTGCATGAATTTCACAATAAAGCAAAAAAAAGTCATAAAAAATATTAATGTCAACTTGTTTATCTATTTCTTTTTTATATATTGTACAATTGTAAATAGGATGCTGATATAAATTATTTTCAATAGTATATATGTATTATGTCAATAAAAAGTTATCAAAATTTTTTAAAACAAACTTATATAAACTAGTCCGTTACTCGAATTCCAATTACAAACTCAAATCTATTGTCAAATCCTACTCATCGAAATATAGAGGTACTTATGGCAAAATGGATCAATATGGTCTTTCACAATTAATTAAGTCATCGGGGATAAAGTTATAGGGAAAAAGTATGCATATGTCAAACTAGTATTCCAATAACTTAAATGAGGTACGTAGCCAATTCTGCCGAGGAGCCCATGGCAAGATAAAAATTTGTCGTACGAATGCGGCGGAGGATCATAAAAATATTTCACGCAATTCCATGCTCTGTTCATTTCACGCAATCTCACGTTGTGTTCATTTGATGAGTTTAGAAGGCGGCATGGTACCTTGTCATCGGAACAGGATCCTCTATGAGGATTTTTCTGTGGGGATCCTACGAGGGTTTTACTGTAGGGTTGACAACACATCAAAAAGGAGATCCAATGACTCACAACTCTTTTTTTTGTATGTGTATCAAAACGACGTCGTTTTGATAAGAATTGTTTTTATAAGTTGACAAAAAATTAAAAGCCACCAAACGCCGTTTATTTTTACATATAATTATTTTAAATTTCTTGATTATTCTGTATATGATTTTTTTATATTTAATAACTTATCTTGCTATTAATATTAGGATAACTACAAACTTGGCTCAAAAAAATGAATAAATATATCGGTTATAATTATCGTTAATGTTTTCAATGTGACTTTAGTTATTTTTCGTTTATTATTATTTTTGTTTGTTTATTTATATTATTTATTATTAATATTATTATTATAATTTATATTTATCTGTTCCATAAAAAGAGTTTATTCTCACCATTGAAAATATTACTCCCTCCGTCCCATGATAAAAGTCATTATTACTATCTTGAGTAGTCTCATGTTAAATGTCCATTTTTCTTTAATAACTAAATTTTTACACATATTTTCCTATTATATCCGTAACATTAAATATCTCATAATTTTCTTATTCTAATTCTCTCTCCATATTTAATGACATTATTATGGATAATTTTGTCATTTCATTCATCTTCTTAATATGCGTGAAAAGTCCATCAGGACTTTTATCATGGGACGGAGGGAGTATTATTATTTGGGTCCTTAACACTAATATACAACAATTAGAAAGTATTTACAAAATAAAACACACACAACATAATTACAAAATAAAACAACCCAATATATTACAATTCCTAAAATCACGTATCATTAACTCCCACACGCCGCTTATTTTCCTTTCATATTTGTAACCAACCTCACCTAAATTCAAGCAATTGAGAAAATCAATCGGAGAAGACAAAATCAATCGGAGAAAGATGATCAACGCCAAATCAATCCGGAGAAGACAAGATCTTCTATCGCGACACAACTCTGATATCGAAGAAGACGAAGCCTCCTGTCGTGACTAAACTCGTAATCGGAGAAGACGAAGCCTCCTGTCGCGACGCATCTCTAAGATCGAAAACTGCATACAAAATCAACAACGCCTTCAAGTTCAAGAACCAAATCATCGGTGATTGTTGAATACAAGATCAACATCACCTTCGATACAAAATAATCGAGGTATGTGAGTTTAAAATTTAGAATCATATAGTTACCTATAGTTTTAATTACTATATTGGTTACCTTTCTTAAGTTTTTTGCACTTAAAATGGTCACAAAGAAGAATAATGAATGTTTTGATTGCAAAATGTATTTGAAAAATGTTGTATATTATGGTTACTAAGGTTATAAAATTGGTTCTTCGTCTAATGTCATTTTCTTTGTTATCGACTATTCTCGTTTTTAGTTATCAGATAACATTAAACCGCTCTATTCTTTGTTTTAGTTACTATCTAATGTTGTCTTGGTTATTGCATAATATTACTAATTAATGTTGAATTAGTTATCGATTAATCTTCGACTTGGTTACTATGTAACATTATTTTGATTATGACTAATGTTGACTTGCTTACTGTATAAAACTATAATGGTTACTGACTAATGCTGACTTGGTTACTGTGTAAAATTATAGTGTTGACTTGGTTACTCTGTAAAATTATTTAGTGACTAATGCTGACTTGGTTACTGACTAATTCTGACTTGGTTACTGACTAATGCAAACTTAATTACTGCAAAGATTAATTGGTTACTGTAATATTGGTTGCTGAAGCATATTAATGTACACTTCTATTTATGTTTTTTATATTAATGGTTACTTATTATCAACATTAGTTACATTCTTACAAAAGCTTGTCTTTAGTTGGTAACAAATAAATTATACTGGTTATTTTTTACTATAAAAATGCAATACAGAATGTATTTATCTTGTGGTTACTAAATAAATATGTGTTGGTTACAATCTAAAATGGATTTGGTTACTGTATAATGTTGTCATGATTAATGTATAATGTTGAATGTAAAATGCATTTTAAAATATGTTTTATACTCTGGTTACTAAATACATATAAATTGGTTATTGTTTACTATTGATTTGGTTGTTGTATAATGTTTATATGCTTGCTTTATAATTTTAAAGTTTATTCTACTGATATTTTTATATTAATGATTACTTATTAAATACATTGGTTACCTTCCCGCAAATCGTTGGTTACTTGTCTAACTGGATTTAGTTAGAATATAATGCTAACTTGGTTATCGTGTAAAATTGCAATGAGTTATCGCATAATGTTACCCCAGGTTCATGTTCGTTACTAACATTATGTAGTTTAGTTCTTCATTCGACATTGTGATGGTTACTTTACGCACCATAAGCTAACAAAGATAATATTACCATATATATTGTTTCTTGCTCTAATATGTATTTAGATGTTGTAAGGTGTTTATTTGGTTACCGTATAATGTTATTGTGGTTTATAATTGTTTCTTTTATATTGGTGGTTACTTTACAGACCATAAGCTAACAGTAATATTACCATATATATTGGTTCATGCAACTGTTGGTTACTGTCTAATCTGAATTTGGTTAGTATATAATGTCCGATTGGTTATGTAAATTTGCAATGGTTAATTTGCATAATATTACCCCCCAGTTCATGTTTCTCGTTACTAACATTATGTAGTTTAGTTATCATCGACATTGAGTTGGTTACTTTATAGGACTATAAGCTAATGATAATATTACCATATATATTGGTTTCTTGACTAATATGTATTTAGATATTTGTAATGTGTTTATTTGGTTACCGATAATGTTATTGTAGTTTATAATTGTTTCTTTTATATTGGTGGTTACTTATTGACTACATTGGTTACCTTTATACAATCGTTAATCGATTATATATATTGGTTACCTATATACAAATCATAATGCCGACTTGGTTACTTTGTAAAATTATAGTCTTTGACTTGGTTACTAACTAATGTTGACTTGGTTTCTTGACTAATGCAAACTTAATTATCGTAATGATTAATTGGTTCTTTGTAATATTGGTTGTCAAGCATATTAATGTATACTTCTACTTATGTTTTTTATATTAATGGTTACTTGTTAGCTACATTGGTTACATTCTTACAAAAGTTTGCCTTTAGTTGGTAACAAACAAATTATATTGGTTGTTTTTTACAATAAAAATGCAATGCAGAATGTATTTATCTTGTGTATACTAAGTAAATATATGTTGGTTACTGTCTAATTTGGATTTGGTTAGTATATAATGCTGACTTGGTTACTGTGTAATATTATCATGGTTAGTTCTTGCATTATATTCGTGTTTTATAGTGATTATTTTATATTGATAGTTACCGATTAACTACATTGGTAGGTACCTTCATACATCTGTTAGTCTTTAATTTGTAACAAAGTCATTACTGATTTTTTTGGTTGTAAAATGAATGTAAAAATATTTTTTATAATCTTGGCTACTAATTACATATATCTTGGTTATTTGATAATATGTATTTAGATCTTTGTAAGGTGTTTATTTGGTTACTCTATCTTGTTATTCAGCTTTTATAATTGTTTCTTTTATATTGGTGGTTACTCATTGAATACATTGGTTACCTTCATACAATCGCTAATCGATTATATATATTGGTTGTTGTATACTATTTAATTGGTTACTGATGATAATGTTTATTTGGTTGCAGTGACAATTTGACAATTTCTGTCAAGTTTGGAGTGTCGGATTTTGGCGTTTTCAGAGCATAATTTCATTGGAAATGGGTCAACGATCAAA
Source organism: Panax ginseng (assembly GCA_020205605.1). Taxonomy (NCBI): domain Eukaryota; kingdom Viridiplantae; phylum Streptophyta; class Magnoliopsida; order Apiales; family Araliaceae; genus Panax; species Panax ginseng. Next base: position 122,634,797 of record CM035136.1, read on the forward strand.
AGTCACTAGCTTTGCTGGTGAACCGCAGGGTTTTTTGGTCAAATTCCATCATTTAGGCCTTCAAAATTGCATGTAAAAAATTTGGTTTATTTTCTCGTTACTAAGATTATGTAATTTGTTCTTCGTCTAATATTGATTTGGTTACTTTACAATGTTTATTCAGGTTGTTAGACAATGGCTATTGACAAAGAATTCAATACAACAAATTTAATTGTTTACGAGGAATATATAATTGTTTATCGCTAGTAACTATTAACCACATGGTTGGTAACATTTTGATGGTGAACAAAGAACCAAAATTGATGTTGATTAATATTTTAATTTTGATTCCATCATGAGTTATCAATATAAAGTAAACATATACATTGAACAATTGGTAAGCGCTTTCAAATATTTTTATGTAAATTTGGTTATCCATCTAAAATAAAATGGTTACCTCTATATTCATATTTAGTTACCAACGGCATAGACCATTTCCAAATAACTTTTATAACTATGTAATTTAAAAGTATCCATCAATTTGGATAAATGGGAACTCTCACATGTACATTAAGCACTTGATAACTGTTCTGATATAAGTTTTTAATTATTTGGTTACTAACAAAACTAAAATGGTTACCCTTATAATAACTCCCTCACTGATTGTACAATAATAGTAGTCAAACACAATTAAATAACAAAGAAACAAATATAATAAATAAGTAACCAAATAGTTACATAATAGTAACTATAATATGTTTTAATGGTAACCAAAACATAAAATAACCTGTGTATCCAGCATCTTGTAATGAATGTGATATTGTTTGTTTAGGAAACCCAATTATACTATGACATGTACATTTCACAATTGATATATGTCCTGAAACAAGATTGTAACTCTCTGGTTACTATCAAAACAATAGTTGGTTACCTTTATATACATATTTGGTTACCAAATCGTACATCTCAAACAATGTATCCAACACAACTTAAAAGATACAATAAATAATAACTAAAATACCTCATTGATTGTACAATAATAGTAGTCAAAAACCATTAAATAACAGTAAAACAAATATAATAAATAAGTAACCAAATAGTTACATAACAGTAACCATAATATGTTTTAATGGTAACCAAAACATAAAACAACCTGTGTATCCAGATCATGTAATGAAGGTGATATTGTTTGTTTAGGCAACCCAATTATACTATGACATGTACACTTCACATTTGATATATGTCTGAAACAAGCTTGTAACTCTCTGTGGTTACTATCAAAATAATAGTTGGTTACCTTTATATACATATTTGGTTACTAGCTGTACATCTCAAACAATGTAGCAAACACAACTTAAAAGAAACAATAAATAATAACTAAAATACATCATTGATTGTACAATAATAGTAGTCAAAAATCATTAAATAACAAAGAACCATAATCTAACATAATAAAACAAGAACCACATAATTATATGATAGTAACTTAACAAGTTTTAATGGTAACCAAAAAAGAAATATCATGTAATAAAACTCAGTTCAGGCAATCCATATATACTAAACAATTATATATTAACCAGAATAAAAAATAAAAGTAACCAAAATCCCACATCGAGGGCACAATAATAGTAGCCAAACCATAAGATAACAGTAACCAAAACATAATAAAGAAGTAACCAAATAGTTATATGAAAGTAACCAGAACAAGTTTTAATAATGATAACCAAAACAGAAACAACCTGTATATCCAACCCAGTTTACATAAACTCCAATAAACATTACAGACTCACAAACATTACAGACTCACAAATCATAACAAATTGTTATGAATATCCAACAAAATCAAAGTACGAAATAGGAAAAATTTAGCGCAACTCCCAAAATTATATTTGTACAAATTCAGATGGGGAAGAGTTGCCCAGATGTGCTGCCATCTCTTTGACAATATGCAAGTTTAAACTGCCAATTTGGTATCGAACGAATGTCGCCAGAGATTTAAAGACTCATAGTATGACAATATCACTTCAACCATGTACATATCGCATGGTAAGTTCCAAAAGGAGGCGGTTCCATCGTCTGAAGAAGTAGATTCAAATCCGATTGATTTATTTAGTGGCTTCAAGAGGAGTGAGAGAAATAGTAAATGAGGCGGAGAGAAGAAGAAGAAGAAGAAGAAGATTTTAGAGAGAGAAATATCAGAACAAAGGATATGGGAGTTGGGAGAAAAAGAAGGAAGAAGAAGAAGAAGAAGAAGATTTCACGCGTTTAAAAGAAATCACCAGATTTGCCATATCAGCCCATTAATACTAATCCCTTAAATTAAGGAATCCTAATTGCACTATTATTGTAAATAAATATGAAATAGTGTAATATTTTTGTAATTATTTTATAGATGTATGATTTTTGTAATTATTTCTAAAAAAGTACTAATATATGTAATTCTTCCTTATTATTTACTCTAACCATTGGGCCGTCTGGGTCAACCAAGAAAATATTCTAGACCTATCAATTATTATTATTTACATATTCTTTTATATCTTTTTTTATTATTAATAATCGTTTTACTTTACCTCTCTTAATCCACTGTTCAACGGAGACAATCACAATCACAACTCAAATATTATTTTAAATGTACTATTTTTACTTTATTTCGTTTGTTTGGTAAAAATAAATGGCGTTTGGTGGCTTCCAATTTTCTATCAATTTGTAAAAAAAAATTCATATCAAAACGACGTCATTTTGATACTCAGACAAAAAAAGAGTTGTGAGCCATTGGATCTCATTTTTAATGTGTTGTCAATTCCACAACAAAACTCTCATAAGATCCTCACAGAGAAATCTTCATAAAGGATCCGGATCCCTTGTCATCAAGATGACACAAATTATGCTCAAATGTCTCCTCTTTCTCTTTTATTTGATGAGATCGGTAAAACATAACTGAAATGAGAGTAAAAGATTAAAATATTATAATAATATTAGAAAAATGGTTCTGAAACATATAATAGTAACTAATTCATGTTGTATATTTGGGATGTGATTATTAGAAAAACAATATTGTATGTATTATTATGATATGTATGTGTATGAAAATTAAGTTCTTTATGCACCATTTTAGTATTTATTCCTACTATAATTACTACTCGAACAATGAATATAGTCATTCTTTTTTTCGTGAGTTGTTTTTTAATACTTTTGTTACAATCTTTTTTCAACTTTAAGTTATCCCCCCCAAAAAGCCAAATTCTTGTTGGACTTCATATATCGTAGCTGAGTTCCTTATAGTAGTGCTACTTCCATGGGAAATACGGGATGATAACCATATACAGTTTCTTTAAACATAAACTATATCTATAAAATAAATAATTTTACTATTCAATAAGAATTAAATGTTGATTATTTGGTTAATTAATTAAATTTTTGCCGAAGGCGTGTAATTTTTTTAAAAAAACTTTGTCAATGTCATTTATATCACTTCCACTCTTTTATATATTCATGTTCCTCTAATCTTCTTATAATAAATAATAATTTATATTATATTATTTTTAAAATAATTAAAGAATTAAGTATTTATGTGTATATATTTGTATGTAATGTTCTTACTTATTTTATTAACAATATTATTATAACTAAATACATGTTTTACATGTGTAATCAGAAAGCACAAAATTATTCAAAAATTTTGGTTCGGTCGGGAGTTTTGCCCCCGAACCCTGTTAAATAGGGTCACAATATTATGATCCAGTGGATAAAAATCCTAAACTATAATTAATATTCAATTTCTAAACGACCCAAACTAAATAAAAATAAAATTGTGTACCATTATCAGGAGGCAGGCGACGTGCTTCTTTGCCATCAAGATTAATTAGATTATCAGATTACCCTTGTTCTTGTTCTAGCTGATGAGATCTGTGGATGAACATAACTGAAACAATGAATAAAAACGTTAAGATTTTATAAACTACAAATTCATTGTTAATATTATTATATTTGTAGTACGCCATAGCTAACAGTTGTGCATAGTACTATATCTTAAGACTCTCTCTCTCTCTCTCTCTCTCTCTCTCTCTATATATATATATATATATATATATATATATATATATATATATATGTCAACATTAGTATTTAAATTATATAATTCTCTAAGTTTTATAATTCAATTCAAATTAGAACTCTCATATATAATCCAAAGCAGTTCACTTGTGAAGTTTGATTCGGATTAGAATTTGATAAAGGCAATTAATAATTGAGCACCTATCTAATAAAATATAAATGATTTTGAATTTTTTGTTACTCAATAAATCATCTGGGTCGTCCAAAATTTAGAATAAATCCTCCGTCTATACAATACGTTGCAGGAGGCACGGGACATGAATAAATTATCCTACATTCAAAAAGCCCTGGGATAAATTCCACTGATTCATAGTCTTGGCCAGTAGACGGGATCATTGCTAGTTTATTTACATTATACATTATATATATATAAGGATGTTAGGCTCACCCCAAAAAAACTCACCCAAACTCACCTATAAAATGTCAGTTTTTTTTCTCTCTCCTCAGACATAAGACAAACTTCAGCTTCTCGTAACGCGGACTGAGAGTTCTCCTCTCTCGCTCTCCTCTCCTCTCCTCTCCTCTCCTCTCAAGCTCTCCTCACTCACTCTCCCGATCTCTCTTTCTCTCGCTTCTCACGATGGTAGGCGCTCACTATACTATGCCAGTGTACCAATTCAGTAGTACTTAACCTAAATCCAAATTCAAATACCCTTGTGTTTAGGACTCTCCCTATATGTATGAACATTAGTATTTAAATTATATAATTCTATAAGACGAATATTCTTATAAATCTAAAACGGATTCCAATCCAAGTACAATTCACATAATTAATTCTCTAAGACGAATATTTTTACAAATTTAAAAGGGATTCTTATCCAAGAAGAAAATAATATAAATTAGAAAAGTTGGTCAAAAAAATTGAAAAATAAATGAAAAATATATCATACTGAAAAATACATATGTTTACTTGAAAATGACGTAATGTGCCATATTATATTATTATATTTGTAATAATATAATGACGTATTGTGCCATATTAAAAAGTAAACATATGTATTTTTTGACGTACTGTGCCATTTTTTGACGTACTGTGCCATATTAATTAGTAAACATATATAGTACGGCTGACGTATTTTCTTGTTTTTGGCAAAGTTTTCTAATTTATATTATTATATTTGTAAATAATTAAACAAAACATAATTTGATATTAATTACAAAAAATAACTAAATATATATTTTATTTATTTTCTTATTTGTTGGCAAACTTTTCTAATTTATATTATTATATTTGTAAATAATTAAACAAAAATTAATTTGATATTAATTACAAAAATAATTAAAGATATTTTCATTTATTTTCTTATTTTTTGGCTAACTTTTCTAATTTATATTATTATATTTGTAAAGAATTAAATAAAATTTATTTGATATTAATTACAAAATTAATTAAATATATTTTTTATTTATTTTCTTATTTTTTTGGCCAACTTTTCTAATTTATATTATACTTTAAAATAATTCTTTTATTTTATCCATAAATTTTTCCCTCTAAATCCACATAATCAAGGCCACATATGATAATTCTAGACACAAGCTTTTTTTTTACAAGTCAGCTGCTTATGTGGCAAATCGTTTAAAGTCAACCCGACTTAACGGATTTTCTAACGGTTTGTTAGAAAAGTCGAGTACAATAACTCATTTGTAAGTTGACGTAAAGTACAGTGACTTAGAAAAATTTAACCCATATTATTACTAATATTTAATTTGGCATATTAGGCCCTAGAGTTTCATAATCTTGATGGACGATTTTGACCCTTAACTATTCTATAAATAAAACAGTTAGGGTTTGGTCCCAACTATGGTCTCAAGAATTTTATACACACCTATACATCCATCATAAGATTACCTTCACCCTTACGCGCAACAAAATCTTGATACATACAAAATGTCTTCTCTCAATTCATATAAATACTTAATATTATTATAATTATTAATTTTATTTTATTCTATACAATAACACGTTGCTATATAATTTATTCAAACAGATATATGTGTAGACTTTTTATGCCTAATTAATTAAGTGATTAATATATATTAGTACTTCGGTTTCAAAAACAAGTTTGTTCACCAACTAGCTAGGTAGGTGGGTGGTACATAAGTCGTGGGTGGTCAGAGCTCAGAGGTGCGTGGGACACAAGTCTTGTGTGGATTTAACATGCAGTTTTTTAAGTTGAATACTTAATTATATAGGAATCTTAGCCATTTATAACTAACAGTGGTATGATCAATCGATATTTAAAGAAAAGTTCCATTTTAATTTTCTTTTACATATTAATGATATATTTTTGTTTTTATATTTAAAATTTATTCTTAAAATTAATTAATGTTAATTTATCCGTCGTGACATAAATGATAACATTGTGATAGTAGAACAGCGTATCAATTTTTAAATTACAATCATTAGAAGTGGCATTATTTGGTGAATTTTTGGCAAATGAAACTCTTTAAAAAAAGAGAGAGGACTATTTGTCATGTTTTTGAAAAACTGTCATTTAATCTTTTTTTATCTTTTTTTTACAAAGGTGTCTCTTTTATAGATACATTAATTAGTTGTACAAAACTCTTGCCAATGAAAAAAAGTTAATTTTGTTAATTAAATTTAACGAAAAGAGCTAACATTGTTAAGAAGGAGGTGACGTGTTACTTTGTCATCAAAGATTAATTAGATGATCAGATGACATTTCTTCTTCTACTTGATGAGATCTGTGGATGAACATAACCGAAACAATAAATAAAAAAGTTAAGATTTTAAAAATTACTAATCTAATGTTAATATATGTGTGTGTGTGATATGTAGATAACATAACTGATCTGAGAAGTAAAAAGGTTGAGAATCATATTCGATGATACTAATAGGACTCCATTGTCAAAGTCTCTGAGTCCCTTCAAATTGGAACTCAACAGTTCATTATTCTCAATATATAACACATAAGTCAAATATATTTTGTTTGTTAGAGTAACGTTCAACTATAAAACCCAATCAATTGGTCAAACTACTTTGTTCGTAGGACTCAATATATGATATATAAAGTTAAAATCGGCACACATATTTGGTATGATAATTTTTATACAAATTACTTTGTTCCTAACTTTTTTTAGCAAACTATTTGTTCCGAACCTATAATTTTGGCACCCTTCTTATACTTCTCGCTTCTTTGGCACCCTTAGCATTTGGGTGTATATTTTTGGTTCTTGCTCACACCCAATGCTCTAATTACATACACAATTCCCAATATAAAAACTCAATATATTTAACATATAATTATTGCAAAATTTGACAAGATAACAGTGCAAATATGAAAACTCGATATATTAAATATAATTATTGTTTATTCCTTGGTTCAAAGGGGGTGAACAAATAATGATGAAGGTGGTATATGGCACCCTTGGCATGATATGATTCTACTTCTTGGTGCCTGCAAATTACTTACTTTGTTATTAACCAGTAACAGTTTCTATGTTTTCATACTATAAAAACCTCACACCTCACATCCAATGCTCTGAGCCTACATATCCACTTACAACAAAGAACAAAACAAACCTAGCTTATAATCATCATGGCCCCGTTTACTTTGTTCACCTTCTTCTTTTTGTTATTTCATACTTCAATATATGCTTCTCGAACACCCACAAATGCAACTGCCTCTACCAAAACACCACCCACAACTATTAAAATGAAGTTGATTCCTCGCCACTCTATTTTCCCTCCAACAATAGCAATAATCAAGACTGATTACAACGAGTACGACTATGAAAATGATGAAAGTGTCCAGAGTTTTTTCAGTCATATTCTAGCCTTATGTTTTGATGATGAGATGTTTAAAGTACTAAATTGTTTTATGGTTTTTCAGGTATTTTGGTGATAAAGAGCTTTGATTGGATATTCAAAAATTTAAAGGATTTTCTCTTTTCTAGGAAAATCAATGTAAGGTCAATTGCATAGTAATTGATTTTTCATTTAAAGGCTCTAGGACATTATTGCATTATATCTTGTTATATGTCTTAAATGAAAAATGTTTTTAAAATCTTATGAAAAAGGTTTTTAATACATATATTAAATATCTTGTGCATAAAAGCTATATCTTTTGGAAGTTGATATATATGTATTTGAAAGAAGGCTACACGTGGAGATTTAAAATGGAAGTTAGATTTTATTGCATGTGCGGTTTTTGAGGAATGGTTATGTATATCCGGTTATGACATGATTGGTTTATATAAATATACATCTGATAGTTAATTTTTTATTGGAATAAGATGTGTGTAAGTGTTTCAAGGAAAAACTTTTATAATTATCTTGGACTCTTAAATGACTGTTGCTTTGGATAGATAATTGATTAATGTGGTTTTATCTTACACGTTATTTTGAAGTAAGAAGACTAAGTCATAGTAACTATCTCTTAAGTCTTTTAATTTATCCAAATTATGTATCTAACGAGAATTTGTTTTTGCTGGATAAACAATTGACTCTTTACCGTTGACAACTTGTTGCCATTGCATTATTTGACTTGAACAAATGTGAGTTAGCTTTACAAACGGATCTTTATGATAAGGAACTGCAACGTTAAAATGATTAACGGTAATATATTATTGGCTATATAAATCAGTGTTTGCATATTTAGAAAACACAGAACTCACGAATTATTCAGTGCACTTATTATTATTATTGATCAATCTAATTCTGCTAAGTGCAAACTTTTGAGAAGCTAAGCAGTTTAATTTCTGGTATTATTTGAGGTGATATTTGGTAAGAAATTAATTGCTTATTTATTTTGTGCTATTTGATCATTGCATATAATTGAGCCTTTAATTGTTAAATTGATTATTCTTGCATTGATCATAGACCTCTATAATTGTATCGAATTTTCTGTTTTAGACTAAGTGTAGTCTAAAGGTTTTAATTATAGTGGATTAGGGAAAGAGTTACAAACAGTTCAAGGAAGCAAAGGTGCTTGAAGGTGCATAGGTGCACAAGGAGTAAGAGCTTCAAGGAAATTAATTGTCAATTAATTTTGTTGGAATCATTTTGTAATCTCATTTTTATTTATAAGGAAATAAATAAAGTGAGTCTCCAATACTAGTTGGTATTGGACGTGGACTAGGCTATTATCATAGAGGGTAATAGTTGAACCACGTAAAAAATCTTGGTGTTGATTTTAGTATTTGCTTTACTTTAAAATCACATAAGTTAATTAATTATCTTAATTTGACTACTTGCATTATATTTAGATAATTCTTTAACATCAAGTATTTTATTAAAAAAGCTATATTAATTCAGTAAGATGATTTCAATCATTTTAGTAGCCTGAAATTAATAGCTTTTAAAAGTTGGCCATAGATTGCTCCTACACTTATTCAACCCCCCTTCTAAGTGTGCCTAGTTAAATTTCATTTGGTATCAGAGCTTGGCTCTACTTATCTTGGTCTTAAAGGTGACTTGTAGGGAAAGATTCTGATATGGCACAGTTCGGAAACAACAATCAAGAAGGTCAATCAACCAATAGACCTCCTTTGCTGTTTGGCACAGAAAATTACAACTTCTGGAAATTTCAAATGAGGATCTATCTTAAAAGAGATCCTTGGGAATGGTGGGTTGTGGAGAACAGACCAATTGTTCCACGAAGAGATGATGGGATACCAAAGATTCTGCTAGAAATGGATTCCACCGAAATCTACATGGTCTCATATGATTCAAAGGCTATGAACACACTCCTCAGCGGCATGGTACAATCCGAGATAGATAAAGTCTCCTCATGCAACACTGCCAAAGAGATGTGGGATACTTTAGTGGTAAGTCATGAAGGTACTTCAAAAGTCCGAGAAGTCAAGCTAAGCATGCTTATGCACAATTATGAAATGTTCAAGCTCGAAAAAAATGAAACCATCAAGCTAGCTCAAGCAAGATTTCTAGTCCTTATAAACTCCTTGAAATTGCTGGACAAGACTATTCCTCAAAGTGAGATCAACCATAAGTTGCTTCGGGCTATACCCAAAAGGTTTGCTTCTAAAATCACTACTCTTCAAGATTCTGTTACTATTTCTTCCATGGATACTTTAACCTTGTTTGGTGAACTAGAAGAATATGAACATCAGTTAAAGAGATATGATGAGGAGGAGGAAACTCCTCGAAGAAAGGTCTTAGCACTTACTGCAGATAATGAAGAGGAACTTGATGATAACTCCGATGAAGAAATAGCGATGATGTCAAGAAAACTCAAGGGGTTACTACAAAGGAAAAACAAGAGGAGAAACACCTTCAATTCAAATAAATTCAAAGAAAAGCAAAATGAAGAAACGTGCTTCGAATGTGGACGTCCTGGCCACTTCAAGAAAGACTGTTTTCAACTAAAGAATAAAGGGAAGACCAACTACAAAGACAACAAGAAGAACAAAGCCTTTATTACTTGGAGTGATGAAGAATCCGAAGTGGAGATCGATGCTAAAGATGAGATAGCACAAGTATGTTTCGTGGGAGTTGAAGGTGAATCCAATCAGGTATCTCCTAATGAACTAAATTCTTTAGAACAAGAAAATAAGAAGTTAAGAGAAAAGAATGCAAGCTTAAAAGGATTAGTTAATACATAAATGGATGAAGTAGATTCACTAATAGATGTAAAGAAAGAAATTGAAAAGGAATCTACATGTCAAGAAGAAAAGGTTTTGATTGCAAAGATTGGTTATTTAGACAACTTTAATAAAATACTTTTCAATAAGGTAAAATTCTTAAATAATGAATTCCAAAAATTGACTAATGAATTAAAAATGAGAGATGTGTGTATTAATGCATTTAGTGATAAATCTCCTATTAAAACATGTCCTAATGATGAACTTCAAAAAGAAATAGACTCACTAAAATCATCTCTTGCTAAATTTTTTCAAGGTGAAGAAAATTTAAATGTCATATTAGGAAAACAAAGACCTAGTTTTGAAAGACAAGGAATTGGTTTTAATTCTATGCATAAAAAGAGTAATATGAAAATGTTAAACTCAAAATCACGTTTTAGCTTAAATTATTGCTCTCCTTTCACAACTTGCAAACATTGTGGTATTAAAGGTCATTTAGATATAAATTGCTTTAAGAAACGAAATAAGGTTAAAAATGTATGGATTAAAAAGAGTGACTTACTTACTACTAACACAAATGGACCCAAAAAGATATGGGTACCAAAAAGATGAACTATCTTTTCTTGACAGGTATGTTTAAAAGCAAGAGTTCCATCTCAAAAATGGATTCTTGATAGCGGATGCTCTCGTCACATGACAGGTGATAAATCAAAGTTCATGGAGCTAAAAATTAAGAAGAAAAATGGTACAGTTACATTTGGAGATAATCAAACATGCGAGATAATCAGAAAAGATAAAATTGGAAATGGTAAGGTAAATATTGATAATGTACACCTTGTTAATGGACTTGAATTTAATCTTATTAGTATTAGTCAATTAATGGATAATGGTCATCAAGTTAGTTTTGATAAAGAAAAATGCACTATTTCTCATGGTACTAACAATATCACTTTAGTTGCACAAAGAGAAGGAAATATATATACTATTGACTTTGAAAGCACGGGATGAAGAATTTTGTCTAGCATCTGTACAAGATGAGGCAAATTTGTGGCACAAGAGAATGGGACATGTTCACATGGACTTAATCAAGAAATTATCCTTAAAAAATCTTGTCAAAGGATTGCTGAAAATCAAATATGAAAAGAAGGGAATTTGTGTTCCATGTCAACTCGGAAAACAAGTAAGAACATCATTTACGGCAAAGAACATGGTATCAACCTCTTCTCCCTTACAACTACTTCATCTTGATCTATTTGGACCAGAAAGACATTCTAGTATAAATGGTAAGTTTTATGCTTTTGTAATAGTAGATGACTTCTCTAGATACACATGGTTATTATTCTTGAGGACTAAGGATGAAGCATTTAAAGAGTTTGAAAGATTAATAAGAAAAATTGAAACAAAATATAGTTTCAAACTCATTAGAATTAGAAGTGACCATGGCACTGAATTTTAAAAAGATTTTATAACCTTTTGTGATCAAAGAGGTATTAGCCATGAATTTTCAGCACCAAGGACTCCTCAACAAAATGTTGTGGTGGAAAGGAAGAATAGGACTCTACAAGAGACAACTAGAACTCTATTACAAGAAAGTAAGCTTCCAAAGAAATTTTGGGCTGAAGCTGTAAGTACATCGTGTTATGTTTTAAATAGAGTACTCATTCGTCCTATTATTTTGAAAACACCATATGAGCTTTTAAATAATAAAATTCCCAACATAAGTTACTTCAAAATATTTGGTTCTAAATGCTTCATTCTAAATACAAGTGACAATTTAGGAAAATTTGATGCTAAGTCATATGAAGGAATATTTATTGGTTATTCTCAAAATAGTAAGGCTTATCGCATCTTCAATATTAAAAAGTCATGTGTAGAAGAATTTGTTCATATTACTTTCAATGAGACTAATAATGATCTTCCAAAAGAAAGTGAAGATGATGCAGGTAATTTGGAGATAGTCAACATTTCAGCAAATCGAAATGAACAAATCAGGAGACCGAATGAACAAATTCAACAACCTGAAATGAATGATCAGCATGAACATGAACATGAAGATTTACAGGATGCTGAAAATGAGTCTAATGATCAAGTGAAAGTTATGCATGATATCCAAATACCAAAGACAGCTAGATACATCAAGAATCATCCTCCAGAAAATATTATTGGAGATATCAATAAAGGTATAACCACAAGGAGAGGTTTACAAAATCACTGTGCATTCTCTGCATTTTTGTCACAGGTTGAGCCAAAGAATGCAAAGGATGCTATAATTGATGAGAACTGGCTATTGGCAATGCAAGAAGAACTTCAACAATTTGAGAGGTGCCAAGTATGGGAACTTATGTCTCCTCCAAAAGATGTTTCCATCATTGGTACGAAATGGGTTTTCAAGAACAAACTTGATGAGCACGGCACAATCATTCGTAACAAAGCTAGATTGGTAGTTCAAGGATACAATCAACAGGAAGGGATCGATTATGAATAAACTTATGCACCAGTAGCAAGGATGGAATCAATTCGAATTCTGTTAGCTTTTGCTTGCTACAAAAAGTTCAAGCTTCATCAAATGGATGTAAAAAGCGCGTTCCTTAATGGATACATCAATGAAGAAGTATACGTCAAATAGCCTCCTGGATTCGAACACGAAAAGTATCCTAATCATGTGTACAAGCTAAAGAAAGCTCTTTATGGCTTGAAACAAGCTCCAAGGGCTTGGTACGAAAGATTGAGTAAGTATCTCTTATCAAATGGGTTTGTTAGAGGTAAGATAGATTCTACATTGTTTATTAAGCATAAAAATGTCGATATTATTATTGTTCAAATATATGTAGATGATATAATATTTGGTGCTACTAATGATTTCCTTTGTGAGTGGTTTTCCAAGTGCATGCATAAAGAATTTGATATGAGCTTAATGGGTGAACTCAACTACTTTTTGGGACTTCAAATCAAGCAAACGAAGGATGGAATTTACATCCATCAAACCAAATACACAAAAGAACTACTCAAGAGATTTGGCTTTGAAGGATCTAAATTGAAAGGTACACCAACGAGCACATCAATAAAACTCACCACTGACGAGAAAGGTATTGATGTAGATATAACAAAATATCGAGGTATGATTGGATGTTTACTATATTTAACTGCTTCTAGACCCGATATAATGTATAGTGTTTGTCTATGTGCAAGGTTTCAAGCTAAACCAAAAGAATCACACTTAAATGCTGTTAAAGGGATTTTGAAATATTTAAGTGGTACAATAAACTTAGGGTTGTTTTATCCAATTTCCAATAATTTTGAACTAATTGGCTATTCAGATACTGACTATGCAGGATGTCAAATTAATAGAAAAAGTACGAGTGGTGCTTGTACTTTCTTGGGATAAAGTCTCGTATTGTGGCATAGTAAGAAGCAAACTTCAGTGGCTCTTTCAACTACTGAGGGAGAATACCTAGCTGCAGGAAGTTGCTGTTCTCAGATATTATGGATGCGACAAACTCTATGTGATTTTGATATATTATGTCAATTTGTGCCTATTTATTGTGATAATTCAAGTGCTATAGATATATTTAAAAATCCTGTGTTGCATTCACGTACAAAGCATATAGAAGTTAGGCATCATTTCTTAAGAGATAATGTGTCAAAAGGTTTAATTAAGTTGATTTTTATTCCAACTGAAAATGAAATTGCAGATATTTTTACTAAACCATTAAGTAAAGATAGGTTTTGCATGCTGCGAAGAGAACTTGGGATGTGTACTGCATGATTTTTTTTAAATATCTGTATTAGTATTATCCTAGTATTGCATGTATATCATATTAACTGTTTTAATTAGGATAATTATGTTTTTCGGTTGTTAATTTGAATCATGGACGCGAGAATCAAGGAATATATCATAATTAGCTTTGGAAACCGAAAAGACCGGGCGACTGCCTAGTTTATTGGGAGACGTATGCATACATGCCTATCATTATAGTTTTTTTTGAAAATTGAAAAGACGAGTCAGCTGTGTTTCTTGGGAAACGTAAGGTCTTGGGAGACGTATGGATCTAAAAGATATCAAGATACATACATGCATTCACTTTTATATATTTTGTATCGTTCCATTCTTTTTATATCCTCTGATTATTACTCTCTCATCTTACGCCTCATTTGTTCTTCTCATCTAACATCTTCAATCACCATGAGAACCCGTACGAACAAGCGATCACTTATCGATTCTGACGATGACCAGACGACGGTTCCATCTCACTCTACTGTTGGACCATCTAGACAGAAAAAGAAAATGAAGAGGGTTGTGTCATCCGAGGAAGAGTATTTAGACTCTTCGACGTCTGAAGCGTCCACTTTCAGTCCATTATTGCCTAAGTCTACCGGACCCTCACGGCGACGACACACTCCGTCTTCCAAACCGGAAGTTTCACCTCCTCATATTTCGTGTAAATATTCTACTGTCACAGAATGGGTTCATTGCAACTGGCTTGCTGAATACATTGGTGAATTCCTTGACATGCCCTTACCTGCTAGAACTTTCATTCCAAGACCTCCTCATTTTTTCTTTGATCTGAGTGTGGCTGAGAAGGTTCATCGTGCCAATCACCGCCTTTATTTCACGTAAGAAGGGTCTTTCGGCCTTGGTTGTGTAGTAGATCTCGAAGAATGACTTGCTCTCCTTTTTGTTTGATGACAAAGGGGGAGAGAAATGATATTATTGCATGGATTTAGGGGGAGCTTATTCTGTTATGGATATATTTAGGGGGAGCTTATGAGAGTTAAAACAATTTTGGGTTGTCATCATCAAAAAGGGGGAAAATGTTGACTTAGTCATATCCTAGCCTTATGTTTTGATGATGAGATGTTTAAAGTACTAAATTGTTTTATGGTTTTTCAGGTATTTTGGTGATAAAGAGCTTTGATTGGATATTCAAAAATTTGAAGGATTTTCTCTTTTCTAGGAAAATCAATGTAAGGTCAATTGCATAGTAATTGATTTTTCATTTAAAGGCTCTAGGACATTATTGCATTATATCTTGTTATATGTCTTAAATGAAAAATGTTTTTAAAATCTTATGAAAAAGGTTTTTAATACATATATTAAATATCTTGTGCATAAAAGCTATATCTTTTGGAAGTTGATATATATGTATTTGAAAGAAGGCTACACGTGGAGATTTAAAATGGAAGTTAGATTTTATTGCATGTGCGATTTCTGAGGAATGGTTATGTATACCTGGTTATGACATGATTGGTTTATATAAATATACATCTGATAGTTAATTTTTTATTGGAATAAGATGTGTGTAAGTGTTTCAAGAAAAAAGCTTTTATAATTATCTTGGACTCTTAAATGACTGTTGCTTTGGATAGATAATTGATTGATGTGGTTTTATCTTACACGTTATTTTGAAGTAAGAAGACTAAGTCATAGGAACTATCTCTTAAGTCTTTTGATTTATCCAAACTATGTATCTAACGAGAATTTGTTTTTGCTGGATAAACAATTGACTCTTTACCGTTGACTACTTGTTGCCATTGCATTATTTGACTTGAACAAATGTGAGTTAGCTTTACAAACGGATCTTTATGATAAGGATTTGCGCAACGTTAAAATGATTAACCAGAATATATTATTGGCTATATAAATCGGTGTTTGCATATTTAGAAAACACACGAACTCACTAATTATTCGATTGCACTTATTATTATTATTATCGATCAATCTGATTCTGCTAAGTGCAAACTTTTGAGAAGCTAAGCAGTTTAATTTCTGGTATTATTTGAGGTGATATTTGGTAAGAAATTAATTACTTATTTATTTTGTGCTATTTGATCATTGCATATAGTTGAGCCTTTAATTGTTAAATTGATTATTCTTGCATTGATCATAGACCTCTATAATTGTATCGAATTTTCTGTTTTAGACTAAGTGTAGTCTAAAGGTTTTAATCATAGTGGATTAGGGAAAGAGTTACAAACAGGTTCAAGGAAGCAAAGGTGCTTGAAGGGTGCATAGGTGCACAAGGAGCAAGAGAGCTCAAGGGAAATTAATTGTCAATTAATTTTTGTTGAAATCTATTTTGTAATCTGTTTTTATTTATAAGGAAATAAATAAAGTGAGTCTCCAATACTAGTTGGTATTGGACGTGGACTAGGTTATTATCATAGAGGGTAATAGTTGAACCACGTAAAAAATCTTGGTGTTGATTTTAGTATTTGTTTTACTTTAAAATCACATAAGTTAATTAATTATCTTAATTTGACTACTTGCATTATATTTAGATAATTCTTTAACATCAAGTATTTTATTAAAAAAGCTATATTAATTTAGTAAGCTGATTTCAATCATTTTAGTAGCCTGAAATTAATAGCTTTTAAAAGTTGGCCATAGATTGCTCCTACACTTATTCAACCCCCCTTCTAAGTGTGCCTAGTTAAATTTCATATTTAAACCAACTAGTATTTATAGTGGTGGAGTTGTTATTGATAGCGGTACTTTGCCTATTTCTATGGTACGTGAAGCTTATGAAGTGCTGAAATCCGAAATCAAAAATATAATGGACGATTTTCAACTGATAAATGATGAGATATTGTGTTATAATGGATGTATAAGATACATTAAAGGATTCCCGGTGGTCACTTTCCACTTTGCGCAAGAGGCCGTTTTGCTGCTTGATGTGGAGAGTATATTTTATTCCATAAGGACTGACGCATTTTGCTTGGCTGTGATACAAACTGATAGCAATAAGTTTGGATCTTTAACTATTATAAGAATGTTTACTCAGCAAAAATATAATGCTGCGTATGACCTCACTCAAATGAGGCTTTATATCGACAGAATTGACTACAAATTTGTTGATGATTAGTACTATCTCAATTAAAAAAACAAACCAAAAAACTGTACTTCATAATTTTCTTTGTTCCGCCCCCTTTGCTTTTACTACATTCTTTATATTTTATATTCTTGACATTAATTTAACATTTAAAATTTTTTCCCACTGTCAATAAACAATAATAATAAATTTTATATAGACAAAAAATTATGACCGGTAATTTTAAAAGGTTAAAAATACATACTTCAATTATTACACATGAAAATAACTAAGTTCTTAAATAACTTGTGCACAACTTCTAAACCAAACTTATAAGAACATAACCAATTTCATTCATCCTTTTGAAACCAACTCATAATTGTTGAGAGGAGTGTAAATGTGACTAGTTACTCCAAAACACATTTAAAACACTTCTTACCTTGTTTATTTCAATATCTTTATTTACTTAACATAGTTGTAAAGTCGACTACTTACTCCAAAACACATTTATAACACTTCTTACCCTTGTTCTTTTCAACATCCTTATTTAACTACTTAACATTGTTGTAAAGTCATTACTTACTCCAAAACACATTTAAAACAATTCTTACCTTATTCATTTCAACATCCTTATTTAATTAACTAGTTAACATAGTTGTAAAGTCGTTAAGTTGAAGCAAGTTGGTGGCCGACCGCTTCAACAACCAAATCGACCAAACACTAGTAAATCGACAAATTATTTACAATACTCATTATATATATATATATATATATATATATATATATATATATATATATATATATATATATATATATTCGAAATTTCAAATTACAATTAATATACAAAAAATATAATTTTATAATAAAAATTATTAAATATTATTGATAATAAAAATTAAATCCCTATTACGATTTTTGCTCATATAATAACTTTTGGTCCTGAACTACTTGCTATATGGATATCTTCATAACACAAAACA
Organism: Panax ginseng; assembly: GCA_020205605.1. Taxonomy (NCBI): domain Eukaryota; kingdom Viridiplantae; phylum Streptophyta; class Magnoliopsida; order Apiales; family Araliaceae; genus Panax; species Panax ginseng. The sequence goes on from CM035136.1 coordinate 122,653,242, forward strand.
CAATTATGTTGTTGGTCGATATTTTATTTATTATCGATGTTTAGATTGTGTAAGTTCCATTTTCTTCTTTATTGCCAATGTCTTTTCTTTATAAGATGAAGTTAACCCTTGATTGCATACTTTGAATATATTTATTTTTTTGTCTGGATCTTTAATTGCGCGAGTTACTTGTTTAGAAATAACATTTTTTAACTTTTTTTTATTCCAAATATGTGATCAAAAAATTAAGAAATAAGGGGGTCTATCAATTCTTTGGAAGTTCGATCAAGTGATCTCCATTGATATATGTAATGAAATTTTAGTATTGTCGTAGATTTACTATTTTTTTTATTTCAAATAAGAGAACTTAAAAGAATAAAATTAAGCAAAAGAGTAAAAAAAAAAAAAGGAGTGGGGGAGATGAATTCTTTCTTCTATACTTATATACTTATATATATACAACATGGCAATTGAAGATCTTATTTAAATTAATTTTGTTGGTTATTTTAAGGGTAATTTATCATTACCTTATAATTTTCAAATACAAATTATATAATAATAATAATAAATTTAATAATAATTATTATTATTATACATATTCAAATACAAATATAATTATAATTTCATATCTATTTATACTTGTATGCATGAATTTCACAATAAAACAAAAAAAAGGTCAAAAAATATTAATGTCAACTTGTTTATCTATTTCTTTTTTATGTATTGTACAATTGTAAATATGATGTTGATATAAATTATTTTCAATAGTATATATATGTATTATGTCAATAAAAAGTTATCAAAATTTTGTAAAACAAACTTATATATATAAACTAGTCCGTTACTAAGTTTTCTAATTACGGACTCAAACTCATTGTCAAATCCTACTTAGCGGAAAATAGAGTTACTTATGGCAAATTGGATCAATAAATTATGTCATCGGGGAAAAAGTCATTGGGAAAATAATATGTATATGTCAAACTAATATTCCAATAATTTAGATGAGGACATAGCCAATTCTGCCAAGGAGCCCACGGCAAGATGAAAATTTGGGATGATTTTGATAGCGATTTTGCATCTGAACTTCTTCTTCATACGAATATGGCCGAGGATCATAAAAACATTTCACGCAATCCAACGATGTGTTCAAGTTAGCCTTTCCTAAAAATCTAGATGAGTTTAGAAGGCGGCATGGTACCTTGTCATCAAGATGAATCAAATTATGCTCAAATGTCTCCTCTTCCTCTTTTATTTGACGAGATCTATAAAACATAACTGAAATGAGAGTAAAAGATTAAAAGATTATAATAATATTAGAAAAACAGTTCTGAAATATATAATAGTAACTAATTCATGTTGTATATTTGGGACGTGATTATTAGAAAAACAATATTGTATGTATTATTATGATATGTATGTGTATGAAAATTAAGTTCTTTATGCACCATTATAGTAGTAATTCTTACTATAATTTGTTAATTGCACCTTTTTTATATGAGTTTTGATCAATTTGAGGATTAATTTAGACCCATTAATTGATTGAATCTATATAAAATTAAAAGTGCATTTGATAGTCTATTACAAGGAGATTAATAGAGAGTAATATATGATTCAAGTAGGAATTATATATTATATTTTAATTGTATCCAAAGTGGACATGAAAAGGTTCATTGTTGTTTAAGAAAACTAGTTTCTTAAGTCTCACATTGAGTAGGAATAAAACTATTTAATACTCCCTCCTATTCATATTAAGTGTCGTTTTGGAGAGTTTCATTTTATTCAATATAAGTGTCGTTTTGGAATCCCTATGTAATATTGCACTATTTTTTCCTAATTTACCCATCTATTTAATATGCTTAGTAAATGCAATTCAATGGACCATTGTGGAGAGAGAAATAATTAATTAGGGATACGAAAGATATTTTGTGTTATTTCTTAATAAGTGTGCTTAACTCTAAAAAGACACTTAATATGAATAGGAGAGAGTACTTTATAAATATATGTGAAATAGTTTAATTCACTAGTGGTACTAAAGGAATGACTTGGAGTTGGTCACAATGACGTGGTGCAAAGCACCACCCACCCGCGCCCGCGTCTCGGGAGCCGGGTTACAAAGTCGCATTGGCGCTTTAGGCGCACTTTGCACGTACGCATCGTTGCTAGGAGCCTCGCCCGAGCCAAGAGTTTACATTTTGGCATTAAACCAGATTAATAAACTTCATTAATGTTTAAACAGTTTTGTGTTTAATCATTATGGGATATAAATGAGTTTTAAAATTGATATGTGATCATTACATTATTTACTTTGTAAATAATGCTTAATTGATATTTCTGTTACGAACCTGGACAGTCTCCATCTTCTTCCATCTTATCATCCTTACACAGAAGCATAAATTAGAGGTTTAGATAGTGAGTTGCAATCACTTAGAACAAATATAGGCTTTGACATAAATCCTGAAGGTATATTGCTAGTAGCCTTTAACAAACCTTAGTGATAAGGGACAATAAACACCTTAAAGACGGAGACTACCCGTATCAATCCTTGGTTCTATTTTTCTGTATTCATTATACTTCTTAACATAATTACTAGTCGAACAATGAATATAGTCATTCTTTTTTTCGTGCGTTTTTTTTAATACTTTTGTTACAATCTTTTTTGCAACTTTAAGTTATCCCCCCCCAAAAAAAAAAAGCCAAATTCTTGTTGGACTTCATATATCGTGGCGTGACACCACTTCTACTTCTAGCATGCATCTTCTAGCTGAGTTCCTTATAATAGTACTACTTCCATGGGAAATACGGGATGATAACCATATACAGTTTTCTTTAAACATAAACTATATCTATAAAATAAATAATTTTACTATTCAATAAGAATTAAATGTTGATTATTTGGTTAATTAACTAAATTTTTGCCGAAGGCGTGTAATTTTTTTTAAAAAACTTTGTCAATGTCATTTATATCACTTCAACTCTTTTATATATTCATGTTCCTCAAATTTTCTTATAATAAATAATAATTTATATTATATTGTTTTTAAAATAATTAATGAATTAAATATTTATATATATATATATGTATATATATATATATATATGTAATGTTCTTACTTATTTTATTAACAATATTATTGTAACTAAATACATGTTTTACATGTGTAATCGGAAAGCACAAAATTATTCAAAAAAATTGGTTCGGCCGGGAGTTTTGCCCCCGAACCCTGTTAAATAGGGTCACAATATTATGATCAAGTGGATAAAAATCCTAAACTATAATTAATATTCAATTTCTAAACTACCCAAACTAAATAAAAATAAAATTGTGTACCATTATCAAGAGGCAGGCGACGTGCTTCTTTCTAATTTATTAGATGACCCTTGTTCTTCTTCTACCTGATGAGATCTGTGGTTGAACATAACTGAAACACTAAATAAAAAGGTTAAGATTTTATAAACTACAAATTTATTGTTAATATTATTATATTTGTAGTACGCCATAGCTAACAGTTGTGCAATAATATATCTTAAGACTCTCTCTATATATACATGTGAACATTAGTATTTAAATTATATAATTCTCTAAGTTTCATAATTCAATTCAAATTAGAACTCTCATATATAATCCAATTCAAGAAGAAGCAGTTCACTTGTGAAGTTTGATTCGGATTAGAATTTGATAAAGGCCATAAATAATTGAGCACCTATTTATTTACATTATACATTATATATATATATATATATATAATGGAAAAAGAAATCTGATACTATGCCAGTGTACCAATAGTACTTAACCTAAATCCAAATTCAAATACCCTTGTGTTTAGGACTCTCCCTGTATGTATGAACATTAGTATTTAAATTATATAATTCTATAAGACAATATTCTTATAAATCTAAAACGGATTCCTATCCAAGAACAATTCACATAATTAATTCGTTAAGACGAATATTTTTACAAGAAGAATAATTCACATTACAAAAAGAATAATTCACATGATTACACGTTATTTTTAAATTCAAACACAAGCTACGAATCTAATACATTCAAATTTGTCAAGAATGACAATAATTAATGTCCATAAAATGTATAAACTTTTCGTTTTCATTTATATTATTTTACTCAAGGTACATTAAGCAGACCCATTAAATGAATTATCATTTTATTAATAGCAGTTTAAATAGCATAATATACTTAAGTTTGTAATTATAATATACTTAAGTCTGCTGAACCTGATATTGTATTCATTTTTGCTTTCATCATTCTTAGATTTGAAAAATATTGCTTATGTCTGAGAATGGTATGTATCGTTGCACTATCTGCTAAACATATATCTCCACTATTGATATTAGGCTCATATATAGCATAACGCAAATTCATATTTTTTTCATAAAAGGAATAAATATATAATAAGTTCATAATAAGACATAATATTATATATATTTAATAACACATTTTTTTTACGAAATAAAGAAAACAAAATAAATTAAATAAGCCAACATGAAAGGAAGAAAAGAAAATACATTAGCATAAAATAAACACACTTAAAAGGACTAACATAATTCCGAACTAATTATTTTCATTACAATAAATATTAACTTGCTCATTATTTGGACAAAGGGTAAAAAAAGCCTATGATGTTTACCGCAATGTCCCACTTGCACCCAAACTAATTTTTTTTCTTCCAAAAGTACCCTTAACGTTACATTTTTGGGTCATCCGTGCCCCTGCCATTAACAAAAGACAAACGTGGTTAAAATGTGATGACGTGACAGACTTAAATATAAAATATATTCTAAATAAAACAATATATATCATTTAATCAAAACAAAAATACTAAAATTCAAAATAAAAAAACATAACATATTTACATCATTTATTCAAAATAATAAAATTCAAATTATTTTGTTAACTAATCAAAACAACTAATTAAATAAAATAAGTTGTATAATATATTTACATCATTTAATCAAAATACTAAAAATTCAAAACATAACATATTTACATCAAATACTAATTTAAAAAATATTAAAATACAAATTTAAAAAATATCCTAAAATACTAAAAAAATCAAATTAAAAAAATAATAAAAATACTAAAATTCAAATTATTTTGTTAATTAATCAAAACAACAAAAATTCAAATTACATCATTAAAATACTAAACACTAATTGATATAAAAATTTTAAATTACTAAAATCATAATACTAAATAATATTTTTAAACTATATAAAAATTTGATGATATAATAATCTATACATAATCTATATATGTTATAAATAATATAAATAATTTGATGATGTAATAATCTATACATAACAAAATATATGTTATAATTTGATGATGTAATAATATTTTAAAAAATGTATTAAAAATTTAAATTACATCATAATATTTTTAAATTGATATGATTTAAAAATTAATATTAAAATTACTAAAATAATCATAATACTCCAGTTTTGAATTTTAAAAATATTATTTAGTATTATGATTTTAGTAATTTAAGTATTTTGATTCAATGATGTAAATATGTTATACAACTTATTTTATTTAATTAGTTGTTTTGATTAGTTAACAAAATAATTTGAATTTTATTATTTTGATTAAATGATGTAAATATGTTATGCTTTTTTATTTTGAATTTTAGTATTTTTTGTTTTGATGAAATGATATATATTGTTTTATTTAGAATATATTTTATATTTAAGCCTGCCATGTCATCACATTTTAACTCCGTTTGTCTTTTGTTAACGGCAGGGGCACGAATGACCTAAAAATGTATCGTTAAGGGTACTTTTGGAAAAAAAATTAGTTTAGGGTGCAAGTGGGACATTGGGGTAAACATCAGGGATTTTTTTGACCCTTTTCCTCTCATTATTTTGCTCAAAGAAATCTGCAACGTCAAGGTGTGTCATATCCATAGGATCAAAATAGATATGATCGTTATCTTGATGTGGATGAGAAAATTTTATTTCTATGTTCTTCTCCTTCCCTTTTAATGAGGACTGATATAAATCAACAAGATGTTTGGTTGTACGACAGGTACGAGACCAATGTCCTTTCATTCCACACCGATAACAAATATTTTCTTCTTTCTTGGTATCTCTGTTATTTATATTCTTCCCTTTTTCATGTTTCTCCTCATACTTTGAAAGTTTGGTATCATGGTTGTTGTAATTAAACCGTCCTCTCCCGTGGCCACGACCATGACCACGACCACAACCTCTATCACTTTAGGGAATGGAGCTGAACCAGTCGGTCGCGATTCATGATTTTTCATTAAAAGCTCATTATTTTGTTCAGCCACAAGAAGACATGAAATCAGTTCAGAATATTTCTTAAAACTTCGCTCTCTATATTGCTGCTGCAGGAGCACATTCAAGGCATGAAAAGTAGAGAATGTTTTTTCTAACATATCTGTATCAGTGATATTATCTCCATATAATTTCAATCTAGAACTGATTTTAAACATTGCAGAATTATATTCACTTACTGATTTAAAATCCTGCAATCGTAAATGTATCCAATCATAACGAGTTTTTGGGAGAATAACAGTCTTTTGATGGTCATATCTTTCTTTCAAATTTTTCCAAAGAATAAGAGAATCTTTTATTGTGAGATACTCTAATTTCAACTCCTCATGGAGATGAAGGCGTAAGAAAATCATGGCATTTGCCTTGTTTTGACTAGACTTTTCATTACCAACTTTAATGGTGTCTCCAAAACCCATGGCATCAAGATGAATTTCAGCATCAAGGATCCATGACAAATAATTTTTACCCGTAATATCAAGTTCCACAAACTCAAGTTTGACAAGATTTGTCATTGTAACTTCATACAAAAAAAAATATATTAGAAATTTGATTCATTATAATAAATATTGAATAAACATTCGGTCAAATTTAATACATATTTTTAAAGTATTAATTTGTCAAACATTTTGTTATCCAATGATTAAGTTTGTTAACTAAACAAATAATAGCATAGATTTTTTTAATATTAAAAACGTATAGCACACAACTATATATAATTCAGTCAAATTATCCAATTACAACTTCAGAAAAAATTTACTATTATGGGCCAGTATTCATTAAACTTAGCATAAGAATACATAAATCAAATACTATTATGTTTCTTGTCCGAGGGGTAAGACCCATTAATATAATCAGTATACCAAAAAGTTCAACTTTATTTTTCTAAAAAAAATGTTGTACCAATTTTGAAATCATTGTTCAAAAACTTTATCGATTCAAGATATAACAAAAACAAATACACAACAATTTTAGACCAAGTCAAACAAATTTATACAAATATAAGGGAATAATACACTTTTTAGTCATTGTACTAGGGTCCGATTTTTATTATGATTACCGAAACTTTTTTTGTTACAATCGAATAATTGTATTTTCAAAAATTACAAAATGGTCATTATTTTTAATTTTCGTCCGAAAAACGGACGGAATGCTGACTGTGCATATTAGCCGTTATTTTTGCTGACGTGACCCATTATTTTTGCTGACGTGGAGGTTTTAAATTTTTTTTAAAGAAAATGCTGCTCACAAGCCTCAAACTCTAAAGCTTTCCAAAGTAGAAACCTTATATTCCAACAAAAGTCACTATACCAACTACCTACAATGCTTAAATTTATGTAACACTAATATATAAACTAACTAGCATCGTTTCTAAGAATTGTAATAATAATAATTATAATAATTGTAATAATAATAATAATTTTGAAATAATTAAAATAATAATAATATAATTAAAATTTTAAATAATAATTATTATTGTAATAATCTGATGACCAAAAAGGGATAATACAATCGTATTATAACAATATTAATAATAATAATTAAAATTTTAAATAATAATAAAATAATAATTATTGTAATAATAAAATAATTATTGTAATTAAATAATAATTAAAATAATAACAATTATTGTAATAATAATTAAAATAATAACAATTATAGTAATAATTATTGTAATAATAAAATAATTATTGTAATAATAATTATAATAATAATTATTATAATAATAAAATAATAATTATTGTAATAATAAAAATTACTTTAATTATTTTTATTATTATTACGCAATACAAGTATGGAATATCGTTGGCTGCACAAAGAATGTTAGCAGCAACCATGCATGATGGCCAATACTCCAGAAAACTACTCTCTCTCTCTCTCTCTCTCTATATATATATATATATATATATATATATATAGCAAATATTTGTTATGAATGAAAATTGGACAAATACCATCATATCCGTCCATTCCAATAATCAAAAGTTGGAATTAAAAATGAACACTAAACGTACGCCAGACGAAGTAGCGTACGATGAAAAAGACTAATTTGCCCTCTCATATCCGCTAGACGAAGTAGCGGACCTCTATCTAATTTCTCTAGCCTGCGATTTCAGAGCCCAACACCACTCCCTGCGATTACTAAACCCTCCCCTCACGACGACTGTTGAACTGCGATTACTAAACCCTCCTGCGACTTTTGAAGCCGTGTTCCCTCCCTGCGATTCCATTCCTTTTGCCCTGTGACTGTTGAAGGCGTGTTCCCTCCCTCCTGCTGCTGCGATTTCGAGTAAACCCTCTCTCCTGCTATGAAAATCTGACCCTATTGCGATTTCTGACCGATTGCGAGCCTCTATCCTTTTTCGTGCGATTCAGCGTTCAAATTTTCAAAATCCTTAAGCGATTGACCAGATATTTTTGATTTTACTTTTGTACATGCTTGCATATAACCTAGTGCTATGATATTGCAGACTCTTCATTTTGCATATAACCTAGTGCTGTAGTTCGGTTGGATGAAAATTAAGTTAGAAATCACTAGTTTTTTTGTTTTTTTTTGGCTGATCATGTAGTAGTAGGATGATCCATTTCTGAAGTTCCTAGTTTTGAATTGTGTCTATTTATGGGAGCTGCACCAAGAGTATATTTTTGTACATGTACTCCTTATGTACTTCTTATGCTGATTCTCACTGCTTTGAGGCTCAAACCCTAGACTGTGAAATTGATTCAGGCGCTTTAATGCCACTGTCTTCCTAACTTGAAATAATGAAAAACTCCCTAGCACCTGGTGAAGGATAAATAATATTATACAAATTAGTATTTAGAACACGTGATTGGTTATATTTTTCATTTTGAACATTACTATGTTTGATGGGAATTTTTATATATTATTTAATACTCGACATTTTGATGAATGTGTAGGAAACATATGGATATTAATCCCGGACCTGCTAATCCTATTGTGTTATGGGACCAAGAAAATCACGTATCGTCAGACTTATGGCAAAATATTGGAAGTTTATTAATGTATAACAACTTTCATTTTTTTAAACATTTGTTAGAAACATTCATGTTGTGACGATTTATGTTTTTATGTTGTTGGACGTGTAGGATAGGGGTGTGTTAGAAATTTGTCAAATGTCTGCAAAATTAATTGAATGGAACTTGACTGAACAACAAGAATATTTGCTGGAACAAATAGGTTTTGGTATATTTTGTCCTTAAGCTATAGTGTCAAAGATTGATGCATCTCTTGTATCTGCTCTAGTTGAACGTTGGAGAAGTGAAACAAATACGTTTCACTTAAATTGTGGAGAGATTAGCATTTCTTTAGAGGACGTGGGATTTTTATTTGGGTTGCCCGTATTAGAAAAAGCTTTGACTTGCGGAGAATTAGAAAATCCCAAAAGCTATTTTATAAGGGTTTTTGGTCAACAAGTTGTAGTAGATGAGTAGGAACAATGCTATAAAAGGGGGGGCATAAGTTTTCCCTGGTTAAGACAGAGGTATGGTCAAGTACCTGGTGATGCTACTCCAGATCTATGTTGTCGTAAAATACTATATTAGTTCTTTGACATGAAGAGTTTCACGGACATTTGATATGAGAACCGGTGTCAAAATTGCTAAGTTACAGTTCTATTTATGTAATGTGTCAGAGGCAAGTTAAAATTTCTTTGTGATCTTGTTTCATTTTAAACTTCATGCTTGAGTGATGCCAAAGTAATGCCTTATAGAATATTCATGGGCACTATAAACCAGTGTTAAAAATTTTACCTGCTATATTACCTGATTGGTTGAAATTCTTTTAGCTAATTAAGTTATTTGTATCTTATTATGAAATTGGCTTTGTCATCTATGTTTGATACCGACGTCTCCTTAATTTGTCCTCCTTTAAACATGACAGATTATATTTATTTGACATGTATGACTTCTGGTAGTAAATTCCTATTAAACTTCTGTAGAATTCCTATCGATACATGGGATGGGACATGAGGGTGTAAAGAATTGACTCTTTTATTTTATCAATTACAGTTTCACGTTAGTCATGAGGAGGGTATAAATCATTCTCTTTATTTTGTTAGGGAGCTTTAATTGTTTAACAGGACACTTCCAGAGAGCAAAATGCTGGCACAGTGCTGGCATGCCTAAACGTGATGAAAATTATTCTTTTACAAAAATCAGGGATTATGGTGATGCAGTTCAAGAGCTCTAAATCAGTAACTAATTGTGAGTAATTCATCTAATGGTAATATTATTTTTTCCGTACGATTGATATTTGGAAATACAAGCTCTAAATCAGTAACTAATTGTGAGTAATTCATCTAATGTAACTTTTGGAAAATAATAAATCATGCTGATAAATCAAAATATATAACCAAAAGTAAATAGTTTTGCCATTACATAATCATAAAATCACATATTGAGATAACTTCAAACACCCGAATTTTCTTGACCCATAATTTTGTAGTGGTTCCGCTTATCATGATTGGTCATCATATTGCATATTGCACACTTTCTCAATTGTTTACGACTTGCAGCCTCTTCGATCCCACTCTTTATTCTTGTTGCTTTTTTTTGCCCCTTTGTTTGCGAACAAATAGGATCCAATAACAGCTCATCTTCAACGAGCTGATCATCATCTTCTCGAATATTAGGAACCTCTTTTACACAAATTTCATCAAGGTCAAATTTCTCAACGATGGGTTGATTGTCAATGCACAATTGTACGACATGATTAAAACCATTAATTGAGCATGATCCTGTAGAAATTAATCGCAAGAGCAACGTCACCAAAAAATTGTAACGCATTGTCTGAGATTCCTCGTAGTTGGACATTTCAGTCAAAATCTTTGGTAATTCAGCGTTCACTTTATTACCATCTCTACACCACCGCCTTAAAACGTATTTATCAGGTATCTTTTTTGTACTTTTGGCAATCATATGCCTTATTATGTGTTTACAAAGCATACCAGAATGTTCAAATTTTTTACAATTACAATTTATATCTCCAGTTTGAACATTACTAACAACAGTAACGTACCTATTTGATTCTTCGTTGTCGCTTGCCTTGCACAATGCATACGACTTTGTATCCGATGTTGTTAGATGTTGAAGCTTCTGCATTACGTACTTATGAGATTTTATTATCTCAATCTGAAAGCGTCTGAACATCTCCTTTGTATAAATATTTGCTCCATGTGTTTCCAATGGTGATTCAAGAGTCATATTTCGGGTCCGATGACAAGTTACGTAGTCAGCTTTTCTCTCTCTCATGACCTGCTTCTCAAGTGCTTTTTCTGTATTTACGATAAATTCCTTGATACTCGTTGTCGCATTCACATATTCATCGAACAAACTGTTCATTCCCTCACTCCTTGATGTAGTTGTCATTCCCGCTGCAAAAAAATTCTTTGTGTACGCCTTGATCCATTTGTGCTTAACCTCATAAAGTGATTGGAGCCAATCATGGTCATGTAGTTCGTAATCTATCATCAACTTTTTCCATCGCTCCTTAAAATTCGTAACGGTCAAAGATTTATACACACAATAGTTAAAATCATGTTTAAATCTTGGGTACTATTCATACAATGTATGTAATTTCTCTATAAATTTGTTGCTAATATGCCATGTGCAAAGAGCATGGTGTGTTTCTGGCAGAACCTTAGCAATTGCATTGCTCATAGCTTTGTCCTGATCAATGATAATGGTAACCGGTGCCTTGTTGTTCATCGCGCAAGCAAGCTTTCAAAACCCATACAAAGTATCCTCTGTTTTTCGTCACGAATCGGTGCAAAACCAAACAAGATGGAATGATAATGATGATTTACCCCGTGAGCGAAATAAGCCAAGATAGAATACTTATTCGTTCGATAAGTTGTATCAAATGTCACTACATCCCCAAAATTTTTGTAAGCTATCATTGATCGATAATCTATCCACAAGATACATTCGATGCGATTATCTTCATCTCGTTTGATATCGTTAAAAAATAGAGGATTTTCCATGAGAGTTTTTCAAATCTTCGCAAATCTTTGCTTGGGCATCGTTTGAATTTATTGTGTCACGTCTTATATCTCGTACAACATTCTGAATATCCTTATCACTGAAACCGACATTTTTCACCCCTCCTCATATTTCACTAAATACATTCATCATTTTTCTTGGCCCAACTCCAGCCGTTGTGAAAGTTCCGATTAAACTACAGGCAACAGGAGTTATATTTTTCTGTGTTTGAATGAAATTTTTCTTGCTCGGAGTCACGAAATCATGATTGTGAGATAGCTCAATTTTTTAAACTTTCCAGGTATCTTCATTCTTTAGGTGAACAACAAACATTCTAGTTTTGCACATCGTCCGACCTATAGAATCCCTTTTTCTTTTGACCTTACTACCATCAACTTCATCAACGTCTTGTTTCTTTCTTTCAATTGGTTTTCTAGCTTTCTTACATGTAAAAAGTCGGTTGGACAAATTGTTGGAGTGAGCATATTTATGAGTTGCCCCAATTTTTATTTCAAATCCACAACTACGTGCATATGTTCTATAAAATTCTTCCGCCTCTTGGATAGTAGAAAAAATCTGACCCTCATATGGACTTTTTGAAATGTTAATATGCGATTGGTTCGTGTTATGAACACCAATATTATCCATGTCAATATTATCATGAGAAAAATTTGAAGAACTTGAAATAAACATATATTCAGCCATAATTGAAAACTTATCAGGTTGATTTTGACCCGCAAAGCCTTGCTTGATTAATTGTGCAGTTTTCTTCCTTGATTTTTTTTGGAAGATATTTAAAAGAAATTAAAAGGAATAAATATAATAATAATATAAGGTTTGTATATTTTTTTATTATTGGAATTTTATGTGAGTTTTTTTTTATTATAGCCTGAAGGCTATTCCATATTTTAGTTCCTTATATGATTTGGATTTGATTCCTTTTATGATTTGGACTTGATTCCCATTCTATGCGTCATTGACTGTTGCCTTATCAGATTACAACACAATAGCGTGATTGACTGTTGCCTTATCAGATAACAACTACTTGTTGACATATTCACGATATTGCCTTATTAGATTAAAACTGTTGGCTGACGTATTCCTATTGCATGACCTGTAACATATATGCCATTGGATTGGATTAATAATAATAGAAATGTATTGGCATCATTGGCTTGCTTGCTTGTTTGGGGGTAAATTGGGCACGGAAAATTGTTTAAACCATTCGCTAGACCGTCTGGCGTATGGGAATTAGTCTTTTTCATCGTACGCTACTTCGTCTGACGTACGTTTAGTGTTCATTTTTAATCACAATTTTTGATTATTGGAATGGACGGATATGATGGTATTTGCCCAATTTTCATCCGTAGCAAATATCACTTTGCATGGATCATTTTCTATATATATATATATATATATATATATATATATATATATATATATATATATATTCTTCAAGCAACTGAATGTTACATGCGAATTAAGAAGATTATATACATTATGTAGAATTTATGTCTATGTAAACCAATGTAGATGCACAGTATGTATGGACGTATGTATAATTAAATATACCTTGGATATTTGATAGGATAATATCCGTGGCTCTTGAGATAAGGAAGGCAATATAAGTCCCCTGAGAATCAAGTTTGTATGCGAAGAAGCTGAGAAAGCTGAATGGTGTAATGGATCTTAGCCTCCAATCTAGTACACCAAGAATTATTATTACAATTATGGACGTATGTATGGACGAATGTATAATTAAATAATTATTGTAATAATAATAACAATAATTAAAGTAATTATTATTTTATTATTACAATAATTATTATTAGAATAATTATTATTATTATTACAATAATAATAATAATTATTATTATTTAAAATTTTAATTATTATTTTAATTATTTAAATTTAATTATTATTATTATTACAATAATAATTATTACAATTATTATTATTATTACAATTATTACAATTATTATTATTATTCAAATTTCTAGAAACGATGCTAGTTAGTATAAATATTAGTGTTGCATAAATTTAAGCATGGTAGGTAGTTGGTATAGTGGTTTTTGTTGGAATATAAAGTTTTTAGATCGGAAAGGTCTAGAGTTTGAGACTTGTGAGCAACATTTTCTTTTAAGGAAATTTTTAACCCTCCACGTCACCAAAAAAAATGGGTCACGTCAGCAAAAATAACGTGTGACGCCCCCAAAATAGGTATACATCACCCATCTTGAGTCGTCAAATAAATGGTACAAAATTCAAATACAAATTAATAATACAACTGTCGTGTAAAATACGACAAAACATAAACTGAGAGTTTTAATACGAATATTGTCTTCTAGACAGTATTCAACTCAAATGGAGTCCTCAATACATTTATTATCACACTATTTCATAGAATAGTGAGGACTACTAATGCTATCATCTGGACCGTCACTCCGTTCCCCAACTAGTCCCAGCTACGTTCTCATTTCCTGAAGAGAACAATGAAAGCAAAAGGGTGAGCTCAACTATCCTAGTAAAAAATATTATGACTAAGATAATGCAGAATAATTTATCGTTAGCCTTCAACAGTGTTAAACTGATAAAATATAACAAACATCAAGTTTAACTGCAGCGGAACAAATAATCCATTAGAAGAGTCAAGTAGAGCATAAAATCTACTATCTTCTATGATTTAAAAGATTTTTCATCACTTTTATCGCTGAGACTCAGCTTAATAAATAATCAACATCATCGAATCACCCCCTGCACTACGTCCAAAGATATTCTTTAGTATCACGACCACAAATTATCCATGCACTACAGACCAAAGATATTCGTGTATTCATCAATGGTCATGATCATGCCAACAACTGTCCATCAATGCACTACGGGCCAATGAGGACTTTTACCACATCATTTGTAACATTACGGTCATGATTATACCGAATAATCCTTGGTCATAATCTTACCAAGTCCATCTATGCACTACAGGCCACGGATGACTTTCAACATAATATAAACATGAGGATGATGACAATGATATAAGAATTCAATAAAACAAGTTCGAGGATAAATTTTTAAAGATTTATAATTTAATTTATCCAGAATTCAATATTGTCCAAATTGTCAACATGATACTGCTTTGTGGAGTAAAATTCAAGAATGATAATGTATTAAGAATGATTTGGACCGAAAAGAAATTAATTTTTGTTATGAATAGTACTTCGGGTGAATAGTACCCGAGTGAATAGTACCCCGTGAATAGTACTTTGTAAATAGTACTCGTGAATAGTTCTTTGTGAATAGTACCCAAGAATAGTACTTTTGTGAATAGTACTTTGTGAATAGTACCCGTGAATAGTACTTTATAAATGGATAGTACTCATGGACAGTACTCCGACATGAAAAACTTAAAATTTAACAAGAATGTGCAGAAAATATCCTTGTGAAGCGATACTAGATGAAGCGCAAATTTCAAGGATATTTTACTAATTTCACGGAATATAGAAGCAATACTTTAACCGAATGATGGTATAATCAGGAATACGAGACGAAATAATATTACTCACATACTACAGAGTATGGAAGAAAATATTATTCCTATGAATACTGAACAAAATAATATTCCTTACCTCAGAAGAAGACTGGATACTAGAATAATGAGGAAGCAGACTTCTCTTCTACTTTCTCTCTAAAGCTTCTCTCTCTATAAATGCTCTTGTGAGTCTTAGTGAATTGGTGAGAATGAAAGAAGAATGAGCTTCTATTTATAGGAAAATATAGTTTCAATAATTGCACGTTTTGGGGCTCAAAATATTACAGTATAATACCTTCATCTTTTTCTTCATTTTTAATTTAGTCCTGCAAGTATTATCAAACTTGCACCACCTCCCCTAATAGTACATCTTGTGAATCAATAGTACAATCATGAAAAAAAAAATTATAGTATAGTACCTTCATCTATACCTCCATTTTTAATTTAGTAATGCAAGTATTATCAATCTTGCACCACCTCCCCTAATAGTACATGCATGTGAATCAATAGTACACACATGTGAACAAATAGTTATAAGCATGTGAATTAATAGCAATTAATTGCTCATTTATCCGATTAATTACCCGATTGGTCAATATAGCCTCCAAACATCCATTATTATCGAAATAGATGTCGATTTCCACTAACACTAATAATCCCAACATAATGGAAATATCAATTTCATCTTTAATAAACACGAACTTATTCATCATTAATATTATAACTCACAATATTTAACAACCAGATCATTCTCAGGAAAAAGAGGGCTTTCCGATAAGGATTTCTCCCTATTGACGCGCAATTAGGTGAACAAACCTCTCATTGACAGAACTTTCTAGACATTGTCAATATTGCAAATAATAATATGAATAACTTTGTCGTCTCAATTATTGATTTAATAATATAAAATATTATGCAGATGATACTGTGATAATTATTGAATCAATAATACGAAAGATATTATGCAGCAATTACTGTATCAATAATTGAGTATAACTAAGTGACTTCTCACGTAAGCATCAATAATCAATACCGTGTGCTACTATGCAACCACGCGTATTCATGTATTTTTTACCAATGGGTAGTTCAACAGGTTTAACTCAGAAACTTTCGCAGATTATTTTTATAAAAGATAATTTCTGTCATTTTTTAACTACGATAATACTTTCGTTGTGGGATCCACCAATGATTGTGCCGTCGTACGAATATTCCCTGTTAAAACAAATATTCCCCGACCAATCGAATATTATATAACCACTTGTTTACCTTACAAAATTTGTAAATAATATCCACAACTATAACATTATATCAAATCCACACCATAATATTCAAAAATATATTTCGAGAAAAAATTAATCTTTATTCATAAAAGTTGGGGTCTTACAATCTCCCCTTCTTATGAAATTTCGTCCTCGAAATTATGGTGCGTACCTGGTATGTCGAAGAGGTGAGGATACCTTGACTTCATTTCAGATTCTAACTCCCAGGTCATTTTCTCAACATCTTGGTTTCTCCATAAAACTTTGACTTGAGGTATAACCTTGGAGCGTAGAATATGATCCTTCTTATCCAAGATTTTAATAGGTACCTCCTCATCACGTTAAATCTTCCGCTATCTCGTCCGGTTCTAATTCAATAATGTGGTTCGGGTCTTTCACATATTAACGTAACATAGATACGTGAAAAACATTATAAACACGAGACATACTTGGCAGTAAGGCGAGTCTATAGGCCACAGTTCCTACTCGATCGAGGATTAAAAATGGGCCAATGAATCGAGGATTGAGCTTTCCTCTCTTTCCAAATCTCGTAACTCCTTTCCATGGAGCAACACGTAACAACACATGATCTCCAATATTGAATTCCACGTCCTTTTGATGAAGATTAGCATAACTCTTTTGTCGATCTTGTGAGTTTTTATACGTTGTCGGATCGTTTGAATCTTTTTCATAGTCATACATACCAACTCCAGTCCCAACAACGTTGCTTCACCCACCTCATCCCAACATACTGAAGAACGACACTTTCTTCCATACAACGCCTCAAATGGTGCCATGCCAATACTTACTTGATAACTATTGTTGTAGGAAAACTCTACCAATGGTAAGAACTTGTCCCAACTTCCTTTGAAGTCAAGGACACAGAGTCTTAATAAATCTTCAAGAGTTTGAATAGTCCTCTCCGACTGCCCATCCGTTTGAGGGTGATATGCCGAACTAAATCATAAATCCGTGCCCATAGCTTTTTGTAAACTAACCCAAAATCGTGAAGTGAATCTTAGGTCTCGATCAAAAACTATGGATACTGGCATACCATGCAATCTTACAATCTTGTTTATGTATATACGAGCAAGACGTTCAAGTGTATAAGTTTCTCGTATCGGTAGGAAATGAGCAGACTTGGTCAATCTATCAACAATGACCCAAATCGCATCTATACCTTGAGAAACCTTGGGAAGACCAGTAACGAAATACATGGTAATGTGCTCCCACTTCCATTCTGGAATTTCAAGTGGTTGCAATGAACCTTTTGGCACTTGATGCTCCGCCTTGACACGTTGACAAGTTAGACACCTTGAGATAAACCCCGCTATCTCTTTCTTCATATTGCTCCACCAAAATGTATGTCAAAGATCACGATACATTTTGGTACTCCCACGATGGATTGCAAACGGTGTGTTGTGCGCCTCCATCATAATTTTATACTTCAAGTCAGAATCGTTAGGAACACAAAGTCTGAAGCTGAATCGAAGTATTCCTTCTTCATCGATTCTTGCTTCCAGAAGAACACCTTCTTGTACTTTCTTCCTCATACGCATCAGCTCCAAGTCTGTAGCTTGAGCAGCTTTAACTTTATCGATTAAAGTTGGTTCTACTTGTATATTCGCCATCATCACATGGGTCCCTGGAGTCTTTAACTCTATCTCCATCCTTTGTAAGTCATACAAAATGGGCCTTTGTGTTGACAATATCACACTCGTACCCGCATATGATCTTCTACTCAATGCGTCAGCTACTACGTTCGCTTTTTCAGGATGGTATTGAATGGTATGATCGTAATCTTTCAATAGCTCAAGCCATCTTCGTTGTCGCATGTTGAGTTCCTTTTGAGTGAAGAAATATTTGAGGCTTTTATGATCCGTATAGATCTCCAACTTCTCTCCATACAGGTAATGCCTCCAAATCTTAAGCGCAAAAATGACAGCTGCTAACTCTAGATCATGAGTAGGATAATTCCTCTCATATTCTTTGAGTTATCGTGAGGCATAGGCTATGACTTTCCCATGTTGCATGAGAACACACCCTAAACCTTTTCCTAAAGCATCGCTGTATATGACAAATTCCTCCGAACCAGCTGGTATTGTCAAAACAGGTGTTGAAATGAGCCTCCTCTTGAGTTCTTGAAAACTCTTCTCACATTCCTCGCTCCAACCGAATTTTGTATCTTTTCAAATCAGCTGAGTTAATGGAGTAGCGATTCGAGAAAATCCTTCCACAAACCTCAGATAATAACCAGCTAAGCCGAGAAAACTATGTACTTCGGTCACTGACTTAGGTTGCTCCCAGCTTTGAATTGCTTCAATCTTTGTCGGGTCAACAGATATTACGTGATTTGATATTATGTGCCCAAGGAATGCTACTTCCTTAAGATAGAACTCGAATTTCTTCAACTTGGCATATAACTTGTTTTCACGAAGCTTTTGGAGTATCAGCCTCAGGTGTTGCTCATGATCTTCACGGCTTTTTGAGTAAATGAGAATGTGATCAATAAAGACGACCACAAAGGGATCCAAATATTCCTTGAATACTCGGTTCATCATATCCATGAAGGCAGCATGAGCATTAGTCAATCCAAAAGATATGACTAGGAATTCGTAATGCTTGTACCTAGTTCTGAAAGCTGTCTTTGAAATGTCATTAGTTTTAATCTTTAACTGATGATATCCGGAACGAAGATCGATCTTTGAAAAGAATTTGGCGCCTTGCAGCTGGTCAAATAGGCCATCAATGTGAGGCAACATATATCTATTTTTTACAGTGACATGGTTCAACTCCCGATAATCAATACAAAGTCGCATACTCCCATCTTTCTTTTTCACGAATAGAACAAGAGCACCCCAAGGAGACGTACTAGGACGAATGAAACCGATGTCTAACAATTCCTACAGTTGGGTCTTTAACTCGTGAAGTTCAATAGGAGCCATTCGATATGGGGCTTTGGAAATGGGTTTTGTACCGGGTTCAAGGTCGATACAAAATTCAATTTCACGCCTACTGAGGGGTAAAGCAAGAAGTTCTTCAGGGAATACGTCAGGAAATTTATTAACAATAGAAATATCATTCAAAACTGATGTATTTTTATTTAAATTTGTGACATGAGCTAAGAAAGCTTGACATCCGTTTTTCAATAAACGAATAGCTTTATGGCTTGAGATGACAGTGATTGATTTTAATGGTTTGGTTACTTGAATTCGCATAATAAGTTGGTTAGGAATATGAAAGCTAACAACCTTACGAAAATAATCAATTTTTGCATGATGAGTAGTTAACCAATCAATCCCTAGAATTACGTCAAATGCAAGTATTTTCAATGAAATAAGATCGACATGTAATGTAAGGGTACCGATTTGAACCAAACAAGACTTATAAACAGTGGATGTAATGAAGGTTTCTCCCAACGAAGTTTCAACAGATAAGTCAAAGTCTAATTTCTCCGGAGTCAAATTTAAATGTTGAGCGCAAGTAGGAGAAATAAAAGAATGGGTAGAACCGGTATCAAATAAGGTATATAATTCGCTAGAGTTTATGATAAGCCTACCCGTGATGACCTCGTTCGAGTTCTTTGCTTTCTGGGAGGTCACAACAAACGTTCTCCCTTGAACTACTGGTTTTTACTTGTTTGGGACGGCATTTGGTGTCACCGTTCCAACTGGACTTGGCTTCCCAATACGATAAAATCTAGCTAGGTGACCTTCTCTTCCACAATTGTAACACATTTTGGACTACTGCGCACAATTTGGACTGATGTGTCCCTCCCCTTCGCATTTGAAGCATATGATAGGTGGTTGTTCTCCTTCCTTAACAACGGGTGCTGGTGATGACGTCTTTCCATCATTGTTGAATCTCCTCTTCTTGAAATATTAACTTTTATTGTCTTGGCCATTATTACCACCGAAGTGGTTACCATTTCTGGCATTTTGATTCCCTCCACGTTTGTTGTCACCGCTTCGATGACTGTTACCACTGGTATTATCATTTTGCCGCCTGCTTTCTCTTGGTTGGGTTGACTCGTTATCGCGCTCTAATAACTGAGCCCTATTTACAACATCTGAATACAAACACAATTTGTGAGAAATTAAGTATTGACGTAACTCAGGTTTCAAACCTCTTAGAAACATCCACGTCATTCTCTCCTCATTATCAACCAAGTGGGATGCAAACCGGGACAACTCGGCAAACTTAGCTTCGTACTGTGACACGGTCATATTGTTCTGCTCTAGCTTGATGAACTCTACCTCCTTCATGTGACGAATACTTTCGGGAATGTACTTTTCGTTGAACAGTTCTTGGAACTTCTCCCAAGACAACTTCAGTGCGGAAGGTTGAGTACGCTTTACCGATTCCCACCAGTAGTCTATCTGTCCTCGCAACATAAAGGTGGTAAAGGGAACCTTTTGCTCCTCGGAGCATCCCAAGACATCAAATATCTTGGTGATCTGCTTTATCCACGTCTCCGTCTTAAGTGGTTTTGGCTATCCAATAAACTTCAGTGGTCCCAGCTCCTTGAACTATTTAGTGGTGACCGTCTGAGAGTTTTCAGTGTTTCCACCTGCATTTTGAACAGGAGTCGTTCTCGCCTGATGTTGCATGAATTGCATAAAGCCTCTGAACATCCCATTGTTCATCATTTGGTCAGTGTTGTTATTTTCCTTAGGATTATTTCCATCCTGATGGACATTATCCTGGGTATTGATCGTTGGTGACTCAACAATCTCATGTGCTTCATTGCTTATCTCAACATTTTCGGATGCCATTTTCAAATACCGCCACAAAACAAGGGTTAATTGACATGTCACATATTATTCCAATACTCTGACCGACCAATTAAATACCAAATAAACTTAGGTAGGTCATACTAGCGAAGGAATTCCCCGTCTCTCCCCTCCTAGTTCTTGTCTCACATCTCTGCTAGGGATCATATCCCTAAGCTTTGATACCAACTGCGACGCCCCCAAAATAGGTATACATCACCCATCTTGAGTCGCCAAATACATGGTACAAAATTCAAATACAACTTAATACTACAACTGTCGTGTAAAATATGACAAAACATAAACTGAGAATTTTAATAGGAATATTGTCTTCTAGACAGTATTCAACTCAAATAGAGTCCTCAATACATTTATTATCACACTATTTCATAGAATAGCGATGACTACTAATGCTATCATCTGGACCATCACTCCGTTCCCCGACTAGTCCCAGCTACGTTCTCATTTCTTGAAGAGAACAATGAAAGTAAAATGGTGAGCTTTTTTAGCCCAGTAAGAAATATTATGACTAAGATAATGCAGAATAATTTATCGTTAGCCTTCAACAATGTTAAACTGATAAAATATAACAAACATCAAATATGACTGCAGCGGAACAAGCAATCCATTAGAAGAGTCAAGTAGAGCATAAAATCTACTATCTTCTATGATTTAAAAGTTTTTTTTATCACTTTTATCGCTGAGACTCAGCTTAATAAATAATCCACATCATCGAATCACCCCTGCACTACGGTCAAGGATATTCTTTAGTATCACGACCATAAATTATCCATGCACTACGGGCCAATGATATTCGTGTATTCATCAATGGTCATGATCATGCCAACAACTGTCCATCAATACACTACGGGCCAATGAAGACTTTTACCACATCATTTGTAACATTACGATCATGATTATACCGAATAATCCCTGGTCATAATCATACCAAGTCCATCTATGCACTACAGGCCACGAATGACTTTCAACATAATATAAACATGAGGATGATGACAATGATATAAGAATTCAATAAAACAAGTTCAAGGATAAATTTTTAAAGATTTATAATTCAATTTATCCATAATTCAATATTGTCCAAATTGTCAACATGATACTGCTTTGTGGGGTAAAATTCAAGAATGATAATGTATTAAAAATGATTTGGACCGAAAAGAAATTAATTTTTGTTATGAATAGTACTCCGGGTGAATAGTACCCGAGTGAATAGTACCCCATGAATAGTACATTGGGAGTAGTACTCGTGAATAGTACTTTGTGAATAGTACCGTATAAATGGATAATACTCATGGACAGTACTCCGGCATGAAAAACTTAAAATTTAACAAGAATGTGCAGAAAATATCCTTGTGAAGCGATACTAGATGAAGCGCAAATTTCAAGGATATTCTACTAATTTCACGGAATATAGAAGCAATAATTTAACCGAATGATGGTATAATCAGGAATACGAGACGAAATAATATTACTCAAATATTACAGGGTATGGAAGAAAATATTATTCCTATGAATACTGAACAAAATAATATCTCTTACCTTAGAAGAAGACTTGATACTGTAATAGTGAGGTAGCAGACTTCTCTTCTACTTTCTCTCTAAAGCTTCTCTCTCTATAAATGCTCTTGTCAGTCTTAGTGAATTGGTGAGAATGAAAGAAGAATGAACTTCTATTTATAGGAAAATATAGTTTCGATAATTATACGTTTTGGGACTCGAAATATTACAGTATAATACCTTCATCTCTTTATTCATTTTTAATTTAGTCCTGCAAGTATTATCAAACTTGCACCACCTCCCCTAATAGTACATCTTGTGAATCAATAGTACAATCATGTGAAAAAAATAATTACAGTATAGTACCTTCATCTATACCTCCATTTTTAATTTAGTAATGTAAGTATTATCAATCTTGCACCAGCTCCCCTAATAGTACATGCATTTGAATCAATAGTACACAAATATGAATAAATAGTTATAAGCATGTGAATTAATAGTAATTAATTGCTCATTTATCCAATTAATTACCCGATTGGTCAATATAGCATCCAGACATCCATTATAATCGAAATAGATGTCGATTTCCACTAACACTAATAATCCCAACATAATGGAAATATCAATTTCATCTTTAATCAACACGAACTTATTCATCATTAATATTATAACTCACAATATTTAACAACCAGATCATTCCCAGGAAAGAGGGGTTTTTCGATAAGGATTTCTCTCTATTGGTGTACAATTAGGTGACTAAACATCTCATTGACAGAACTTTTTAGACATTGTCAATATTGCAAATAATAAAATGAATAACTTTGTTGTCTCAATTATTGATTTAATAATATAAAATATTATGCAGATGATACTGTGATAATTATTGAATCAATAATATGAAAGATATTATGCAACAATTACTGTAGTAATAATTAAGTATAACTGAGTGACTTCTCACGTAAGCATCAATAATCAATAATAGTGTGCTACTTATGCAACCACGCTTATTATTCTTGTACTTTTATCATAGGGTAGTTCAACGATTATAAGCAGTAAAACTTTCGCAGTTATTTTTATAAAAAGATAATTTTGTCATTTTCTAACTACGACAATACTTTCGTTGTGGGGTCCACCAATAATTGTGCTGTCGTACGAATATTCTCCGACCAATTGAATATTATATAACCACTTGCTTAACTTGCAAAATTTGTAAATAATATCCACAACTATAACATTATATCAAATCAACACCATAATATTCAAAAATATATTTCGAGAAAAAATTAATCTTTATTCATAAAAGTTGGGGTCTTACATAACGACTAATATGCACAGTCAGTATTCCGTCCGTTTTTTCGGACAAAAATTAAAAATAATGACCATTTTGTAATTTTTCAGAGTACAGTTATTCGATTGTAAAAAAAAAGTTTCGGTAACCACAATGAAAATCGGACCCTAGTACAGTGACTAAAAATGTATTATCCCCAAATATAAGCTAGCAAAACAAAACAACACCAAGCAAGTTAGTATGCATAATTGCTCCAGCTAAACCAAAGCTATAAAGTAGATCTAGATAAGAGTATACAGTAATAATATTAAAGGGAGTGAATTTTCAAAACTTTGTTTGGCATGCAGTACATTGCATATCACTTATATATATATACACACACACACCTTCTCTTTCAAATCAAATATGATTATCTTCAAGACGAAAGTGAGAAGCAATCGTGCTGACAACGTATTATAAAATATTAATAATACTATGAACAAAGATGATTAGAAGAAAAGAGAGTATTCTCATAATTTTTTGTATATCTCAATCACTTTACAATGCTCTTATTTATAGATATAAGAACATCAATTCTAGGAGGTTACAAAACTCAAAGGTCATGAGTTTCAAAGCTCAATGGACATGGGAGTTTCAAAATTATTACATACAAAGATAGGGAGAATGAATCTAGACATTCATTATATAAATCTAGACATCCATAATAATTTTATAACATGTTGGTTATTTTAAAGGTAATTTATCATTACCTTATAATTTTCAAATACAAATTATATAATATTAATAATAATAAATTAAAATAATAATTATTATTATACATATTCAAATACGAATATAACTATAATTTCATATCTATTTATACTTGTATGCATGAATTTCACAATAAAGCAAAAAAAAAAGTCATAAAAAATATTTATGTCAACTTGTTTATCTATTTCTTTTTTATATATTGTACAATTGTAAATAGGATGCTGATATAAATTATTTTCAATAGTATATATGTATTATGTCAATAAAAAGTTATCAAAATTTTGTAAAACAAACTTATATAAACTAGTCTGTTACTCGAAGTTTTCCAATTACAAACTCAAATCTATTCTCAAATCCTACTCAGCGAAATATAGAAGTACTTACGGCAAAATGGATCAATATATCGGGGATAAAGTTATAGGGAAAAAGTATGCATATGTCAAACTAAGATTCCAATAATTTAGATGAGGTACGTAGCCAATTCTGCCAAGGAGCCCATGGTAAGATGAAAATTTGGGATGATTTTGATAGCGATTTTGCATTTGAACCTCTTCTTCGTACAAATGCGGCGGAGGATCATAAAAACATTCCATGCAATTCCACGCTCTGCCCATCCCACGAAATCCAACGCTGTGTTCATTTGACGAGTTTAGAAGGCGGCATGGTACCTTGCCATCAAGATGAATCAAATTATGCTCAAATGTCTCCTCTTCTTCTTTTATTTGATGAGATCTGTAAAACATAACTGAAATGAGAGTAAAAGGTTAAAATATTATAATAATATTAGAAAGACGGTTCTGAAATATATAATAGTAACTAATTCATGTTGTATATTTGGGACGTGATTATTAGAAAAACAATATTGTATGTATTATTATGATATGTATGTGTATGAAAATTAAGTTATTTATGCACCATTTTAGTAGTAATTCCTACTATAATTACTACTCGTACAATGAATATAGTCATTCTTTTTTTCGTGAGTTTTTTTTAATACTATTGTTACAATCTTTTTTTAACTTAGTCACAATATTTTTTACTGGGCTAGTTGAGTTCACCATTTTTTTTCATTGTTCTCTCCAAGAAATGAGAATATAGCTAGAACGAGTCGGGGAATGGAGTGATGATCCAGGATAAGTGGCTTTAGTAGACCTCACTATTCTGTGAAATAGTCTGATTAATAATTGTAATGAGGACTTCATTGAGTGTGGATATTGTCTAGAAGACAATATTCGTTTAAAAACACAGCTATGTTTTGTCATATTTTTACACGACAATTGTATTAAAGAAGTTTGTATTTGATTTTTATACCATGTATTTGGCGACTCAAGATGGGTGATGTATACCTGTTTTGGTGGCGTCACAGTTTTTGTCAAACAAATAGTTAATATGGTTCATACCTGCTTCTGAATAGTCTAGATTTAATTTCATATCTTACCGATTAAAAAGCATTAAGAGACAAAAAAAATTTACTAGACAAGTTTTACCTCAGACTGAATCAAAGGCATACTATTAAGAGCTATTTAGATATAAACAAACATAACCGAAGTTTTGAAAATTTAGAATTTGCTAAATATCTTTATCTTAGCAGAATTAATTTCTATATCAATTCTTATCTAAACTGGTTTCCTATATATAAGATATTGTATCAAATCTTCCTACGTTTTTAGTTACCTAAACTCAAGGAATTATTGTGATGATTTTATAATCATAAAATAAATTTTAAGTATCATAAAAATCTGGGAATAACCACTTAGTTTTAGTCTAATAGATTCTTTATCCAAACTACACTACAAGAAAAAACCTCAATTTTGACAGAATATTCGTCAGAATGTCGGTAGGATATCTAGGCGTCTAGATTTAGTAAGTCAAAAATTCGGTCGAAAATACAAAAAATTGATATAATAATTTTGACAAATTTTTTGTCAGAAATAACATATGTTTGACGAAATATTTTGTCAAGACTATGCGTCAATTTTAATCTAGGTTAATTCCGAAGGAATATTCCATCGAAAATAGTATTTTTTCCAACGATATTTTTTTTTAAGAAAACTATAAAACTATAATCTCGACAGAATGTCCGTCAAAAATACCTTATTCCTTCGAGATTACTTGTTTTTTTAAATAATTTTTTTTTAAAATTGCAGTTTCTAGGTATTTAAACCTAATTTTGTACGTTTAAACCTGTTTAATCCCAACAACACATATAGTAATATATTTCACATACAACATAACTATAAAAACATGTTTTATCTCGTCAACATGTACATGCACTAATCTAACAAGTGTCAATATGAATTAATTACTCATCAATAATATAACAAATATAAGCTAATATTCCATAAATTATACAATGATTTACAAAACTCGTACAACTCAACTAAACTACAATTTTTTACAGCATGACCAATCTACAATTAAATGAATAAAATCTATACAAATTATCTATAAAACTAACTCAAACTAGTATGAAAAGGATCATCGAGCGAGGTTGAGCGGTGATGCTCTGGTGTATATAAACCATCATCGTCATCCCCGCTTCGCCATTGACATTGCCACCATGCTCAGCATCACCATCGCTCGGCATTAGCACCCTGTTGATAGAATTAAAAATATAAATCATTAATCTGTATGAGAGAATTAAAGAGACAACTAAATGAAAATAAAATACCATACATAATACTTGATTAGTCGGGGGATGATTCTCCATCAAACCAAAATCCTTTGATAGTAGGGTAACCATCATCCGGAGTACCTCGTCGTGTATCATGATGAACTGCTCCTACAGTAATCTTGTACTCTCGACGGTGGCCCCTGATGCAATATTCTGAGATAGTTGGTGAAGGCGAGCACGATAGGCAACTCCTGACTATGGATAACCGAATCTGTATGACACGTCTCTGACACCACCGTCATGACCCTCTAGAATAGCTCGTCGTCCAAGCCAGTGCCCGTATAAGACGGTCCAACAGGTGCTCTCGGACGCTGGCGATGGCTAATGCCTACAAAAATAAATATAATATTACGTACTACATATTAATTTATATTATTTTTTATAAATAATGAGAAACATAAGAAATATTATTAACTTCAGGCAGGGTATATGTCTGGTATCCTCGGTAAGGTCAACACTCGATACTTGTTTGTACTTCTAGTAGGGGGATCCTGAGATGCGACCCATAGTCTCTGCTCCTTATCCCAATATAATTTAATCTTAGGTGGGGAATGGTGGAATCTAACGGCTCAGAATCTCCCCTAACAGCCTGAAACTCAGCTATACGCTGGACCCGAAGCGTTTGAAATCGATCCTGTAATTTATTTTGTATACGTGAGTTAATTATATCATTTTATTAAACCTAATATTAATAATAGCTAAAAATTAAGACTAGTCTTACCCGTATAGCTACTGATGTAGGAGACATAGCAGACTCCTTAGGCGTGTGGGCTCTATCTCAAAACTCTATCCTGGTAGAAGGTCGGCCCAAGCTCCCCCCGCATGGACTGATGAGAAATACATTAAAACCTTTATTAAGTATGCTAATGTTAAATGACTAACTATACAACAAAATACACAAACTTACTAACTTCACCTCCTTAAAGGACTGTGAACCAGTCGTGTGTATGACTCAGAGCTGGATACAATTTTTCTTTGCCTGCTTGGATTTCCTCTTGAACTCATCATCAATCCAATGTGTACACATAGCCTCCCAAGTTGCGTCAAAGATTATCTGGGGCTAATGATCGCATATGGTAGTCCTGGGCTACTCGCCAACTGCCCGAACGGCCCGCTGTCTCATCTCGTACAGCCAGTCGGCGTAGTTCTTCATGACATAAACAAAAATAACATTGTCTCCGGCTGGTTGAGTGATGCTCTCTTCATATCTAAAATAAATCTATAAAAACATGTATTGACATATCAGAATTCATTTGAATAGTGTAAAAACTTTAAGTTATGTAATTCGACTTACGTTAAAATCGCGCAACACAGTGTGTATATAGGAGGCATCATACTGTGCGTATTGGCTAAATAACATACAACCATTAGGCAGGTGTGTCAACCAGATGACATTTATCGTCACCTTAGTGACATGGTTCAAAATACTAAAATACGAGATTAAAAAATAATGTGTTATTTTAATCATGCAATCATATAAAGGTATTTAATTGCATTTGATATATTAAATTTGACACTTACTACTCCGAGTTGACATCTACCTAGAAAATGTGTGGAACTACCGACGAAAAACCAAATAAAATGAGATTAGTCCCTCGGTGACATCGACGACTAGTATCTGTAAGTGTAAGTGATGACATTATGTAAATATACTATTGTCATATGCTATAAACAATTAATTAAAAAAAAGGATAACTAATTTATTTCAAAAACTTACTAGCTAATGACGTTGACCCGCCCTAGGAGCCGTCGACAGATCCTGTACGACCACCTCCACGACGACCTCCCCCGCTATATCTAGCCATCAGTGTACTATTGAAATAACTAACATTAAGTAATTAATTTGCATTTAATTTATCTAAATTAATAATTTTTATTATTAGTAAATTATTTAAGAAACAACAATAAGTTTAGATTAAGTACGTCATCAAACCTGTCAGAATTAAAATCAATTTCATACTCGAATTCTAAATTTGTATCAATTTCTTCGTCATTATCATCTTGTACGACGATATAGTCACTTAAAACCACGAATTCCTCGAACTTCCTCATCATCTGGTATGTTAACAAAATCACAAACCACCACATCATCATCATTTAGCACTACATCCCTGGGATTGCTAACTTGTTCTTACAACGGGTCATCCGTTCCAGACAGATTAGTATCATCAGATGCTCTAGTCTTCGTTGTGACAACTGTATACCAGGGGCTACTAGAATTTATGACATTAGGGGTTTAGTACACTTGAGTCACTTGGCTGGCTAACATGAATGTCATCAAACTATAGCCTTGACTTTAAATCTATAGTGAAGATTCTATTACGATCAACTTTAAAAACCTTATCAGTATCAAACCAGCGATGTAAGACCCCAACTTTTATGAATAAAGATTAATTTTTCTCGAATTATATTTTTTTAATATTATGGTATGGATTTGATATAATGTTATAATTGTGGGTAATATTTACAAATTTTGCAAAGTAAGCAAGTGGTTATAAAATATTCGATTGGTCCGGGAATATTCGTTTTAAAAGGGAATATTCGTACGACGACACCATCATTGGTGGACCCCACAATGGAATAACTGTCGGAGTTAGAAAACGACAGAATTATCTTTTTATAAAAATAACTGCGAAAGTTTTACCGTTAAACTGTTGAAATACCCGGTGATAAAAGAACAGTAATACGTGTGGTTTCATAGTAGCACACGGTATTGATTATTGATGCTTACGTGAGAAGTCACTTAGTTATACTCAATTATTGCTATATAATTGCTACATAGTATCTCACGTTATTTGATTCAATTATTGTCACAGTATCATCTGCATAATATTTTATATTACTAAATCAATAATTGAGACGACAAAGTTATTCATATTATTATTTGCAATATTGACAATGTCTAGAAAGTTCTGTCGATGAGAGGTTTGGTCACCTAATTGTGTGCCAATAGGTAGAAATCCTTATCGGAAAGCCCCCTCTTTCCTGGGAATGATCTGGTTGTTAAATATTATGAGTTATAATATTAATGATGAATAATTGTTAATAGATTAAAAATGTGTTTATTAAAGATAAGTGATTTGTGGTAAATATTTATTCAATTTTTGATATAAATAAAGGGGTTTGTTATAAGGTATTTGTTATAAGTTTGGCTTATTATTCCATGAGGAGATGTGCTAATTTTTAGAATAGTAGGTTGAAGTTATAATAGTAAATCAATATAGATCATTTGGTTTAAAGTTTTAATAGTAAATCAATTATGGACCGAATTGCTTTATAAGTTTTAATAGTAAATCAATATGGACCATCCGTTTAAAAGTGAATTAATCTGGGCCGTTCATGAATTAGTTACTATTCAATTTTTTCCCCTATAAATAGAAGCTCATTCCTTCATTATTTCTTACGAATTCACTGAAACTCAAGAGAGAGAAACTATAGAGAGCAAGAAGAAGAGTATTCTGTTATTACCCTACTTCAGTATTCACTCTTCTATTAAGGTAAGGGGTATTATTTCTTTCATATTCATGAAGATAGTTATTTCTTTCAATACTCGTAAGGGTTGTTATTCCATTCTTTATTATTCTGTTGGAATAACCTGTCTACGCGGACTACCGCATGCATGGTGAAATCTTTTGTTATTCCATTCTTTATTATTATGTGGGAATAACATGTCTACGCGGACTACCGAATGCATGGTGAAATCTTTTGTTATTCCATTCTTTATTATTCATGGAAATAACACATCTCACGGACTACCGCATGCCACAGTGAATAACCCTTCGTATTCAATTGTTATTAAATTGTGAAAATGATATGTCTACGCGGACTACCGCATGACGGGTGAAAATCCATTTACAGTTTCGCATATTATTTCTTTTCATATTCTTAAATCTAAACTTACTATGGTAAGTATTGCTTCTATAATTCCTGAAATTAGTGGAATATCCTTGAGTTTTGCGCTTCATCCATTATCGTTTCATTGGAATATTGATCTGAACTTTCTTATTAAATATCAATATTTTCACCCGGGGTACTATTCACGGGTTACTATTCACTCAGTTACTATTCACTCGAATATTATTCACTCGGGGATTCGGGGTACTTTTCATACCGAGTTACTATTCATGGGTTACTATTCACTCGAGTACTATTCACCCGAAGTACTATTCATGACAAAAATTGATTTCTTTTCGGTCCAAATCATTTTTGATATAATTTTATTCTTGAATTTTACTCCACAAAGCAGTATCATGTTGACAATTTGGACATTATTGAATTCTGGATAAATTAAATTATAAAAATTTAAAAATTTATCCTTTGCTTTCTTTTAATTGAATTCTTATTTCATTGTCATCATCCTCATGCTTATATTGTGATAAAAGTCATATGTGGCTTACGTGCATAGATGTACTACTGATTGGTATGATTATGACCAGGGATTATTCGGTATAATTATGACCGCAATGTTACATATGATGTGGTAAAAGTCCTCATTGGCCCGTAGTGCATTGATGGACAGATATTGGTATGATCATGACCATTAATGAAAACACGAATATCCTTGGCCGGTAGTGCATGGATAATTCGTGGTCGTGATACTAATGAATATCCTTGGCCGTAGTGCAGGAATGATTCGATGATGTGGATTAATTATTAAGCTGAGTATCAACGATAAAATTGATGATAAACTTTTTAAATCATAGAAGATAGTAGATATCATTCTCTACTTGACTCTTCTAATAGATTGTTTGTTCCGCTGCAGTTAAACTTGATGTTCATTATATTTTTATCAGTTTAAAGTTGTTAAAGGCTAACGATAATTTATTCTGCATTATCTTAGTCAGAATATTTCTTATTAGGCTAGTTGAGCTTACCCTTTGCTTTCATTGTTCTATTCAGGAAATGAGAATATAGCTGGGACTAGTCGGAGAACGGAGTGACGATCCAAATATTTGAATTAGTAGTCCTCACTTTTCTGTGAAATAGTGTGATAATAATTGTAATGAGGACTTATTTTTGAGTTTGAATACTGTCTAGAAGACAATATTTGTATTAAAACTCACAGTTTATGTTTTGTCGTATTCTACACGACACATATCAATTGTATAAATTAAGTTTGTATTTGAATTATGTACCATGTATTTGGCGACCCAAGATGGGTGATGTATACCTATTTTGGGGGCGTCACAAACGACACTTAAATGTAGTAAACTATTGACCCCGGGATAATTGAGCACAACTATTTCCTCTAATCGTCTATAGTAATTGGACTCGAAATCTTTGTAATAGCTTCCCAACATGACAATGCTAGAATTGAGTGATGTCAATTATTTCACATCATCAGCCTTGAATATGTACCCATTAACGATGCAGCTGGGAAATGAACTAACTAGTTTGTACAGACCTGAAATAACATCTGTAAAACGCTTAGAAGTGTTATCGTTTTCAACCCTTCTCTTAAACCACTATTAAAATATTTTAGTAGTGAATGCTTCCAACTATGCTGCAGTTAGTCCCAGGTTAGAAGCATACACTTCTTCTTCGAATGAACTAAAATAATAATAACAGAGTTTAATTGTTGATTACGAGACTAAATATTAATGTATTGACATATAATAATACATACTTGATGTATGACAATACTTCAGGCATATTTAGAAGCACGTATGTAGATAAAATCTTTGTCTGTTAGGTACTTCATCATCTCATGGCCAAATGGGTTTTTTGAATACATGAATACATCTTGTCGACGTCGAGACAAAATTTCTTTTCTTTGAAACTCCTCTTTTTACCCTTTATGTTCTTTATGTGTTGAGATTTGTTTGAAAGGGCGAGTTTAAAAAGAGTCCGACACAAAATGTCGACGATTTAAAAATTCAGAGTCGTCAGTTGGTAGTTTGGAAATGGTCGTACCAACTCAACCAAATTTGAAAAGGTTTACACAAAGGCCCAATCGTTGGACTCTGTTTAACAGGCTTTGGAAACTGAGATTCATAGAGTTCGGGGGCTTGATTAAGCGGGGAGGGGGGGGGGAGGTGTTAGGCACCCCCAACTTCCGTGAAAACACGGTTACCACATCTTTTCAATTCCCTAATTTATCTGAAGTGTGTGTGCGTGTGTTTTAATTGGGCCTAAGTGCATTTATTTAAAAGTAGTGTTATGCCTCGTTTGCACCTATATAAAAAGGGTTTGATTTTTATAAAAGTTTAATTCTAAGCAATATGTGCAGAAATGATGTTTTGAAAATAGGTTTTCAAACCCTTATGCTCACATAGTAATTGAGGCATTTGATACTTCCATTTTATTCTGTATTCAACTTGATTAAATTTTATTCTCGAGATGCGAAGCATCTTCGACGAAATTATATACATATAAGTGTCGGGGTCCTTATGAGCATGAAAGCCATTTAAGGATGTCCAAACACCATAAATAATTTACAAGCTAGTTGTACAACTGAAAAAAGGTCCATCATGGGAACCAGATCTAGATCCGTCATCTGGATCTTAGATCCCATGGCTCCTAGGCTCACATGGTTGCTTAATATTTACAAAAACTAGAAAGAAAACTAGATTTAAATAAATCTTAGCGATTCTAGCTCAACGGTTCCAGTTTTACAACTTTTGAACCGATTAAAAGTTAGATATGGCTAGATTTAAATAAATCTAGCCCACAGATTTACATATTATAAATTTACATTAAATGAGCGATTAAAAGCAGATATTTAAATGCGATTAAGCAGTTTATATATATATATATATATATATATATATATATATATATAGGATGCATCCATGTGCAAATCGGTTGCCATGGATCTATTCAAACAACCAATATCTCCACCGTTGATCAAGTTAATGAATGGCTGAAATTTAAAAAAAAGAAAAAAAGAAATACGGCTACTACAATGAGCGGCTTACGAAAAAAAAAGAGTCAACCGCTCGTACATATAGTTAATATTATTTTTAATATTAATATTAGTTAGTTAATATTATTATTAATAATAAAATTATTTAGTAATATAAATTGAGACAAACAAAATGGGACAAACAAATAAATTGGGTAAAGGCAGGGTAAGCCGCTCATTGTAGAAGCGGTTGACTATTTTTTTTATTTAGTAAGCCGCTCATTGTAATAGCGGTGCTTCTTTTTATTTTTTAAATCTCAGTCATTCATTAACTTGATCAACGGTGGAGATATTGGTTGCCGAATAGTATCCATGGCAACCGGTTTCCATGGATGCATCCCCATATATATATATGAAAGCGAGTAAATGTCATAGATAGTCGATCCAGGACTCAAGCTGTTCGGTTTAAAGTATATATATATATATATATATATATATATATATATATATATATAAAGAGAAAAGGCCACAAATCGACGATTCAGACATAACTCGGTTTCCACCGGTTAAAATTAGATATGTTGTAGAATATATGTATACAAGTGTTTAGAAACAAGAATATTGAAGTTTGTCATCAGGGCTTGACTTGATTTCTCAAGGTTGTTTCGGGGGGTTT
Organism: Panax ginseng; assembly: GCA_020205605.1. Classification (NCBI taxonomy): domain Eukaryota; kingdom Viridiplantae; phylum Streptophyta; class Magnoliopsida; order Apiales; family Araliaceae; genus Panax; species Panax ginseng. The sequence goes on from CM035136.1 coordinate 122,688,834, forward strand.
GATTTGATCTCCCAGGGTTGTCTCCGGGCTTTGGATTTGATTTATCGGGGTTATCGCCGGGGCTTGATTTGATCTCCCGGGGTTATCACCGGGGTTTAATTTGATCTCTCGGGGTTGTCTCCGGGCTTAGACTTGATCTCCCAGGGTTTCCTCCAGAAGATGAAAGACGATTCTGCCCTCCCGCATGGTTAGTAACAGGAACACAAAATTTTGAGTGTCTACAGATGCCCCTATTTATCATGTTTATGCAATGTAATGGAATGAACAGGATAAAGATTATTAGACACTTGAAAATATGACAAGATTTAAAAGATGCCATGCAATGCAGCATGATGTGATGCTATAGATGTTGGATATTTTTGGTTGGAATTATTTCCAACGGGATTCTATCGCCGTTTCTGCTGGGGATGGAATTGTTAATGATGATATCTATTGAACCGCTTTGATGTCTACTCGAACGGTAGTTTACAAAGCTTTCATCATCGAAACTTTCCCGATGTTGCGCTGGAGTTGTCGCCAACGACTTGAACTATCTATCAGTGCTATTGAGACTGATTTGACGACAAGTTGTAGAGATATTTAAAAAATTCTTGTTGTGGAGGTTTTCTTATGCCTGAAACCATTGGATTTTGCCGTTGATGTTGTCACCAACGTTCTTGTGCTTTCTAACTTTATTTCCACCGAAGATGTTCTTCTCTTTTGCGAGTAACTCTCTGGGGATTATTGATGTTTATCCTGATGATAGCTTGCCTTGATTGCCATCATTGGATTCTTCCTGCCGTTCGCTGGGATTGTTACCACCGTTCGGGCTTTCTATCAGGTTGATGCCGATAGCTCCACTGGAGATGAATTTTAACTACTTTCTTTCACATCATCCTCACAATACCTACTCGAATGGTAGTTTTGTGAAGGTTGACCATCACCAACTTTCCTCGGTGCCTACTTGAACAGTAGTTTACAACGGTCTGGAAATCACCAAACCTTCGCGGTACCTCGGCTGGGGATTTGTATAACAGATTCCATCATCGATTTTCTCCGAGGAAGATAGTTTTCTATGATTTTCATCATCAGATATTTCTTGATGCTATGCTGGAGTTGTCGCCAATGGTTTGTAATGTCAATAATTCTAACCTTCGTTGAAGTAATTCTCAACAACTCACATCACCAGATCATTCCCGATGCTATGCTGGAGTTGTCGCCAACGGTTTGCAATGTCAATCGTTCTGACCTTTATTGAAGTAGTTTTCAACAGCTTATATCACCGGACCATTCCCAATACTATGTTGCAGTTGTCGCCAACGGTTTACACTATCAGATATTCTGACCTTCGTTGAAGTAGCTTTCAATGACTTATATCATTGGACCATTCCCGATGCTATGATGGCATTTTTGCCAACGGTCTACACTATCATAAATTCTTGATATCTCTGCCGGGGATATCTTTCTGACGAATCATACCCCTGACCAAATCTGGACATTTTGATGCATTCAAAACCCACAACTCATGACACCAGACCTTCTCGATATTTTTACAAGGGTTGTTTTCAAGAACCTCTATCATAGACTTTCTAAACCCTACATCCGGGATAATACCAATGACTTACATGTAGATCAGAAGTTTGGTATCTAAATTCAGGGTTTAGGCCCTTTCCACTCAATCATGTAGCACCTTTTTCCCTGATTTGACTTTTTAGCTTCCAAGAACTCCGTTGCAACTCAAATTTGATCAAGCCGGAGGGGGTGGCACCACCCTGGGTGGCCTCAGGTAGACCTGCGTCTATCGTGAGTTAACTCGCAGTTCCCATCGGGTATTTCTACTCCCTCCCTTCTCTTTCATAAGTCATTTTTAAGTTAAACACAATAGAAAATTTGAAATTTCCTCTTTAGAGCTATTGAGTTTGGGCTGCTTTTTACAAGATCCGTCACCGTACAAATACTCTGCGTTATTCTAGTAATGTTTACATGTTTTCTTTTCAATTTTTGACCGTTAGAACATTGGATTTCATTTAGAATGCTTCTAAACACAATGTAGTGAATATGCATACTTATATGACTTGATAAAAATTATTTAACTTAGTAAATGTTCATATTTTACCATGTTGAACGTATTGATGTGAAAAAAACTGACTTTTGAGACAGTCATTTGGCACCTTTTTGTGCTAGTTTATTCATCCTGTTTGAGGATAAATGAGCACATGTTTTCAAATAAAGCGTACATGGTAATTTGGCTTCCATGTTGGATTTAATTTTGATGTTTTTTCATGCATTTGAGATGTTCATGACTTTGGGCTAGTGTGCTACTGAATGGCCACCTAGTCATGGCTATATGTATGTGGACAGTCCATTTTATAAAGGAGACTCCAGAGAAATTTTTTCACGAGTCTGGGCATTTAATGAACATGCAATTTTAACTCTACTGTGTACGTATGTTAACACAATGCATGTATCAGGACTTAGATTATGCATGAAGCAATGATTTGAATTTAATAAGCTTTAAGTTTAAAACTTACCTCGCCCTTTCTGAGGTGACTTGGAGAATTTTGTCCAGATTATGGATCTAGAACAACTGAGTAGCTTTCGTAGGGCCTCTACAAGTGTGAGGAGGAGAGCTTCTGATGTTCCTCAGCCTATTCCAGCCCGGCAGCCTCGCTAGTTGACTGAGTCAGTTATTCTCCCTATCCGGGTTGAGAGGCCAGATATCGTGGATGAGGAGGAGGATGTTCCTACTGTGGACCATGCTCCTTCTTCTTCCATTCCTCGTCGGGAGCTTCCAGGTATTAACGTGACGATTCCAGATCTTCTGGATGATTTGAGTCGTAACCCCTCGATCTATCTTCATGCGAATGAGGTAATAGTCTGTTCCATCTTTCTTTTCCCACTTTTGGGGCAAGGGTTTTGATCTTGATTTGCAATTTGATGCAGGTTCCCAATTTTACTCAGCCCAGGGGGAACTGGTTTAGCATACACTCTTTGTACCAGAAACTCCATCCAAAGTACCAGGAGATCGTCCATTCATGGGGCTTTCAGGCTTTCTTTTCTATTCCTCCTCGTCATTGCCCTTGGGATTATCTTAGGGCTTTGTCTGAGCGCTGGTTCTACCAGACCCAGTCTCTCTTTTTTCTAGATTGTAAAGTGATGATGACACCGATAGACTGGCAGTTCATCACTGGGTTAGAGTTTACAGGGGCGCCATTTCCTTTGGTGGATGACATTTCCCCGACTGCTGTTCGATCCCCGTTGGGAGTTCTGGCCATGGCCCTTAAGGGTTGGACTGTTCATTCTGGGCCCTTGAGTGTAGATGCCATAAGTGGGGCTCTAAGTGAGCCTTTTTCTGATGATCCGAGGGTAAGAGATCGTATTCTTGGCGATTATTGATGGTCATCATCAGGGGTTATTTCCTAGTGGACAACTCCTCGACGGTTTCTTTTTTTTAGTCAGCGCCACTCGTGATGCGGACCGTATCAGAGACTTTGACTGGGGATCATACACCTTTGCCTACTTCCTTAGAGGGATGCGCCTATGCTCAGAGGGCATGATGGAGGCTTGGTTAGGCTTTTACCCATTTTTGCTAGTGAGTATTTTCTCTTTATCTTTTATTTTCCCCCGCTCGGGCTGCCCGTTTTCATAACTGAAGATATTTGTTCTTTGCAATTTCAGTTTTGGGCCTATGAGAGGCTTCCCTGTATTCATCCTGTTACTACATTAGGTCGGGAGACCTATCCATGGGGACGACAATGGCATCACTACACTCTTGCAGAGGTTTATATAGCTGAGGGGTTTACCCATTCTCATTTGCAGTTAGAGTTGTTGACAGCCGATGTCATCTCATGGGTTCCCTACTCCAAGGACCATTTGACAGTAGGCTTTGAGGGTGGCTTTCCGACTAGAGTCGAGTATATATTATCCACCCATCGGATTCCCCTCCTTACTAAAGGAGTCTGGGAGCTCTATTTAGGAGAGCATGCTATCATGAGCAGCATAAGGGAGATTCGCATTCTGTTCTTTCCTCCTACTAGGTGACATTGGCCTTTATCTCAGCCAATCACTTAGATTTCCCTGATGGGCTTAGATGGTTTTACTTTATCAGAGGGTCATTTTACTCAGGAGGCTTTCTACCGGTGGTGGTTCTCTCGCATCATTTGAGCTCAAACCCGTACCACATAGTTTATGGGGGATATGGTCTTTGGGTCTGTTATGATGATAGATTAGATTGCATGCGTCCGAGAGCCCACCCATTTGATGCAGATTGATAATTTGACCCAGAGGTTAGATCGGGCACATTTTTTCATTCGGCATTTGGGCAGTGATCCATTTAAGGCAGATTCTTTTGGTCTGTTCGGCTCTGGTGTTGGCCCTTCAGGTGGCCCATATTCTAATAGCTTTACCAGTGCAGATCCTCCTTTGTATCGACCTGACATCCCTTCTGTTAGAAACTCAGTGACTCGGGAGGAGTTACATCAGATGGATAGATTAGATGATGTGGACATCATTGATTTCTTCTGATAGATTTTTCGTTATCTCTTTTGATAGGCCTCTGTTAGATATTGGGTGGTTATGGCCCATTTCTTGTTATATCTTTTGATAGGCCTCTATTAGATATTGGGCGGTTGTGCCCCATTTCCCTGTACTTTTTATTTTTAGTTGTGTACAAAGATGATGTATTAGATGAAGATGTATTTAGGAATGTATAAATCATGTTTTCTATTCCTTGCATCATACTGTCATTTATCATTGTTATGCATGCATTATGTTATGGATATGCATTCACAGATGTGAGTTTAGCATTGGCCATTTGGATGGTCTTATGATCTGATTCTCTGAGATGTCTTCATCTCATTAATAGGATTGAGCATACCCTACCCATACTAATAGCCTCTGCTCTAAGATCATGGTATGTCAGTTTGTCTCCCCCAGACCGGGTGACAATTGATCAGCTATTGAGGCATTCTATGACTCTCCTGACATTCCAAGTGTTGTTGGGCTTTATAGAGGGCATGATATCTTGTTGGATACCAGAGAGATAGGTTTTTAGATTTTATATTCATGAACTGACTCCTACGTTGGAGGAGTATGAGTGTCTCACTGATTTGCCCTTGGACCGGCCTTGGGCTAGGATGGCTGTCAGTTATATGAGCCGACAGTTTATGACCTTGATGGGCTTATGACATAGAGTTGCTATGGACGAGATTACCTCAGGGCACATGGTGTCCATGGATTTCTTGATTGATCGATTTGGGTCACTGGATAGCTATCTGCGATATTCAGGGAATTTCACCATTACTAAGGGTGAGTGGCAGGTTGCCCACGTAGATATCCTATTGATGTGTATCGTAGCCTATTTGTACATGACACTATATATGGACCATATGGATATTGGTCTGATTACGGTAGTCCATGCTCTTAGGGAGGGTTACACTATCTTGCACATGATATTGGCGAAGACCTTGAGGTCGGTAACATTTTTCCATACCCATCCTGTGGGGTTTTTTAGAAGCAGTGTCGTCTTGTTGTATGTGTGGTTCATTACACACTTGAAACTGATTGACATCTTTAGACGTCATGGGTACTACTTTACTCATGAGATAGCCATGTCTTATTCCTTTCAGCCAGCTGAGTGTACAGATGCAACATCCTGCTTGGCTTTTCTGACAGGGATTGAGGATCCATTTGCTATCTTTCCTTGTTCAGGACTCAGCTCTCCCTATAGCTTTATTACTCATGCAGTTGGCATGGACTATCTATTTCTGGCTGGTTTGAGAGGGGTGACAACGTATCATCTACTGGCTGTCATAGGACAGTTTGATCAGTTTTAGGATATCACCCCTTCGACGGGGCATTGTGTAAGCGACTGTCAGCTCGACTTTTATTAGCAGATGACTTGACTAGGATTTAAGATTGTTGGACTCGCCGAGATAGAGCTGATTTTTCGACTAGTCATCTGGGTCGCTCTTTAAAGTATCATGCATGGCTGGAGGCAGATATTGCATCGACTATGGTTGTTCACTCAGAGCCGAGTATTGATTCTGATGATGAGGAGCCTATGGAAGACCCTTATTCTCCTACCGAGGATGAGCTATTTGTTGGTTTAACAATAGCTTTGGTTTATGATTCCCCCAGCATTCCCACTGTTGTGGCTCTACTTTCTGTAGAGTATTTGGAGCAGAGGTTACATCTGATGACATTTGAGAGGGATCAGGCTAGGGCTCTGATGTTGAAAGCTCTTTCTGGTAGAGATTCTGCTTTTACTGAGAGGGATGACACCTAAGCTACCCGGGATGCCACTTTTGTTGAGCAGGATGAGGCTCGAGCTGCTCGGGATGCTGTTTTGGTTAAGAGGGATGAGGCTCGAGCTACCCGAGACGCTTCAACTGCTGATAGTACTACACTTAGATCCCATACTGCTAGCATTGTTACAAATATGAGTGCATTCATAGATGATCATGGTAGCACTATGCAGATGGCTATGGATCTTCTGGCTCGCATAGATACCTTAGGGCAGGAGCTTATAGATTCGCCTCCATCTTCTGAGAGGGACGTCATGTTGGACTTGTTGGCCCGTTTATCTACGGGTTTATAGACTAGCCTTCATTTTCCTGCATAGACTAGGTTAGCCATTTTTTTCATGCACATGATACATTGTATATATCAAACAGTATTATCTGGCAAGGAAATATATTTTGATTCATTTTCCTTTTAGATATGTCTTATCACTTACTTGATAGTTTCAATTTTCTTTATGACTTGCTATCTTGATGTGTCCCGAACTTCTCCTTGATGAATTACCATCAGAATAGTTTGTTGATCTTTGGGCTTTCTAGTTTTTGGTGTCTTGAGACTGTTCTTTGATGTGGTTAAGGTTTAATTAAATGGTTTAGCTTTCCTCTTTGAGGGATCGACCGCACCATAGATGGTTGCCTACGTACTCCCCTGCATAAGAGATCAGGTCTTACGTAGTTCAGGTTTTGGCTTGAAAGTTTGGAAAGTATTCATTGGAGTTTGAGCTTGGTTGAAGGGGTTCTTTGATTTTTGTAGGGGTTAGACTGCACCATAGATGGATACCTACGTACTCCCATTGATGAGGGGAGATCAGGTCTACGTAGTTCCTGCTTTTGGTTTGGTTGTTGAAGAGTTGTATCTTGTGATCATTGAAGGGTTTTGTGCTTTTTGTAGGGGTCAGACCGCACCATAGTTCGCTACTTACGTACTCCCATTGATGAGGGGAGATCAAGTCTATGTAGTTCCTGCTTTTGGTTTGTAAACCTAAATTGGATTGATTGATTTGATTGATTGATTTTTTTTTCAGAACCAGGATATTGGCTTGCAGGTGATTTTAGACATAATACCTCTGACGCCCCCAAAATTAGGTATACATCACCCATCTTGAGTCGCCAGATATATGGTACAGAATTCAAATACAACTTAATAATACAACTGTCGTGTACAATACGACAAAACATAAAGCTGTGAGTTTGAATACAAATATTGTCTGCTAGAGTATACAAACTCAAAAGGAGTCCTCATTACAATTATTATCACACTATTTCACGAATAGTGAGGACTACTAATGCACCATCTAGGACCATCACTCTGTTCCCCGACTCGTTCCAGCTATATTCTTATTTCACGGAGAGAACGGTGAAAAAAAGGGTGAGCTTAACTAGCCCGAGAAGAAATATTATGACTAAGATAATACGAATAAATTATCATTAGCCTTAAAGCGATTGTTAAAGCGATACAATATAACAAACATCAAGTTTAGCTGCGGTATGGAACAAGCAATCCATTAAAAGAGTCAAGTAAAGAATAAAATCTACTATCTTTTATGATTTAAAAGGTTTTTCATCACTTTTATCACTTTGGGACTCGACAATAAATAATCCACATCATCGAATCACCTTACACTTTTCTACGGGGATATTCTTTAGTATCATGACCACAATTATCCATGCACTACTGAGCCAAGAATATTTGTGTATTCATTAATGGTAATGATCATGCCAACAAGCGTCCATCAATGCACTACGAGCCAATGAGGACTTTTACCACATCATTTGTAACATTACGGCCATGATTTAATCGAATAATCCACAGTCATAATCATACCAAGTCCATCTATGCACTACAGGGCCACAGATGACTTTCAAAAATTATAAACATGAGGATGATGACAATGATATAAGAATTCAATAAAACAAGTTCAAGAATTAATTTATCCGAGAACTAATAATGTCCAAATTGTCAACATGATCTTTTTTTTGTAGAGTAAAATTCAAGAATTCTCGAAGAATATTTCCATGAAAAGATCTTTGGATGAAGCGCAAATATCAAGGATATTCCACTAATTTCATGGAGTATAGAAGTCAAAACTTTAACCGGTTGAGTATAATAAAGAATGGAATAACAAAAGAAATCACCATGCATGCGATACGTCGCATGAGGCGAGTTATTCAACAGAATACTAAATAACGGAACACGGTCAGGCGAAATTCACACAAACGAGGATGTTCCAAAGAATAATAAAATTTGGAATAACAATAGAAATCACCATGCATGCGGTACTTCAGCATAGTGAGTTATTCAATAGAATACTAATAAAAGGCGGAACCGGTCCCACGTAAAATGCACTGAGAACAGGATATTCCAATGTAATAATAAAAAAAGCGAAACCGGTCAAAACAGAAACGCATGTATGGGATATTCAACAGAATAGTAAAGGCGGAATAATGAAGAATGTCACCAAGTATAGGGTAGCCCGCGTATACAGGTTATTCTAACAGAATAATAAAGTATTTAATAACATAAGTTCTCTTCATGAATACAAAAGAATAACACCCCTTACGAGTACAACAAATAATATTCCCTACCTTAAGAAGAAGATTACTGGATATATAAGTAGTGAAGTAGCAGAATACTTTCTTCTTTCTCTCTATAGTTTATCTCTCTAGAGCTTCAGTGAATTCTTAAGAAAATAATGAAGGAATGAGCTTCTATTTATAGAAAAATGGAATTTGCATAATGCTTGAACTCATGAACGGTCCAGATTGATTTACTTTAATCTGACGGTCCATATTTAAAGCAAAATCTTTTAAATAAAATATAATATATTCTATTTATAATCTAATAAAGCGAATAACTTTATAAAAGATTTTACTACTATGCAAACACTTATATGCAGAACCTTTATACAAATACTATGCATAATAAAATATAATATATTCTAATTATTGTCTAATAAAATAGATAACTTTATAAAAGTATTACATTTTATATAAAAAGATTTTACTATGCAAAACACTATGCGGAACACTATGCAACACTATCGTAATAGAATATAATATATTCTATTTATAGAATAACTTTATAAAAGTATTACATTTTATATAAAAAGATTTTACGTATTATTACATTAATAATACCAACAAAAGCTGAGTGACTTATCACGTAAGCATCAATAATTAATATCGTGTGCTACTCTTGCAACCACGCCAGATTCTTGTACTTTTAACAAGGGTGTTTCAACAGATTAATGATAAAACTTCCGCCGTTATTTTCATAAAGTATTTTTTGTCGGTTTCTCAATCGACAATAATTCCGTTATGGGGGTCCACCAATGATTGTGCCGTTGTACGAATATTCCCTGTTAAAATGAATATTCCCCGACCAATCGAATATTATATAATAACTTGCGTACTTTGCAAAATTTATAAATATTACCCACAACTATAACATTATATCAATTTCACTCCATAATATTCAAAAATAATATTTATAGAAAATTCATCTTTATTCAAAAAGTTGGGGTTTTACAATACCTTTTCACGGTGTCTGAGTTGATAACCTGGGGAAATTCTTCGCCATCCATTTCTTGCAGTCTGAGGGCTCCTCCCGTCAACACTTCCTTGACAATGAAAGGGCCTTCCCAGTTCGGGGTGAACTTTCCTTTAGATTGATCTTGATTAGCAAAGACTTTCTTTAGTACCAAGTCATTTTCATTGAATTGTTAAAGCCAAACTTTCTTGTTGTATGACCGAGCAATCCTCTGCAGATATAATTGACCATGAAAGATAGTTATGGCCCTCCTCTCATCTATCAGAGATAATTGGTGGTACCGGTCTTGCAACCACTGCTCTTCCTCTATTTGAGCATCTATCAACACACTTAATGACTCCATTTCTACCTCTATGGGGAGCACTGCCTCCATTCCATAGACTAATGAGTAGGGGGTAGCCCTAATAGAAGTGTGCATTGACGTTCTGTAGGCTAGCAAAGTCAGAGGCAATAAGTTAGGCCATCCCTTGTGATTGGCGGACATCTTTTGCATGATTTTCTTGATGTTCTTATTGGTTGCTTCAACAGCACCATTCACCTTGGGACGATAAATGATGGAATTAAGATGTTTGATGTGGAATTTGCTACATAACTCCTTCATCATTTGGTTGTTTAGATTCTTGGCATTGTCCGATATGATCACCTTCGGTTGTCCAGATCAACAGATGACATTGTTTCTGATGAAACCAATGATTACCTTTTTGGTGAATTTGGTAAAAGAGGTCATTTTTACCCATTTGGTGAAGTATTCAATCATGGTAAAGATAAACTGATGACCATTGTTGGCTTTGGGCTCGATTGGCCCAATCACGTCCATTCCCCACATTAAAAAAGGCCATGGTGAACTCATATTGTGTCATTCATTTGGAAGAGCGTGGATGGAATTTCTATGAATTTGACATTGATAATATCTCCTGACATGATCGTCACAATCAGCTTTGAGAGAAATCTAATAATGCCCCGTTCTTAATATCTTATTGGCAAGAAAAGGACCACTTATGTGTGGACCACATACTCTACAATGGACTTCATCCATGAGTTTTAGGGCTTGGTCTTTATCTAGGCATCTTAGAAAGAATATTCCCACATCCCTTTTCTAAAGTGCTTCTCCGCTTAGGTAGAATTTTATGGCCATTTTATGGATCCGCTTTCTTTCAGCTTGACTTGCCCCAGCGGGCGTAGATCCATCTCACAGATATTCTTTGATATCATGACACCAGGGCTATTTGATGGGAGGAAATTCACCTGATACTTCTCCAATGTAATTTTCATAGGCTGGTGTCTTCTGGCGTGCAAATTTGATACCTGGGATTCCTCCCCTTTCAGATATATTGATTAAAGAAGCCATGGTTGCTAGTGCATCTGCGAAATCATTCATGTTCCAAGGGATGTGGATGAAGGATATTTCTATAAATTCCATAGCCATCTTGATAACTTGTCGATGGTAAGGCAGAAAATGCAATTCTTTGGTGTGATATTCCCCAGTGGTTTGCTTGATGACCAGCTCAGAATTCCCAAAGACAACTAACCGTTTGATATCCATGGATTGGGCCATTTTCAATCTCATTATACAGCCTTCATACTCAGCTGTGTTGTTGGTATTGACAAACTGTAACTTGATAGCCACGGGATACTGTTCTCCCAAAATAGATACCAGAATTGCCCCTTCTCCGTCACCTTACATGTTTACGGCTCCATCAAAATATAATTTCCATGATCGGACTATATTTTCCTGATGGATTTGAATTTTCATTATTCCTTCATCCGAGAAATATGTTTCTAAGGGTTCGAAATTCCCTGATGGTGCTTCGGCCAATTGATCTGCAATTCTTTGACCTTTGATAGACTTTTGAGTCACGTAGATAATGTCGAATTGTTTGAGGATCAACTGCCATTTGGACAGTCTGTAATTCAACATGGGTTTGTCGAATACTTACTTCAAAGGATCCACGCGGGATATAAGATAGGTTGTGTGACCATGGAGATAATGTTGTAATCTCATGACGCCTCATGCTAATACATAACAGGTCTTTTCAATCAAAGTATACTTTTGCTCACCGCTGCTGAATCTTTTATTGAGGTAATAGATAACTCTTTCCTTGCCTCTATCGTCTTTTTGTCCCAGCATGCAGCCCATAGCATTGTCATTGACTGACATGTACATAAACATAGGAACATTATCCCTGGGATGTACCAAGACAGGAGCTTTGACCAATTGTTTTTTGATGGAAATGAAGACTTTTTGACACTCCTCATTCCACTTCATGGAAGAATTTTTCCTTAATAGCTTGAAGATGGGCTCACACATTGCTGTGAGTTGAGAGATGAATCTGCAGATGAAATTGATTCTCCCTAGAAATCCCCGTATTTCCCTTTCTATTCGGGGCACAGGCATCTCAGTGATTGCCTTAATTTTGGCGAGATCTAGTTCAATGCCTCTGTGGCTTACCAGGAATCCCAGTAACTTGCCTGACTTGACACCGAAGGCACACTTGGCCGGATTCAGCTTCAAGTTATATTTACGTAATCGGTTGAAAAGCTTTTTGAGACGGTCAATATGGTCATCTTCCTTACGGGATTTGACGATGATGTCATCCATATAGACCTCTATTTCTTTTTGCATCAAATTATGGGAAAAGGGCCATCATAGCTCGCTGATAGGTGGCACCGGCATTGATAAAGCCAAAAGATAAACGTCCGTAACAAATGGTTCCCCAGGGAGTGATGAAGGTTGTTTTCTCCCTGTCCTCTTCAGCAACCATGATCTGATGGTACCCAGCAAAGCAGTCAACAAAAGAATACATGTCATACTGAGCCGTGTTGTCTATTAGTATGTGGATAAAAGGTACTGGGAAATTATCTTTAAGACAAGCTTTGTTCAAATCCCGGTAATCCACGCATACTCGTACCTTCCCTCCAGGCTTAAGCACATGAACTATATTAGACATCCATTCAGGGTAGGTTAATACCATGATGATGTCGGCTTTGAATTGTTTAACAATTACTTCCTTCACTTTCAAACTCCACTCAAGTTTCAATCGCCTGAACTTTTGTTTGACTGGCTTAAATCCTTCTTTGATGGGCAGTCGATGAATGACAATATCAGTAGACAAACCGATCATATCCTCATGTGACCATGCAAAAATATCCTGGAACTGGGTCAGTATAGCAATCAAGTCTTTTCTTTGGCTTGGGGTAAGGTCCATGCCAATCTGGATTTCTTTAGGGTTTTCTGAGGTTCCGATATTGACAGAGGTGGTTTGATTAAGGTTTGTCTTAGGTTTATCTTTGACCCTTTGATCTCCTCAGGCAACTCCTAGTCCTCTATCTCTTCTTACTCAATCCCCATCAAGTCAAAGTTTAACTCTACATCAAAGTTGTAGTCATTATGGAGATTTGGCATTCCATTAGCAAGGCTCAATAAACCCAACTCTGGAGTCCTGAAAAAAAAATGCTTTCACTTAATATATGAGATTGTTTGATCATACAAAGTGTTAGCAAACGCATGACAAAAGTAACTGCTAGTACTGTGCAACAAAAGTAAGAAGTTCATAATATCTACACTTTAGGGCAGATGGAATTTATGCCCTTGTTACCCTTTTCGACAGATGCAATGAATGCTACTCCAGTTGCCTAGGTTCAAGTCTTTGTGGACAGCTGTGATAAAGGGATACTTGATTCCTTCCTCCTCTTTGATGATGACCGTGACTGAATTCATATTAGGGTCAATATTTTTATTTGACCGGTTCTCCTTAGCGTTATTTATGTGAGGGGTCAAAATTTGATCTTCTGAATAGTCATCATCTAGGATATCCTCGTTCATACCATTCGTATGCACCATAAATTACATCTTTGATAACCGATTTTGCACTTCTTGTTTGAGTCTCTGATTCGTGCTCTCACTTTCTTGATCCGAAATTAGGACTTCTTTTCCACTAGCCGGATTGGGCCTAGGAATCTGTATACCCGCCACAAAAATAGGAATTTTGCTCAAAGGCTTTACAAATCTTGCATCTGTAAGATTAGGTAGCAAAATTGTAGAAGAAGGAACCGGTGGATGTTTATGCGGGTTCCGATGATCTGATCTAGAGGAATAGCGCAATCCAGCCTTCCCTATTTGGCTAGGAATTTGAACTGGACCTCTGATTCCTTGCTGACTCTTCCCTAACCCTTGTCCAAGCTTGAAACCCAAGGATATCATTTCCTAACTTGTCGAAATTACTTCGGTGGAAACTTTGGCCTTTAAAGTTGGGGCCCCGATAGGTTGATATTGCGTGTTGCTCACCTCAAGGGCTTGAAAACTGACAGGCTCAACTCCTTCATTGAGACTGATTAGAGGCATGTCACTTTGTGTATGAATAGGATATTCTGTTTTGGCATTGACAGTGACCAGATTACCGTTGATGATGTATTTGACCTATTGATGAAGGGTGGATGGAAATTCTCCTGCCATATGGATCCATGGCCTCCCCAACAGTAAATTATATCCTGTGGTAATTTTTAGCATTTGAAAGAATATGTAAAAGGTATATGGACTGATCTCCACTGGCAGTTTAATTTCTCTTACAGCATTTCATCGAGATCCATCAAAGGCTCTTATAACTATGTGGCTGCTTCGGATTCGATTAGGATTGATCTTCATTCTTTCCAATGTGGCATAGGGACAGATTTTCAAGGAAGATCCTCCATCTATTAACACACCTCCGACCACATATCTTGAAGACATCACTGCTATGTGCAATGGCTTGCAATGACCCATCCCTTCAAGTGGTATGTCATCATCAGTGAAAGATATCACATTGTTGTTGAAAATGTGATCTATCAAATGATGAAACTTTTCAGTCTCCACCATCATTGGCAGGTGAGCCACTTCAAGTACTTTCACTAAGACCTTGTGATGATCTTCATAGGATAATACCAAGTCCATAATGGATATCTGTTGAGGTGCTTGTTTCAATCTTTGCACCACCTTGGCTTCATTATGTCCCATCTTGCAAAGAATACTTCAACTTTTTCCTTGGGCACTTTCCCCTTGGATTTGATGATTGGCTTCATTACTCGCTGAGGTAGATACATCAGGTTTTCCTTTAATATAGTAGAAGTTTGATTTGAAGTTGATCCCTCATCCTCCCCATAGTTCCATGGGACTCTTTTCAAGCTGATAATGGGATACTGCGGCCTGAATAGGAACATTAATGGTTTTGGTGCAACCACTTTCAAAGGGGTCTTTACTCCTTTAACCTTTATTCCTTGGATTGCGAGAGGTGTTGTAGACAAATATCTTTCAAGGGATATGACTGCTATAACTTCTATCCATCTTTGTGTTTCTGGAAGAAATATCTTCTCTTCCTCAAAAAACACAGTATCATTATTTGTCATTTGCAGCTCACCGTTGTCAATCATATTCTGGATTAGATGACGAAGTGCCCAGCAGATTTCACTGCTATGACCCCAAGTATTAGAGTGGTATTGGCAGACCCCGGTAGCATCAAATCTCTTGGACCATGGATTGATTGGGGGTAACAGTGTTATGATCTTCCCTTCATTGATCAACATCTAAAAAATCTCTTCCATTGGTTGACCCAAAGGGGTGAACTTTCTTTGGTATGTATAGTTCCGAAGAGCCTGGGATCTTGTTTTCCTTACAAGTTTTTCTTCCAAAGTTTCATTCTCTTGTACTTGTTGTTGATTCCTTATGATAAGGGAGAGGAGACTTGTATGCCCCTGACTGATCAGCTGCTGAGTTACTTCGTGCTGATGAATCACCAGTTCTGCCAATTGATCAACCTGTTCTTTGATAGACTTCATTTCTCGCTCTATCATAAACAATAATTCTGAATAATCTCACTTATCCGAATTATCTTTGCTGGTTTGAGGAGAATCACCTATATATTTGAGGTAATTGGAACTTTCTCCACTCCCTCTACTGATCATATTTACATTATTTTCCTTATGTTGAGGGAGAGGGTTATCTTGCACATGTGGTTTTTCTGGTTTTGTTACCACGATCACACTACTGTCTATCAGATCCTGGATTTTTTGTTTGAGAGACCAGCAAATTTGGGTGTCATGCCCCGGAGCTCAAGAATGATAAGCACATTTCTTACTTGTATCAAAATTCCTTCCACTTGGAATGGTTGGAGCAAGGAGCTGGACAATTTTCTTCTGTACTGTCAGAAGCTTGAATATATTTTCCAATGAGTCCTCTAAGGGTGTGAAATCTTTGACGTCTAACCTCTCCAACTTTTTACAATGGAGGATGTGAGGATTGTGCAAATCCTTGAAAGGGAGAATAATTTTTCCTTTAGATGGGCAAGTTTTGATTGCCTTTCTGAGTTTATCCTTGCATCACCAAGGCTACATCCTCTTATTTCTTTTTATGAACCCTTCGAGGGCTATTCACATAATTTCCAACTTGAATGTGCTCAGCCACGGCTTCTAAAGCAGTGAGGTCTTTAATCTTACCAGACTTTAACCCCATCTTAGCCATTTCTCCGTGTTTAATCATTTCTGAGAGTGGTTTTCCTATGCCTACTAGGACCCTCTCATAAAATAGAGCTTCTTATATGTCAATGAAGGTCATTACCATCTCAGTTTTTGTCATTAATGGGATTACTTGAGCAGGCAGACGTCTCTATCTTTGGGCATATTCTCTGAATGACTCAGTATTCTTCTTTTTTGACTTTGGGAATTTGATATCTATCTGGAGCCATTTGTGATTGGAAACTGTATTGGTTTAGAAAAGCATGGGCTAGTTCTTCCCAGCTATGGATTTTGGAATTATCCAATCTGGCAAGTCACGCTTCCATACGCTTCAGTCCCTTTAATTGGCCGGATGGTTTCTTCCATTTGTTGGACCTTCTTTTGAATATCACCAGTTTCTTGATCTTCTTTAAGATTGGTGATTTCAGGAGTTTTATTGGATTTTTCAGTTTGAGGCTCAGGTATCTGTACTTTCTTTTCTTACTTGTCAGTACCCTGGATTCCACCCTATGCAAAGGATTCTGTTTGAGTGGGTATTTGTTGACCCTGAGTCCTTTTGTTTTGTTCTTTCAAGAAGATATCTAATTCTGCTATCTAATTTCTTAGTCCCTCGAACTCCTCTCGAAAAACAGGAGTAGATTCAGGTTGGGCACTTGTAGCCATGTCTGAAGGTGGGCTTAGTGCCTTTTTGGACTTTGAACGGGTAATGGGACCAATTATTTCCCTACAAAAAGACTATGTAGTTTAGTCTTGATAGACATTAATAGTCTGCATGTTATGCAATGTGTCTGTTTTAGGAGTTTAATAATGTTTTCCTACAAAACAGATGTTAGTTGTTTTGATAACAAGATAGCATGAAAGTTTTTGATAGGGAATGGAATGTGTATTTACATCATTCTTTTTATATTTACATGGAATTATAATTTACATTGAATCAAAATTTACATGGAATTGAAAGGGAAAGGCATGAAAAGACTCCCTTTCGCATTTGGTTTATCAGAGGCTGACCTAACATAAGATACTTTTGTGGCTTCTCGGCATTAAGGTCCCCAAATCATCGCAATTTACTAGATGGGAAGTTAATCCAATCTTTCAATTGGAGCGGATCTGAGTGGTGCCTTTCCTGAGCCTCGTAGGATTATTCTCTATTGAGTCTAGTAATCAAACACTGGCGGGTTTGCCTCCTGGTGGAGGAATCACACAACATACATCATGTCTCAGCATATGAAATGATGATATTTGTGCAAAGCACTAATACAACATGCAGAGATTGTGCGAGGCACTAAAGTGCAGAAATAAAGCATTCATTTACATCCATTCAATGTAAAGGTGGCATTCACACACAAGCAGATAAGAAGGTTTTTTTTGAAAAGTTTGAAATGCAGGTTAAGCTCTCTATTGTCCCAAGCGGAGTCTCCACCTGTCGACGTCGAGAAATAATTTCTTTTCTTTGAAACTCCTCTTTTTACCCTTTATATTCTCTTAGTGTTGAGTTTTGTTTGAAAGGGCGAGTTTGAAAAGAGTCTAACACAAAATGTCAACGATTTGAAAATTCAGAGTTGCTAGTTGGTAGTTTGGAAATGGTTGTACCAACTCAACCGAATTTGAAAAGGTTTACACAAAGGCCCAATCGTTGGACTCTGTTTAAAAGGCCTTGAAAACCGAGATTCATAGAGTTTAGGGGCTTGATGAAGCGGGGGGAAGGAGGCACCCCTTGACTTCCGTGAAAACACGATTACCACGTCTTTTTAATTCCCTAATTTATCTAAAGTGTGTGTGTGATATAATTGGGCCTAAGTGCATTTATTTGGAAGTAGTATTATGCCTTGTTTGCACCTATATACAAAGGGTTTGATTTGTATAAAAGTTTAATTTTGAAGCAATATGTATATATGTATATTAAAGTAGTAGAAAACTTCAAATCTAAAAAAATCTTACAGTGTACTGCAAAGAAGGCTTTAGACCGCTTTTGGAGCTTGAAAACTCGGTTTACACCGGTTAAAATTTGATATGTCGTAGAATATATGTATACAAGTGTTTAGAAAAAAGAATATTGAAGTTTAGAACACTATAGGAGCAGTTAAGAGCTGAAATGGACAGAGTTTTCTCTTTTTTTCTTCTTCTTTTTCTTTTTGGCTGATGGGGGGGGGTCTATTTATAGACCAAAGTAGCCGTAGGTCTACCTGCGGCTACCCGGGTGGGCCCGGACCCCATGGATCCCATTGTCTTGAAGTACGTGCACTTAGGCCAACATGTTGTCCACTCGAACCTTCATCACTTTTAATCTAGGAATCTGATTGAGGCGTGCTATACCTTTCCGGAAAGCCCTTGACGAGAGCTAAACACTAACATAGGATTTGACATTTTCTGAATCTGGGAAGATGGGTCCATGATCAGATCTTCAAGTCTTCGCAGTCTATCTGTTGAGCTGTCTTGTGTTGTTTTCACTCGGAATTGATGTTATTATTTTGCATGATTTATTTTGTAGTGATTTGGGCTGAATCGATGTTGAGTTAACAAAATTACTATTTTTCCCCTCCCGAGTCGGTTTCGGGCCTGGTGTAGTTATAGCCGTCTTTTCTCATAGTTGTCTCCGAGATTGGACTGTTGTTGACTTTTGACAATCCTCAGGGTAGTCTCTGAGGTTCGTTTGACTTGATCTCCCGGGGTTGTCACCGAGATTTGATTTGATCCCCCGGGGTTGTCACCGGGGTTTGATTTAATCTCTCGGGGTTGTATTCGGGCTTTGGATTTGATCTCCCGGGGTTGTTGTCGGGGCTTTACTTGATTTCCCGGGGTTATCTCCGGGGTCGGATTCTATCTCCCAAGGTTGTCTCCGGGGCTTGGATTTGATCTCTCGGGGTTGTCTCCGGGGTTGGACTTGATCTTCCAAGTTTGTCTCTAGGGCTTGGATTTGATCTCCCAGGTTTGTCTCCAGGGTTGGACTTGATCTCCAAGGGTTGTCTCCAGGGCTTGGATTTGATCTCGTGGGGTTGTGTCCGAGGTTGGGGTTGATCACCCATGGTTGTCTCAGGAGTCGGATTTGATCTCCTGGGGTTGTCTCCTGGGCTTCGATTTGATCTCCCAGGGTTATCTCCGGTGTCGAATTTGATTTCTCGGGGTTGTCGCCGGGCTTGACTTGATCTCCCGGGGTTATCACCGAGGCTTGACTTGATTTTCCGGAGTTGTCTCCGGGGTTTGATTTAATCGCCCAGGGTTATCTCCAGGCTTTGGATTTGATTTCTCGGGGTTGTCGTCGGGGCTTGATTTGATCTCCCGAGGTTATCACCGGGGTTTAATTTGATCTTCTGGGGTTATCTCCGGGTTTGGACTTGATCTCCTTTGGTTGTCTCCGGAAGATGAAAGACAATTATGCCCTCCTGCGTGGTTAGTAATAGGAACGCAAAATTTCTAGTGTCTACACAGCTAATTCACCAGCACGAGATTAGGATCCGACGACCTCATTCTGTCTTAAACAGTTGTGCTGAGTTGAGACTACATCGTCAAAGTAAAAAAAGCAAAAGTTGACAAGCTCTTCCTTCGTATAGTGTTCAACGATTGAACCCTCTACACGAGCTTTATTTTTCACTTTTTGTTTTAATCGACACATATAACTGAAATATGATTGAACAAAATTAATACTCATCAAATTTAAAGTATATAGATGATATTACCTCTAAAAAGGATACATCCTCCGTTATTGCACCGGTTCTCCAAGCTTAAGTTCATATGGTTGATGAATAGACAAATGCTCCATCCAGTCAAAGAACCCTAGAGGTAAGATCATTTTGAGCTTGCACATTATCAGCAATATATTACTCTTCATCTATTCCACATCATTGTACCTTATATCCATTGAGTAAAGATCCCGAAAGAAATTTGATAGTTCGGTCAAGGCATCAACAAACTTCCTAGGTATCTCACAAAATGCAATTGACATCAACTTCTGCATGAATACATGGCAATCATGACTTTTGAACCCAGTAATTTCAGCTGCTCAACCTTACTACAACGAGATTTGTTAGCAGCATATACATCCGGGAGCTGCAATGAACTTAAACTAGTTGCAAACATCTTCAACCTGTTGCTTGGTAAGACAAAATGGAGCTTTTGTTTTTCAGTTGTTAGGTCAAAGCCCCAATTCTCGCCTGATGTTCATTACCTCCAAATATTTATGTACTTTATCATTGTCTTTTGTTTTACTACTCGCGTCTAACATGGTGTAAAACAAGTTCTCCAATACATTCTTTTCTTTATGCATGTCATCTATACAATGATGGACTGATAGTGTGACCTAGTATGGCAACTTAAACCACATGGGCGAGTGTTTTCAGTTAAGAGGATTTTCTTACCATATTTCTCTCAACTTACCATGCTCCTTCCCTGGCGATGGAAATGTTAGATCATTTAGCCAGTCCAATATCTCGCTGCCCAACAAACTTCCAATAACCCCTTTCTTTTATGTCTTTCTGTTGAGCTATGCTGACATCTTTTTGAAACTTTGGTCAGCATGCAGGAATCTACGAATAGTTTCAAAGAAACTAGTTTTTCGCCCATGACATAGTTGTGTGTCATGCACATCCCCTATACATACTAGACATGAAAGCTTATCGTGAGTCAACCAACCACTGATCATCCCAAGTGTCGAAAATTTGGTGATAGTCCACAACAAAGCTGCTTTCATCACAAAATTTTGCTTAACCAATTTATCATAAGTCTGAACACCCGTCTCCCACAACATCTTAAGTTCATCGACTAAAGGTCTGAGGTACACGTTTATGTATTTTTTAGGACTCTTATCCCCCGGTATGAGTAAAGTCAAGAACAGATATGGATCCCTCATGCAAATTGACGGTGGAAGATTGTAAGCTACCATGGTCACTAACCAAACAAAGTAGGGTTGACTAAATTATTAAATAGGTAAAAGTCATCCGTAAACATGTCAAGCCTAAAATTCCTAACTTCCTCTGCAAATTCTGGAAAATTTTTGTTAAACTTCGTCCATTCATCTCCATCTGCAAGGTGAGTCAGCTGACCAGGCACGACGTCCCTTGTTCTGTGCCAACTCATATGTTGAGCCATGTAGGATGATACGAATAGTTGTTAAAGCCTTATCGCATGAGGAAATTACCATAAGATCTTCTTGGGCACATATTTCTCCTTCACTCCACGTTCACCTTAAATCGAGTCAAGTTGCATATATCACATTACACCTTATCTATATATGTCCCATAGTATAACATGCAATCCTTATCACAAGCATCGATCTTCTGATACCCCATATTCAAACCCTTTACCATCTTCTTCACTTTGTAATAATTTGCAGGAAAAATATGATCCTTGGATAAGAACTCGCTGATAAGAGCAAGCAAAACATTGAAACCTCTCTCACTACAGTCATTCTCATTCTTGAAGTGTAAGAGCTTAGTCACTACAGATAGCCTGGTCTACTAATCACTTCTAGGGTACAATGGGACCCCCGATTTAAATAGCATCTTGTAAAAGGTAACAGTTGTATCATTTGGCTCTTGTTGAGCATTGCCTAACGAATGCTCATTTTCAGCCCAATTTATATTGTTAGGCCCATAAACATCGACCAACATCTCCACGACATCAGTTATCGGCGTATGAATTCCCGTGAACTGGTTGGTCTACATTATCAGTCAGTTCCCTCAACTCAGCTGATTCCCTGTGATGAATCCATATAGAATACCCATCCACAAAGCCACAAGAAAATAAGTTGAATTTAATCTCGTCTGCTTTCTTCTAGATCAGGTTCTTACACTTGACATGTGTGCATCTCATCTTTGTGTTTGAATCATCATCATGTTCTATTGCTTTATTCAAAAAATTACACACTCCTTCGCGGTAAGCATCCACTAATCCCCTCCATCATTGGGTATCTTACGGTACATCTAACTTCGGTCGGCAAACATCTTTAACTGAACAAAAGACACAGTCAGAACATGGATATTCATGTATGTGGTCCATGTATGAATTATATTTTTCTAGTATCTCCACTCTACATGAGTTAAGCTTCTATCTCATTCCTGGATGCGTCTCCTCACTAGTGCCAATCTTGAGCACATTTCTTCTGTTTTAAGAAAATTTCAGCAGTACCTCCCCATTGTCTCCAAGTACACGAAATAGACCAAGAAAACTTAGTCTAAGTATGCACTCGGAGAACATGTAGAGACACCAGTTGTGAAAAAAATTCAAAAATAAAAAATTACCCTGTTAATTGACACCGACCTAAGTGATAGACATAACATCCCGTAACAGTCCCAAAATGGGGACTATTCGACATTCACTCTTGATGAGTGAATGTCAAACGGGTTTCTAAGCTCCAACCTATACTAATTACTACATGCACATGTATATATTGAGTTTATTGAATATTGTGTCAAACTAAAAAAATGCTACTTAGTTTATTTTACCAATGAAAAACTAAGTAAATGCTACTTAGTTTATGAAAAATATTATTTGAATATAGGGACTACTATTCGACATTCAATTTCACTTGTCAAACAGGTTTCTAAGTTCCAAAGTATAGTACATATATGTATATATACATATAATACTTATTTTATTTAATTTTAATTTTAAAAACTAAGCAAATGTTACTTAGTTTATTTCAATTATATTTTCTATTAATTTAGTTAACTAAAACTTATTTTATTTTATTTTATTTTATTGTATATTACTTAATTAAATAAATTTAATTTAATTTTATTATTTGAATATGGGGACAACTTATTAGGTTTATTTTAATTATAGAAAACTAAGCAAATGCTACTTACTTTATTCTTTTACTTTATGTTAATTTTGTTAGCTATAATTTATTTTATTTTATTATATTTGATTTTTTTACATTAATATTTTATTTTACATTAAAATTATTTTATTTTATTTTATGAAAATTATTTTATTTTATTATCTAATTATTTTATTTTATCAAATAATTTTAATTTTTAATCTTAATAAATTAAATTTATTAAATTAAATTAAATTTATTTTATTTTATTTTATTTTGTATTATATCATATTATCTAATTTTTAAATTTTATTTTATTTTATTAAAATTATTTTATTTTACTAAATGTATTTTATTTTATTAAATTTATTGTATTTTATTGAATTTATTTTATTGTAATTTATTTATTTATTTATTAGATATGATTTATGTTATTTCATGTAGTTTTATTTTATTTTATTTTTTATATTTATTTTGTATTACATAATACTATATTATTAAATTTATTTTCATTAAATTATTTATTTTATTTAAATTATTTCATATCAATTAATATATTTTAGTAATAAGAAACGTAGTAAATGCTACTTGATTTATTTTAATATTGGAAAACTAATTAAATAATACATATATAAATACATGCAGGGCCCACAAATTTTGCAATTGAATAATTACGATAAAGTAATTTAAGGTAATAGAATTACATAGGAAATAAGAAAAAGGTTAATTACATATTCTATTATATTTTTGAAAATAATTACAACAATAGTATACTCATAAAATATTTACACAATTAATACAATTTCATATTTATTTACAATATTAGTGCAATTAGGATTCCTTAATTTAGGGAATTAGTATGCAATTAAAATTCCTTAATTTAGGGATTAGTTATCCCCGTGACTTCTTCTCTCTCTCCTCATCTAGAACAACTGCATATTAATTACAAGAACAGAACAACATCCACGCTTTACGGGAAATGATATTTACGAGAAATGTTATTTTCGTAACTGTCGGCTTTAAAAAAACCTTACCATGTTCTCAATTTGTTGTGCAACCTCAATTTCATTGCTTCCTAACCATGGAAACTTCAACAGGAGCTCCTCGGCTCCCGACTCCGGAGATCGGACTAAACCCCATTGAGGTTGATAATAAAATCAAACGAAAGCTCACGAAGCAAGGGTTTACCCAACTCCCAAAATCATCCACACCCTCTGCAAGAAAAATCTCCACAAAACACTTCGCAAATCGAAAAAGCTTTCTCTCCTCCACGAAACATCCTCTCCAACGCCCGAAGCAAGAACTAGTGAGAAGCTCATTTCAAACCATAAAGGTAGAATACAAGACCTTCAACAAAGCCATAAATGCAAAAATGACAGAGAAACCTTGGGAGAGGTTGGAAAGACGTGAAATGAAAAAACATACTTACGATTCATTTTATGAGTTGGTGAGAGGCTTGCGCAGAAAAAGATTTTGTGGCAGAGGCGCGGTTTATTTTTTAAAAATATTTGGTTACCCACAAAAATAAAAATTGTTACCTTTGTATGAAGGTTTGGTTATCAACTGCACCATATTCATAATAATTTTATTTTTAAAATGTGATTTATAAGTTAGTAGACAAACCTTCATAAAAAGGTAACCAATTAAGTTTTATTGGGTTACCAATTAATTATAAAAAAAATTAAGAACAGTTCCCAAGTGTTACATGCAGATGGTATCCGAAATACCATGTCTAAGTTTCCATTTATGTAGCTGTTAGTTACTTATAAATAACCTTTTAAAAATAAAATTATTTTGAATATGGTGTAGTTGGTAGCCAAACC
The DNA here is from genome assembly GCA_020205605.1 of Panax ginseng. Lineage (NCBI taxonomy): Eukaryota > Viridiplantae > Streptophyta > Magnoliopsida > Apiales > Araliaceae > Panax > Panax ginseng. Next base: position 122,713,722 of record CM035136.1, read on the forward strand.
TTCATACAAAGGTAACCATTTTAGTTTTTGTGGGTAACCAAATATTCATAAAAAAATTTGTTCATGATTTCCTCTTTGTTCGGCTACTCTAAATTCGTTTTGGATCTGTTATTGCTGGTTTGGTAACTCCGACTTCTTCTTCTTTGATTTTTTTTTGGTAACTCCGACTTCTTCTTCTTCAATTTGTTTTGTTTTGGTTGTTCGTGATTTCCTCTTTGTTCGGCTACTCCGAATTCGTTTTGGATCTGTTCTTGCTAGTTTGGTAACTCTGACTTTTGCTTTTTTGATTTGTTTTTGTTGTTCGTGATTTCCTCTTTGCTTTGTTTTCGATTTGTTTGGTAACTCTGTTCTTGCTTGGAATTAGTATGCAATTATTTTTGAATTTGAATTTGTTTTTGTTATCCAAGATATTTGAATTTGAATTATTAATTATGACAGTTATTTATCCTTGATTTTAGGTTTCTTTATTATTATGAATTGAATCCTATACTAATTTCCTAAATTAAGGAATCCTAATTGTACTAATATTGTAAATAAATATTTGAAAGTGTATTATTTTTGTAATTATTTTTTGATGCACTAATGGTGTAATTACTTTCTAATTGTTGTATATTTCTGTAAAGAACCCAAGAAAATATACCAAAGTATCATAATCGATTAATGAGTAATGCTACAGACATAAACTATTTTACAAACATTTTACAAACTGTTGATGTGGCATACTCCACCTCAGCATATTGATCAATAAATTGTTTCAATATAGTTTTCAGCCTCACACAATATGTTGAGGTAAAGTATGTCATATCAGCAATTTATAAAATATTTATAGAATAGTTTGTGTCTCTAGCATTATTCTCGATTAATATAAGGCAGTCTCAAAATAAGTATACTATACGTAAAAAGGAACAAAAAGTGAAGTAAATATCTGATTCAATGTACACTAACAGAAAGTTCCAAAGTTCTATGAAGTCCCAAATTAAATGATGTGAAGGGCCAATACACAAATATTAATCCCAATAACAAAATAAAATGTGCATTTCCAATTTAATTCAAAGCATAATTGTATGTAATGCTTCCAAATATTTCACCAACAGTAACAACTCAAAAACTTAATCCCAATTTTAGCAACAATAAAATATTAAATTTTCATAGTTTCAGCAACAATATATTCACAAAGTAATCCCATATTCAAATTAAATAAAATTTTAAGGGGAAAATTGACCATAGGGACTGAAATTAATTAAGCACTAACCTTTCTAGGTAACAAAGTACCTTAAGGAGGAGAAGGAGGAGGAGATGCCGTCGAAAAATAAGTCATTGGACTGTAGGCACCCGAATGTGGGGAGTTAGTCGTCGTCGGAGGTGCGGAGGTGCCTCAGGTGTTGTGGCGTCAGAGATGGGGAGACAGACAATGGTGACGACTGAGGACAGAGAGATGAGAGACATAGAGAGAGAGAGAGAGAGTTGACAGAAACAGAAGGGGCGACTGGGGGAACTGATATTTCGTCGAAATTATGTTATCCTCGATGGATATTTCGTCGAAGACAATCTTCATTCTGTCAAAAATATTGTTGGAGCTGGCGGGAACATTGTCGCCAAAATGTTACTTACATTTTCAATAGAATTTCGTCGAACTTACATTATTTTCGAGGGAATTTATTCCGATAGTATATTCCGTCAAAATAAATTAATTTTCGATTGAATATATTTCATCGAACTTAGCTGATTTTCTTGTAGTGTTAGTTACCTAAAATCGTGGGTATTTGTTTTGACTAGCTTTTAAATTCTAAAAAGAACTTTATCCCTAAACTTCTCAATTCATAAGATCATGGGATCCTTATTGATATTAACAAAATTTGTTTATGTCACTCATTTATATATATATATATATATATATATATATATATATAACAGATTTTGTAGTAGAATAAATAAATTAGAATCATTCTAATATTATTTATAATGAAATAAACTCCTTTAACAAGTTTGTGTTCGTGAATAAGTTTGGTGTTCGTGAACATAGTTTGTGTCCGCGAACAAACTTATGTTCGACTTGTTCGCTAACTGTTCGATTATGTTCGCGAACAGTTCGCAAACACCAAATCAAATTATCCGAACTCGTACACAGATGTTGGTTCGATCAAGTTACTCGAACATGTTCAAGTTCGACTAAAAGTGTTCGAGTTCGGTTCGAGTTCGACAGAGTTCGGTTCGGTTCGGTTCGGTTCGTTTGCAGCTCTACCAATAAATCACATCCTAACACGTGCATAACTAGTTGTTAATATAAGGCTTAAATATGAATTAGTACCCTAAACTATATGTCATATTTCATTTCGGTGATTCACCTTTCAATTTTGTCAATTAGATGATTAAACTATCAATTTTTTTCAATTGCTGAAAATTAAGCATCTTAGCATCGAGAAATTCTTGGCGTAATTTAATTGTATAATAAGTCTTAAGAAGCTGATGTGACAAAAAAACAATTTTTTAATCATTAAATAAACAAATCTGATTAAATGTAGGGCAAAATGGTCAAAACACAATTTAACATTTCAAATCAAAAAAAAAAACAAACATTAACCTCTCAGAATTAGCAATCCTACAAAAATTAGCAACAGAACCACTAGAACTCAGTCCGATAATTCGCGATTAAACAGAGACGTTGCTGGGCTAATTCATCTCCGATTTCGCCTCCCGGAGCTCTGGCGACACAACATCTCCTCCCTATTATACGGCAACCTCCGGTATTATCTCCTCCAATTCCGACAAGACTTTGGCCTATCTATCCCCAATTCGATTGCAGTCTCTCTTATCCTATGTACATACACACTCATATTTAACTTGTGCTTCTTGTAATTTGATTGTTTATGGAAGGTAAGAGGGGTAATTTTCCCACCAGAAACCCAGTAGCATCGACCCTTTAATTTTGCCCTTGATTGGTGAAAACCCTTGTTCGGATTCTGGTTAAAGTTGTGTTTTTTTATGTAGTAAAGTTGTTATAAATTAATGTGATGGGCATGAAAATTTTGTGTTATGTGCAAAAAGTATGGCCTTTCTCGGCGTTTAAGTACGATGATTTGAGAGTATCAAATGTATTAGTTAGGAAATTATCTATACCTAAACAGACAAAACAGTTTGTGTTTGCTATCCCTGAACAAGAATCGGATTCTGTGATATATATTTTGTGTGCTCAGAATTTGTCTGAGAGATCAGATTTGGACGTTGAGTGTCTTATAAGAGAAATTAAACCCCAAGCTGTTGATCGCGAATTATCGGACTGAGTTCGAGTGGTTCTGTTGCTAATTTTTGTAGGATTGCTAATTCTGAGGTTAATGTTTGTTTTATTTTAATTTGAAATGTTAAATTGTGTTTTGACCATTTTGCCCCACATTTAATCAGATTTATTTATTTAATGATTAAAAAATTATTTTTTTTGCTACATTTGCTTCTTAAGGCCCTTTGATAATTAAAGCCACGCGTCGTGATTTCGACGTGGCGTGCTCAATTTGTTCTGATTGGAAAAAATTGATAGTTTAATCATCTAATTGACAAAATTGAAAGGTGAATCACCGAAGTAGAATATAGCCTATAGTTTAGGGTATTAATTCATATTTAAGCCTTAATATAATAAAGAATCGGATAAAATGTGTAATGGAGGGGAGTTTTATTCTCAGGGACCGAAGCTAGAGATTGAAATTGATCATATTTATTCATTAAAAAAAAGAAAAAAGAAAAAGAGCTGTTGTAGCGATTGCTACAATTTGAAGGTGGCTCGTTTAATGTGCAAGAACTGATAAAGTCAAAGACAATAGTTTGTTTAATATTCATAAAGACAACTTTTTCTATGTGCATTTACATACAAAGTAGTACATAGCCCTTACAATAAGTGAATAGAGGAAACAACCAACTTCACTATAAATACAATAACTAGATTACATGGAAGTAGGAGCTAATTAAAGCAATAGATTCCATCTCGCTAGATACGCGCGGGACCTTCTGCAGCAGAGACCCGGGGGGCAGCCGCCGCAACAGAAATCGGAGCAGAAGCTGAACCTGAACTAAGAAGTTGACTCATTGCTCGGCGTGGCATTGTTCTTTGTAACTTGCACAAATCTGGCAGAAACACTCCTGTAGAAATATGGCACTACTACTACTAAGTAACTTTTTAAGGTCAATTAATCATAAAATTTAAAACTAATAAGAGAGTTTTTATTATACCCCCTCCCTTCCAAAATAACTGCACAATTTCGACTTTTTTAGTCAAACTAACTATTTTTAAAATTAATAATTAAACATATATAAAAGTTGGGGTTTGTAGTAAATTGTATGTAGTTTCTAATGGTTACAATCATTCACCTATATTTTGTCAAAAATGATAAATTTGATTAAAAAAAGTCAAAACTAGGCATTTATTTTGGGACAGAAGAGTAATAAATACAATGAAAAATATTATAAATTGTCTAAAGTGTTACAAGTTACAAAAATTATTGTACTGGAAATTTAAAGATTTTGCAAATTGATTTCAAAATGTCAGAATTAGACTCTTTTATGGAATGAAAAGAGTGCCATTTACCAAAAAAATATGTACTTGAGTATCATAATCTAGAAAAGTTTGCAAATTAATTAAAAAGGAAAGGGTATTCGAAACAACCCGGGTCCGAATTGAATAACATGCATTCAAATAAGGCCCCTTTAAATCACCGACTCAATATAATATATTCCTGGGGTCATTTTAACAGACAAATTTTTCTCATATCTTTCGACGTGGGGCTGGGGTGTTAAAGTATTAGCGTTTGTATTCTAAGCTAAATAAATTCTAATAAGTAATAAATCACCTTCTCCCAAAGATAAGTTGTAGTAGAGATCCACAATATTGGGGCAGTTCTGGTAACATTCTGGCGTGCAAAGCTTTGCGGTGAACTTATGCTCCATTAGGGAATCCGAGGAGATCCCAACAGACTTTCTATCGACTCCACAGGCGCTAACACACTCGTCAGTCTCAATTAATTCAGCAAAATCTCTTACAATCACCTCTGAGGTCTTGCATTGGAATTCCATGCTACCATCTCTTAACATATTTGTCTCTAACAAGCATCGCTTTCCAGAAGACGCGACGTAAAAGGAGCACGTTCCAACAGGCAATTCCTCGCATATAATTTCACCTACATTAGATATCAAAGGAATCATTAATATGAACAGAAAAGGGTATCTGTGGCATATGACATAGTCAAACTTGGTTATAGATCGAACCCCAAAATGACGTAATATTTGATACTAAAATAGTACTCCCTCCGTTTTTGTTTATTTGACGTTTTAAAGTTATGTACATAGATTAAGCAATACAATTAATGTTTTGTATGATTGACTAAATTGAGTATAAAATTTCAATATTAACCTTTTAAAATTCATTGAAAATATGAGAGAAATAAATTGGTGTTTAATTATAAGGGATAATATGGTAAACTAAGTACTTAATTCTTTATTGGATCTACAAATAAAAAGGAACAAAATTATCCCCCTAAAACAAGTAAAAAAGAACGGAAGGAGTAAAATGTCTAAAATGTCATTAATGAAATGGCGTAAAAGACGAAAATGTCATTCATGATTGAGTGTGCCCCATAGCTAAAAAATAATAATACTATCACATAATGTTTACATACACACATGCATATTTGTGGACCTCACATATCAGGCGGGAGCCCATAATATGCATGTGTGTGTATGCGAGCCTTTTTTTATGTGAGCATTGTTGATAGCTGAACTTGACTACGACAAGTCACATATTTTTTTCCTAAACCCCAAAGAAAAAAGAAGAAATTGGAAATCTTGTGGATTTATGTTAATTACCAAAAGTTCCTTGGAGGACAAGAGAGAGAGCTAGGAAAAGGACAAGTACCATTTTCATTGTTCTAGAAATTTGGTAAGGTTTGTTTGTTTGGAATTGTTAACGCCAAGATCTTTTGCCACGTCCCAATCACGTAAAGACATTACGATCCCAAGCACAAATAAAACACGATCAACACTAAAAACTTGATGGCTTCGATTAGTCGGGGATAGCTTCGAGGCGTGAGAGTCGAGACAGTAGTAATAAGGGTTAACAATGGAGGATAAAATATCTAGTGTTCTTAGAGAGATAAAATTATCAGTTGTGTGTATGCGTGCCTTTGCTTGAAGACTTCCTTACTAGGTTATACTCTCTTTGCTCGAGTTTACTGTGTACACCAACTCTTATCGACGACACCCTTCTACTTCTCCACGATCTCGGTAGGATGCATGCAGGTTGTCACCTTTTTTCCACTGTACATATCGCCGGCCGAATATAATCCCATCCACATTAATGATCTGCAGACTTTTGGTCAACAGCCTTCCTTTTTCATCATTACAAGTCAAAGACTTCGATATTAAAAGATACAATGGATCAACCCATGGACCCGGTCCAATATTATGAAGATAATATAAGGATTAGGCCCAATAACTTTAGGATCCAATAATGGAGACCCAATGGATTAATTAAATAAATAGGCCCACTCCATTCGGCCCAATAGGAGAAATATCATGACCCAACATTGCCCCCTAGTTTTTTATTAAATAGGATATTTAATAGAAAACTATAAATAGTCCATGATATGATAAGATCTTAAAATGAGACTTACCAAAGCCCAATCGATGAAAGACAAAAATAAAAAGGAAACTGAAAGGATGGGTTAAAATCGGAAATCCAACTGGAGGGCCCAATCTGCTAAATGTTTAAAACTCAATCCGGACGCAACCTTTCAAATTCGTGATCATGATTATCAATTAAATGTGCCGCCCTCGAATACTGTGTAACCGTCAGTATAAAAGATAAACTTTACCAAATTTGACAGTTTTACCTGGCAATTTGAATTTCGGACCTCTGAGCTCTCTTCTTCCTTCCATAGCTTTTCTTACCTTCTCTGCAAAATACGATCAATGGCTTCCCAAAATTCTGAACAAGGTCCTCCCCTGTTAGTGACACCGATCAGCGCTGTTCCTCCAAACCCGAACCCCAACAAGGACGCCTCAAGTTCTAACCCGATCGCTGCAACTATTAGAAAGAAACCGATAACGAAACCCAAACCCCTTCCCAATCCTTCTACATTCTATAAGAGTAAGGAACAATATTCCCACGCCAACACTCCATCGAAAGTTACAGAGATTTATTTGAAGAGACTTCCAACTCGTTGCCACATTCCGGATACCCACTTGGTGAGAGCTCCCAGGTCTGAAGAACGGATGTATCAACGTCCCGAAGGGTGGACGGCTGTTCCGATGACCATTTTGGAAAAGGGGGTTCGGTTCCCTCTTCATGCTTTCATAGTGACTATCTTAGGGTTTCTGGGTGTCGGGTTTGCCCAATTGGTACCGAATTCTTACATCCATATCCTAGCATTCATCGCCTTCTGCCACGAGCTGGGTGTCGAACCTACCCTCGACTTCTTCTTCACCGCGTACAAGATTATCCAGTCCAGGGAGAAAGGGTTTAAGGCCATAAGCAAGCATTCCTCGAAGACAGGAGAGAAATTCGAGAGGCATTCATTGGTAAACACTCCTTCGAGCAACATGGGGTGGCATGAGAGGTGGTTTTTCGTCAAGGGACCTGAAATAACCTCTTTACCGAACTGGGCCACTGACGAGAAGACTTCGATTGACTTCGGAGACATTTTTGAAGAATGTGAGGCCAAAATGATAGAATTTTTTGACAATTTCCCGAAGGAGGAGTGGAACTATAAGCCTCTTTCCAAACAGGCGTGGTTATACGACCACAAATGTAAGTACGAATTTATTTTTTGAATATTTTGCGAATTGTTGTGATATGGATCTTGATGTAGAACTGTTAATCTTTTGTTGTAACTTTGATTAAACCATCGTCTTTGGAGGTGAAGGACTTGGAGGATTTTCTAGCTGGAAAGTCGGTAGAAGCCACTGTCGAATCCTCACAGCAGGAAGTTCCCTCCGAAGATAATGTAGCCAAAAAATCTGCAGAGGTCGATGCTGACCCTCCACAACCGGAAGCCTCCTCCAACTTCAAACTACCTACTGAGATACCAGCTGCTGAAACACACACTACTGAACCTCAAACCCATGCGCCCGTAGATGATGAACCCATTCTCTCGGAAGACGTCCTCCGGCCTCGTCGAAAGAAAAGAGCCACTCGCAGACCTCAACCAATTTCCATCCCATCAGACTCTGAGGCCCTTTCTGAATCTGAACCAACTGTCAACCCAATACCACCACCTGTCGAACCAACACAAGCTCGAGGAAGTTTATTAGATCTACCCGCAGATGCATGAAATCAACTTTTTCGGATGAAGAAGTTAAGAACCAAAATCATTCCTTTGAGCCCCGAGGAGCTTAGAGTACCTTCTTCGAGTGTTCATCCCCCAATAGCCCCAGTGGAGACTCGAAATGTTAATGAAGAAAGACAAATTGAATCTGCTGCAGCTCCATCTCGAAAGAGAAAACAACCGTCTGACAGCCACCCAAGCTTAACACCTGTTTGCGACCCTACTCCAGCTCGATCTCCCTCCCCTAAAAATATATACATGGATCCTTCTCCCACTCATGACCAACCTATGCCTTCCCCCCCAAGGCCTTCATCACAAGAATTCCATAATGAGGCTACTGGAGCACCGACCTTGTGGCCTCGGTACAACATCAATTTTCCCTTCCAACTCTTTGATGCCTTCGTTCGGGAAATCGACGATCACCGATTTGATGACCAAACGAACGGGAATTTTCTTGATAAAGGCATAAGCTATTTGGCAAAGGTAAGTGATAGTTTTCTTGGTTATGCCCTTCTTTTCTTGTTTAAATATCTGAGATTATTTGGATCTTTGTCAAATATGTAGAGCAAATCACGGTCTTGAGCGTTACGCCCTAGACTTAAATGCCGAATCCGATGAGGAGACCATGAGAAGGGAGATCAACATATTGAAGGCTTCATTGGCTCGGGAAAGAGATGAACACGAATCCGTTCTTCATGCCAATGAAGGCCTTTAGAGGGAATTGGCCCAAACCAAAGAGGATCTGAGGGGATCTAATGATGTGCTGAGCTCGGTCAAAGAGGAATTGAAGACGATAAGAGCAAGCGAACAAAAATTGGCTGACCTGAATGTCAATTTTGTTGCAGAGACCGAAGCTTTGAAGACTACCAATGAGGAGCTTGCTGCAGCCAATCACAATTTGACAATACAAGTCGACAGTCTTCAGGTGAAAGTTCATGAAGAAAACGAAAAGCACGCATCTAAACGTCGAAAGCTTCGTCACAAACTGAAGGCTTTAAGGGGACGAAGTCCTCCTTAAGCGAAAGAGTCATAAGCAAATTGATCGAATCTAGGGCTTCCGAGGAGTTAAGTGCAGAAATACTTCGGATGTATTCAGGTGGATATGAATTTTGTCGAAGTCGAGGCAAGGAACTGGTTGCGGCCCAATTGGATCCGGCCTTGCTTGACTCCGAAGATGAAGGTTCAGCCTGAGCCTGATATTACTTCGTTTAAGTTTTTAGGATCTCTGTCTTTTATTGTTTATCGGATTTGTTTAAAAATTTTGTTTGTAAAGAAATTTAAGTGAACTTGTTTAAGTGTTAATGAAATTTCAATTTTCTTTACCATGACTTCTGTTTATTTCGTTTCTTGTCAATAATTCAGCATTAATGATCTTGAATGGACTTAACTCAAACTGTGAATCAGATAAGGCATATAATAGTTAAGTTGAGAAATGAAATGAACTGAACTCAATGAGCTGAACTGAATGAACCGAACTCAACACTTGAACAAAATAAAGTAATGTATACTTATCATTTCTGAAGTGTGAGGTAGGTTGTGTATAAGATGAATTCGGCTGATCCTCCTTGCATCATCAAGATCTCGTTTACCTGGGTAGAACAAGTATATAAGGACATTTGGGGTAGAACAAGTATATAAGGACATTTGTTTACCACTCGGGGTAGAAAAATTTTATAAGGACCATGGAATTTGTTCATCACTCGCGGTAGAACAAATTCATAAGGGCACTCCTACCAAGAAGGCTACCATTGAATGGCCAACAAGTCCGACCATACCTCCTTACTTCGGTACATATTGATTTACCACTCGCGGTAAAAGCAATATTAAAAGGACCATGAAATTTGTTTACCACTCGCGGTAGAACAAATTCATAAGGACACCTCTGAAAAGGCTACCATCGAATGGTCACGAGTCCACCCCGCCCTCCTCCTTACCCCAGATGAAGTTTGTCTACCCCGAAGGGCCTGACAAATTCATAAGGACCACCCGCCAAAAAGGCTACCATCGAATGGTCAGCGAGTCCCCCCCGTCCTCCTTACTCCCTTGTGAACTTAGGACAAATAGGATGAAGATCAATTGTGAAAAAGTGAATCTTTTATTGATGATGAACAACTATGTACAGACTTCTGATAAACTGACTCGATCTCTACTGAAAGTATTTCCGAAGCCTTCCAGCGTGCCAAGTGTTTTTGATCTCGAATTCGTCTAATGCCTTTAACCGATAAGTTTCAGGTTTCGGTACTTCAATTACTTCATACGGTCCTTCCCAATTTGGCATTAGCTTTCCCATGTTCTGTGGCGTGGATGCTTCGACTTCTCTGAGGACGAAATCCCCCACTTCAAATCTGCGAAGCTTTACCCCCTTATTATAGTGTTTGGCTACTCTCCGTTGATATACTGCTAGCTTGATCAAAGCCACCTCTTTGACTTCTTCCAACAGATCCAAGTTGACCTTCAATCCTTCTTCGTTGTAGAGCTCTTTGAATTGACTAACCCGAAGACTTGGGGATCCAATCTCGACTGGGACTAAGGCGTCAGTACCATAGGCCAATCTGAAAGGTGAATCCCCTATTGTGGTCCTCGGTGTAGTCCGGTAAACCTATAATACACTGAGTAGTTCCTCTGGCCATCTTCCTTTAGCTTCGTCCAGTCTGCGTTTGATCCCGTTCAGAAGCGTTCTATTGGTCACTTCAACCTACCCATTCGACTGTGGATGAGCCACTGAAGTATTTCTGTGCTGAACCCCTAACTCTTTCAGAAATCCTTCAAATTTTGATCCCATGAACTAGCGTCCGTTGTCCGATATCACCACTTTAGGAATCCCAAAGCGAAACACTACGTATTCTTTCATGAACTTTAAACACTCTTGTTCCGTTATCAACCGAAGTGGCTTCGCCTCTACCCATTTGGCCATGTAATCAATAACAACTATGACAAAGCTGACCTGACCTTTAGCTTTAGGCAACGGACCCAATATATCTACCCCCCAGACAACAAAGGGTATAGGAGATAAAATCGAGTATAGCTCTTCTGGTGGCTGATGAGGGATCGGACTGTTGAGCTGGCATTTCTCACACTTCTTCACATACTCTGTCGCTTCCTTGAAGATTGTAGGCCAGTAGTACCCCTGTCAAAATACTTTATATGCCAAAGACTTAGCGGCCATATGATCACCGTAAATACCTTTGTGAACCTCCCGAAGAGCATACTCAGCCTCAGATGGAACCAGACACTTTAACAATGGTGACGAAAATGCCCTTTGATAAAGATCCCCATCAATGAGAACGAAGTTGGCACTCTTGTACTTGATCTTCTTTGCCAGCATCTGATCCGAAGGAAGGACGCCATCTGCCAAATACACAATGTAAGGAGTCATCCAAAAGTCAGATCGTTCAATAAACATTACCGCTTCGTGCTGGCTACTCGGCTGCTGCAAAATCTCCAAATAAACTGACCCATTAAAAACGACAGCATCCGTAGTGGCCAGTTTTGATAAGGCATCGGTAATGGAATTGTCGTTACGTTCTATGCCCTGAAACTCATAAGAGACAAAATACTGAAGCCGGTCCTTTAACTCTGCCAAATACTTGATCATCCTCGTTCCACGAGCTTCATAATCTCTCGATAGTTTCTTGACAACCAGTTGAGAGTCACTGTATATGATCAACTTCTATACTTTTAGACTTTTTGCTAACCGGACTCCTGCCAACACTGCTTCATATTCGGCCTCGTTGTTCGTTGCTCTGAACCCAAATCGGATGGCTTGCTACACCTTGAATCCTTCTGGACTTTTCAAAATAATCCCTGCCTCGCTGACCTCCGTAGTAAAAGAGCCATCTGCATACAACATCCAAGAATTCTGACCATGCTAAAGAAATGCAACCACTCGATCGGACATCTCAGCTTCTAGCAGCTCAGCATCTGCTTCGGAGAACGAACATTCCACCATGAAATCGGCCAAGGCTTGACCTTTGATAGCAGTTCGGGGATGATATTCAATAAAAAATTGTGATAATTCCATAGTCCATGCTGCTAATCTCCCCGAGACTTCTGGTTTGCTCATCACTTTCTTCAGTGGTTGATCCGTGTAGACAACTAGGAGTCGACCTTGAAAATATTGCCGAAGCTTTCGACTAGAAATTATTAAAGCAAAGGAAAATTTTTCAATATTTGGATACCTGGTTTCAGCATCTCTTAGGACGTGACTGACATAATAAACTGGATGCTACTTTCCACTGACCTCCTGAACCAAAGATCGCCTAACCGCCAACGAACTAGTCATTTGCCAGGATATAAATATAAAGTCTCCATTTGAGGCGTGTTTCGTCAACAAAGGAGCCGAAGACAGATATGCCTTTATGCCTTGAAAGGCGTCTTCACACTCCGAAGTCCATTGGAATGTCTTCGCATTCTTCGGTCCCTTTAGTGTGTCGAAGAATGGTAAGCATCTTTTTGCGGATTTGGACATGAACCTCCTTAAAGCTGCAATCCTACCAGTCAGACGTTGAACGTCTTTGAATGACTGAGGAGTCTTCATGTCTAAAATGGCCTGGATCTTTTTCGGATTGGCCTCGATGCCCCTTTGACTGACTAGGTAACCTAGGAATTTCCCTACACCGAGTCTGAAAGTACACTTTGTAGGGTTGAGCCTCAATTTGTGATGGCGGAGTGTCTGAAAACACTCCTCCAGATCATCCAAATGTTTCTAAACTATCGTTCTCTTCACAATTATATCATCTACATACACCTCCATGTTCCTTCCCAGCTGCTTCTGGAAGATAAAGTTCATCATTCTTTGGTAAGTAGCTCCAGCATTTATTAGGCCGAAGGTCATCTTCTTATAGGCGTACACCAAACGGTGTGTGATGAACGCTGTCTTTGGAATGTCCTCCTTACACATAGAAATTTGATGATAACCTGAAAAAGAATCCATAAAGCTTAGTAGTGCATACCCCGAAGTCGCATCAATAAGTTGATCAATGTGGGGTAGAGGATAGAAATCCTTTGGGCATGCTTTGTTCAGATCTGTGTAGTCGATGCAGACTCTCCACTTCCCATTCTGCTTCTGCACCAGCACCACATTTGCCATCCACTCCGGATAGTCGATCTCGAAGATGAAGTCAGTAGCTATCAGCTTCGCGATCTCCTCATTAATGATCCTTTGACGTTCAGGTGCAAAGATCCGCCTTTTCTGTCGAACTGGCTTCTTTAATGGATCCACATCCAGCCGATGTTCGACAATATTTTGGCTAATCCCAGGCATGTCATGTGGCTCCCATGCAAAGATATCCGCATAGCAGCGAAGAAGTTCCATAAGGTTTGTCCGGAGAGGTTTCGGCAAACCCAAACCAATCTTCACAGTCATGTCTTTCTTTCCCAGGACCAGTTCGATCTCTTCAGTCTCTCCTGTAGGAATAACCAATGGCTCCGAACTGCTTTCAGTGAAGGGCTCGATCTCGATTGCCATGGTTTGTCTTTCTTGACCCTACCCAGAGGAAATAACAGCATTCCGATAATAGCGTCGGGCCAGATCCAAATCCCCTGCCACCTCTCCAACTCCGTGTGCCGTAGGAAATTTGATCTTAAAATGAGGGATGGAAGTCACTGCTTGGAGAGCAGTCAAGGTTGGTCTTCCCAGTATGGCGTTGTAGGCAGAATCTATATGCACAACATAAAATTTACATGGTATTTCTACCTGTTGGGGAGCAGTACCGAAGATGACCGGTAGCTCAATAGTCCCTGCCACTCTGACCGGATCATTGCTGAAGCCATATAAAGCCTCCTGCCCAACCTCCATTTTTCGCCCATCAAGATGCATCCTCTGATAAGCATGGGCATACAGAATATCCACAGATGACTCGTTGTCTATCATCATACGCTTCACATCTGCTGAGCCCACTTGTGCAGTGATCACCAGTGCTCCTTCATGGGGCTCAATGGGTTCTAAAGGATAATCTGCATCGGTGAAGGATATAACAGTCCCCAGAAACGGTCTGTCGATCTTCGGGGGAACACCTGCCACGGACATGACCTAATCCAGATATCCCCTCCTCTTCTTTCCTACCAACTTCCCTGCTGTCCCCCTGGTTATTACATCAACGACATGCCTTGGTGGCTGATTTGGAGGAGGTTGTACGGGGGGAGCCGTTTGAACGGTACCATCAACATTTTGCTGGTCTCTCCCAGCCACATATTGAACCAGCAAACCACTTTGAACCTTCCTCTCTACAAAATCTTTCAAGTTGCAACATTCATTAGTGTCGTGACCTGTAGCTTGATGATAGCCATAATATTTCCGAGTATTGCTTTGTCCTGGCTGGAAGTTATCACGAGGTGGTTCGAAGAATGGCTGGCCCCTGATCTGATCCAAAATTACTGACCTTTCCGTATTCAGTTTGGTGTAGACCTTATTCACCTTTGGGGCAGAAGCAGGTGGGCGATTATTTCCTTGTCGCCACGTGTTATTGTACTTCTTTGAACTGCCCTCCGACCGATCATTATACCCCCCCCACCTTCTTCTGATCTCCTTCGGTCTTGGGAGTATCGGCCCCCTTTGTTCAATCTGAAGAAGGTTGTTTCAGGCTATTCATGGCCTCCTCCACCACGATATAACCTTCTGCCTTGTCAAAGGCCTCTGCCAAACTCTTCGGATGGTGAAACATCAGCTTCTTCACCAACTTTTCAGACTTTACCAGATCCAATCCATTCTGGAATAAACCTACAGCCTGCAGATCATTGAGGTCCGCCACCTAGCCAACTGCTTCCCTGAACCTCTTCACGTACTGACCCAAGGACTCATCGGTGAATTGTCTGACCTGTGCTAAAGAACCTGTGGGCTTCCCTCTTCTTTGGTTGCTCTCAAACCGGGCATGAAATTTGTCACACAGCTCGGACCATAAGGATACCGAATCTGCCGGTAAAGTTCCCATCCACTGCCTCGCGTCTTTCCTTAGCGTTGTGATGAACGTATGGCACTTGGCGGCATCGGTAAAATCATAATAATCCATCAGTCGGTCAAATGCTTGGCTATGGTCATAAGGGTCTCCATACCCATCGTAACTCTCCATTTGAGGTAACTCCTTGGTGGTGTCTGCCTTCTCTTTAAAAATATCCTAGGAAAATGGGGACGCATTCTTTCCCGGAGTATCCTTCACCTGTTGAACCTCAGCTAATTGTTTCTGGAGCTCCCTTAATTCCTTCACCAAATACTCTACCCCCTCCGGTTGAGACGACGCTTCTTTCTCTGGTGACTCTTTCCTCTTTCGAGTAGATCCGTCTTTTACCATAGAACCCCCAATTCTTGAGGGACTTTTACGATGATGATGGTCCACAGAGCGACGTGCCCCCGGTGGACTTTCTGGTGTACGGCCCCTAGATCTGCTTCGTCTTTGGGTTCTGTGGCTGTGATGAGAATGCGCAACAACGAGCGCCTTCTTTGTATTCTCCGGAGTGCATTCCCTGGATCGGCCTCTTCGTTCACTTCGACCCTGCTCCTTAGAATTGATAGAGTGATGTTCCCTCTTCGATCTTTGAAAAGTAGGACTTCTTGATCTTTTTCTTTCTCGACGTTGGCCCCGAGACTCACGTCCCGAATGAGCAGGTTCCTTTCCACTTCGATGCCCACGCTCTTCGGACTGAACATAACTGGACGCTTCATCCCTCAACTCTGCCATTCGGTTCATCTGTTCAGTTATGTCCTGTCGCTGCTTAATAAGTGCCTCCATGACCCTATCTGTTTTTTCTGCCATCTTAGCCAGTCGGGAGGCCTTTTCGTCTTGGTCATCTCGGTATCGAGTTCTAGGCGAGGTGCCTTCTACTCGTTTCCGACCATGACCAGACCCTTTCTCTGTCGTGAAAACTAGCTTTCTCCTAGCTTTGCTCACGACCTTCTGTCGAGAATCTTTGTGTGATCGTTTAGACGCTGTGCTGGTATGAACACTTAGTGCAGGTCCCAAATGATCCTTGACAGACACTCGTGGTGCTGATTCACTGACAGTCATCGGCTGCCCTTCAGGTGTAGGCATTCTACTCTTCCCCATGAATACTGACGTAGAACGACCACGATTTGTGATTGAAAAGTACTCAAGACACTAAAACTCAGCCCTCCTTCTAGCGCCAAATGTTAACGCCAAGATCTTTTGCCAAAAGCTTCAACACAAAAGCGGACGGGCCGTCGTCGGGATAGCTTCAAAGCGTGAGAATCAAGACTGGTGTTATAAGGGTTAACAATGGAGGATAAAATATCTAGTGTTCTTAGAGAGATAAAATTATCAATTGTGTGTATGCGTACCTTTACTTGGAGACTTCCTTATTAGGTTAAACTCTCTTGCCTGGTTTACCGTGCCACCAACTCTTATCTGACACAGCCCCCTACTTCTCCCTGATCTCAGCCGGATGCATGCAGGTTGTCACCTTTTTTCCACTGTACATATCGCCGGCCGGATATAATCCCATCCACATTAATGATCTGCAGACTTTTGGTCAACAGCCTTCCTTTTTCATCATTACAAGTCAAAGACTTAGATATTAAAAGATACAATGGATCAACCCATGGACCCGATCCAATATTATAAAGATAATATAAGGATTAGGCCCAATAACTTTAGGATCCAATAATGGAGACCCAATGGATTAATTAAATAGGCCCACTCCATTCGGCCCAATAGGAGAAATATCATGACCCAACAGGAATATTGATGAAAGGAAAGATGGTATGATTTATGAGAGAGTTACAAGGTTAAGAACTTCTTGTTTATATAGAGGATGGATTACTAAGAACCACATATAAAAAGACAAATGAGAGTATTTGTAGCCATTGCAAAGTATTTGGGCCGTAACGAAACCAAGTTTAATTAGAATAATATTACTAATCTCGCTGTTTTTCCATTAATTTAATATTTGTTGTCACCATTCTGATACAAACTGAATGCTCAATTGTACTGACTTTTGCTTTTCATTATTTCACAAGGAAATGTTTTTCTTTTTCCACTAAATTTTAAAATTGGACCCTATAGTTTAGACTTAAACTCGACTTCATCCTAAACTTTATTTTTGACTAAAAAGAACCCTAAGTTTTGAGTATCCAAATAATTTTCACCTTCTGCACAATTACTCAAAGTTTTGTGTTATTTTGTAACAGGTCCATACAGCAGCCATTAATCAAGTAGCAGCAGATAAAAAAAATATAAGCTACTTTAGTAGAAAAAAAACACAATTAATTATAACTTTGAAGTATGAAAGTCCCTTTCTTTTGAATTATGATACTGTATTGTAGGTGTGAACTAATTATTTGAACTCCGTCACTCCATCTTCAAGCTGAAAAGGAATATTAACCAAGGAAATCTTTTTCGTTTTTTTTGACAAAGCCCTAGAATAGGAAGGAAATAATTCTTATTGATAAGTGAATTGAATTATAAAAATACTAGAGTTGAGGTGATACATCCAGTCCAAATTGAAACTCGAAACTCAAGAACATACAAGGGTGGACCCAAAGCCAGGGCAGGGGGGCACATGCCCCCACTGGATTTTTAGGAAGCCTCTTATATATATATATATATATATATATATATATATATATATATATACACTACAATTATTAATATATTCAAATATTTTAAAGTTTAGTGGAACAAAATAAGTAAAAGTACTACGCTTATATTAGTACACTACTATTATATTTTTGGAAAAAGAATATGTTACTATCTTGTTAAAATAAAATACTACTATAAGAACTTAAGTATTTTATTGTCTTGTTCAATTTACTTCTCCTGAATACTAAGAAGGTAAAAAATAGAGGAGTTACAGTTACTAAAAAATGTGATATTTTTGAACATGATATTTTTATAACTATTAAAAATAAGGCTATCATGCAACAATTTCAAGCAACGAAACTTCAAAAAATGTTATTGTAAACAATATTAGAGAATTATTTAATTTTGTGATTTATTTTATTAAATTTTTATTCTTAAGAAAAAAATTTTCTTAATTTGACCCCACTGAACTTTCAGGCTGGATCCGCCCCTGAGAACATATCTATTAAATATACTAAAATACAATACATGATATCATAACTTGATATTTGTCATTCCCACAATTCAACACGTGTCCTGCCTAATTAATGTTCCTTAAGAGCCTTAATAAAATTGCCCAGTTAACATAACAAATGAGGATGAAAACAAACCCTAATTCATTCCCCTAAATTTTAGATTTATAATCATCTAAATCACTACAAATCTAAATTATTTTGATAATATTAACTGTTTTGATATTATCCTTTGTAATTTAATTATTATTTAATAAAATCACTACTTTATGCTATTAATTAATTTTTTGGATTTATAATATTCTAAATCACTACAAATCTAAATAGTTAATAGCATAATGTCATTCTCTTAATTTTTTAGATTTATAATCTCCTAAATCACTACAAATCTAAACTGTTTTGATAATATCAACTGTTTTTATATTATCCTTTGTAATTTAATTATTATTTAATAAAGTAACTACTTTATCTCAACATTACCCCCTACAATATATATTCATTTGGTTTTCTGTGTAAAATTTGATCATCGCACAACAATCCACCATCTTCTTATTATATTTTAATTTATTAATTATACGTATACCTTTATTATTAATAAATTGAATAATCCCGCCGCAACGCGTGAGTTTATATCTAGTATATTTCTAAAAAATAGGCAAAAATATACATATTTGCATAATTCTTCAGCACGAGCAACGAAAATGAGGCCGTCGTGATAATTAACCTCACATTTAAATCTAAATAAATTTGTCTTCACCGACTAAAGCCAATCAAACCTCTACGGAGAAATCATGAAAAAAAACTTCCATAGAATGAAAAAAAAATCTCAAGCTAGGAGAAGATGTAAGACCCCAACTTTTATGAATAAAGATTAATTTTCTCTAAATATCATTTTTGAATATTATGGTGTGGATTTGATATAATATTATAGTTGTGGGTAATATTTATAAATTTTGCAAAGTAAGCAAGTTGTTATAAAATATTCGTTTGGTGGGAATATTCTTTTTTGTCGTGAATATTAAATGACGACGACACAATCATTGGTGGACCCCATAACGGAATTATTGTCGGAGTTAGAAAATGACAAAATTATCTTTTTATAAAAATAACGGCTAAAGTTTTACCGTTAACTGTTGAAATACCCGGTAATAAAGGTACAGTATTACGCGTTATTGTATAGTAGCACACGGTATTGATTATTGATGCTTACGTGAGAAGTCAATCAATTATACTCAATTATTACTACTGAGAATTCTTTGCATCATATCTCTTATATTATTGATTCAATTATTGTCACAGTATCATCTGTATAATATGTTATAATATTAAATCAATAATTGAGACGACAAGTTATAATATTAGTGATGAATAATTGTTGAAAGATTAAATATGTGTTGATTAAAAATAAAATGATTTGTGGTAATATATATTCAATCCTTGATGTATATAAGAAGTCTATTATGAGACGTTTGTGGTAAGTTTGGTTATTCTATGGGGGCCCATATGTCATCATCTAAGAGTCACTTTCGCTAATAGTAATTACCTTTATCAGACGTCAAACCACTTGCCGTTTCATATTACAAGCGTCGAACCAATTGTCATTTCACATTACAGGCGTCGAACCAATTGTCATTTCACATTACAGGCGTCGAACCAATTGTCATTTCACATTACAGGCGTCGAACCACTTGTTGTTTCACATTACAGGCGTCAAACCACTTGGTGTTTCACATTAGAGGCGTCAAACCACTTTTCTTTTCACATCCTCAGTCGTCAAGCCTTTTGCCTTTTCACATTGCAAGGGCTAAGCTAGAAATCTTCTATAAATAGAGGTCTAGTTCTTTATTATTTTTCACGAATTCATTCAAGCTATAGAGAGAGAAAGTATAGAGAGAATAAGAGAGAAAGAAGAAGAGTATTCTGTTACTACACTACTGCAGTATTCAATCTCCTACTAAGGTAAGGGGTGTTATTTCTTTTGTATTCATGAAGAGAACTTTTGTTATTCCAATCTTTATTATTCTGTTGGAATAACCTGTATACGCGGACTACCCTATACATGGTGAAATTCTTCTATTATTCCATTCTTTATCATTCTGTTGGAACATCCTGTCTGTGCTGTACGCATGACCTGGTTCCATCATTTATCATTTATCATTCTGTTGGAACATACTGCAGTATTCAATCTCCTACTAAGGTAAGGGGTGTTATTTCTTTTGCATTCATGAAGAGAACTTCTGTTATTCTATTCTTTATTATTCTGTTGGAATAACTTGTATACGCGGACTACCCTATACATGGTGAAATTCTTCTATTATTCCATTCTTTATCATTCTGTTGGAACATCCTGTCTGTGCTGTACGCATGACCTGGTTCCATCATTTATCATTTTGTTGGAACATCTTGTTTGTGCTTTACGCATGACCTGGTTCTATTATTTATTATTCATTTGAATAATATCCATCGTGCAATGCTTACGCATGACACCGTTCCATTATTTATTATTCTATTGGAATAACTCATCATGCGGTCTATCGCATGCTTGGTGAATTCTTTTGTTATTCCATTCTTTATTATACTCAGTTGGTTAAAGTTTTGGCTTTTATACTCCATGAAATTAATGAAATATCCTTGATATTTGCGCTACATCCAGTATCTTTTCATGGAAATATTCTTCTGAGTATTCTTGAATTTTACTCTACAAAGTAGTATCATGTTGACAATTTGGACGTTATTGGTTCCTGGATAAATTAATTCTTGAACTTGTTTTATTGAATTCCTATATGATTGTCATCATCCTCATGTTTATATTCTGTTAAAAGTCATCTGTGGCCTGTAGTGCATAGATGGACTTGGTATGATTATGACCAGGGATCATTCGGTATAATCATGATCGTAATGTTACAAATGATGTGGTAAAAGTCCTCATTGGCTCGTAGAGCGTTGATGGACAGTTGTTGGCATGATCATGACCATTGATGAAAATACGAATATCCTTGGCCCGTAGTGCATGGACAATTTGTGGTTGTGATACTAATGAATATCCTTGGCTGTAGGGCAGGGATGATGTGGATTATTTATTAAGCTGAGTCTCAGCGATAAAAGTAGTGAAAAACCTTTTAAATCATAAAAGATAGTAGATTTTATTCTCTACTTGACTCTTCTAATGGATTGCTTGTTCCGCTGCAGTTAAACTTGATGTTTGTTATATTGTATCAGTTTAACACTATTGAAGGCTAACGATAATTTATTCTGCATTATCTTGGTCATAATATTTCTTACTGGGCTAGTTGAGCTCACCCTTTTGCTTTCATTGTTCTCTTGTGAAATGAGCGTGGCGAGGGGACTAGTCGAGTCTGAGTGATTCGGTCCAGATGATAGCATTAGTAGTCCTCACTATTCTATAAAATAATGTGATAATAAATATATTGAGGACTTATTTTGAGGTTGAATACTGTCTAGAAGACAATAATTGTATTAAAACTCACAGCTTATGTTGTATATTTAAGATTGTATTTGTATTATGTACCATGTATTTATCCTGAACTCAATAACGTCCAAATTATCAACATGATACTGTTTTGTGGAGTAAAATTCAAGAATGCTCAGAAGAATATTTCCATGAAAAGATACTGGATGAAGCGCAAATATCAAGGATATTCCACTAATTTCATGGAGTATAGAAGTCAAAGCTTTAACCAACTGAGTATAATAAGGAATGGAATAACAAAAGATATCACTAGGCATGCGATAGACCGCACAGATATGTTATTCCAACAGAATATTAAATAACGGAACCAGGTCATGCGTAAACGCACAGACAGGATGTTCTAACAGAATAATAAATAATGGAACCAGGTCATGCATAAACGCACAGACAGGATAACGGAACCAGGTCATGCATAACGTACAGACAGGATGTTCCAACAGAATAATAAAAAAATGGAATAACAGAAGAATTTCACCATGTATGCGGTACTTCGCATAGACAGGTTATTCCAACATAATGATAAAGAATGAAATAACATAAGAATTTCAATAAGTATAGGGTAGCCTGCGTATACAGGTTATTCCAACAGAATAATAAAGAATGGAATAATAGAAGTTCTCTTCATGAATACAAAATAAATAATACCCCTTACGAGTACAACAAATAATATCCTTTACCGTAAAAGAAGAGTATTCCGATTGGTAGGGCGAGGATATTCTTGAAGAAAACTTATATTGTTTTTCTACGCTCAAAGCTTTTGAAAACTCTAAAGAAATACGCTCAAGATTATAGAAGGAGAATTCTCTGAACTTCTAGTGTGATTTTCAATTCTAACTAAGCATCTTATTTATAGAAGAATGGAAAGGATACTATGCTGCACTATGCAATAAAATATAATATATTCTATTTATAATCAAATAAAATAAAACTTTATAAAAGTATTACATTTTTATATAAAAAGTTTTTACTATGCAAACACTATCTTAAAGTACTATGCATAATAAAATATAATATATTCTATTTATAGTCTAATAAAATAAATAACTTTATAAAAGTATTTTGTTTTATATAAAAAGATTTTACTATGCAAAATACTATGCATAATAGAATATAATATATTCTATTTATAGTCTAATGTAATGTATAACTTTATAAAAGTATTTTGTTTTATATAAAAAGCTTTTCTATTTTATTACATTAATAATACTAATAAAACAAAATTTATCATCATTATTATAATTCACAATATTAATTAATCGAATGTCGCTCCCGGAAAGAGGAGGCTTTCCAATAAGGATTTCTCCTCCCTATGGCGTGCAATTAGGTGACCAAACCTCTCATTGACATAACTTCTAGACATCGTTAATATTGCAAATAATAATATTAATAACTTTGTCGACTCAATTATTGATTTAATAATATATAAATATTAACAATAATTGAATCAAATAACGTGAGATACTTATGCAACAACCATCGTAGCAATAATTGAACAAAACCGAGTGACTTCTCACGTAATCATCAATAATCAATACCAGGTGTGCTACTATGCAACCACGCGCGTATTACTATACTTTTTTAACAAGGGTGTTTCAATAGTTAACAGTAAAACTTCCGCCGTTATTTTTTCATAAAGTATTTTTGTCGTTTTTCAATCCGACAATAATTCCGTTTATTAGGGTCCACCAATGATTGTACTCAGATTATCTGAATATTCCTGTTAAAACGAATATTCCCCACCAATCAAAATTATATAACAACTTGCGTACTTTTGCAAAATTTATAAATATTACCCATAACTATAACATTATATCAAATTCATTCCATAATATTCAAAAATGATATTTATAGAAAATTCATCTTTATTTATAAATGTTGGGGTCTTACAACCTCCCCTTCTTATGAAATTTCTCCCTCGAAATTAGGGTACGTACCTGGTATGTCAAAGAGGTAAGGATACCTTGATTTCATTTCAGATTCTAACTCCCAGGTCATTTCCTCAACATCGTGGTTCCTCCACAAAACTTTGACTTGAGGTATAACCTTGGAGCGTAGAACATGTTCCTTTTTATCCAAGATTTAACATGAACCTCTTCATACGTTAAATCTTCCGCTATTTCATCCGGTTCTAACTCAATAATGTGGTGTGGGTCTTTCACATATTTACGTAACATAGATATGTGAAAAATGTTATGAACACGAGACATACTTGGCGGTAAAGCGAGGCCACAGTTCCTACTCGATCGAGGATTAAAAATGGGCCAATGAATCGAGGATTGAGCTTTTCTTTCTTTCCAAATCTCGTAACTCCTTTCCATGGAGCAACACGTAACAACACATGATCTCTAATATCGAATTCTACGTCCTTTTGATGAAGATCAACATAACTGTTTTGTTGATCTTGTGAGGTTTTTATACGTTGTCGGATCATTTGAATCTTTTACGTAGTCATCATCGTATCAAACCGGTCCCAACAACTTTGCTTCACCCACCTCATCCCAACATACTGGAGAATGACACTTTCTTCCATACAACGCTTCGAATGGAGCCATGCCAATACTTGCTTGATAGTTGTTGTTGTAGGAAAACTCCACCAATGGTAAGAACTTGTCCCAACTTCCCTTGAAGTCAAGGACACAAAGTATTAATAAATCTTCGAGAGTTTGAATAGTCCTCTCTGATTGTCCGTCCGTCTGAGGATGATATGCCGAACTAAATCGTAATTTCGTGCCCATAGCTTTTTGTAAACTAACCCAAAATCGTGAAGTGAATCTTGGGTCTCGATCAGAAACTATGGATACTAGCATACCATGCAATCTTACAATCTCGTTTATGTACATACGAGCAAGACGTTCAAGTGTATAAGTTTCTCGTATCGGTAAGAAATGAGCAGACTTGGTCAATCTATCAACAATGACCCAAATCGCATCTATGCCTTGAGAAACCTTAGGAAGACCGGTAACGAAATCCATGGTAATGTGCTCCGACTTCCATTCTAGAATTTCAAGTGGTTGCAATGGACCTTTTGGTACTTGATGCTCCGCCTTAACTCGTTGACAAGTTAGACACCTTGAGATAAACAACGTTATCTCTCTCTTCATATTGCTCCACCAAAATGTATGACGAAGATCATGATACATTTTGGTACTCCCAAGATGGATTGCAAATGGTGTGTTGTGCACCTCCATCATGATTTTATACTTTAAATTAGGGTCGTTAGGAACACAAAGTCTGGAGTTGACTCAAAGTATTCCTTCTTCATTGATTCTTGCTTTCGAAATATCAACTTCTTGCACTTTCTTCCTCATATGCATCAGTTCCATGTCTATAGCTTGAGCAGCTTTAACTTTATCGATTAAAGTCGGTTCTACTCGTATATTTGCCATCATCTCATGGGTCCCCGAAGTCTTTAACTCTATCTCTATCCTTTGCAAGTCATACAAAATGGGCCTTTGCATTGACAATATCGCTTTTCGTGCCGCATATGATCTTTCACTTAATCAAATCGGCTACCACGTTCGCTTTTCCAGGATGGTATTGGATGGTATGATCATAATCTTTTAACAGTTCAAGCTAACGTCATTGTCGCATGATGAGTTCCTTTTGAGTGAAGAAATATTTGAGGCTTTTATGATCCGTAAAGATCTCCACTTTCTCCCCATATAAGTAATGCCTCCAAATTTTAAGTGCGAAGACAACAATTTAGACTCTAGATCATGAGTAGGATAATTCCTCTCATATTCTTTGAGTTGTCGAGAGGCATAGGCTATGACTTTCCCATGTTGCATGAGAACACATCCTAACCCTTTGCTCGATGCATCCTTTGTGAGATGACAAATCCCTCAGAGCCGAGATAGTATTGTCGAGCAGGTCTTTGAAATGAGTCTCCTCTTGAGTTCTTGAAAACTCTTCTCACATTCCATGCTCCAACTGAATTTTATATCTTCCAAAAGTCAATTTGAGTTAATGGAGTAGTGATTCGAGAAAACCCTTCCACGAATCTCCGATAATAACCAGCTAATCCGAGAAAGCTACGTACTTCGGTCATTGATTTAGGTTTCTCCCAGCTTTGAATAGCTTCAATCTTTGTCGGGTCAAAAGATATTCCATGACTTGATACTACGTGCCCAAGGAATGCTACTTCCTCAAGCCAAAACTCACATTTCTTTAATTTGGCATAAAGCTTGTTTTCACGAAGCTTTTGGAGTATCAGCCTCAAGTGTTGCTTATGATCTTCACGGCTTTTGGAATATATGAGGATGTCATCAATAAAGACGACCACAAAGTGATCTAAATATTCCTTGAATACTCGGTTCATCGTATCCATGAAGGCAGCAGGAGCATTAGTCAATCCAAAAGGCATGACTAAAAATTCATAGTGCCGTCATCAGGAGTTAGAAGGCGATCTTTGGAATATCCTCAGTTTTAACCTTCAGCTGATGATATCCAGAATGAAGATCGATCTTTGAAAAGAATTTTGCTCCTTGTAACTCGTCAAACAGGTTATCAATGCGAGGTAACGGATACCTATTCTTGATGGTAACATGGTTCAATTCCTGGTAGTTAATACAAAGTTGCATACTCCCATCTTTCTTCTTCACGAATAGAATAGGAGCACCCCAAGGAGACGTACTAGGATGAATGAAACCAATGTCTAATAATTCCTGTAATTGGGTCTTTAACTCCTGAAGTTCAATAAGAGCCATTCGATATGGGGCTTTGGAAGTAGATTTTGTACTGGGTTCCAGGTCGATACAAAATTCAATTTCACGCTCTGGGGTTAGGCCATGAAGTTCTTCAGGGAATACGTCAGGAAATTTATTAACAATAGAAATATCATTCAAATCTGACATATTTTTGTTTAAATCTGTGACATAAGCTAAGAAAGCTTGACATCCGTTTTTCAATAAACGAATAGCTTTATGGCTTGAGATGACGGTGATTGATTTTATTGGTTTGGTTGCTTGAATTCGTATAATAGGTTGGTTAGGAATATAAAAGCTAACAACCTTACGAAAATAATCAATTTTTGCATGATGAGTAGATAACTAATCAATCCCTAGAATCACATCAAATGCAAGTATTTTCAATGAAATAAGATCGACAGGTAATGAGAGGGTACCAATTTGAACCAAACAAGACTTATAAACAGTGGATGTAATGAAGGTTTCTCCCAACCGAGTTTCCACAGATAAGTCAAAGTCTAATTTCTCCAAAGTCAAATTTAACCGTTGAGCGCCAGTAAGAGAAATAAAAGAATGGGTAGAACCGCTATCAAATAAGGTATAAACTTCGCTAGAGTTTATGATAAGCTTACCCATGATGACCTTGTTTGGGTTCCTTACTTTCTGGGAGGTCACAACAAAAGCTCTCCCTTAAACTACTGGTTTCGACTTGTCTGGGATGGTATTTTGTGTCACCGTTCCAACTGGACTTGTCTTCGGTGCACAAAAAAATCGGGCTAGGTGACCTTCTCTTCCACAATTATAACACACTTTGGATGGCATCGCGCAGTTTGGACTGATATGTCCCTCCCCTCCGCATTTGAAGCATATGATAGGTGGTCGTTCTCCTTCCTTAACCACATGTGCTGATGCTGACATCTTTCCATCATTGTTGAATCTCCTCTTCTTGAAATGTCCATTCTTATTGTCTTGGCCATGATTACCACCGAAGTGGTTACAATTTCTGGCATGTTGATTCCTTCCACGTTTGTTGTCACCACTTTGATGACTGCTACCACTGGTATTATCATTTTGCCGACTGCTTTCTCTTAGTTGCGTTGACTCGTTATCGCGCTATAATAACTGAGCCTTATTTACAACATCTGAATACAAACACAGTTTATGAGAAATTAGATATTGATGTATCTCGGGTTTCAAACCTCTTAGAAACATCCGCGTCATTCTTTCCTCATTATCAACCAAGTGAGGCGTAAGCGGGACAACTTCGGCAAACTTAGCTTTGTCTTTGCGACACGGTCATATTGTTTCGCTCCAACTTGATGAACTCTACCTCTTTCATGTGGCGAATACTTTTGGGAAAGTACTTGTCATTGAATAGTTCTTGGAACTTCTCCCAAGACATCTTGGTCTGGGCAGGTTGAGTACGCTTTTACCGATTCCCACCCGATGTCGCCTCTCCTCACAACATAAAGGTGGCAAAGGGAACCTTTTTCTCCTCGGAGCATCCCAAAACATCAAATATCTTGGTGATCTGCTTTATCCACGTCTCCGCCTTAAGTGGTTTTGGCTCTCCATTAAACTTCGGTGGTCCCAGCTCCTTGAACTGTTTAGCGGTGACCGTCCGAGAGTTTTCAGTGTTTCCACCTATATTTTGGACAGGGGCCGCTCTCGCCTGATGTTGAATGAATTGCATAAAGCCTCTGAACATTCATTCATTCATCATTTGGTTAGTTTTGTTATTTGCATGAGGATTGTCACCTTCCTGATGCACATTATCCTGATTATTGATATGTGGAGACTCAACGGTCTCCTGTGCTCCATTGCTATTCTCAACATTCTTGTATGTCATTTTCAGATACTGCCACAAAACAAGGGTTAGTTATCATATCACATATTATCCTTATACTCTGACCAACCAATTAAATACCAAATAAACTTAGGTAGGTCATACTAGCGAAGGAATTCCCTGTCTCTCCCCTCCTAGTTCTTGTCTCACATCTCAGGTAAGGATCATATCCCTAAGCTTTGATATCAACTGTGACGCCCCCAAAATAGGTATACATCACCTATTCTGAGCTGTCAAATACATGGTACAAAATATAAATAAAAACTTAAGTATACAACTTTCGTGTAAAATACGACAAAACATAAGCTGTGAGTTTTAATACAACATTGTCTTCTAAACAGTATTCAGACTCAAAATAAGTCCTAAATACATTTATTTTCACACTATTTCATAGAATAGTGATGACTACTAATGCTATTATTTGAACCGTCCGCCCGTTCCCGAATAGTCCTCGCTACGTTTCTCATTTCAGAAGAGAACAATGAAAGCAAAAGGGTGAGCTCAACTAGCCCAATAAGAAATATTATGACTAAGATAATGCGAGAATAAATTATCATTAGTCTTCAATGATGTTAAAGCGATAAAATATAACAAACATCAAGTTTAAGCTGCAATGAACAAGCAATCCATTAGAAGAGTCAAGTAGAGAATAAAATCTACTATCTTCTATGATTTAAAGGTTTTTCATTTCTTTTATCGCTAAGACTCGACAATAAATAATCCACATCATCCACACTTACTGACCAAAGATATTCATTAGTATCACGATCACAAATTATCCATGCACTACAGGCCAAGGATATTCGTGTATTCATCAATGGTCATTATTCATGCCAACAACTGTCCATCAATGTACTACGGCCAATGAGGATTTTTACCACATCATTTGTAACACGGTCATGATTATATCGAATAATCCCTGGTCATAATCATACCAAGTCCATCTACGCACTACAGGCCATAGATGACTTTCAACATATTATAAACATGAGGATGATGACAATTCAATAAAAAAAGTTGAAGAATAAATTTTAAAGATTTATAAGTTAATTTATCCTGAACTCAATAACGTCCAAATTGTCAACATGATACTGTTTTGTGGAGTAAAATTCAAGAATGCATAGAAGAATATTTCCATGAAAAGATACTGGATGAAGCGCAAATATCAAAAATATTCCACTAATTTCATGGAGTATAGAAGTCAAAGCTTTAACCAACTAAGTATAATAAAGAATGGAATAACAAAAGATATTACTAGGCATGCGATAGACCGCATAGACAGGTTATTCCAACAGAATAATAAATAACGGAACCTGGTCATGCGTAAACGCACAGACAAGATATTCTAACAGAATAATAAATAATAGAACCAGGTCATGCGTAAACGCAAAGACAGGATGTTCCAACGGAATAATAAATAACGGAACCAGGTCATGCGTAACGCACATACATGATGTTCCAACAGAATAATAAAAAAATGGAATAACAGAAGAATTTCACCATGTATGCGGGACTTGGCGTGAGCGGAGTTATTCAACATAATGATAAAGAATGGAATAACGGAAGAATTTCAATAAGTATAGGGTAGCCAGCATTATCTGAGTTATTCCAATGAATAATAAAGAATGGAATAATGTAAGTTCTCTTCATGAATACAAAAGAAATAATACCCCTTACGACTTAGTACAATAAATAATATCCCTTACCGTAGTAAAAGAAGAGTATTCATTTGGTAGGCGAAGATATTCTTGAAGAAAACTTATATTGTTTTTCTACGCTCAAAGCTTCGAAAACTCTAAAGAAATAAATTTGAAGATTATAGAAGGAGAATTCTCCGAACTTACGGTGTGATTTTCAATTCTAACTAAACATCCTATTTATAGAAGAATGGAAAGGATACTATCTTTTACTATGCAATAAAATATAATATATTCTATTTATAATCAAATAAAACAAAACTTTATAAAAAGTATTACATTTTATATAAAAAGTTTTACTATGCAAACACTTGTCACGAGGCACTATGCAACACTATCCATAATAAAATATAATATATTCTATTTATAGTCTAATAAAATAAATAACTTTATAAAAGTATTACATTTTTATATAAAAAGATTTTACTATGCAAAATACTATGCATAATAGAATATAATATATTCTATTTAGAGTCTAATAAAAGCAGATAACTTTATAAAAGTATTACATTTTATATAAAAAGCTTTTCTATTTTATTACATTAATAATACTAATAAAACAAAATTTATCATCATTATTATAATTCACAATATTAATCGACTTGGTCGTTACCAAGAAAGAGGGGGCTTTCCAATAAGGATTTCTCCCTATTGGCGCGCAATTAGGTGACCAAACCTCTACTTGTGAGAACTTCTAGACATCGTTAATATTGAAAATAATAATATTAATAACTTTGTCATCTCAATTATTGATTTAATAATATATAAAATATTGACAATAATTGAATCAAATAACGTGAGATCTTATCACGGAATTCTTTGTAGGCAATAATTGAACAAAAGCGAGTGACTTCTCACGTAAGCATCAATAATCAATACAGGTGTGCTACTATGCAACTCTGGCGCATTATTCGTACTTTTAACCTTTGGGTGTTTCAACAATTAACTATAAAAAACTTAGTTATTTTCATAAAGTATTTTTGTCGTTTTCTCAATCCGATAATAATTCCGTTGTGGGGTCCACCAATGATTGTGCCGTTGTACGAATATTCCCTGTTAAAACGAATATCCCCCGACCAATCGAATATTATATAACAACTTGCGTACTTTGCAAAATTTATAAATATTACCCAAAACTATAACATTATATCAAATTCATTCCATAATATTCAAAAATGATATTTATAGAACTTACACCAAACCTCTCCTTGACAGAACTTCTAAACATCGTTAATATTGCAAATAATAATATTAATAACTTTGTCATCTCAATTATTGATTTAATAATATATAAAATTTTGACAATTGTTAGTTCCTAGTAGGCACAATAGATCTAGAAGAGGGGGGGGGGTGAATAGATCTTTTTTATTTCAAATACTTTTCTCTATTATTTTGTATAGCTATTAAATTAGCATATGACAAACATAAGAATCTTTTCAAGCACAGCGGAATAAGTAAAAGATCCCCTTCATTGATATATTCATAATCATACATACATTGTTCGTAGAGTAAGTTTAGTTGTAAGCAGTTAAAACATACATAGCAGTTATAGTAGTTTTAGTACATAATGTAAATGACATAATGTAAAAAGACTGAGGGTTTTAAGTGGTTCAGAGACTCAAGCTCCTAATCCACTCTTCTGCTTTCAACTAGTAGGATTTCCACTAAGGAAGGGTAGCACCCTGAATCACTAAGATTCCTTCAAGCCTAGCAGCCTTGGAACTTCAGTTCACTAAGAACTCTTCAAGGCCAGCAGCCTTGGGACTCCTCTAATTTCCTAGGAACTCTTCAAGCCCATCAGGCTTAGAACTTTGTTTAGTCCCTCCGGAAAAAGACCCTTCTGGCCCTGGCTTCATTTAGTCCCTTCGGACAAGGACCCCTCAGGTCCTGGCTTCTGTTGAGTTGTTTGTTTGTTTGTTGGAGTTGGTGCTGAGATGCTAAGATGTCTTCATGCTCTGAACATCTTCTATACTTAGCAGCTTGGCGTGATCATCCTTGAAGTGCAGTTGAGTGTTACATGATGCTCAGCTTATTCAGTTACTCAACCTCTTCGGATGATCCCTTGATGACTGCCTTGAAGATCTTTCCTCTTGATACATGATGGCTGCACATGATAGGTTTTCAAGATAACTGTATGTTCTTCTGTTTAGTACTTGGAAACTTTCTCATGCTTGCCACCATGATGACGTTTGCGATCTCCCTTCTTGATACTTGATCTCTTCTCATGATGGACTTGCTAAGATGACTGTAAGCTCTTCTCTATTGTACTTAGAGTCTTCTCATGATGGACACCAAGATGACATGATGCTCTTCTTTCTCTCGGCAGTTCAGAACACTCTTCTTGTAGTAGAACTCTCACTTCTACTTCTTCCTTTGCATGTATCTGAGTGTTCTTGGTGGATCGTAGAGTGAGCCTTCGGACTCACTATCTTACGTGGTTTAGTACAGTCCACCTTCTCTCCAAAAACAGCAACTCCAGCAACCCTCGATCTTTTAAGCTCTTCCTTATTTATACTCCTTCCCAATCCTTCCGTTGGAAAGTAGCCGTTGAAGGCTATTCAAATATCTTCACAGTTCTCGAGTTGACAGAGGTAGACTGCTGATGTGACAAGTCATACTTTATCTGACATTGTAGTCTACTGTTTCACCTACCCATCAGAGTTGTCACTTTAATGTCTTGGGCAGGTCGAAGACTTTATTATTTCCTTCTGATTTCTCGATCAGAGGTTGTCCTTTTTCATCGATGCTCTCAATAAGCTTTTGTCCGAATACCATCCTTCAGTTTGAACCGTTGTTAATGCTTCAATCTTCGGGTGTTCGAACTCTACGATTCTAATGCTTGTCTTCTTAGACCAGATCGTAGTGTCTTGTTGAGTGTTGCTCATTGACTGGTAGAGTTAACACTACGATATTGAAGAGTGTTGATTGGATCTCCAATGTAGTACACCTCTTCCTTCTATTGTGCAGTGCTTCAACACTTCTGTTTGCTTCGACTGTTCTCAGAGACTGATGGCCTAACTCCTTGCTATGGTCCCCTCTTAATAGCAATACACTTCAGATTTGTGGCGCGTATAGCTTGTTTTCTCCTTGTGATCTCCCGTTCACTTATCATTAATGGACTGACCCTATGCTTAATCACTTTAGCCTTGTTCTTCAGAGGCTAACCAGTATCTCGGTTCACTTTCCATCAGTTCTTTCTTTATTTGGCAAACACTACGATCTTGGTTGCTTCCAAGATCGTTGTCTTCATTCGCTCACTGAGCTGACATCATTGTACTTGCCGACTTTCCTTAGTCGATTCTTTGAAGTCTTCTTATGATCATCTTGTGGAAGACTTCATCTCGAATGGCTTTACAACTTAATCTTGATGCTGATTGGGTTGGTGCTTAGATCTTCTGTTAGCTCGCATGCCATTCGTTGAGTGCTCTCTGGTTCCCTTCAGGTAGGATGTATCTTTTTAGTGCCAATCAGAGGCTTTGTTCCTTTGGATATTCTGGGAGTGCTCATTAGTTGAAAATCGTACTTGTTCTATGATTCTGCCTATACATTGTGAACACTTCTTTTGAGGTCGCAGTTCTGCACTCTACGATTCAGCTTCGGCTGTTCAAACACTACGATCCTGAGATCAGATCTTGACACTCTTCAGTTTCTGCCTTGCGCTTGTTGTCTTCATCTGATCTTGCTCGACTACGATCTCTGCATGTAATTAATAGACTCTACGAACTCAGAGTGTAGTCTACGATCCTTGACTTAGCTTCGACATCGGTATACTCTACGACTCTGAGTGTAGTCTACGTTTCTGACTTGGCTTCGACAGATGTTCGGTCGGCTCGTAGGTAGGCTGTCTCTACGATTCTGAACATGACTTCCTCAGCACAGTACGATCTCGAAGAAGCTCTTCTCGATATACCACGATCCTTCATCATTTCTCCTGGCAGTCTACGAACTCTGAGATCTATTATCTTACAGACTACGATTCTGCCTCGATAGGTCTCGAGTTATCCTTGACTCTCCTGGCAGACTACGATCTCTGGTGCAGTACTCGACGATCAGACAAGCCTATCTATTACATCATAAGATCAACCTAATATGCTTGATCTTTCTATATTTATAGTCCTTGTACATCATTTCTTTTTAAGGACTTTATAAAGCTGTTTTGCTTACATAGGATCAACCTAACATACTTGATTAATTCATTCTAAGTCCTTGTATACATGTTTCTATTATCTATTAAAGGACTTTACAGCTTTTCTTAATGCAAGCATACTTGCATATTATTCATTCATATATATATCATAATCAAATCATATATAAACGGGAATATCATTCATATGTTTATTCCTGACAATCTCCCCCTATTTGATTATGACAAAAACAATAAGTGCATATGCATGTTATGAATGAATCTTATATACAGTGAGCAGTTGTATTTCTAAAATATATAATTATGAATGTTATTTATAAAGATATGGCAAATTATACATTAAGACACTTTACATCCTGGATCCAGAACATACCTAACTAGTTAGAGATGTACCTTTTTGGCTCCATGTATATTTCCAGGATGTCTGTTGATCAGCTACTCATCTGATTGTTCTTCTTGCTCTTGCTCCCCCTGGGATGATGACCTTCTGTCTTGGCTTTGCTCCCTTTCAGCTTCTTTCTGAGCATGCTCCCCCTTAGACTCTGCGAGTATGTTATCATCATCTTCTGGCTCCCCCTCAGATGATGATTCTTTTTCTGCTGCAGTTGCTGTCTTCTTCTTTGACTTCTTCACTCCTATCCCTCTGCTCTGCTTTGAGTGCCTCTTGCTCCTCTTGCTCTTCCTCTTTCTATGCCTCTTTTTCTCCCCCTTTTTGTCATTAATCATTTTTGAGAGCTGCTCCATGTTGGACATAAGCTGCTCCATTAGGTAGGAGGAGTTGGCAACTTCAAACTTAAGTTCCTGTTGGCCTAGCTCAAGTTGCACTGAGAAAGACTGCTTCAAGTCGTCAATCTTGTCAGAGAGGGCTTGGATCTGCTCTTTATTAGCCTTTTGAACTTGTAGAGCTTCTGCCTTCTAACCATGTATGGCCTCTAGATAGATTTTATCTCTTTCTTCGAGTTTGAGAGATACATCAGCCATAGTAGCTTGAAGTCTGTTCTGAAGTGAATTATCTCCTTTTGCTGTCAGCTTCTGCGACTCTTCAGTGAGTAGAGATATCTTCTCACTTAATTCATCATAACTCTTTAGTAGTTCCTGCTCCAGAATAGTTTGATCCTCTTGTTGGGAAGCTTCGGGTTGAGCATTGGATTGGACTCTATGATTTTCATTCTTGGACAGATTTTCGAAAGCTTGGAAAATCTGAACAATCGTTGAGTACCAATTGCTGGTTGAGGATGAGGGAATGTCAGAGAGTAGTGATTGGGCTGTTGGAGGCTTCTGATGTTGAATTTGAATAGTCTTAGCAGTAGAGTGACTAGACTCTACGATCAACTCCTTGATCATGTTCCTTCTTCCTTTCGAGTCCACTCTATGATCGTAGGGGATATAGTGATTGCCAGACTGTCGATAGACTTTGAAGTGGGGCTGGTCTTTGATCATTTTGGTTGCAAACTTCTTCACCCTTGGGAAGTTCTGAGCCACCGACTCCATCTTTGGGGAAAGTAAGAGAAGCACCAGCTGAGATAGCTTCCATCTTCTTCAGTATGGGCCTTTAGCTATGACAACCACTGAAAGAACCATCTCATCAACAAATCATCAGGATTGTAGAGAATGGTCGAGCAGTCTAGCTCTATATTGTTCTAGTTTTTGGCTATGTCAAAGGTAGTCATTCTTACTACCTTGAGCTGCTCATTTCCATAGTTCACCCATCTCTCTGGTGGAGCATCTGGTAGATCATTTGAGACTTCCACTACTATCCTTCTGCTAAATCTTGCAGGAGAGAGAACTGGGTAATCTTCTTGTACGTCTACTTCCTGTGGTGCAGAACCAGAATCTTTTTCAATCTCTTCTCTCACAGAGCCTGAACTATCTTGATCATTTTTAGTAGAGAATCTTTCTTGCTGCATTTCATTCTCAAAACTTTCTTCAGCACGATCTTCCTCTGATTCATTTTCTTCATTGCTGGTCCTATCCTCGGCACTTTATTTCTGTGATGCAGACTCATCATCACTTAATTCAATGGGGGCATTTGATTGATTACTTCTCCTCTTGGAGGTAAATTTTGTTTGTAGTCTGTAGCTCTTCCTTCTTCTTGGAGGTTCAGCTTTGGGAGAGTCAGACTCCTCTTCTTCTTCAGACTTGGAAGCCTCTGGTTCATCAGAAGTACTTCCTTCAGGTTCAGCAAGGGCAAGGGCAGTCCCTTCTTATTTTGAGACAACATTTTCTGACCCATTATCTGGGCTTGTTGGGGTAATTTCATTTGGGGATTGAGTTTGATCATCTTGAATCTCTTCTTCATTTGTAGAGTGACTATTCTGAGAAGCAGCCATGGGGCTTGAGCATTCTTCTTCTTTATCAGCAGATGCTGAACCATCACCTTCACTGTTGGATATGGTTTGAGAGGACTCAGCCTTGACATCGAGTCTCCTTTTCTTCTAGCGACTCTCGTCCTTTTCTTGATGAGATGTCTTTGTTTTTGGGAAGTTTCGAGGTTGGTTTGTTGTCCACCTTAGCTTCTTACTGAATGGTCCTTGAAGGATCCTGTTGCTTCTCCTCTTTGTTGTTTCAGCAGTTAGGACTTTTTCTCCTTTATCCTTATCCTTGGTGGAGACTCTTCTTGATGAAGTCTGGGCTTTCTTCACATCACCAGCTTTCTTCACACCTCTGGATTTCTTTCTGGCTGGTGTGGTTTCTGTTGGTACAGAGTCATCAGACTCAGAGTTCTCTGCCTCTTCTGCCTTCCTCTTCTTTATAGAGGTCTTGTTCCTGTCTGCAGTAGTCAACCTTCTGTTCTCCTTAGGGTTTTTCTTCCAATTCACAAATAATTGTGGAGTCATCACTCTATGAACATTCAAAGGCTCTCCCTCATCATCCTTGATCTTCCCTCCTAGCTTCTTCTTGAAAGACAATACTCGTGATCTACCATGAAACACCTTAGTCATGGGTTTTTCGGTGGACTTCTTCATCTCAGCTTTCTCTACCCACTTGGAGATTTGATCGAACAAGATAGCAACCAAGTTGATTTGTTTCTTCAGAACTATTGCTGACATTATCTTCAACTGTTGGTCAAGCATTGTGTCATGTGCAGTGTCCTTGCACAGTATGCATTTTCCAACTATTTCAGCATGGAACTCGTACTCTTCAGGAAACTCCTTCTTCTTCATATCTTTCAAACTAGGGTTTCTTTGGTACCCCATGACCTTCTATGCTTGTTCAGTATTGACATCATCAAGGTTCTTCAGCCCTTGGTTAGGAAAACCTAGGCATTGATTGAGGTCAGAGGATTTCAACTTAGAATCGAACCCTTAACCTTGGTAGAAAGGGTTCCAGAGTTTATGGAGGCATTTGAGTAAAACTCCTTAACCGGATCAACATCTACTGAAAGTGTTAGCCTCGAGGCATTACGAGAATCTGCTTTCTTCATAATTTCAAGAATGTCTCGAACTTTTTTTGATTTCTCAAATGACTTGGCTCAAAATTTGAATCTTAGGTGATTACTCGCCAGTTTTCCATTTGAGCAGTTCGAAGAATGTGGGTATTTGGTTTAGAGAGGTTTATGAGAGATGGCTGATCGTGATTTGATAAAGCTCTGGAGTGTTAATCTGTTCTGGCTATTAAGAGGATTTAAGGGTTTGAAAATGGGAGGGAGAATGGTTCGATAGCTTTTGATAGCTGTCTGCAGATTTAAAATTGTCTTTATGGCAGTTCCTTCTAACTCTGCATAACCAGTGTTGTGTCAACCGACCATTGGTTGCACGATGTCCAGTAATGAGCTGTAACTCCCCATAACTTTTCAATTAGATATTTCCTTTTAGAAGAGTAGACATTTAGACGATGTGGCTTTGACCGTTGACCTTTTGATTGGTAGAGTAGCATGGTAAGGCAGCTATGGACTCTATGATTTCCTTTGTTGACTCAACGATCAACTTTTGGGAGATGTTGCAGTGGATGGCTTTGACTTCTATCCTCATTTTGATGCAGCATAGTTTGATCACTGATATACTTAAACTTTTCCCCTCATTTTGAATGGTTGAGCAATTGTCTCATTTTCCAAGCTCCTTGTGAACTGGAGTACCCTTTGGTAGAACTACGATCGTCGAGTTATCTTCTACGATCGTTGAGATTGCACTGCGATCGTGGAGTTCTCTTCAACCTCGACTCTACAATCGTTGACTGACTTAGTCCTTGAGATGAATTTGATCAAGAAATTCTTCTGGGATAAGGTAGCTCAGGAAGGGCCAACCTCTTAGAGTGAGCTAAGGGTCAGGTTTGTCCCTGAGGCACTTTCCAGATGAAATGCTATGGAAGTGATTTGCAATGACATCTCATTCGACCTTTTTTGATGGAGAGATCCTCTACCAACTTTAGATAATTGCATTTGTTGTAATCGTGGTGTCCTCCTGCTTCTACACTGCGATCAGATGCTTGATCGTAGGCACTCCACAATTTTGAGTTGGGTGGCTGAAAGGTTATCAGTAGTACGTTTTGAGACGTTCCTACTGAATATGGATCTTCATTTGGTTCATCAGCCACAAAGTTTTGGGACTCTATAGCTGGTATATTTCCTCATAGTATAACTCAGTGATGTTATTTCTCAAAAGATAACTGCTCCCCATGGTTGAAGATGTCTTCCCGGATAGGTGTGATTCCTTTTTCTTTAGACTCATTTGAAGGCAGCCCTTCATATCTCCTTTTGACTGGAATCATCATTATCACATAAATCTTCTTGTATCGTAGACATGGATATTTTCAAGACTGATCACTCTATGATGTTTTTACAGCACTACGATCGTAGTCTTCATTGACAGTTTTGTGTTTGTGAGGTTCTGCTTTTGGTAATGAACTCCTCTTGACTTAAGCTCAATGATCCTCTGTTGTGATCTCCCTTGAGGATTCTTCTCATATAGCATGCCTTTCTTGATTTAAACATATAAGATCCTTTAGGTGACTGGCCTGCTTCCATACACAAATTAGCAGCCATGTGAGCTACATTCTGGTTAGCTCAGAGGGTCTTCAAGGATAGGCTTGGACATGTAGGAACTTTATCAGAATCATCTCTGAACAGTCCTTAGCCTTCTGCTGGTTGAGTCTTCTTGACTGAAACATTACGCCAAACATTCCTTAGTGGTGGGGCCCGACCAAGTACTGTGAGTTTAAATATTTCTATTTTTGGTACCCATAATTAAATGAGTCCTGCTAGGTTAGTTTTCTAAACCCCTGTTCCTTTTATTTGGATAATCATCACATTTATAACCAACATCATATCATGCATAAGACTAGTTTTAGATAATACATTTTGATATGCATGAAGGTGAGTGTGTGTAAGATTTGACATTTAATAACACACTCTTTATCTATGATGGTTTCATCATTTTGCTAGGTTATGTTCACAATGTTTAAG
Organism: Panax ginseng; assembly: GCA_020205605.1. Taxonomy (NCBI): domain Eukaryota; kingdom Viridiplantae; phylum Streptophyta; class Magnoliopsida; order Apiales; family Araliaceae; genus Panax; species Panax ginseng. The sequence goes on from CM035136.1 coordinate 122,753,333, forward strand.
TGTTCACAGAGTGA